>OZ035884.1:87727687-88394680 GCA_964034835.1 Muscina levida
TTTTAATGTTGTCTGTTAAAGAGGCTTTTGATAGTATCAGATATAATAACTTTAGGCAAATTTTCGGTTAAGTTATATTTGATTTTCTTATAAAAAATGGTTTTCAATGATATGGTAACAGTTAATGAAATTTTTTTTTACAATAAAATTACTTTGAAGTAGAACAAAACTATTTTTTGGTACAACAAAAGTACTTTTTCGTACTACCAACTCACAATAGACGTAATTTGTAAGTTTTGGTATTACAAATGTACTTTGTGGTGTAAACAATAAAAGTACATTCTGCTATATACTTCGAAGTGCCATAACTTTGTCATTTATGATTGGATTTTAAACAGCTATCGTTTTCTTAAGACAAAAAATTATTACGTTTTATTATTGTCCCAGTTTGCAAATATCGGTGAACTAAACCCAGTGATAAAAGGATTTTAGTAGACCTACCTTTTTTCAAAACACTAAAAATGGAAATTTGACGATATCTCAAAAACTGTTGTACTTTCTAAATATCTGAGAGCAGAATTCAGCGTGAAATTTTACATTAAAATCAATTATTAAATGTGCCGGATACATAAACTTTTGAAATTTTGTGACATAGTGTTATCGGTAAAATCATAGTACTTTACTTTACTTTTAGTAAAAGTGTTGTTCTGGTATATAAGTAACTAGCTGACCGGGCAGACTTCGTCCTGCCTAAAGAAGTATTTACTTAAATTTAACTTTTTTGAGTGTAATATATCTTCGGGTGCGTTAGATTCTTTTGATATTCTCATCGAAACTTTGCAAAAAGTACTATGGTTTATTAAATGATCATATTTTTTTAATGAATGAAATTTATTACAATGCTTTTGCTAAAACATCGTGTATGGGAGAACCAAAGGAGTGTAAATTTCTTAATCAGTGGGTCATTACACACCTGGACATGCAACATAAAACATAGATTTTACAAATTCAAGCTTTAAACTTGAATAGACTGTACTTCAGCTTTATTGATTGTCATCGCAAACTCTAATCGAACTGGAAACTGTAATTATATAAAATCAAACGGCAAATCCGTGGGTATCATTAGCAATACATCGGTTCCCTTATATTTTCTGTTTAAATTTATTTAAGAACAATAACACAATCATGTATTGATTCCTAAATTATGAAATGCGCGATCAAGGGGTTAAATCAATTTTTTGTGTGCCACAGTACTTTTCTCCCTCACTATGATATGACATGTTTGCAACTTTTATTATCTCGATATTACATGTGGGGTTCTCAGAAAATTTACAATTTATTGCACTGTTGTGCAACGTCCAAAAGAGTTGCGCAATACAGGTGGGTATTCACATGCACCACTGGTCTCAAATAATTCAATATCAAATATCAATGTATTCCCCTAGCTATTGCGTTTGGAAGACAAAATTGGGCAGGGCCACCAATTTTTGGATAGATCACGCATATTCGTGTTTATTGCACATCCTATTTTAAATCCCACCCTTTTTCTTTAAAATACGTATACTTATCTTAATTGAATACACAAATTTCATGGTCATTCGCAAAATAGTTCTTCAGACATCACATTATAACAAATTACGTTTAACGGGCAGGGCCACGCCTAACGATCTAGTACTTCAGTTACCGCACTTTAACAAAGTATCTCCCATAGGCGGGGCCACGCCTAGTAATCAAATCACGACAGTTTTTGACCTAATCATATTGTATCCACTCCTTATTTAAACTCACTTATTGTAGTAGTAAGACAGATATTGCATTTCTGGTAATGGGGGGGGGGGGGGGGGGGGGTTAATGGGTGGATCACACCTGAAGAACATCGGTTGAATGCTGTACCATCCTATAAGTTTCAAATTTTATATACATGATGAATTCCATATCAAAACCGATATTCATTGAATCCGACACTCTCAGATTTTAATGAAATTTTGCATACAGCTAGATTTTAACTATAGAAACAAAACCTCATTTTTAGAAATTGCATTTTTTAAAATACGTGGGCGTGGCAAGGTATCGAAAAAAAATTAAGAAAAACTCCATTTTAGTTTTTAGGTATGTTATATATATTAAATAGACTAATCTAAATATATTTTTTTTTGGAAAAAAAAGACTTGATCTTTGAATAGTTTTCCAAGTTTCAACTTTTATTTTTGCCAAAAATTAACAGTGAATGTTTTCGAAAGCTGACTTATAAAACTTTCTAATGGTACCAAGATCTTTAAAATTGGTTGAGTCATTCCATAGAAATCGCAGCTTTAAAGTACCTATTACCGTAATTTTTCAAATATTTGGATACCGTGCCACGCCCACATTTTTACAAAAATGTAATTTCTAAAAATGAGGATGTGTTTCTGTAGGTAAAATTTAGCTGTATGCAAAATTTCAATAAAATCTGAGAGGGTCGGGTTCAAAATGTCTCTTTTTTATGGGTTTTGATATGAAATTCATCACATACATAAATGAAGCATTTGTCAGAGCCTATTAAATATTTCAATATTTAAATTTTCACAATTTACAAATTTTGATAATTTTTGTATGGGAAAATTTGAAAATTGGCTCATTAAATGGACCAAATGTGTCAAATGCAATGTTTAAATAGCCTATAACCATCCTCGAAAGATTGCCTTTCTAATGAATCCGGTTTGATGCACATCGTTTCGGTAGTTTTCAAGTCTATACGTAGAAACAAATGTTCACTTTTATATATATAGATTCTATTGTGACGGGTGTGACCGCGATACTCACAGTTTTCGCTAAAATTCAAAAATAGAAATTATATTATCAAAAAAAAAGTCTGCCATTCCCAAGGATGTTAATTTAAAAAACGTCGAATAACTTGCAGAAACAAAAAAACCGACACATTTACTAAAAATGTCCGTTAGTGGAAATATGACTTTCGGGTTGTATTCTGTAAAAATGTTCGTTAAACACGAACAATGATTTTGATGTAGATAATTGTTGAAGATATTATCGATTGTTTTTTGTATACATATTGCTAGTAAAAAACAATTTTTTCTTTAACAAAAAAATCCTTATAGAAAATAAGACGGGTGTGACCTCTTATTGCGACGGTTGTGACCTAGTATGAAAAATCGATAACGATTTGTAGATAATAAAGTGAAAAGGGAATTATAAGAAAACGTCAAAGTTAATTCAAACATATGATAAAAGAAGTTTAGAATAAGACATCAAACTACTAAAAATTTAATTAGTCCATTATTTTTGGTCTCTTTAAGGTATTATCCATTGATCGATTTTTTATTAAAAATAAGTAAATAATATTTTTCCTGTTTAGAGCCGTTTAATGTGGAATAGGCCAACGAAGGCGGTTCCCCAAAACTCGAAAAGGCAACGTTCAGCTGACCGCACGTAAAACAGGGAAATTCGAGATTAATCTCACATACTTCCAACGATTGGCCTTCCGATTTAGTGATTGTCGTCGGGGAATTGTAATGGATCATGAGTTGGAATTATCTAATTCGTAAGATAAGGACTTCTTCTTCTTTGAATTTGTTCTTTATGATCGTCTGAAATCACATTTTTATCCGAATCTGGACCGTCAACCGCGTACCGTTTCACAATTTCGGTTGATTCAGATTCCGCAATATGATTATGATCGATCTCACCTTTATTTGTAAATTATGCGGCACATTAAGCGAGTGAGAATTCGGTCGGATTGTTGGTCGCTTCATCCTCTACGGTCACGCTGTAAACAGATTTGTACGAATGCAGTTTTCAAGCGATTTAACTTTCTAATTTGAAATTGTAGCTATTGATGTCTTTATTCTTCTCTGCTAGTAACATACTGCCTGTAAATTAATCCAATCGAGATTTTTATAATTTTGTGCAATGTCATGAGTTACTTTTCCAACGATGTGAACTGGCAAAAATTTGCAGGGAAAGATATCAATTCAGTCGAAACATCAACCCAAATTTGGCCATTGCCAATCGCTAGCAGTTGTTTCGGGAATTCAGCAGAAAAATGGGGGTTCTAGAATGAGCCCCTAATTTGTTGGTCAATTACAACTTCTTGACATTGATGACGTTTTCAAGCATGGTTTTAGTAAATCAGCAGCATTAAACATTTTGAGCAAAATTATAGCCCCACCAAATCGTTTTAAATCCCCTCGTAAATCCTGTGGTCAACTACTTCCAAAGCTCGTTTATTCGTTATCGCGCATTAATCCGAAATGTTGATTTGGCATTCCCGCATCTACTTCGCCGTTGCGAAATTCTTGGTCATTTTGTACTTTGGCTTTTCAACCGTGATAAGATTCATCGAAAGTTTTAAAGCGGAATTTGCAGTTCGAATGCCTTCCAACAATGGCTAACGTTATTTGAGATCTTGACCAAATTGTTGCCGGATTCAACGAAAAATGTCTTGGCTGTCCCACTCGGAGCATCGAGAAAGTAAATGCCTTCAGTGAATCGTACACGTTCTTGTACTCGGCATTTAACAGCGGCACATTTGTTCAAACTCTTCCTAGATTATAGTCTTGCTCCCGTTAAAATTCGCGATCGAATGCATCTTGCATCGAACGATTTGGCGCTGGCGTTTCCAATGTCAACAGCAGATTGCCGCACATCTCGTTCGACGTTTAAAACCATCAAATCGACATTCAAAACCATCAAATCATGCAAAAATTGCAAAATTTTGTCAAACAAAATAAAAAAATTTCACTTTTCCGAGTTTTTCCCTAAGAATTTTCCATTTTTCCATTCGAAAAGCCATTCCGTAACAACTGCACACAAAATTCCATACAAAAAAAACAGTTTTTGATTTTTTCAATTTCGGATAATCATTCTGAAATGACTTTTTGAACGAAAGGTCAATACACCAAGAATTTATGTATTGACCTTTCATTCGAAAAGTCATTTCAGAATGATTATTCGAAATTTTCACATTTACATCATTCAAAATTATCAAAACACAATAAAATGTAAAATTTCATCGAAAAAAATTCAAATTTGTAGAATTTTTTCATAATTTTCCAACCAAAATTTTCTATTTTTTCAACCGAATAGCACCTATGGAACAATTGCACACAAAAAGTTATACAAAAACTCAATTTGCAATGCAAAATGTTTTTGAAAAAATCCAAATTTTTCGAGTTTTTCCGGAATTTTCCGAGTTTTCCACCGAGAATTTTTCTATGTTTCCATTCTGAAAGTCATTTCGGAATAATTATCCAAAATTGTTCACTGTTACATCGTCCAAAATGATCAAATCATACGATAATATGCAAAATTTCGTCGAACAACAAATTCAAACTTTTTAAATTTTTCCGGAATTTTCCGCATTTTTCAGCAAAAATTTTCCATTTTTCTATTCGAAATACCATTCTGTAACAATTGCACACAAAATTCAATACAAAAAAGCAATTTTCGATTTTTCCAATTTTCCGACTTTTCCGGAAGATTTTCCCAAAATTTTCTTTCACATAAACCTGCTCATGGCAATAACGAACAACTGAAAAAAAAGTTTGAGCAAAATCGGCACAGCCGTTCTAAATTGATGAATTACTATATATTTTTGACGCCATTTTTATATATATATAGCTGACCCGGCAAACGTTATTCTGCCATACAACTTCTGACTCGGCGAACTTCGTCTCGCTCCAAGTAAACGCCTTCATATAAGCTCCAGAGTAATATTATAACACATATAGTTTAAATTTTAATGTGACTTATTTGAATTTAATCGAAATCAGTGAAGAGCGGTCTGATAAACAATGTTTTTCGGTTTGTTTTCCGGCGCTAAAACAAACAATGAAGATATTTTGCCAACACGCGAAAAACTGAGAAATTCGAGGTGGTTCCCACAATCTTCCAATGATTGGCCTTGCGATTTATTGATTGTCATCGCAAAAGCCAATCGAATGGGGAATTGAAGGGAAAATCGGTTGGAATAATAGAAATTCGAGGTATAAGGAAACATCAACAGGAATTTGGCCATTACAAAGCGCCAGTAGATATTTTGAAAATGCAGTGGCCGATGGGTCGTTTTGCAACGTGACTCTCATGTTCGCAGTTAATTTCAACTCCTTGTCATTCCTCCACAAAGACTTTAATTTCATCATCAGCAGTAGATTTTGGGATGGCGGGAGGAGTTTGACAAAAATCTTCCGACAGAAATATTATAGCCCCACCAAATCGTTTCGAATCACATCATAAATCCTTCATCTTTCGGCCAACTGCCTCCTAAGCTCGTTGATGCGCTATCGTGCATTCATCCCAAATGATGATTTTGCATTCTCGCAACAATTTCGCTATCGCCGAACTTCTGGATATTGTGCCCAATGGCTTGTCAACTGTGAGAAGATTCATCGGCAACTTCAAAGCGGAGTGTGCAGATCGACCGCCTTTCAACAAAGTGGCAGAAGATGGTGCAACAGCTAACGCAATTTGCGATCGATACGCATAAAAATTATTTGAGCTAACCTTTTTATTCGTTTCTTTTCCTGATGACTTGTAAACAAACCTGTCGTTGTATTGACCATCTTTAAATTGTGGTGATATTCACCCTCTCCACGGCAGAACATCAACGGGCATTGAAGTGCATCATATGACCGATGAGTCTCCCGACGCTTGAGAACAATATCGTGTGATTCCACATTTACACCCTGCAATAGCTGTGAAGCCGTCGATATTCACAGTTACATCTCCCAAAACTATCAAATCATACGACAAAAAGCTAAATTTCGTCGAATAAAAAATTAAAAATTTTCGAATTTTTCAACAAAATTTTTCTATTTTTCCATTTTAAAAGTCATTCGCAATTATTGCAAACAAAATTCGATACAAAAAAGCAATTTTCGGTTATTCCAATTACCTTCTCCTGGCAATTGCGAACATCTGAAAAAAATTTCAGCAAAATCGGTCCTGCCGTTCTCAATTGATGAATTACTATATGAATTACTATTACTCCATTTTTATATATATAGATATTATTTATCTCGTTAAATTTTCCAACCAACATTAAAATCATCAAATCATGCGAAAACTGCAAAATTGCGTAGATAAAAAAATCAATTTTTTGTGCATTTCCGGAATTTTCCGAGTTTTTCCCTAATAATTTTCTATTTTTGCATTCGAAAAGCCATTTCGTAACAATTGCACTCAAATTTCCCGGCTTTTCCTAAGGATTTTCCCAAAATTGTGTGGCATAAAAAATTCCTGCCAATATTGACAAAAAATAGTAAACTGGGCCAACGTTCTCTCTTGATAAATTACAACACATTTTTAACACTATTTTTATATTTATATATTTCACAATAATCCGAAATTTTTCAGCAACATCTTGCACCTTTACGTCATCTGAAATCATCAAATCAAGCGATACAATGGAAGATTTCGCCGAAGGCATCTAAATCTTTAGATTTTTTTTCTGGAATTTTCCGAGTTTTCCAGTTTTTTCTATTTTTCCATTCGAAATGTCTTAATTGTTCGAAATTGTTCACATTTACATCGCCCAAAATTACCAAAACATACGATAAGATGCAAAATTTTTTCGAAAAAAAGAAATTTTCTTTTGGCATTTTCCATAATTTCCAAATAAAATTTTCTATTTTTCCATTCGAAAACCGACAAAAATTTAATTTTCGATTACCTCAAATCCGGCGATGAAATGCAAAATTTTACCGAAAAATTCAAATTTTCCGATTTTTCCGGATTTTCCGAGTTTTCCACCGGAAAGTCGTTTCAAAATAATTATTCGAATTCGAAATCTATCAAATCGTACGACAAAAAGCAAAATTTCGTCGAAAATAGTATTAAAATTTTTCGAATTTTTCCGGAATTTTCCGAATTTTCCAACAAAATTTTTTTATTTTTCCATTCGAAAAACAATTCGTAACAAATGTACACAAAATTCCATACAAAAAATCAATTTTCGGTTTTTCCTATTTTCCGGCTTTTCCGGAGAAATGTCCCAAAATTTTCTTTTACATAAACCTTTTCCTGGCAATTACGAACAACTGAAAAAAAATTTCAGCAAAATCGGTCCAGCCGTTCTCAATTGATGAATTACTATACATTTTTGCCACCATTTTTATATATATAGATAACATAAATCATTGCTCTTGGTACTAATAGCTTTTTAGGTAATTCTTATAATGTCCTGTATAATATTCTTCAAAATGACATGTTCGGAAGATCGCTGTATTATCATCTTCTACTAATCTTCAAGTGCTTTAAAAGTTATTCATTGAGAATGAACTCTTTTGTTACTTTCCAGTGAAAAAATCTAACCAGTGTCTCAGAAGTAGAAACTGTTGGCAGTATTTACAAATGATATGAAGTTCTAATATAAGGTCTACAAACGCATTACTTTGTAATTTGTTATTTAAGTGTTAATTAGTAAAATTGATTTCGTTTAACCCTTATCAACGACCTTCTTTTGTGTCAACAGGAAGTTCCTTCCAAACTCGTGTAAAATCTCTTTGTAATATTAAATATTACTTTGCAATATTCAAAATTACTTTCCGCAGCCACTCTTAGAGCGGCTATAAACTAAAAATAAACTTTGGTTAATCCTCCACCAAATGCCAACAATCAGACTCAATTATGAAACAATATTACCTTTTACATTTTCAATTACAAAGTTGGCAAAAAATTTACCATAGGACCGTGATTGGGACAAGTATTTACATTTGCCTTAATTACTAAAAGCAAAAAACCCAAACGTATAACAATAACATTAACAGTCAGCCGATGAAGTAAAACTCTGAAACAGTGAAAATGGTAAGTAATTTAGTAAATAATCCCAAAACTGTTTAAACGATCCCTTTAAACTCCTCAGTAAGGCAAAAAAAAAACAAATAAGCCCACAAAACAAATGTTTTAGATTTAAAATTTAAATTCATAACAAATTGTTAATGTTTCTTTTGGCAGATATAACAATTTTCATCTGACAGAGAAAGAAAGAAACAACAAATAATTTTCCACCCAAAAAAAAAAAATCACCGGATATTGTTTCCCTCATTTAAAAAGTTACAAAATCAACATTAATACTGCACCGGATTATTTTGTAAAAACGAAAAAAAACGGAAACACATTAAAAACAAGTTCAGTCCCTTCCGTTCGTATACGTTAAAGTTTTTTTTTTAACAAAACGTGCTACTATACCTTAAACGTAATTCTTTAGGATTTATAAGTTACACCCCTCCCCCGTCTCTAACCAGCTACCTTATCATCTTCTGTCGGCTGTTTTGAGGGGTTTGATAAATTTCCATTTGAAAATATTTTGTTATTCATATTGCCTTTACTGTGATACTTGTTAGTGTGTAACGTTTTTGTTGTTGTTGTTATGTCGTTTGGTAGCTTACAAATTTACAACCGGAAGTATCGAAAGCAATAAAAATTGGCGTTACCCAATTTCAACGAAAGAACAACAACAACAACAGCTGAGACATTATTTGCCGCCACCAACGAAGCAGCAGTAGCTAAATTGTTAACTTTAAGTCCTTAAGGGATTTTTGGTTTTTGTTTTGTTTTGTTTTTATTATAGTCAGACGCAGGACAAGTCTCCCCTAAAAACCCAACCTTTATGAAGAAAATATTTGATTTTTAGTATTTGCTGTGTTGGGTTCTTGGGCTGTTGCCGTTGATATTCAAATTGAATTTATTTTTCAAAACATGTTTAGTCGTGCTTATGGCCTACTAAAGATGTCATCAATAGCTTCATTATATTATACAGGATTCGAAGAGTCCTTTATATCAGCCGTTGGTGGGCGGAGGAGTAGTGATTGGATGCCAGAGGTTGTCAGGGCTCAGACATAAATTTATTTATTTATAGCCATTTAGCCGTAAACGATGTTTATGAGTTCATTTAGCCTTAAGACGCCAAAATCGGGTGTCGGATTTCTTAAGAAATATTTGGAATGAAGAATTAACAAGCGACCTAAAGGTCACCATGGATTGGAAGAGGGAGGGAGGGGGAGCGAGAGATAAAGAGACACAACAAGAAAGATATAGAGATGTTTGGTATGATTAACCAGCAAACTACCAGCTAAACTTAGCGAATCTTAAAGGCGTCTCAGTTTTATTTATATTCTCTTAACATTCGTATATTCGGATTTGTCGACAGTTTAAACAACATTATGTTAAGCGACAATCAGAATGTCTAGCAATTCGTTACTGGTTACAACCAAAAGTAATGTTAGAGGTTCACTCCAGTCACACGTTGTCTATTAAAAAAGCTAGAGAAAAGCTGAAACCTCTAAATGAATTATATTGTATATGTCTATATTGCTTTGAAATACTTCTAATAACTGTTACGTATGAGTAATAATGTTTCCCAGATGCAATGAGCGTATGGTTATTATTAAAACCACAAGACTTATCTTGATATATATGGAGTAGCATAATTGTGCCTCATTAGCGAAATTTTTCTTTTTTTATGTAAATAAATATAAAGAATGAAAAATTACTTTGTTTTCTAACCTACCTAATGGATACCTCTTCCGTTGACACCTTCAGCTTTCATCCTTTTTGCAAGTTTAGTTCTAAATTGATTAAACTTTACAAAAAATAAAGTAAGTTTTAATTAAATTTTTGCAGAGGATATTTTATCAAATGCCAATTTTTATTTAATTTTTTTTTTAAATAGTACTAAACCACGATGTTGTATGTATATATTGAAACAACTCAACTATATTGTACTTTGTATTATATGATCGTAGTACTATATGAAAGTATACATGTCGGAATAGAAAATATTTTCCGACATTACTCTGAAAATCGTTCTGAAATAAACAACCTAATTTTTCTATTAAATTCGAATATCGGAATTTTCATTTGTTTGCTACAAAGGTTATGGGCCCAGATCCCTAAATTGAATTAACTTAAGGAATATCAAGAAATATATAATGGCGAACCAATTTGCAAATATTGAGAAACTCAATGGAGAGAATTACGGTACGTGGTCGGTGCATATGCGAAGCTTTTTAATAACCCAAGATCTGTGGATGGTTATTAAGGACCAATGTCCTGCAGATGCTGCGGCGAATGTCAAGGCAACGTGGGAGACAAGCGATCAAAAGGCTTTAGCTACAATAACTCTATGCGTGAAACCGTCGGAGCTTATACATATCAAAAATTGCGAGTCAGCAAGAGCTGCATGGGATATACTAAGTGGTTTGTACAAGAGGGATGCACCAGGACGTAAGGTTAATTTATTTAAGAGGCTGGTAAAATACAAATTTTCCAAAAAGGAAAAGTTCGCTGCACAAATTAATGAATTCTGCACGATAGTGGATGAATTGAAAGGAATCAATATAAAAATGCCGGAAGATTTCTTATGTGTCTTACTTCTTTGTAGTCTACCCGAGGAAATGGAAAACTTTGTCGTAGCTGTGGAAAGCAGGGACAAGTTACCTACTATGGATAATCTGATTTCAAAGATTTTAGAGACTGAGCATCGTCAAAGTGAGAAAAGCGAGAACGTGCATGGGGAAAGTGTTTTTACACTGAAATCTGGAACCAAGGATGGAGCGGGAAAATTCAATAATGCCAGATTCAGGGCTCCACAAGTCAGCGGTCAACAAAGACGGAACAAGATTTTAACTTGCTACAAATGCGGTAAGAATGGTCATATTCGATCTCAATGTAGATCAAATGGAAATAATAGGGCTGAGACCCTTAGTGGCTTGGACATATCAATGAATAAAGAAAACAATATATGGATTTTGGACAGTGGCGCGAGTTCACACATGTGCCGCGATTCATCGTATTTTACAAGCATTGAACCGAAGGATCAAGACATATTTTTAGCTTCAGGAGAAATCATTAAAGCTGAAGGAATCGGAACAGTGAAAGCAAAATCTTTTCATTGCGATAATATAAACATCAACAACGTATGGTATGTACCAAAACTACACTCTAATTTTCTTTCCGTCAGCAAAATAGTTGAGACTGGACACATAGTACAATTCAACAAGGAAAATACGGTGGTGAAAACAAAAGCAAACAAATTGTTTTTTACTGCAAATCAGAGTAACGGTATCTACAGTGTGAATTTAGATAGAATCACACAAATTGAGGCTGTAAATGGAGTACGAGAGAAAAAGGAAATAACCATGTGGCATGAGCGGTTTGGACACCTTAACCTCAATGATTTGATAAAACTCTCAAGGATGAATATGGTGCGCGGACTTAATGTTGGTATGCCAAAAGATTTTAAGTGTACAACATGCGCAATGTGCAAAATAACCAGTAAACCATATGGTAACTATTCATATATTCATTCAAAAGATCCATTGGATCTTGTACACACTGATATATGTGGTCCGATGCGAGTGAAATCGCAGGGAGGTGCCGTATACTTCATATCGTTTATAGATGATTTTTCACGGTATTCAGAACTGTATTTTGTGAAACACAAATCTGATGCATTTGACGCATTCAAACATTTTGTGGCACAGGCAGAAAATCAGACAGGACGCAAACTAAAAGCTATACGAAGTGATAATGGGTCGGAGTATATAAATAAACGTTTTGAACAGTTTATGGCTGAAAATGGAATTATCCATCAGACAACAGTGCCATATTCACCTCAGCAGAATGGCGTAGCGAAGAGAGCCAACCGAACTCTCGTGGAAATGGCCCGCTGCATGCTAGAGAAAGCGAATTTACCTCAGTATTTATGGGCTGAAGCTGTGATGACAGCGGTATATATACGTAATCGTTCACCAACAAAAGTTTTGGGTAATGTAACTCCGTATGAGGCGTGGAACGGTCGTAAGCCTTCCGTCAGACACTTTAAAACATTTGGTTGTGAAGCAGTTGCTTTACAGAAAGGACCAAGAAAAGGTAAATTTGAGCCTAAAGGCATGAAATTGATTTTTATTGGGTACGAGAAATACACAAAAGGATACAGGTTATATAATCCTGCTACTAAATCTCTAGTTAAAGCCAGGGATGTAATATTTTTCGAAGATAGTTTTTGTGGAAATGGTGATTCGGAAAATATGGAAAAAGAAACTGACCTTATCTGGTTTGATATAAGGGGCAATAATGATAAAACAGTTGGTTTCATAGCAGATAACGAAAATGCTGAAGATGATAGTAGTGAACCCCAAATAGATACATCGGAGGAGCAATCTCCAATTTCGTCAAATCAGCTACAGCCAAGCTCGTCGCATAATCAAGAAACTGAAGTAATTGGAACTGCAGAAGCCCAGACTGCACAAGTGACACAAAGACGTAAACGAGGAAGACCTCAAATTTTGAGAACTGGAAATCCTGGAAGACCTAAAAAGATATATGTCACAGAAACCGGACCAGAATTGTTAAATTGTATAATTGAAAACCCTGATACTGTCACAGAAGCATTAAATTCTGAAGATTCTGAACAGTGGAAAGCTGCAATGTTAGTGGAATATAACTCATTAGTTAAAAACAAGACTTGGGAATTGGTTGACAAACCAAAAGGTAAAAATGTTATTGGATGCAAATGGATTTTTGTAATTAAACGCAATGCGGATGGTTCTATAGAAAAATATAAGGCAAGGTTAGTTGCTCGTGGATGTTCACAAAAATATAACGTTGATTATACAGAATCATATGCTCCAGTGGTTCGACATTCCACAATAAGATTTGTATTGGCATTAGCAGCGCAACATCAGTTACTGGTAAATCACGTGGATATAGTGGCAGCATATCTAAACGGTGATTTGGATACAGAGGTGTATATGAGACAACCACCTTCTTTTAAAGATGAACAATATCCCGAAAAAGTATGTAAGTGAAAACGATCGTTATATGGACTTAAACAGGCTGGACGGGAATGGAATATAAAAATAACAGAGATATTGATATTGATGGGATTTATAAGATGTAAATCAGATAACTGCGTTTATATAATGAATGATGGAAATAACATAATGATAATTGCTCTTTATGTAGATGATTTGTTAATTGCATGTTCATCGGAAGCAGATATGAAAAATATAATAAAGAACCTGAACGAATACGTAGAAGCGGTTGATCGAGGACCAATATCGTACTATCTTGGAATGGAAATTGAGCGGGAAGGTGATAGAGGACCAATATCCATTCATCAAGAAAAATACGTGGAACATTTACTTTTGCAGTGGAATATGGAAGACTGCAAACCTGCTTTTACACAATTTTGGAAAAATGTGAAGACAAGTGTGAGAATTTGGATATTAAGAGATATCAATCACTTATTGGAGGATTGACAATTTAATTCACACCCACATCAAGAACACTTTATAGCAGCTAAACATATACTAAGATATTTGAAATATACTTCTAAAGCATCATTAACATATTCCAAAGTTGATGATAAATTGATATGTTTTACAGATTCGGATTGGGCTACTGATAATTTTGATCGTAAATCATACAGTGGATTTGTTTTGTTTTTGGCAGATGGACCTATAGCATGGGAGTCCAAAAAGCAACATTCTGTATCTCTTAGCTCGATGGAAGCCGAATATATAGCGCTGTGTCAGGGAGCCAAAGAAGTTTCATTTCACAGAAGTCTATTGAAAGAAATTGGATTACAAGATCTTGAGGAAAAAGCTACAATCATATACTGCGATAACCAAGGAGCTCAATTTCTCGTTAAAAATCCAGTTGTACAAAATCGCAGCAAACACATTGACATACGGTTTCATTACATCAGAGACAAATATCAAGCGAATGAGATAAATGTGAAGTATGTAGCAACATCGGAAAATGCAGCAGACATTTTGACCAAAATACTTACTAAAGGCAAACATACAGCTGCATGTAAACTTTTGAAATTGCATTTTTGAATATTGTTAAAATTTTGTTTTACCTTATTTGAGTTGAGTCGGAGTTTGTTGTATGTATATATTGAAACAACTCAACTATATTGTACTTTGTATTATATGATCGTAGTACTATATGAAAGTATACATGTCGGAATAGAAAATATTTTCCGACATTACTCTGAAAATCGTTCTGAAATAAACAACCTAATTTTTCTATTAAATTCGAATATCGGAATTTTCATTTGTTTGCTACACACGAACATAGTACAAATTTTAACTGTACTTACCTCTATCATACATAGCAATCATAAAAATTCAGATAGCCAAATAGTTGTCAGTTATTTTCAAACTGTACTTACCTACTTTCATACACAGCAACCATTCAAATTCAAAAACATAAACACTTGTTAGTTATTTTCAAAAAATCTTTCTATAGTTGTTTCTTTATTTCGTTATATTTGATTTTGATATTTCATATTGTATAGTTGTATTCATAACACTATTTTAATTTACTAGTTTTTTTACTTACATACTAAACCGCTTAAAGTTGTATGTCATGTTGTTTTTTAGTTTTGTTTTTGTTTTCGTTTTTTTTAACTTTATACACAATATCGCCTCTGTCTACCCATTTGATTTTCTGTTGACTTTTGCATTGCGTTATTTTTTTTATTGTTTTCTCATTTTGCTATAAATTAATTTATTTATTTATGCATAATTTGGTATGTATACAAATAGCTTAATACTAAAACTTACATAGTACTATATTTACGTTGCTATTTTAGGAATAACTTGAATAAATATTTTTGGATTTTATAGTTATACGATAGAATTACAAAAAGGGTCAGTTTGATTATTATTAATATTATAATACAATAATGTTTGTTTTACAATAGGGTATGTCTGGAGGGGTAGTGTTTTTGTAATGAAAGCCAATTAGATATACATTTCTTTTGGGTAGCTAAGCGGAGGGGTAGTTATTGTAATATGCATTAGAGGCCGTATAAAATTTTAAGAAAACAGTTTCTCTTTAGCATTCTTTTTAGAGCATGGCTTACTTTCAAGAGTAGCTAAGCAATGTGGAATTTTCAGTTACCTAAAATTACAGCAAACTAAGACAAACCACATAACCAGGCATAAACTGAAATAATTTCTACCTGACGCATGATCCATCCCGTACTAAATGTTTAACATAAAAAAATCTGCAATAAAAACAATTGATTATCTGTTGTTATTTTTTTTTTATAGAAAAAAATTTGCTTTCTTGGTAATATTCGCGGAATTAAAGGCATTTATATTACTCATACGCAACAGAGATGTGCATTCCAGATCCAGAGTTATACGAAAACTTCGACTGAATTTGTCAATCACCAACAACATTTCATTCAATATTATTGCCTTCATGCTAAAAAAAATTTATTGAATTAAAATCATCAAATTTAGTTATCTGATTTATAAAAAAAGGAAAAAGCATACAACTTTAAGAAAAAAAAATTAAAAAATTTATTTAGTTTCAAAATAAATATGTTTAAATTAGAAAGAAAAAAAAATTAAGGGGAAGGATAAATTTTAGTTTCAAAATGAATATAAGTTTAAATAAGAAAATGGCAAAAACAATTTATTTGTATAACAATTTAAAAAAAAAACATGAAATATTTTAATAATAAATTTTTAAAATTCGAATAGTGATCGGATTTGGCATGGCCAAACAGTACTCGACACTTCAGGTTGACGCAATTTATATTTTCGATCAGTGGTGGAGGGGGCGTGGCATAATCTGTATCTAAGCCCAAGGGAGATACATAAATAAATATATAAATAAATACAATTTGGTACACAGTAAGTACTCGGCTCAACAATTAAAAATATGCAGGCGTAATTGTTATCTTAGATCTGTTGGCGTAGTTCGCAGTGCCAATTTTTTTTTGGTGCTATGAAAAAAACTTTTACACCGATATTACTCGACAACACGAATATGAATACGAAATTGTATTGTTGGATCAGTGGGAGGAGAGGGTGTGGCATAGCTGTATTTTAGCCTTAGGGAGCACAGGGGGGAAAAAAAGTTTTTTTGGACATTTGAAATTTTAGGCCGCAATTCTTGATCGATTTTCGAATATCTTATTTTGTATTATTGGAAACAAAATTGTGCACAGAATGTACGTAAGTGTTCTAAAAATTTCGAACTGACCTCAATTAATGTGAAAAAATGTTACGAATTAAACACAGTGAAAAAATAAGACAAAACATTTTTTTTGGCTCAACTGCAAGTAAATATGTGGAGGCACTATTTTTACACTTTAACTCGATGTCCTAGTCATAATTATTATCTGATTAGAACAAAACTTAATTTTCAACCTGTAAATGGTTTAAGAAAGTCGTCTGTAAAAAATAAGCCAAAGCGGTTAAGGTCGCCATGCAATTTTTTTGCATATGTACTAAAATAATGCAGTTTTAAACATCTGATGAAATAAAATTTTTTATTTATTAGTAGGCTAAGTGGTGTACTTTTCATTTAAAAAGACCAATACCTTAATATGTTACAGCATCTGTCAAAATAAGGAAATTTGTGAAACCTTAAACACTTTTTAAATTTCAATACTAAAGTTAACCCAAAAATCGATATATTTCCTAAAGAAATTGGAAATTGGAAACATTTTAGTTACACCCGCTTATTTGCATTTATGTATCAAAATATCATAAGGCATACATAATTAAGGCTACTAATACATATCAAATGCTTATATTGCGATTTTAAGCCCTATGTATTGTAAATATATTCAAATTTTGTATATGCGTTTAACACATTTCCTTATTTTGGCAGATGATGTAATGTATTATGGTATTGGGGTTTTTAAAATGGAAAAAACACCACCATTTTGTAACAAAGTACAATGAGAGAACCAAAGGTACAATAAATTGTACTAAAGACTAACAATTAATTGTACCCAAAAGAAAATTTATTGCATTGAAAAGGAAGTTTGTTGTAATAAAAGGTACAGTTATTGTACCGTACCAAGAAGCAGAAAATACAGTATAAAAAGTAAAATTTTATGTATCAAAAGGACATTTATCGTACCAAAAAGTACAGTTGAGTGCACCAAAAAGTAGTATGTCTATTTATTGTACTAAAAAGTACAAATTATTGTACAAACCAATACAATTTAATGTTCCAAACAGTACAATTTTTTTTTTTTATTTATTTAAGTCTATGGACTAACAAAAATCCTTACAGACTAAACATTTTTACATATATGTATACAATTATAAAAAATATTCTTAAAATAAATTATTTAAATGTAAAATTATATTCCGCTTTAATGCAGTTCTGTTTTCGGACAAATCAATGATATTGTAATATTTATTGAACTGAACACATAAACGTCGGAACGGATCATTATTAGCATAATTAGAATTGAAGTGGTTTATAAGTAGAAGTTGGAAATTTCTGGTTAATCTAATAGGAACATTTATTTGAATTTTACTTAATAAAAAGTTTGAATCAGTATCACCACGTATTATGTTTAACAAAAACGAAATATTAAGCATAGTACGCCGACTTTTCAATGTTGGCAACTTTATTTGATTAAGTCTATACTCGTAGGATGGCAAGTTATGTGGGTTCCAACCACGTCCACGTAGGCAAAAAAGAAGAAATTGTTTCTGAACTGATTCAACGAAATTAAGATGGATCGAGTAACATGGGTGCCATATGACTGAACCATATTCCAGAATAGGACGAACCAATGAAATGTACAATTGTTTTGTAACACAGGGATCAGCAAACTCTTTACTCCAACGTTTCATGAACCCCAGGACACCATAAGCCTTATTCACTGTTAGGGAAATATGTGGACGGAATGTTAAACTATGATCTAGAAGGATACCAAGATCTGTAAAGGTTATAACATAATCGAGTTCAGTATTATTTAAGAAGTAGTTGATATGGATATGATTTACCCTATAAAAAGACATATGTTTACACTTTTTAATGTTAAGCTCCATCAAATTAATTTTACACCATTTGGAAAAGCTATCAAGATCGGATTGTAGTAAATAGTCATCGTCAGGATTTATTAACGTACGGAATATTTTTACGTCATCAGCATACATAAGAACATGCGAATTTTTTATAACAGACGGAAGGTCATTAATGAACAGGGTGAAGAGCACAGGACCCAAGTGACTTCCCTGTGGAACACCCGACGATACCTTAATTTTTTTGGAAACAGCATTTTTAAATTTAACCCGTTGTGTTCGATCTTCTAAGTAGCTTCTTAACCACAATAACAAGTAACTACTAAAACCCATGGCATCCAATTTGTACAACAATAAGTTATGATTCACTTTATCAAAGGCCTTACTAAAATCGGTATAGATAACATCTGTTTGCCTTCGGTTTTTAATACCGTTGTTTATGATTGTGGTAAGTTCCAAAATGTTAGTTGTAGTGGACCTGGATTTACGAAATCCGTGCTGGCATGATGATAATAAGGATGTGACTTGATGTTTCAGCATATTAGTTATTATTTTCTCAAAAAGTTTAGGAATGACGCTTAATTGAGCAATCCCTCTGTAGTTGGTCACATTAATTTTACTACCAGATTTGAACAATGGCACAATAAATGATTCTTTCCATAGGGGTGGTAAATATCCTGTACGCAATGACTCATTAAACATTTTTGTAAGGGGAACGGACAAGGAAGCAGCACAATGTTTAAGAATATTGCTAGGAACACCATCAGGACCAGGAATAAACGAATTTTTTAACGCTTTTAAATTTGTCAAAACTGTACTGCTGCTTACAAATGAAAAATTTATTGATGACGTGTCTTGAATAGTAAAAGGATAGGGCATACTTGAATCATAACTGTATGTGGAGTAAGTTGATGCAAAAAAGTCTGCAAATATATTACAGATTGATAAATCATCGTTCGCTATAACGTTGCCAAGTTTTAAGGAGCTAGGAAATTCACACGAGCGACGTTTGGAATTTACATACTTGTAAAAGGATTTCGGATTTTTTTTCAATTGGATTTTCATACGATTTATATAATTCTTGTACGCCACGGTGTTAGCCATATTATATTGTGATCTCGCAATGGAGTAATTACAAAAGTCAGTGGGTGAACCAGATTTCTTATATTTTTTGAACATTTTATTCTTTTTATTTTTGGATTTAGCTAAGCGATCATTATTCCACGGTGGACCAATATTATCGCGATTATAAATATAAGGGACTGATTTAGCAATGCAAGCATTCACTGAGTAATAAAAGCAGTTAATCATTTCATTTAAATCATTTTTAGAAATAACATCGTTCCAATTAACAGATGATAAAAGCATATTCAGTTTTACATAGTCAGTTTTAGAAAAACAATATATTTTTGAGGGTTTTGTATGTTTTGGAGCAATTGATGGTAGAATAATATTTAGCTCTGTAGTTGGGTGAAAACGATCCTCAGGAAAAGTAACAGGATATGATGAACTTAAAGACATTTCGGACGGTTGATTTACAAAAATAAGGTCCAGAAGCTTATTATGCATATTAAATATGTTATTAATTTGAAATAATCCATAACCAAGCAGTGTATCAACAAATTCATTAGTACAACCATTCTCAATTACGGGAACTAATACATTAGATTCAGTTGATCGACTCCACAAAATAGATGGTAAGTTAAAATCACCAAGTACAGCCAGTACATCACAGGACTTAGAAGATTGGAAAGCAAAATTGATAGCAGATGCATGTTTAGAGTAAATATCATCAGCGGAATTTGGAGGAATGTACCCAGGAAAATTTTTCAGAACTTGTTGCGAATGGTATTGATACTAGAATCGCTTCTTTTTTAATCGACTTTCTATTCTGTTTCTGGTTCCATATAACAGATTATGTACAACATGTTGCACCACAGATTCCGTAGAACAGAAAATGAATATTCGTATTCGAAATAAGTATTTTTTAGAGGGTATTTATTAAGAAAAACTCAAAAATCGGAGTTAAAATATATTTCGAACAAGCACCCAATTGAAAACCAATTAAATTTCAAAAAACAGCATATGCAATTCAGTTATGTAGCAATTCATTTCATAACAGGTTCCAGGAGAACATGTTGGTTTTGGGACAATTTCAAACAAAAATAATATATTGTTCAACCGAAAGTGGAACTTGTTACTTATCAGTAAAAGCTATTCTGTAATTGTTTCTTTGCAACAAAATATTTTGCTGGGTATGAACATGTTACAAAAAGTGATTTATTTTTAACACAAATTTTTACTGCAACAAATTCAATATCCGTATAATTGTTACAAATAATTTGTTCGGAAGAAAATTTATCAGATACAGCAATAAGTACTCCGCCTCCAGTTTTTTTAGTTTCATCAATACGATCACGTCGAAAAATATGATATTTAGGAGATAAAATTTCACAGTTGTTAACATTTTCATGAAGCCAAGTTTTAGTAAATACAATAATGTGGTAATTAAAGTTAAAACTGTTGACATATAGTGTGGATAATTTAGTATTCAAGCCTCTGACATTCTGATAAATTACAGAAAGCTGATCAACAGACGGCATTGAATTCAGTTTTTTGAAGCATCACTTGAACGAGCTGGTAAATGAACTATATTTGATTGAACAGTTTCTCTATAAAGGTACTCATGAATTATAGCTTTAGCAGGCCAAAAATTAGGATTCACAACAGTTTCAAACACCTCTTCCGGAACAATACCTTTAAATTATGCTTTGCTTCGCTTTTCAGAGTATCTAAATTTAAAAACATTTATTTCAACGTCAACACCAAGTTTTTCTTTTACATAATATGCAACATCATGTTCAGTTGTTTCTGCAGCAAAAATAGTTTTCTTCTTAGAAACCACCTTTAAATTCTTAGGAATATTATCGGATTTTTGATAAATTGGACTATTTAATGGAGAAAAGAATTTATTTGAAGAATTAGAAGCAATATTTAATGGAGAAGGAACGTTTTTAGCGGGATTCAAAACATCCATTTTTTGAACAATAGCAGTGTTTGGAGTACTAGGATTAGCATTACCGGATGAAGACGGAAGAGCAGAAGAAGAAAATGGATTAATTGTATTTGTAGAATCAGAAGCATCAGAAATAGCTGGCTCATTTGTAATAGTTAGCGGCAGAGTAGATGCAGCAGCAAGATCAGTTGAATTTATGGCGTTATTGATGGGAATATTCGGAGGTTGATTATGATTTTGATTTGCTGGTTTTTTTCGTTTCGGAGACGAAGGTTGTTGCAAATTGACAAACTTATCTAAAATCGGGAATTTATTAAATAGCTCGCCAAAAGCAAAAAGTTTATTTTGCAAGGATAAAAAATCTCTAGAAAGTTGTTCGAAATCGCCTTTGGAACTTTTAAAGAATTTGTAAAATTCTATATCAATCGCTCTACACTTAGGACATGTCCATTGGAGGAATTTACTACTATCAGCAAGTGCGTCAGCATCACGATTTTTAAGTCCACTGCATTTCAAATGACAATTCCCAATGCATAACCAGCAGGTTACCATTCGTTCGGTACCCGTAACATTACAAAAATCGCTTAAACAATTCATAATTAAGAAAAATTGGCAACACAGAAATTTAGATATGGCAATACTTGTAAGTAAAATAGCAAAGACAGAAACCACAGATATACGTATAACAGAATATTAAGAAAACAGAACAGAAAACAGAAACAGAATATTAAGTAAACAGATGTAAGTATAACAGATCAAAACAGAAGACTTACCGACAAATACAAAACAAAAACAAGTAATAGATGAGAATACAAACAATGACGCAAAAACGAAACACTATAAAGTTGTAGTTGTAATTAGGTTTTTAAGTATATTATTTAAAAACACTTTAAAAACACACAAACGTTAGCGACAAACACTCAAAATTAGCACAATGTTTTAATTTATCTATATTTAGAACACTTTAAGAATAAAAGAGAGATTAAAACAGAAAAAATAATAATAATTCACAAGACACTCAGAAACACGACCAAATTAATGAATGTACCAAAAAGTACATTTTATTGTACCAAAAAATACAAATTAGTGTACAAGAAAGTACAATTTAATATTCCAAAAAGTGCAATTATTGTATCAAGAAGAACGATATTATGTACCATAAAGTACAAATTATTGTCTCAAAAGGTATATTTAATGTACCAAAAAGTAAAATTTGATGTACAAAAATGTACTTTTATTGTATAAAAAACCAGTTTTTGTACAAAAAAGAAAACATATTTTTCCCCGAAGGTACACTTGATTGTTTCAAAACGTACTATTGTAATAAAATGTACTTTTATCGTACCAAAAGTACTTTTAATATGCAATTATACATAAAAGTATATTTATTGTATCAAGAAAGTACAAATTATTGTACCAAAAAGTATATTTAATGTACCAAAAAGTACAATTTAATGTACGAAAATATACTTTTATTGTACAAAAACCATTTTCTGTATAAAAAATAAACATTTTTTTTACATAAAGCACACTTGAATGTCTCAAAACGTACCATTGTACCAATATGTACTTTTATCGTACCAATTATATATGAAAGTATAAAAGCATTTATTATACATAAAAGTATATTTGTGATATCAAGAATTAGATTTATTGTACCAAAGTACTTAATTTCTACGGTACTGTAATTGTACACTTAAAAATGAATGAGGTATGGGATAGCTTCTCGCGTTGTTGTGAATAAACACGCTTTCTATTTTTATATTCACAACTAACGGCATCTACTTGTTTATCGACGAATGCGAACGTCACTGTTTGAGAAGCTCTTACTTGACATGCCGATTTACTCGACACTGATACTGCGAAGTTGCTGTCGACAACATTTGAGGGCAGCCGACAATGAAAGAACATTTATTTTTTAAGATGACTGGAGCCATTAGTTGAACCTGTGATCTCCCGCATGGTAGTCGCGTGTTCTATCCATCATGCCACGGCCGGTGCCTGTAATTGCACACAAAGAGTACAATTTATAGCACACAAAAACTACAAGTTATTGTACTAAAAAGTACATATATTCTACACAAAGGTACTATAATTGTACCAAATAGTGAATTTATTGTATCAGAAATTTAATTTTTTGTACTATAAAGTAGTTCTATTGAACTAAAGAATTCTTTTATTGTTACAAAAGTACAATTTAATGTACAGTAAGGTATTTTTTTTTTGTAAAAGTAGAGTAAAGTGAAAGTATATGTAGTAAAAGTACAAATTTATTTTTTATTGTACCAAAAAGTTCAATTAAATATACCAAAAAGTACTTTTATTGTACCAAAAATTTATTGTTTGTATCATCAAAAGTAAAGGTTACTCTACTAAAAAGTGTTTTTATTATGACAAAAAGTACTATTTATTAAACCCAAGAGTACATTTTATCACATTAAAGTACTTTTATTGTACACAAAGATTACAATTTATTTAACACAAAAAATAAAATTTATTGTATTTAACAGTGTCTTTATTTTACCAAAAACTACTTCAGTGTGCAAAAAAGAATTCTAATTGTATAAAAAATACTTCAGATGTAGAAATTATTAAAATTTGAATTTAAAATTTAAATTTGTATTTAAAAAAAAAATATTTGTTATTTGTAGAAGAAATAGTTAAATAAAAAAATATTTTAACAATATTAAGTAAAGTAAATTTAATAAAATAATTGTTTTACTAAATTTAATTACAAGTACAAAATAAAATATATTAAACAATGAAACTGAATTTGGGTAAGCTGTTTTAACAAAACTACATATTTCCACCCGTAGTAAATGTAAGGAATACTATTTTTTCCCTTACTATGGTACAAAATATTACCATTGCTTTCTTATGAAAAATATCGCTGTGACATAAGAGTCTATCACTCTGACCATGTCATAATTGCGAAACTACTACGTATGAGTAATATTAATGCTTATATTAAGTTATGTACCCAACTTCCCACTCTAACTAGATGTATCAAGGAATTTGATTTGATTTCACTTAGAAGATTATTACATAAAAATCTCTATTATGTACAATTTAATTGCTATACTTTATAATCCTTAACCAAATTTATATCAGTTTAAGCCTTTTATTGCCTAATACAGTAACTTTTAAATCCTACTTTATCGTATTCTCTTACCTCGTCCTTTTTCTTTGTATCTATACAAAACTTATGTTACTATTACAGCATCATTCTTTGGTCAATTTCAGTCTGACAGCCAAACGCTTACATTTCCATATCAGTTGAGTCTCCAGAATGCTAAAAGCCATGGCCACCAAGACTAGGCCCAACAGCAGATAGGCGCAGCAGGCAAATAGCTGTATTTCAGGACCTTGAAATGTTTTCAGCGGTACAAAATCACCATAACCGATAGTAGTCAGAGTGACAAAGCAGAAATAAGCACCATCGATCAGTGACCAATTCTCCCACAAGGCAAAGATCACAGTGCCCATGCATACGTAGAACACCAATATGAACAGTACCACCAACATGGGCACCTGAGGTAATTGGGACATTGAGGAGCCGCCATATGAAACCAGAGAGTTGTTGTCAGCATCTTCGTTATGGTGCTGATGGTGGTGGCCGGCGTGTAAGAGTTTATCAGTCTGTTGAGAATGGGGCTGCAAGTGTTTTAATTTGTACATATTTTCACCCTCCATGTAGTCATCGTCCTCGGACGCCGTGTCCATAGTATCGCGATAACAAATGGCGGAATTTCGCCGTTTTTGTGGTATGTGCAGATTACATTCACCTTTACGGTTAATAATCAATGATTTGCGTTGTTGTTGGCCTGTGTTGGCAGAGGAAGAGGATGAGTGGTTGCTGGCCCGTTGGAAGTTTGTGTGCCTTTGGAATGTGGCATGAAGGAAGCTACGTGTTGATGATTTGTCTTCTTGGGTACTGGTGGCCGTTGAGCAAGTGAGTAGGGGCACTCGTGACGGTGTGCCATGGGGGCAATTTCTAGAAAGAGAGAGAGAGAAGAAGAAAAAGGGTTAAGGGTTTAAATTCACATTTATTTTTATTTAGTTTTTTATTCTCCTTAAAAAATTTAACATAATATTCGCATTGCTTGGCTATAACTATAATGTTTACTCGGCTTATTGAGGTTAATTTGTGTTTTGGCTTCAACCACCTGTGTGGAATTATAAATTGACTAGTGAATTTGCATATGTAAAGGGATTTTACGCATATAGGATTTTGTATAATCAGGTTTACACAGGAGGTCACGTTTTGTTTGTTTGGAGTAAAAAAAAGGAAAACATTTACAAAATAAATATTAAAGATTTGCCTTGTAAGGGACCAGCAACATTTTTTTCATGGATATTTTTTTCTGGCAGGGGATGACTAAAGATTTATTTAGTAACGAAAATTCATTAATTATTCAATCACTTAATTGAAATAAAAGGCACAAGGAAGAAATTTAAATTGTTACAGATTTGAAAAATATAAAAATACAAAAATATAAAAATATTAAAATATACAAATACAAAAATATACAAAAATACAAAAATATAAAAATATAAAAATATAAAAATATAAAAATATAAAAATATAAAAATATAAAAATATAAAAATATAAAAATATAAAAATATAAAAATATAAAAATATACAAATATAAATATGTAAAAATGTAAAAATATAAAAATATAAAAATATAAAAATATAAAAATATAAAAATATAAAAATATAAAAATATAAAAATATAAAAATATAAAAATATAAAAATATACAAATATAAAAATATACAAATATAAAAATATAAAAATATAAAAATATAAAAATATAAAAATATAAAAATATAAAAATATAAAAATATAAAAATATAAAAATATAAAAATATAAAAATATAAAAATATAAAAATATAAAAATATAAAAATATAAAAATATAAAAATATAAAAATATAAAAATATAAAAATATAAAAATATACAAATATAAATATGTAAAAATATAAAAATATAAAAATATAAAAATATAAAAATATAAAAATATAAAAATATAAAAATATAAAAATATAAAAATATAAAAATATAAAAATATAAAAATATAAAAATATAAAAATATAAAAATATAAAAATATAAAAATATAAAAATATACAAATATAAATATGTAAAAATGTAAAAATATAAAAATATAAAAATATAAAAATATAAAAATATAAAAATATAAAAATATAAAAATATAAAAATATAAAAATATAAAAATATAAAAATATAAAAATATAAAGATTCTGGTGCATAAGACTTGATGAACAATTTGCAACCATTATACCAAAGTCTGCTGACGAGGATTCGTGGCTGAATCCGAAACAGCTGTACAGACTGCCTGGCATTATGAGAATATCATTCTGCTATAAACTTCTTTTAAAAGCACTGGTCTTGAGCTTGAAACAAATTCCAAATCAATGTTCTAATAACAGACCGAAAAAATACAAAAACAACGATGATGAAGACGCAGAGCACGGCGAGCCGCAAAGCTGAAATAATGCTTATGGCAAATCTGTTGGTTGCGAAACCAACAACAAAAACATGTTGTTTGAAAGCCGACGGCTTTCTCAACATAAACAAAGCAAAACAAGAAAGAAGTTTAGCAAATGGTTTCTCGTAGTGAATGGTTGTGAAGTTTTTCGAGTCTATGCACTCAAGAAAGAATTCTCATTTCGATGTGAGATTCTGGTGCATAAGACTTGATGAACAATTTGCAACCATTATACCAAAGTCTGCTGACGAGGATTCGTGGCTGAATCCGAAACAGCTGTACAGACTGCCTGGCATTATGAGAATATCATTCTGCTATAAACTTCTTTTAAAAGCACTGGTCTTGAGCTTGAAACAAATTCCAAATCAAAAATATAAAAATATAAAAATATAAAAATATAAAATATAAAAATATAAAAATATAAAATATAAAAATATAAAAATATAAAAATATAAAAATATAAAAATATAAAAATATATAAATATAAAAATATAAAAATATAAAAAAATAAATATATAAAAATATAAAAATATAAAAATATATAAATATAAAAATATAAAAAAATAAAAATATAAAAATATAAAAATATAAAAATATAAAAATATAAAAATATAAAAATATAAAAATATAAAAATATAAAAATATAAAAATATAAAAATATAAAAATATAAAAATATAAAAATATAAAAATATAAAAATATAAAAATATAAAAATATAAAAATATAAAAATATAAAAATATAAAAATATAAAAATATAAAAATATAAAAATATAAAAATATTAAAATATTAAAATCTTTATATATAAAAATGGTGGCAAAAATGTATAGTAATTCATTAATTGAGAACGGCTTGGCCGATTTTGCTAAAATTTTTTTTTGAGGTGTTCGTATTTGCCAGGAAAAGGTTTGTGTGAAATAATATTTTAGGAAAATCTTCCGGAAAAGTCGGGAAATTTGAAAAATCGAAAATTGCTTTTTTGTATGGAGTTTTGTGTGCAATTGTTACGAATCGCTTTTCTAAAGGAGGAATATAATATTTTTTTGTGAAAAATTCGGAAAATTCCTGGAAAATCAGAAAAATTTTATTATTTTCTTACAAAATTATGAATTCTATGATTAGATTGATGATTTGATAATTTTGGACAATGATACTGTGAATTTCGAAATGACTTTACGAATGGAAAAATAGAAAATTTCTCGGTTGGAAACTTGGAAAAACATGAAAAAATTTAGATTTTGTGGCAAAATTTTGCATTGTATTGCTTGATTTTATGAAAATCACAAATTTAATTTTTGTTGAATAGTTCCGTAGCGTCTTTTCGAATGGAAAAACAGAAAATTTTGGTTGGAAAATTTAAAAAAAAAAATCCAACATTTTTAATTTTTTTTTCGGCGAAATTTTTTATTTTATAAAATGTTTTGTGAATTTTGGAATTTTGGAAAATTCGGAAAATTCCGGGAAAATTAGAAAACTTGTAATTTTTTTCTTACAAAATTGTGAATTCTATGATTTGATTGATGATAATTTGGGACGATGATACTGTGAAAAATTTCGGATAATTATTCTAAAATGACTTTTCGATTAGAAAAATAGAAAAACTGTTGGTGGAAAACTCGGAAAATCAGGAAAAAAAACTCGACAGATTTGGTTATTTTCGACGAAATTTTCCATTGAGTCGCGTGATTTGATAATTTCAGACAACGTAAAGGTGAAAAATTCGTTGTGACGCTTGGAAACTTTGGGATAATTCTGGAAAAAATGGTGTGAAAAATTTGTAGTAATTTATCAAGTGAGAGAGGCTGGCCCTTTTGCTCAATTTTTTTTTTTAATTGTTCGTAATTGGCAGGAGAAAGTTTATCTGGGAAAATCCTACGGAAAATTCGATTGAAAAATTCGATAATTGCGTTTTTGTATCGGATTTTGTGTGCAAATGTTACGGAAAGACTTTTCAGATGGACAAATATTCGGATTTGCAAAAATTCGGAAAATTCCATAAAAACGCAAAAATTTTATTTATTTTTTTTTGGCGAAATTTTTGTAGTTTTCGCATGATTTGATGATTTTGAACGATGTTAAGGCGGAAAATTTCAGATAAATTTTGGTGGGAGTTTTTAACGATATGAAGAATTTTTAGATAAAAAATATATATTGATATCCTAAGCAATATTTATAAATTTGATAATTTTTTCAGAAAATGAGTTTACGTTTGAAAAATTAAGTTATCCTATTGGATTACGGGCATTAACTCCATAACGACTTTGTCGTTTTTTAGGGAGAGTTATTTGCATGACTAATGCCTCCTATTAGACGATCAAACCTTAGATGACGTAAACGTAGTGCAATAATTAGTCAAACAATACACAGTTCATCCATGTCAAGGTGTATGCTTCTAAATTTGCTATCCTTCAATTCCCTGCATACTGTGGATGCTGTGCTGTGCGCAGCATTTCGGGCCGATGTGACCGTTTCTGAGTCAGTGATTCAAATTCTTATATTGTGCCAACTATTGTTCACGAAATCTACTGTTGCCGATTTACTTATACCATGCATGAAATCGTCGTCAATGTCAAGAAATTTAAATTGACCACGAACATGAGAGTTGCCTTGCAGAACCTCCCCTCGCCTGCTGAATTCTCGAAACAACTACTGGCAATTGGCAATGGCCAAATTTGTGTTGATGTTTCGACTGAAGTGTTCCCCGCCATGGCACAAAATCATAAAAATCTCGATTGGAATTATCAACGGGCAGTACTAGCAGCGAAGAATAAGGACTTCGATAGCTTGAATTTCTGATTCTGATTACAGCCTGACCAACAAGTGATAAAGCGACCAACAATCCGACCAAATTTTTCAACTCGCTTGATGTGCCGCATAATTTACAGATTAAGGTTGGATCGATCATAATCATATAGCGGAATCTGAAACAACTGAAATTGTGCCGACGATCAACAAGGGCATATTCAAAGAAAAGGAAGTCCTTATCTCACGAATTCTAATTATTCCAACCGATCATCTATTCCAATTGGACCAACCAATAAATCGCAAGGCCAATGATTGGAAGTATGTGGGATTAATGTCGAATTTCCCTGTTTTTCGTGCGGTCAGCTATACGTTGCCTTCTCGCGTTTTAGAAAACCGCCTTCGTTGTTTGTTTTTGCGGCGGAAAACTAATCGAAAAACATTGTTTATCACATCACCCTCTACTGAGTTTATCTGAAGTCATTAAATTAGGGCGGGGCGAAGTTCGCCGGGTCCGCTAGTATAAAAATATAAAAATTCTTACAGCTTCGTCAAATTTTATCATTATATGTTTTTCATTATTTAACGGCTACATTACTCATACGCCTTAGTCCCTAAATTAATATGACTGATCCTTCATAACATCCTAAGAATAAAGTTATTTTATTAGAAACATTTCCTTTAATTTCCACCGCATGGCCATTGCTACTAATAAAACTTTATTAATCAGCCCATCTTTTTTTGTGTAAGAAACATTAATTCCCTTGTTCACTCATTACAGGCTACAGAACATAATTTCCTGTTGAGTTTCCAAGTTACGAGTTAAGACTTTATTGAATATTTAAGAGCAGCATACGCTTAATTATATTATAATTAATTTTATACGGCGGCAACATCTGCCTGATTTTGTGCATTCGTTGTATTATAATATATATTAAAATCACATAAAGAACTCAAGTGTTTCCTGCCCTGTCTCCCTACACCATACTGTCGTTTAATATATTCCCATATTAACCAGCCCTCTCCCACCTTCTTGATTATTTAGCCACATTTTGCAGTGTTTCGCGTCCGATTTCATTCATTTGCTCAAGACCAACGAAGATATACTGTAAATGTGGGTTTGACTGTCTCTCTTGCCGCCGCCGGTGTTGGAGTATGAAAACCTGGCTGCATCAGCAAATGCTTCGGCTCAATTAAGTGCTGTGGCCCAACAGAAAATAAAGTATAAAGGCCATGTATTGCTATGGTAGCATCAAGTGCACAGTGAGAAAAATAAAAACGTCCCGCCACTATAGAAAGAATGAAAGTATGAAATTACATTACATAGCTCTTGCAGAAAAAAAACACAAGTAAAATTAATTGACCCGATTCAAGCTCAAGTTACAATTAATTACCAGCACTTACAAGCACATTTTACACGAGGGCGCGACCAGTGAGAAAATGAAATTAAGCGCCACCCACTACGTTGCAAGAGATCTCATGTGTATATTTGGCTGTGTCTGCGGTGTCAGATGACTGGTAAGAAACTGTTGTAAAACATCGCTATAAATATGTGGCAACACTCATGGTGGCATCGTTGTAAAAGGAGCAACTGTTCATCACAGCTATAGACCATAAAGTAACGCTTGATTAACATAAATCTTTTAGTGAACGCTTAAGGTTTAAATGGACGACATGGTGAAAAGAGCAATCAAGGGCAGTAATGGTAGAAAAGAAAAAATCTTATCGGCGTTATGGTAAACAAGAAAATAATTTACTAGCTGAAATGAAGTGTAGCAAAAGTTGTGCAGCCAAAGAGAGAGCAAAAAAACTCTTTAAGAATTTAACGAGAAATTATCATGAAAAAATAACCACAAAGGAAATTTGATAGAAGTGGAGAAAGAACAGAAGATTTCTTGAAAGTTGCAAGTTTTCTTACAGAAAAGTTGGTGGTGTGCAAGTTTTCTTAAAGAAAAGTTGGTGGTGTGCAAGTTTTCTTACAGAAAAGTTGGTGGTGTGCAAGTTTTCTTACAGAAAAGTTGGTGGTGTGCAAGTTTTCTTACCGAAAAGTTGGTGATAGGCAAGTTTTCTTCTACAGAAAAGTTGGTGATAGGCAAATTTTCTTCTACAGAAAAGTTGGTGATAGGCAAGTTTTCTTCTACAGAAAAGTTGGTGGTGTGCAAGTTTTCTTACAGAAAAGTTGGTGGTGTGCAAGTTTTCTTACAGAAAAGTTGGTGGTGTGCAAATTTTCTTAGACAAAAGTTGGTGGTGTGCAAATTTTCTTAGACAAAACTTTGTGGTACGCAAGTTTTCTTACAGAAAAGTTGGTGGTGTGCAAATTTTCTTACAGAAAAGTTGGTGGTGTGCAAGTTTTTTAAAGTTTTCTTTCTTATAGAAAAGTTGGTGGTAGCCAAGTTTTCTTATAAAAATAAGTTGGTGATAGGCTAGTTGGTGGGCCAAGTTTTTTTTTAGAAAAGTTCATGAGGCCAGTTTTCGTACAAAAAAATTGCTGAGGCCAGTTTTCTTTCTTCTTAAAGAAAAGTTGATGGGGCAAGTTTTCTTACAAAAACGTTGGTGGGGCAAGTTAACTTATGGAAAAGTTGGTCGGACAAGTTTTGTTAGAGAGAAATTGGTCGGAAAAAGTTTTCTTAGATAAAAAATTGGCCGGCCAATTTTTCTTAGAGAAAAGTTGGTCCTTCAAGTTTTCTTAAATAAAAGATGGCTGAGAAAGTGATCTAAGAGAAAAGTTAGTGTGGCAAGTTTTCTTAAAGAAAAGTTTGTGCGGCAAGTTTTTTAATAGAAAAGTTGGTGCGGCAAGTATCCTCACAGAATGATTGAATATTTTCAATATTTTCAATATTTTATATATTTTTATTATTTTTAATATTTTTAATATTTTTAATATTTTTAATATTTTTAATATTTTTAATATTTTTAATATTTTTAACATTTTTAGTATTTTTAATATTTTTAATATTACCTTGTTTATTTTTTTTTCGATCTGTGCAGAATATGAATATGTTTTTCATTGTTCGGTTTAAGATCTATTCTATTATTGCTAATAGAATTTGTTATTTTTACAAGAGTTGTGTGAAATGGATTATGTTGACAGCTGGCAGGGCAGATAGCTATTTCGATGGTTGCCAAACCATCATCATCAGTGCCGTTTGCTGTGCCTTCTCCACTCATTATCACAACCTTAAGTGTTAAAAGCTTCACACAATCAATGTGAAGCTCACACACACCGGTTCGAAAATGGTATCAACGAAGACAACGTCAACACAATCCACACAAGCTCTTGTCTATGCTTTGTCCATCAGCAATAATAGAATAGATCTTAAACCGAACAATGAAAAACATATTTTTAATATTTTTAATACTTTTAATATTTTTAAAATTTTTAATATTTTTAATATTTTTAATATTTTTAATATTTTTAATATTTTTAATATTTTTAATATTTTTAGTATTTTTAATATTTTTAATATTTTTATATATCTATATATATAAAAATGAAATGGTCCACGTATGTCATACCATCACTTGAGAACGGCTGGAGCGATTTTTTTTTATTCGATTCGAAATTTTCCGTAGATTGTTTGTGTTGAAAAAAATCAAATCCAGGTGGCGCTAGGGTGGATTTATATCGAAAATTTGAATGCATGTACCAATTCAACTGAAATTTAGAATGGATATTCGTTTGATCATGAGAAGACATTTTATGTACAAATGACACGGTAGATGGCGGTGGGGTCGGTTTACAATCAAAATTTTAACGAAAGGGCCAATTTAACTGTAATTCAGAATCTATGTTTGTTTGATCATTAGAAAAAATCGTATGAACAAATGGACCCGGTAGATGGCGCTAGGGTGGATTTATATCGAAAATTTGAATGCATGTACCAATTTAACTGAAATTTAGTATTTATGTTTGTGGAACCTTGGGAAAAAAATTTTTTGACCCGCTAGGTGTCGCTATGGTGGAACTATTATGAAAATTTTAACAAATTAAACAATTTGACTGAAATTTAGAATGTATATTTGTTTTATTATGAGAATTTTTTTTGTATATATGGACCCGCAGTTAATATGGCTGGGGTTGAATTATTTCGAAAATGTATATCGATTGTCCGATTTTACTTAAACAAAAATTTTTAATTTTTTGTCATGAGAAAATTTTGAATATCGATTGTCCGATTTTACTTAAACTTAAAATATATGATTTTTTTGGCATGAGAATGTATGTTTGGAACCAGTTGCCGGTGTTTAGCTTATGATACCCTTAATTTTTGGAATGTCATTTAGTCACTTTTTTTAACATCATATTTATTCAGAAGTCTAAAAGAGATGTACATTTTGATGTCACCACTAATTGTGAAAACGGTTGACCCCATTTATCTCAAAATTTCAGTGAAAGTTGAGGATTGGCTGTAGATGGTCACCCAGACCGCAAAAAGGCTTAAAGAAGAATGACTAACTTTTATAATGGCGCACTTCCTACTGATTGAGAAAGCTTCACAAAGTTGTTTTTCCCTTTTCAAAATTTTAGGGGACAATAACGAAAATAGGAATAACTGTTGATATCACCCAGACCATACGGTTAATGGGGTTGCTGAGCCTAATGAATGCATTTTTGGAAATTCGTACTCCTTAGGATAAAAAAGTACAATAACCCAGTACACCAACGCAGAAAGTTATATGTCAGTTAATCGGCTTAAAAATGTGGTTTTAGAATATATGCCAATCAATAAGTAAGTTTTCATCAAATCATCGACGATACTGCTGATGCATTTTAGCAATTCATTCAATAATTATAATAATCTTTTAGATATATGAAGTACAAAATTTGTCCGGGAAAACCCCGCCCTTTAAATTGAAATATTTCAGAGGCAAAATAAATAAACCAATGGTTATTATATTTCAACTGCACATAACATCTGTTACAATTATTTGGAGGCAGGACGAAGTCTGCCGGGCCAGCTAGTTTTTAATATTTTTAATATTTTTAATATTTTTAATATTTTTAATATTTTTAAATATTTTTAATATTTTTGATATTTTTAATATTTTTGATATATTAGATATTTTTGATACTTTTGATATTTTTAACATTTTCAATATTTTTAAAATTTTTAATATGTTTAATATTTTTAATATATTTTCAATATTTTTAATATTTTTAGTATTTTTAATAGTTTTAATATTTTTAATATTTTAAATAGTATTGATTAATATTCAATATTATTCAGTTTTAACATTTTTAATGTTATTGTTAATTTTAATTAATTTAATTTTTAATACTTTCAGTATTTTCAATTTTTTTTTTTAAATTTTTAAGATCTTTAACATTTTGAGTACTTTTAGTACCTTTAATACAGTTAGTGCTTTGAATATTTTATTTTTTTTGCTTCTTTTCCTTTTTCATAGAAACCGAACAAAACATGAAACCTTTGATAAAGTAATATGTATTGTTAAACTGCCTAACCCTCACAACAAATCCCTGCTGTGTATATCTTAATTTTTCGTTCCGGCGTTTGTCTCCCTCTCTCTCTCTCTCTCACACAGTGGCTGTCTTTATTTTTAAACACCATTAGACCTTTTAACTCATGTGACAACACAATAAATCAACTATGTCGAACAGGTCCCCCTCAACCAGCCGCACACTTACATCCTTTAAAGCTATCTAACAAATCGTGCAATCCTCCTGTCAGCTCGACGTACCAACATTCTTTTACACAAGAATGGTCATAGCCAGAGAGTAAAAATTGTTTTTTTCCTCTTCTTCTTCAACTACTACGTGTGTACAGACACAACAATTTTGTGGTATTTAAGCTGTAAAAATTGGTCAAAATTGTAATGGAAAGTCGCAGAAAGGAGAATAAGGCAAGAGAGGAAGAAAAACCTACCGAAGTGGAAAATGGCACCTAAGGTTACAAATCGGTTGTTGGTGCCTCCGGGATAAAGGGGTGATTTGTCCTATCGGCCCTGAGCCAAACATATATGTTTGGTTAAGTTACATTTAAGGGACAGAAGTTTCAATTTGTTGACTAAATGAACTTTCAGTTACTTGTTTTTGTTCCTTTAATGCAAAGCATGGACAACAATGTGGGAGGGTGGTATGATAATTTCGGGGTAATATATTCAATTAACATGTTGTAAACATTTCGTTCTTGTCCACTGAAGTACTGTTTCAATTCGTTTTAGCAAATTGTTCTTTCCATTTCTTCCATTTCTTTAGCCTCCCATTTATTTTCCAATAAATCTCAACAATTTTACTTATTTTACCCCCTCTATTTTGTTTCATGTCTCTCTACTTGGCTTCAGCTTTTAACATGCTATGCCCGGATACTTACCCTAAACGTAGCTGCTCCATTTCTTCTTCATCTTCCATAATATCAACAACAGCTGCAAGACCACCACCACCATTGCTGCCTCCTCCTCCTCCACTTACTGCTGCTGCTGGTCCAGTTGAAGTTGTGGTTGAGCAATGGGTTGCTGTCATTTGATTAGAGTGATGCGGGGAGGACATTTGTGTTAATGGTGATGTTGATTCACGATTTTCACTGGAACTACCCATCATCGTGTTGGTGTTGCTGTTGTTGTGGGTGTTTGTTAATATTGATGCTGGTGATGATAAAGATGTTGCCGTTGCTGTTGATGCTGATGCACAAATCGTTGAAGTATTGCTATACAAATTGTTAATGTTCTGTTGCTGATGGTGATGCTGTTGGTGTTGCTGCTGCTGTTGTTGTTGTTGTTGTTGCTGTGCACTCGTTGTTGCCAAGTCTGTTGACACCGTGACAGAGTGTGATGTTGTCGCTGTCGATGGCGTTGTAACAGATGGTGTTGCCATTATTGTTAGTGGGTGTTGTTGCTGCTGTTGTTCGCCTCCATTTGTATAAGAGGTCTGCGATGATAAATCATGCCTGCAGGATATATCACTTTCATGCAATAGAGTATTGATCTCTTGTGGTAGGGGTTTTGTTAAGAACTTGGCACGTCTGATACCTGAAACGACAAGGGGGGGGGGGGAGATGAAGAAGACAATTTTAATAATAACACAAAAGTTGTTACTGTATTTATAAATATCGTATATACAAGTATATACAGACGATATAATCAATCATTTTTGGCCTTATGGTAGAAAAAACAAACATTTATCAGATTTTATGAAAAACAAATATCGGTATATAGGCCATGCGAGATTTAAAGGTTATTAAAGCAACTAGGGGAAAGTTTGTTGTTGTTTTACAGCTTCAGGTACGATGTGTTAGCTTAAACTTATTCAATAACTTTTATAGACGTTTATTTTTCTTCCCCCATCTGTCATTGAGAGAATGAGAGTCATGTCACTGCCTGTCATTATTATTATAGTCAATAACGTTAACGTGACACAGATGTAAGTGATATGACGGTGACACACAGTGAGAGGAGGGGCCTGTAAATGTCAATATAGTCTAAGGTAGGGGATGTAATGGTTTATACAGGGTGACAGGTACATATAAGAATTGGACACTTGCGTCCTATGAAGATTTGTAGATTAGAGACTAAGAAACCGCTAAACGGTATAATATCAAGTATACATAATATATATCTGGCTGTAGTGTCCAATGTAGGCCTCCGAATACGCTTATACTAAATATTAGATATACCGTATAAGCTTTGTGAAATGTATCCTATAGGAAACAAAGCCGGGATACATCTTACATATATGAGTGGTCTGCTACCATGGGGTAATTAGGTAATGCAAAGGAAATTCATACATCTCTGCCCGTAGTGCCATATATAGGCCCCCGTATATGCCTAAACTAAATATCATTTACCACGAATATATTTTGTGATATATCTCGGATTTGCAAAAGAGCCGGGGTATATCCTTTATAGGAGTTATCTGCTCCTATGGAGCTTAGGCGTAATTCAAAGGACATTTATTTCTCCCTGCCCGTAGTGCTCCATCTGGGCCATCGAACATGCATACTAAATATCATATATATTTTGTGATATATCTATGGTCGAAAAACAGAGCCGGGATATATCCTATATACGGGAGCGATCTGTTCCCAAGAGAGCAGATGCAAACGACATTTAGTCCTCTCTACCCGTAGTACAAAATCTTGGCCCATAAAATATGGTGCGAAGTAAATGATAATGAAAATTAACATTTACCGTAAAATTTTACAAATACTACTACTATTAAAAATATTAAAAGTTTTAAAAATAAGAAAATATTAAAAATATTAATTTATATTTAAAATCGTAAGCCTAATTTGATGTATCATTTGATACACTTAACGTAATTATTAAAAATATTTAAAATAATAAAAATATTAAAAATCTTGAAAATAAAAAAATTATAAAAATATTACAAATATTAAAAATATTAAAAATTTTAAAAGTATTAAAAATATTAAAATTATTATAAATATTAAATATATTAAAAATATTAAAAATATTAAAAATATTAAAAACTAGCTGGCCCGGCAGACTTCATCCTGCCTAAAATTTTAGGAAAATATGTTGAGTGTAGTTGAAATCTAATAACGATTGGTTTATTTCTTTGACCTCTAAAATATTTTAATTTAAAGGGCGAGGTTTTCCGGACAAATTCTGCTCTTCATATATCTTAAAGATTATTATATATTATTATAAGAATTGCTAAAACGGATCAGCAGTGTCGTCCATGATGTGATGAAAACTTACTTATTGATAGGCATATATTCTAAAACCAAATTTTTAAGCTGATTGACTGACATATAACATTCTGCGTTGGTGTACTGGGTGAACCTTTTTATCCTAAGGAGTACGAATTTCCAAAAATGCCTTCATTAGGCTCAGCAACCCCATTAACCGTATGGTCTGGGTGATATCAACAGTTACTCCTATTTTCGTTATTGTCTCCTAAAATTTCGAAATGGGAAAAACCACTTTGTGAAGGTTTGTAATTCTGTAGGAAGTGCGCCATTCTAAAAGTTAGTTATTCTTCTGGGTGACCGTCTACAGCCCATCCTCAACTTCCACTGAAATTTTGGGACAAATGGGGTCAACCGTTTTCACACTTAGTGGTGACATCAAAATGTACATCTTTTTTTATATATATAGACTTCTGAATAACTATGATGTTAAAAAAAGTGACTAAATGACATTCCAAAAAATATGTGCATCATAAGCTAAACACCGGCAACTGGTTCCAAACATACATTCAAAATTTTCTCATGCCAAAAAGAGCATATATTTTAAGTTTAAGTAAAATCGGACAATCGATATAAATTTTCGAAATAATTCAACCCATACATAAAAAATTCTCATAATAAAACAAATATACATTCAAAATTTCAGTCAAATTGGTTAATTCGTTAAAATTTTCATTATAATTCCACCCTAGCGACACCTACTGGGTCAATTTATACAAACAATTTTTTCTCAAGGTTCCACAAACATAAATACTAAATTTCAGTTAAATTGGTACATGCATTCAAATTTTCGATATAAATCCACCCTGGCGCCATCTACCGGGTCCATTTGTACATACAATATTTTCTGATGATCAAACAAACATAGATTCTGAATTTCAGTTAAATTGGCCCATTCGTTAAAATTTTGATTGTAAACCGACCCCAGCGCCACCTACCGGGTCCATTTGTACATAAAATGTTTTCTCATGATCAAACAAATATCCGTTCTAAATTTCAGTTGAATTGGTACATGCATTCAAATTTTCGATATAAATCCACCCTAGCGCCACCTGGATTTGATTTTTTTCAACACAAACAATCTACGGAAAATTTCGAATCGAATAAAAAAACCAGTACAGAAATTTCAGTCAGTTGAACTGACTGATAAATACCATCACCCAATATAAGATATTGTTTAAGTCTTGAATTATTGAAATTAACCAATTTGTAATTAAAAGAAGAAAGTTTCAGTCGGGCAACCCAACTTACATTTACCCTTACCCTCAGTAAAACAAATAATTTTCTATTATATTGACATTATTACTGGATTTCTAAAGTGGGCGGAGTGGTACATTTGTATGGGAGGTACCAGAAGGGGCGTGGTTAGGCTTCCAGATTTATTTTCCATTACTTTATCCTGTTATAGTTATACTAATTTCAGAATTTGGGCACGATTGCCTTGTGTGTACTGATATTATTAGTACATCCCTAAAGTGGGCGGAAAGGTACATTTGTATGGGAGGTACCATAAGGGGCGTCGCTAGACTTCCAATTTATTCTCCAAAACTTTGTCCTGTTATAACATAACAAAATACAGAATTTGGGCACGATCGTGTCGAGTGTATTGATATTATTACCCTATTTCTAAAGTGGGCGGAGTGGTACATTTGTATGGGAGGTACCAGAAGGGGCGTGTCTAGACTTCCAGATTTTTTCTCCAAAACTTTATCCTGCATAAACTTTACCAAATACAGAATTTGGGCACGATCGCGTTAGGTCTTTTAATAATATTGATCGATTTCTAAAGTGGGCGGTACCAGATGTGTATGGGAGGTACCAAATGGGGCGTGAATAGACTTCCAATTTTTTTCTCCAAAACTTTATCCTGTTATAGCTTTACTAAAAATATAATTTGGGTACGATCACGTTTAATTTATTGATATTATTTCTACATCTCTATAGTGGGCGGGAAGGTACATTTGTATGGGAGGTACCAGAAGGGGCGTGTCTAGGATTTCAAAATGTTTTCCATAACTTTATACTGTTATAGCTTTACTAAATACAGAATTTGGGGAAGATCCCGTAGGGTGTATTGATATTATTACTCGATTTCTAAAGTGGGCGGAATGATGTATTTGTATGGGAGGTACCAGAAGGGGCGGGGCCATGTAGCCCATTTGCAATACCGTAAGTAGTTTTGAGAAAATAATAACTCCTGCAAAATTTCAAAACATTTGGTTGCGTCTTTCGAAAGTTATCGTGCGAACCAGCCGGACAGCCACCAGACAGACAGACAGACAGACGGACATAGCTCAAACGACTTAAAAAGTCATGAAACGAATTTGGTTCAAAGAAACCTAGGGTCTAAAGTCACTCCTTCTATGTGTTACACTTTTGGGTCGTATCAAATGATATATACCCTCATCCCTAAGGGTGATGGTATAAAAATCAGCCAAATCGCTCCAGCCGTTCTCAAGTGATGGTATGACATACGTGGACCATTTCATTTTTATATATATAGATATTAAAAATATTAAAAATATTAAAAATATTAAAAACTAGCTGGCCCGGCAGACTTCGTCCTGCCTCCAAATTATTGTAAAATATGTTGAGTGCAGTTGAAATCTAATAGCGATTGGTTTATTACTTTGACCTCTGAAATATTTCAATATAAAAGGCGAGATAATTCCGGACAAATTTTGTACTTCATATATCTAAAAGATTATTATATATTATTGTAAGAATTGCTAAAATGGATCAGCAGTATCGTCCATGATTTGATGAAAACTTACTTATTGATAGGCATATATTCTAAAACCAAATTTTTAAGCCGATTGACTGACATAGAACTTTCTGTGTACTGGGTGATTGTACCTTTTTATCCTAAGGAGTACGAATTTCAAAAAATGCCTTCATTAGGCTCAGCAACCCCATTAACCGTATGGTCTGGGTGATATCAACAGTTATTCCTATTTTCGTTATTGTCCCCTAAAATGTCGAAATGGGAAAAACCACTTTGCGAAGCTCTCTAATTCTGTAGGAAGTGGGCATTATAAAAGTTAGTCATTCTTCTTTTAGCCTTTTTGCGGTCTGGGTGACCATCTATAGCCAATCCTCAACTTTCACTGACATTTTGGGATAAATGGGGTCAACCGTTTTCACAATTAGTGGTGACATCAAAATGTACATCTGTTTTATATATATAGACTTCTGAATAACTATGATGTTAAAAAAAAGTGACCAAATGACATTCCAAAAATTAAGTGTATCATAAGCTAAACACCGGCAACTGGTTCCAAACATACATTCAAAATCTTCTTATGCCAAAAAAATCATATATTTTAAGTTTAAGTAAAATCGGACAATGGATATACATTTTCGAAATAATTCAACACCAGCCAAATCAACGGTAGGTCCATATATACAAAAAAAATTCTCATAATAAAACAAATATACATTCAAAATTTCAGTCAAATTGTTTAATTCGTAAAAATTTTCATTATAATTCCACCCTAGCGACACCTACCGGGTCAATTTATACAAACAATTTTTTCTCAAGGTTCCACAAACATAAGTACTAAATTTCAGTTAAATTAGTACATGCATTCAAATTTTCGATATAAATCCACCCTAGCGCCATCTACCGGGTCCATTTGTACATACAATTTTTTCTGATGATCAAACAAACATAGATTCTGAATTTCAGTTAAATAGGGCCTTTCGTTAAAATTTTCATTGTAAACCGACCCCAGCGCCACCTACCGGGTCCATTTTACATAAAATGTTTTCTCATGATCAAACGAATATACATTCTAAATTTCAGTTGAATTGGTACATGCATTCAAATTTTCGATATAAATCCACCCTAGCGCCACCTGGATTTGATTTTTTCAACACAAACAATCTACAGAAAATTTCGAATCGAATAAAAAAAAAATCAGCCAAATCACTCCAGCCGTTCTCAAGTGATGCTATGACATACGTGGACCGTTTCATTTTTATATATATAGACTAGCTGGCCCGGCAGACTTCGTCCTGCCTTCAAATTATTGTAAAAGATGTTGAGTGCAGTTGAAATCTAATTCCGATTGGTTTATTACATTGGCCTCTGAAATATTTCAATTTAAAAGGCGAGGTTTTCCCGGACAAATTCCGTACTTCATATATTGAAAAGATTATTATATATTTTTTTAAAAATTGCTAAAATGGATCAGCAGTTTCGTCCATGATATGATGAAAACTTACTCTTTGTTATGCATATATTCTAAAACAAAATTTTTAAGCCGATTGACTGACATATAACATTCTCCGTTGGAGTAATGATAACACTTGGCTCCTTTTTATCCCAAGGAGTACGAATTTCCAAAAATCCCTTCATTTGGCTCAACAACCCTATTAACCGTTTGGTCTAGGTGATAGCAACAGTTTTTCCCATTTTCGGTTTTGTCCCCTTAAAGTTTGAAATGCAAAACACCTCTTTGTGAAGCTCTATAATTCTGTAGGAAGTGCGCCATTAAAAAAGTAAGTCATTCTTCTTTAAGCTTTTTTGCGGTCTGGGTGACCATCTACAGGCAATCCCCAACTTTCACTGAAATTTTGGGACAAATGGGGTCAACCGATTTCACAATTAGTGGTGACTTCAAAATGTACATCTTTTATATATATATAGACTTCTGAATAACTATGATGTTAAACAAACTGACTAAATGACTTTCCAAAAATTAAGCGTATCATAAGGTAAACACCGGCAACTGGTTCCAAACATACATTCAAAATTTTCTCATGCCAAAAAATCATATATTTTAAGTTAAAGTAAAATCGGATAATCGATATAAATTTTCGAAATAATTCAACCCCAGCCAAATCAAATGCGGGTCCATATATACAAAAAAAAATTCTCACAATAAAAAAAAATATACATTCAAAATTTCAGTCAAATTGTTTAATTCGTTAAAATTTTCATTATAATTCCACCCTAGCGACACCTGCCGGGTCAATTTATACAAAAAATTTTTCTCAAGGTTCCACAAACATAAATACTAAATTTCAGTTAAATTGGTACATGCATCCAAATTTTCGATATAAATCCACCCTAGTGCCATCTACCGGGTCCATTTGCACATACAATTTTTTCTGATGATCAAACAAACATAGATTCTGAATTTCATTTAAATTGGCCCATTCGTTAAAATTTTGATTGTAAATCAATTTATACAAAAAATTTTTCTCAAGGTTCCACAAACATAAATACTAAATTTCAGTTAAATTGGTACATGCATCCAAATTTTCGATATAAATCCACCCTAGTGCCATCTACCGGGTCCATTTGTACATAAAATGTTTTCTCATGATCAAACGAATATCCATTCTAAATTTCAGTTGAATTGGTACATGCATTCAAATTTTCGATGTAAATCCACCCTAGCGCCACCTGGATTTGATTTTTTTCAACACAAACAATCTACGGAAAATTTCGAATCGAATAAAAAAAAAATCAGCCAAATCGCTCCAGCCGTTCTCAAGTGATGGTATGACATACGTGGACCATTTCATTTTTATATATATAGATATTAAAAATATTAAAAATATTGAAAATATTAAAAATATTAAAAATATTATAAATATATAAAATATTAAAAATATTAAAAACTAGCTGGCCCGGCAGACATCGTCCTGCCTCCAAATTTTTGTAAAATATGTTGAGTGTAGTTGAAATCTAATAACGTTTTTGTTCTTCGATAAAAATTTTCGAAATAATTCAACCCTAGCCAAATCAGTTTATACAAAAAAAATTTTCTCAAGGTTCCACAAACATAAATACTAAATTTCAGTTAAATTGGTACATGCATTCAAATTTTCGAAAAATTTTGATTTTAAACCGTCCCCAGCGCCACCTACCGGGTCCATTTGTACATAAAATGTTTTCTCATGATCAAACGAATATCCATTCTAAATTTCAGTTGAATTGGTACATGCGCCACCTGGACTTAATTTTTTTCAACACAAACAATCTACTGAAAATTTCGAATCGAAATAATAAATCAGCCAAATCGCTCCAGCCGTTCTCAAGTGATGGTATTACATACGTGGACCATTTCATTTTTATATATATAGATATTAAAAATATTAAAAACTAGCTGACCCGGCAAACGTTGTTCTGCCATACAACTTCGGACCCGGCAAACTTCGTTTCGCTCCTAAGGTAACGCCTTCATATAAGCTCTAGGGTAATAGTAAAACTCAGATAGTTCAAGTTTTAATGTCAGCCAATCGAATGGGGAATTTAATTCGCTAGAATTGGAAGGGAAAATCGGTTAGAATAAAAGAAATTCGATGCATAAGGACTTCCTCCCCTTTGAAAAAATTTGACGGGAACGTCATCAATCCAGTTGAAACATCAACAGGAATTTGACCATTACAAAGCGCCAGTAGATATTTTAAAATGCAGTAGCCGAAGGGTCGTTTTGCAACGTGACTCTCATGTTCGTAGTTAATTTCAACTCCTTGTCATTCGGCCACAAAGACATTGATTTCATTAGCAGCAGTAGATTTTGGGATGGCGGGAGGCGTTTGGAGAAAATCTTCCGACAGAAATATTATCAGCAACACAACGAATTTTGCACCTTTACCGAGTTTTCCACCAAGAATTTTTCTATTTTTCCATTTGAAAAGTATAATTGTTCACATTTACATCGCCCAAAATTACCAACAAAATTTTGTCGGAAAAAAAGAAATTTTTTTTGGCATTTTCCATAATTTTCCAACTAAAGCTTTCTATTTTTCCATTCGAAAAGCGACAAAAATTTAATTTACGATTTACTTAAAATCAGGCGATGAAATGCAAAATTTTGCCGAAAAATTAAAATTTTTTGATTTTTTCGGAATTTTCCGAGTTTTCCGCCGAGAATTTATCTATTTTTCCATTCGGAATGTCATTTCGGAATAATTATCGGAAATTTTTCTCAAATTACATCTTTCAAAACTATCAAATCGTATGACAAAAAGCAAAATTTCGTCGAAAAATAGTATTACAATTTTTTGAATTTTTCCAACAAAATTTTTTATTTTTCCATTCGAAAAATCATTCGTATCAATTACACACAAAACTCCATACGGAAAAGCAATTTTCGGTTTTTCTAATTTTCCGACTTTTCGGGAAGATTTTCACAAAATTTTCTTTTACATAAACCTTCTGCTGGCAATTACGAACAAATGAAAAAAAATTTAAGCAAAATCGGTCCAGCCGTTCTCAATTGATGAATTACTATACATTTTTGCCACCATTTTTATATATAGAATATTAAAAATATTAAAATTGTTAAATTAAATATAGCTTCTTTTTCATATATGCAGCATCAAAACCAGTCAGCTACTGCTAATATATAATGCTCCCCCTCAAACCACTGTGCCCTCGTTTCAACCGCAATGATCTCTGCTAAAAACCACTCACACTTAATTTGAATTATTTAATGACACTTCGACATGATGCGATTCCATGCTCCACTTTCATTATAGCTCCACTTTACTTCACACACACACACTTTTGTGGCAAAGAATATCCAATAAGCACGTTCAAACGTCTTCTGCTCCTGCCATTCAAGTGTATCCTTTTTAATTTCCTTAAGGCTTTGCCATACAGCATAAAGTTATATTCGTTTGTATGTGTGTGTGTATGGCAGCGAATCTGTATGTAAGCGCTACTAAAAGTGCAAATTAAATGCTGTGATTGATTATCATCATAAAGGCAAAGCCAGCCGAACGCCTCCAAGTAGATCACAGGGACTAAAGGCAAAAGTTTTTATTGAACTGTATTTAACATTTGAAATGACACACAGTGAGTATAGGCAAAGTTTTAATTGATTTTTATATGTCATCATATGTTGTCAACCAAAGTTGGAGAAAACTTTATGTTAGAGACGGGGAAAAAATAAAAAATTCAATTTGCGTACAGAATTAGAAAAATAAACGGTATATGCCTAAGGTGAAGAAAGTTGGAAAGCTTTTGCAGGTACTACAGCCTAACCACATATTAGACAAATAGCTAAGGCGGTTAAGCCAACAATTTAATATGTTAAAATGTCGAAATTATCTGCTAACCAAAAGAGAGATTATTCTACAGCAGCTAACAAGCTGTCAATAATTGACAGTATATAAACATTTAAATATTCAACTTTAATTGTTAATTTCTTTTATTTTGTGCTACTATCCTCTTGTTATTCTTTTTCTATCCTGTTACGTTGCTGGGTTTTCTTTAACCATATTATCCTCGGGGCTTTAAATCCTGATTAGCATTCCCGTAACATTTACCCGGCCACAACATGGTCACGTCATCCCCGACGATATCAAAACTCGTTAAACACTTCCTAACCATTTTGCTCTTTAAACAGTTCTACGTCCCAGCTCTCTACCCGGCCTTGTCTCCTCATTGTCGCAGTCCAAAGTGTTTTAGTTTATTTTTAATTTAGTTTTCCGCATTTTCTGCAGTTTTTCACCATTCACCAACGACAACAACTACAACAACACTAGTCAGTGTTAATGTCATTCGGACGCTTCGTGTGGCAAAAACAAATGTTTAGTTTCCTTTTGGTGCTCCTCTTGCTCTTGTGGTTGGCTGGAAAACGTAGCATAGATTTTCCGTTTCGTTTTGTTTTCACTCGAAACTTTTAACGTTTGTTTTAATTACATTTGATGCTTACAGCGAGGGCGATGGAATGCAGTGAAGTTAAAATGTTTGATATTTAGTTTTCTGTTCTCTCGATTCGTTCAGTTCGTCATCGTTGTTGGCCTTGCTCTACTGTTGTGGCCTTAAATGTGTAGCAACTGCAGTTAGTTTTGTGTTAAATGTCCGCCAGTGGTTTTTGCCTCATCTCTTTTTTGCCAACTGCACAAGCCATGATTTTTCAGTTACATTTTCTCATTTGGCAAAGATGAATTGGCTAAGAACTTTTGATGAGCACGGGCCATGTCGTAAACATACTCGCGTAAGATTTGCTGCTAAAGTTGAGCGAAACTTTAAGCTCTGAGGAGAGGAAACAAAAATCGTGACAAAGTTAAAATTAAATCAAATCGAGCGAATAATGCGCACGGCTAATCCCTGTAGTCAATTCAGTTAAATGGAAAATTTCATTGCAAGTAACTTATTGGATAAAGTGATAAGAGAGAGAGACAGCCACGGATTGAAATAGTTTGTTGATTAGTTTAAATGGAGATATTCGAGATGCAGAACTATGCACTCAAACGGGATATGATGAACAGTGTAAATTAATATTTAATACAAATAATATTATATATACTGTGTAAGTCGAAAAGAAATACAGGAACGGACTCAACGGTTTTCCCCTAATTCGGACACGAGGAATCGAACTGCACCATAAGTTATTTGAGTTGCAATGACAGTTTCACACAAAAAAAAAACGATCACTAATTTCTATTCGGTTGGTTGAACCAATAAAGTTATGACCTATGTACAGTAAAACTCTATATTTCAACCGCAGGTTTCGTTTCCTATTTAAAGGACATTTAATTTTATAAGGATATTAAATTTTTAACAATTTATTTCTATATTATTCTTTGCTATACAATGTTTATGAATATCAAATAATAGTCAACAATCTCTGCTTTTTTTTTGCTTTGACCATTCAGGAACAATAATTTCAAATAATGTCCTTTCAAATGATTATCCTTGAATATCCTTTAACATTTGCTATCAAACATTTTGGAAAAAATACATATTGGTGGGAAGTGGCAGACTTCTACAGATACTAAAATTGCATTATCCTATATTCAGCTCATTGATTTGGGACCCAATTCTGAGAACTGCACGTGAAAGTAGCCCCAAAAAGAGGAAGTTCTGCATCATTCGTTTTGTGAAGTTACATGCCATAATACATTGACATAACTCGAGAACCACTAGTCCGAATTTAAAAAAAAATTAAGATTTACAATTCCTTTAATCTGTTCATATAACGTTTCCCGACATAAACAACAGTTTCACTGTTCCATTCATCAAATTATTTTGAACAGGATTTGTTTTGTAGCAGTTACAATAAAGCACTTGTACTCCGTGGCGTATGATTTACCTGGAATATTACTCATGTTAATCATACGTCACCACATAACAATATATAAAAGAGCCCAAATCGTGACAAATTCCCCTATACGATACTTACTAACTTCAAACCGATATTCGATATTATTACGGCATGTAACTTGACAAAACGAATGATGCAGAACTTCTTCTTTTTAGGGCTACTTTCACGTGCAGTTCTCAGAATTAGGTCCCCAAATAATGTGTTGTACTGTGTTATCAAAATTGATATTCGGATTCAGGAGGTAATTTAACATAAGAATCCTAGTATCTTTGGGCTGCAGAAGCCACTTAGATGAGTTTACAAGAGAAACACACTTCGCAAAATATCGTTTAGAACGAGTACCATCGTTGAACCATGAGCTGTATATCCACATCGACGTAGTCAAGTGCGTTAAAATAATACGAATTTTGAAACACATTGTACGAATGGCTGTACATGTCCCTGCTCGAAAAGTATTCAGCAATAAACTCAATGGGCGGCGCAGGAGGGGGCGACCAGAAATTCATGGGATGGACCAGGTGAAAGAGCTCTTATCTAAACTTGGTGTGACAAACTATATACGGAGCTCAAAACACCGAAGACCTTGGACTTCTTTTGTACGTACGGCTACTGATGGATGAATTTCTGTTGTTGCCGCCATTTGAGAAGAAGAAAATAGGATTTGTTGGGGCAAAAAAAGTGATTTTCGACACCATTAGAAACGTTTTAATGCAACTGAAGTACTTATTTAGTACAATATAAAGCTTTTTTGTTATAAACGAAATAATTTTTGGGACATTTGAAGTACTCTTTGATACAAAAAAGTTTCTTTTTGGTGCTATGGAAGTTCTTTTGGTATCTTAAAATTAATTTTGGCCCATCAAAATTACTTTTAGGTGCAGCTAAAGTACATTTGAAATGGTAAAAGAATTGTTGGTACGATAAAAGTACTTTTGGGTACCAAAAAATGTGGCGAACATTATATAAACCAAAATTATTAATGATCACAAGATTCATCCTAGTAACCTAATTCATATATTGTTAAATAATTAAATTCTGAAAAAAACAACAACAACTTCAACGGTAGCAAATCTTGCGATACAATCATCGCATTGCGATAGTTGTGATATAACTTCGTACAAAACCCCCTTTTTAAATGTATCTCAATCGAGAATGAAGCTAGCCTAGAGGAAGCGTGTCCGCTTAGAAATTGGCAAAGCCGAGTTCAAATCCCAGCTGGGTCAAATTAAGATTTTTTGTTTTTATTTTTTAATTGCAATGCGCTATTTACATTGAGTATTGACTGTAAGAGAGAGTTTTTGCGGTTCCCTTTTGATGGTTTTTTGTAGCTTGTTGCAGTATTGAATCGACCAATCAACAGCGTTTATTGTTCTATTTTTAGAACAGCGGCTTTAATGTTGTAGCTTTGGATAGTCGGCTTTTGCTTTGTTGTTCATCGCGCGAGATGTCAAACTGGTAATGAAAACTGTTCCCAACCTAAGTTAATTGGTTTGATAGAAAGTATCACTAAGTCTTTTGCGTTGTAATTATTGGCGAGTGCACAACTTAAAAAGTCTAGCTACGGTATAACTTAGTAAATTGGTAATGTGAAACATTTTTTGTGAGATTACCTAACTAAAAATAAAGTGAATTATTCGGCGATATTTCAAACGATAATTTTAAATAATTACATAAATTCGTCCCAATACAACTTTTGCTGGAAATCATTAAACGACTTTTCTAAATCCCACATCTGGGTAACAATTCTTCCGATCGATTTGGATATAAAAGGTATGATGAATAAATTTTTTTTGTGTATACAGTGGAAGTGTAAAAACAACTTCTTCGTTTAGTGGCACCAAATTCAGCGAACATCAGGAAGAAGTCCTTCAAAAGTCCTTATTTCCGTGGATTTTCTCCCGTCACGGAAATAAGGCACGTGGATTTTCGGTTCTTATTATGCAACCGACAATACCAAACACCATTTCTACATAAAAACCATCAGCAGACAGCTAAACTTAAACCAGAAGAGTTTCTACCAAAGACATTTTAAAAAAAATCTGCTTGCTACACTCGCCATAATTCTTCCAAACCCCTAACTAAGCCAGAGTATGCCCTGGGCCTACAGCAATTATGCCTCTATTACATAAGGAAATTTCGACCACCAGCTGCATGTAATCTATCAACAACAACCCCGTACATTGCTATAAAATTCATAAACCACATGGAAGATTACATCATCTAATATGATCTGCTTATGCAACAGACGTCAGCATCCTAAAATTAAGAAAGCAACATTAATTTGTATATAATCGCAAGTTTTTAATAAGTTTATTTTATTTATCCAAATCAATTGCAAAATTTATGATATAATATTTGTCTTCAATAGCCACAATAGAGAAAATCATCGAGGCCTCGGCGAGCAGCTCTACATTACGTAAAATTGGTGAGTGGTCAATTACTTTTAGATAATAGTTTTTTTTTTTTGATTTAGTACCAAATTCAAAAATTTTGCAATGAATTATTAATTATGAATTTTAATGATAAATTATTAAAATTAATTCAATTATTTAGACGTAGGTTTGTTTTAATTCTCTCAAATATTGATTTTTTTGTTTAAAGCTAGTTTTGGGTTCATCTCTTGTAAAAGTTAAAACAACCTTACGTAAAGTTCAGCTAAGAATTATTATAAAAGATTTTGAGATTAGTATTTAAATGAACTGAAACTACAAATGTCTTGAATTAACATTTTTAGATTTAAATATGAATATTTGAAATTATTGTAAATAAATTATAAAGCGATGAAAATGCATCAGTAGTCTCCAAAAATTCTTTACGTTGGGAAGTTAATGGCAGAATAGAGTCATATTCGGGATCTTAAATATTAATTTCGCTTACAAGATCACGGTGGGAAAAGGGTTAAGAAGCAAGGTGTCCTAACATCATCCAGGATACCATATATGATATTCGATTGAACATATTTTGTTTTAAAACTAGCTTGACCATAAGGGGCCTTTGATTTGTTTATGGTTATATTGTTCTAAATATTTAGTTTCCGTTATAAGATATTTGTTACATATCAGGGAGTCTATAATAATTTTGTCTATGTTGTAGGTGTAGAGAAAAGAATTGAAATGTAGAATCGAACCCCCCGCCCAACTGTTAGCTAGTAATTCAATGGCTCCCGTCTACATTCCTCTTCACCATATTATCTCTCTTTTTCATCTTCTACAACCTTTAAATCCAGTTTGGACATTACAAAATAACTCTACGGTACAATTGAAATAGGCTTTGGTACAAGAAAGGTCCTTTTGGGTACAACAAAAAGCACATTTTGGTACATTAACGTACTTTTTGTTGCACTAAAAGTACTTATGGTGCACGTTAAAAGTACTTTTTAGTAAACAAAAATGATTTGTGGTCCAATAAATTTACTTTTTGGACAATAAATATACTTAAAAGTGCTTTTCATAAAATTACTTTTAAGTTTTATCGTGTAGTAAAAGTACTTTTAGGTACATTTAATGTAATTGTGATACAATAAAAATAACAAAAGTACTTTTTGAAGCAATGGTACAAGAAAGACACGTTTCTGTACAATCTAAGTACTATTTGGTACCATGAAAGTACTTGTGATTACATAAAAGTACTTAATTGTACAATAGAAGTACTTTCTTTGGTACAGTCAAAGTACTTTTTCGTACAGTCAAAGTACTTTTGTTACTATAGAAGTATTTTTAGTTACAATAAATGTACTTTTGTTACAACTAAAGTATCTGAGTACAATAAAATTACTTCTTGGGTACACTGAATGTACAATCTGATTACCAAAAATTACTTTTTTGCACAACACAGATACTTTGTGGTACAAAATAAGTACTTTTTGAGTTAAAAAAGTACACTTGGGATACATAAATATATTGTTTTGTACAATAAAAGTACTTTGTGGTACTATGTAACTTATTTTTGTTACAACAAAAGTACTTTTGTTACAACTAAAATGCTCTTTGGCACAATAAATGTACTTTGTGATACAGCCAAAGTACTTTTTGTGACAGTTAAGGTACTTTTTGATACATAGAAAGTACCTTGCGGCAACAGGAAATCGACTAATGGTACAACAAACGTTATTTTTGGTACAATAAGAGTACTCCTTGGGTACAAAATATATTTTTTTGTACAATAAAAGTACTGTGTGGTACTAAAAAAATATTTTTTTGGTACAACTTAAGACTATTGTTGCAGCCAAGGTAGTTTTTGGTACAATAATTGTTCTTTGTTATATAATTAAAGTACTTTTTGTGACGGTTATGGTACTTTGCAGCACCAGAAAATTGGTTTTTACTACAACAAACATTTGTTATGATACAAAAAAAGTACACTGCTTAAAAAAATACAATAAAGAACTTTGTGGGACTATGAAACTTATTTTTGTTACAACAAAAGTACTTTTGCTACAACTAAAGTTCTCTTTGATGCTAAAATTTTACTTTGTGAGATAATAAAAGTACTTGTTGAAAGGTTAGGTCCTTTTTGGTACATAACAGTATAAAAGTACTGTGTGGTACTACAAAACAAATTTTTGGTACAACTTAAGTACTATTGTTACAGCTTAGGTACTATTTGGTATAACAAATTTACTTTGTAAGACAATCAAAGCATATTTTGGTACTCTTTGGTTCATAACAAGTACTTTGCGACACCGGAAGACCAATTTTTGGAGCAAAAAAAGTTTTTTGTACAATTAAGTACTGTGTGGTTCTATAAAACAAATAGTACTACAAAAGTACTGTTGTTCCAGCTAAGGTACAATAAATGTACTTTGTGAGACAATCAAAGTACTTTTTGGGGCAGCTAAGGTTATATTGGGTTAGGTTAATACGGCAGCCGCCTTCAGTACAGATCGCTGGTGTTCTAGTGTAGATTCCATCGTGATATCGTTTTAAATTCTCGCACCAATTATTCGTACTCTATTCGATCAACGTCGCCATTTCGTTGTTCTGATAAATGCATTGATGTTCCGCTGATCGCCTATTGATTGACAGGTATTGTCCAGAAGTTTACTATGACCAAAATTTTCATTTCTTAGGTCACCAAAAGCAGGACAGTGATATCATTGTAGGGAAGTTTAACACTCTTAGCGTGTTTTCTAGCTAGCTAGTGACCGGTTATTACAGCTATGATGTTCCTTAGATGTACTCTAGACAGGTTCAGCACAAATCGTGTTCTCTGTATATTCTGTTTGGTCTTGTTTGGGTTCTCTCACCCATCTTTCCCTATCAAAAATGTGATTGTAGACTTCGCCCGAATTTACATGCTCTAAGTGCCAACAACTTGTTCTGAGCAAATCGAAGTTAAAGTTTGGAAAGTCTAAAGACCAAAGGGATATAAATTAAAGTGGACACTTAATATCTCGATTTCTAGAAAAGATAGCCAAAAGCCAATAACACGGTATAGCATAATTAACTAAAAACTGGCAAAATGGCATATGGAGCACATTAATCTTCGGACGGCAATATATGTCTCCATGTCCTGGAACCCATATGAGGGTTACCGTAGAATGTGTCGCTGTCTCCTCCAGAGACGACCGGAATTCTCAAACATTTCTCGAAGTAGTATACACGTTTCCCAGGTATCGGACAGCCGCCTAACTGTCAGTAACTATATGAATATTATCGTCCAATATCATATCGCCCAATGCAAATTCAACTCATCTGAAAAGACTCCACAGCCCTTTCTACCTTTTATTTCGATCTGTCCTTGAAAATTAGGATGTCCTGACGTCCTTGTACTAATTTTTAAAATAAATTTACTCAGGAGTAGATCTTAAATCGATTTAAGAGCTAAAATTGAGTTTTTGCATTTTATTTCTATTAAATTTTTTGTTGTTACTGAAAATCAGTTTTTTTTATATCAACAATGTTTTTCTTTTACAAAAATATCGCCTTTAATTAAAATGTATGCCTTTTGATATAACGTCATCCTACTTAAGCTCTTGTCCATCACTTACCATGCACTGTCGCCGTCTGATATGCCGGTGGCGGTGGCGGCAACGTCTCATCCTCATCTTCCATGCTGCCCTGCGTCCTCAGTTGCGCGTCTGCATTCATCAATGACAAACTTTGCTTTCTTCGATGCGGCATTTGTATGGTGTGATATTTCACCATGGGCGGAAGCGTTGAAGTTGCCGATGAAGATGCTGCCGCTGCTGCTGATGACGTTGCCAATATGGTGGTGGCCGTGGCATTGCTTGTCGTACTCCCTGATAACGCTAATGGATTTTGCGGCCCAGCTGGTGTCACAATGGGAAAGTAGACCGTTGTGGTAGAACCACTCGCTAAAGGATTTATACTTAGGTTGGAGGTGGTGGTGGCACCACCACTCGTGCTACAATGGGCGGGTGTGGCCTGGAAACGCAACATATTCGAGGGCACTGCCATATAGTGCTGAGGCGGGGCGCCTGAGTTGGCCGGCACCGTCGGAGGTGGTATAATGTAATGTCTGATAGATTGCTGATGCGTTGGTGATGAATTTGCGGAAGCCGATGATACAATGTGATACGTCGCCATGGGTGGTGAGTAAAAGCGGGGCGTTGGTGTAAGTGTGGCCATGGTAGCCGTGGACGAGTTGGATAACAACAGGCGACAGGGGGTGGCTGAGGCCATTGTTGGTGGCGAAGACAATTTGTGGCCGGTTGTCATTAGCATGACATCTGGCCTTTGTTGAAAGTAGGGTTGAAAAGGATGTGGCTGCTGTTGGTGTTGGTGCTGCTGTTGCTGTTGGTGTTGTTGCTGGCTTGTTGTGCCGGTCATTGTTGTGGGCACCGAGGACATCTTCAATTGCATGCAGGAGTTTAACTGATGTTGTTGATTGAATTTTCCTACAAAAGTTCATTAGTACATACAAAAGGATAGTGCAAAAAAAGAGAACGAGTAAGAGAGATTGATACAAAGAGAGAGAGAGAGAGGGGAAAAAACGGAATAAATTAATAATTGATTTTATTGTTTAAACTAAATGGATTTTTACTATTCAATTACGTGTTTTTTTATCTTCTTCTTCTTGCTTTTATACAAACAATATGAAAATCAAAAAGAAATTCATAACTACCATAGCAATTAGAAATGAATCAGGACACTAGTCTAGGCAACAAACAAATTTGCTGTACACAGGGACAACAGTTAAAAGAAATGAAAAATGACAAGTAAAAATTCAAAGGATTAAGGCAATAACTATAAATAGTTATACAAGTGGCTGTCACATAACTATATTATATAAAACTTCTCACTTCTAAAAACTAATTTTCACTCCCCACTCACCTTCTTTGTAGCTTTGTTTTCCAGCTCCTGTGGGTGATGCTATCAGGTTGGCAGTGCCACCACCACCGCTCTTCACACTGCTGCTGCCAATTTTGTAGTCGTACATATTATTCATAGTCGTATCGCCAATTATGGCATCATATTTACAATTTGTACAATTCATCTGAAAATAGATGTTGGAAATGTTAAATTGACTAGTAAAGAAAATAATAGAGCTAACGGAAACTAGTATTTAGCATTTAGTTCGATTGTGTCGCAGTCGGTGTGTGTGAGTGTGTGCGAGTGTAAGTGTGAACATCTCGTTAGCAATAAGCTCTTTTGTGGTAGAGCTTTAAAGTGCTCTGGCAGGATATGAAAGGATTTGTTTTCCATTTATAAAAAAAATCCCATTACAATTTGTTTTCTGTTGCATCAGCGCAGATACATAGTAGATAGATAGAATTTGATATAGAGCTACAGATGTTGTTATAAATCTGCAAATGTTGTTGGGTTGCTATGACATTGGTATCATAGAAATTTACAGGCAATTATATAGGGTTTTAGGGTGGAGACGTGAGGAGTGGGTAGTAATAATGGTTTAAAAGGGGTTGTGTGTTATTTTAGTTTGTTGGTAATTTTATGTTTTGAAGAATTTACATGTTTGTATTTTGTTGTTGTTGTGTTATAAAGTGTTGTCTAATATGATGTAGTTGCCGAAAAGTTTTAAAGATTGGGTATTAGAGATAAAGAAGAAGAATGGTAACATATCAGTTTCATATTGGGAAAATATTTTAAATATTTTTTACATTTTGTGGACAATAAAAGTACACTTTTGTGCATTGAATGCAATAAATGTACAACTTGTCACAGTAAAAGTACTTTCTGGCACAATAAAAACACTTTTTGTTCACAATAAAAGTACATTTTGGAACATTGAATGTTAATTTTCTTTAATTAAAAGTACTTTTTGTACAAAGAAATGTACTTTTTGGTACAATAAATTTACTTTTTGGTTAAATTGGCATTATAAAAAAAATAAATGTACTTCTTGGCGTAATAAAAGTACTTTCAGTTGAAATAAAAGCAAATTTTGTGTATTATTAAAGTACACTTTGGTGCTTTGAATATACTTTTTGGTACAATATGTATATGTACTTTGTCGTACAATAAAAGTACTTCTTGGCACAATAAAAGTACTTTCTGGCACAATAAAAACACTTTTTGTGCACAATAAGTATATTTTGGTGCATTGAATGTTCCTTTTGATACAATAAATGTACTTTTGTGTAATTTAAAGGACTTTTTATGTACATTAATAGTACTTTTTGGTACATTGAATGTACTTTTTGTTACAATATTAGTACTTTTTTTTACTGTCAAATTACTTTTTGGTACAATAAATGTACTTCTTAGCACACTAAAACTACTTTTAAATGTACTTCTTGGTATAATAAAAGTACTTTTGGTATAATAAAGTGTACTTTTGGTATAATAAGTGTACTTTTTTTTAAACAAATGTTACTTTTTGGGTATTAATTTTTCGCACAATAAACGTACTTTTTGTAAAAATAGTTGTTCTGTTTGGTGCCGTAAAATATCGTCTTGGTAAATATCTTGAATATACTTTTTGGTACAATTAATATACTTTATCTTACCATAAAACAACTTTTTAGGTACAATAAAAGTACTTTTTAAAACATTGATTGTACTCTTTCGTTCAATAAAAGTACAATTGGGTAATAAAAACACTTTTGATACAATTAAGTGTTTTTTTTTGTAAAATAAATGTACATTTTCGTAAAATAAATTGTACATTTTTGCACAATTAAAGTACTTTTTGGTGCACAATAAAATAACTTTTGGTGCAATAAAAGCACTCTTGTGCAGAATAACAGTATCTTTTGGTGCATTGAATGTACTTTTGGGCAGAATAAATGTACATTATCATACAATAAAATTATATTTTATGTACAATAAAAGTACTTTTTGATACATTGAATGTACTTTTTCGTACATTAGAAGTACATTTGGGTAATGATAGTACTTTTGGTACAATAAAGTGTACTTTTTGTAAAATAAATATACTTTTTTGTAAAATAAATTTTACTTTTTGGCGCAATTAAAGTACTTTTTGGTGCAATAAAAGCACTCTTGTGCAGATTAAAAGTACCTTTTGGTGCATGATAAATGTACTTTCTAGTACAATAAAAGCATTTTCAATGTACAATTAAAGTACTTTTTAGTACTTTCAGTGTACTGATTGGTACAATTAATTTACTTTTTTGTACAATAAAATTACATTTTGTGTACTGTTGTGTACAATAAATGTACTTTTTCGTAAAATAAAGAGCTTTTCATGTACAATAAAAGTACTTTTCTGTCACATTTTGTTACGTACAATAAAAGCACTTCCACTACAATAAAGTGTACTTTGTGGTGCGCTAAAGTTACCTTTTGGTAAAATAAATTGTAGTTTTTGACACAAATAAAGTACTTCTGCACTTTTTGTACAAAAACATCAACTTCTTGTTACAATAAATGTACTACTTGGTACAATAAAAGTATTTCTGGTAAAATAATAATAATATAAGTGTACTTTTTAATAAAAGTGTACTTTTTTGCAAAAAATTTAACTTTATGGTACAATAAATGTACTTTTTGCTAATATAAATTTTATTTTTTTTGGCACAATTAAAGTACAACTAAAGTGAATCGAATGTACTTTTTTGGTACAAACAATGTACTTCTTGGTACAACAAAAGTACTTCTGGTAAAATAAATAAATTTAACTTTATGGTGAAATAACTGTACTTTTTACTAAAATAAATTTTATTTTTCGACACAATTAAAGTACTTTTTAGTACTATAAAATTACTTTTTAGTACAATAAGTGTACTTCTTTGCACAGCAATTGCATTTTTTATGTACAAAAAAAGTACTTTTTGGTACATTGATTGTCTTGTTTGATACAATAAATGTACTTTTCCCAACAATTAGAGTACTTTTGGTACAATAAAGTGTACTTTTTGGTACAATAAGAGTACTTTTTGTACATTAAAGTTTGAGTGAAGACGGGACTTCTTATGGTGACTCCAGTACTGTTTTTACTGACGGATCGAAGATGAAACATGGCACAGGAGCTGGTGTATATAGAAGGATATAGGAGGACCTGCAGCCTTTCATTCAGGCTACAAAGCAGGGTTTTTCCATTCGCCATTTTGGACGCGGAATCTAGCTGGCGCTTAATCCTCTATGTGAATAGCCAAGCTCCAATAAAAGCGATAATTTCTACCTGGTGTAAATCAAAATGTGTGAGGAACTATAAGGAGAAGTTTAATAGAATACTTAAGCCTCTGGCTGTCAGCATCTTTAGGGTCCCGGGAATTGTGGTACATCTGATAACAAATTAGCTGACTTATTGGCTAGAGAAGGGTGTACTACGTCTGATCATAATTCTCTCATAGATGTTCGCCCGGCCATGTGCTACCTTTTTGGCCTTGTAGAGAATTGGATGAGAAAAACAGCTACATGGAAAACAGCAACGTGGATTCTCCAGTTGAGGGATGTGCGACTGGCCTGATTGTAATTCTAACTAGCCAATGCAATAGCAGGCACCTAACAGGTAAATGGGAGAAATTAGTACCGGACTACTACCTTATGTGTGAGGACTAGGGGGATTCCGAGACGATGAAACATAATCTTTGCAGCTGACCCACTCTAGCCATTAGGAGGCTAAAATACTTAGGGAAATGTTGGTTAGAGGACCTGGAGACACTCTTTTTAGTCGGATTGAGTACTAGGAGGACTCCGAGACGATGAAACATAATCTTTGCAGCAGACTCACTCTAGCCCTTAGAAGGCTAAAATACTTAGGTAAAGGTTGGTTAGAGGACCTGGAGTCACTCTTCTTAGTCGAATTGAGTAATTTAAAATGTCATGCTTTCTTTGGTTAACGAGGCCATGATTATTGGTTAAGGTACTTTTTTGTATAGATCTGTTATTGTCCATTAAAGAAGGAGAAGGGGGAGGGAAGGACAAAGGAGAGTTATAGAGAAATAAGTGAAAATCAGCCTGAACCTAGTCACTCTTCACAGTCGGATTAAGAAATTTAATAGGTTTCATATGTTGCCTTCCATGGTAAACTGGGACAAGATGTTTGGCTAAGATACTTTTTTTGCAGAGGATTTTCCACAACTTTCCCTTTTTTATATATATCTATAGCTAGAATTTACTATTTCTATAATTTCATTTATATATCGTTGGTATGCTGCAAAAATATCTCAACTCACTTGTGGTATTGATAATAAATATACACTATTATAAAATAGGAAAATTTTAGGGAACTTGGGAAGTGACCTAGTGACCTATGTAAAAGGTCTGGTCGAGTGCAACATGAATCTGTAGACCAAAATTTTCTAATACCCTTAAAATCTTGACTTACGGTTTAACTGTGCTTTCGGGTCTTTCCTCATTTATATGCTGATAACTCAGTCTTAGTCAGTCAATTTTGAATAAATTTTGGATTTATTAACTAATTTGGAGATAAGAATCTTAAACCTTTCGAACCTTTTTTGAATATTAAATATTCAATATTAAAACAAGAATTTTTTTTAACTATTTAATTTTGTAGGGATACGAAAATTGTGTTTCTCGGAAACATAATCGAATCTGCGAAGGTATAGGCATGGATTTGGGTTATGTACACATGTAATCTGGAAAACCCAGGTCAAAGTACATATCGAGATCTGTTGATCCATTGTGATTGTCCGTTAACGAATGAGAAAGTGGTGGGAATGAAAAAAGGGGAAGAGTAGAAAAAGAAGAAAAAATCGTGGAAAACCACTAATTATTTTGGCCCATTTATCAACACTGAAGGCACCGCATGAAACCTATTAAATTGCCTTCTTCGACGAGGAAATGAGGCTCAAGGTCCTCCATATAACCTTTCTCTAAGTATCTATCGAAGGTATAACATTCATTGCATTCTGATGATGATTTTGTGGAAATTATATTGAAAGGAATCTATATATATAAAAATGAAATGGTCCACGTATGTCATACCATCACTTGAGAACGGCTGGAGCGATTTGTCTGATTTTTCTTTTATTGGATTCGAAATTTTCCGTGGATTGTTTCTGTTGAAAAAAATCAAATCCAGGTGGCGCTAGGGTGGATTTATATCGAACATTTTAATGCATGTACCAATTCAACTGAAATTTAGAATGGATATTCGTTTGATCATGAGAAAACATTTTATGTACAAATGGACCCGGTAGGTGGCGCTAGGGTCGGTTTACAATGAAAATTTCACCTAATGGGCCAATTTAACTGAAGTTCAGAATCTATGTTTGTTTGATCATCAGAAAAAATTGTATGTACAAATGGACCCGGTAGATGGCGCTAGGGTGGATTTATATCAAAAATTTGAATGCATGTACCAATTTAACTGAAATTTAGTATTTATGTTTGTGGAACCTTGAGAAAAAATTGTTTGTATAAATTGACCCGGTAGGTGTCGCTAGGGTGGAATTATAATGAAAATGATAATGAATTAAACAATTTGACTGAAATTTTGAATGTATTTTTGTTTTATTATGAGAATTTTTTTTGTATATATGGACCTACAGTTGATTTGGCTGGGGTTGAATTTTTTTCGAAAAATTATATCGATTGCCCGATTTTACTTAAACTTAAAATATATGATTTTTTTGGCATGAGAAAATTTTGAATGTATGTTTGGAACCAGTTGCCGGTGTTTAGCTTATGATACACTTAATTTTTGGAATGTCATTTACTTTCCATTGATTACATTACATATAAACTTTTTTTTAAAATCAAAATTATTGAAAACTCTATATATATAAAAATAGACGTCCATTTTGATGACACCACTAATTACGAAAACTTTTAAACCGATTTTGAGCAAAATTGCAGTGAAAGTTGGAATAGGATGCAAATGGTCACCCAGGCCGCAAACGGCGCACTTCCTATAGAATTAGAGAGCTTCACAAAGAGGCTTTTCGCATTTCGAACTTTTAGGGGACAAACCCCAAAATGGCAAAACTGTTGCTATCACCCAGACTAAACGGTTAATAGGGTTGTTGAGCCAAATGAAGGGATTTTTGGAAATTCGTACAACTTGGTATAAAAGGGGCAAAGTTCTATCATTACTCTAATAGAGAATGTAATACTTATGTCAGTTAATTTAATTTTAGAATATATGCCTAACAATAAGTAAGTTCTCATCATATCATGGACGACACTGCTGATCCATTTTAGCAATTCTGACAATACTATATAATCGTTTAGATATATGAAGTACAGAATTTGTCCGGGAAAACCTCGCCCTTCAAATTTTAATATTTCAGAGGCCAATGTAATGATCCAATCGAAATTAGATTTCGGCTGCACTTAACATATTTTACTATAATTTGGAGGCAGGACGAAGTCTGCCGGGCCAGCTAGTTATATATAAAAATCCCTTTTAATAGTATTTTTTCTTCTTACTTGTTTAGCCAATTCATTTCTCTGTGGAAGTTTACTTTTAGTTCCTGTTATATTTGTATTTTAGAAAGATATGTTTTCACACATTTGTCCATTTAATGCAATTTTTTAAAATGTTGTAGTTGCAAAAACTGATAGTATTAACTAAATACTCTTTCCAATATTCTACAAAACTTTAATAAACAATTTTGAAACATAACACTTATAACATACAATATGCCTCTATACACACAGCGCCTTAATCTATTTCCATACATATCATCTATTGCCCCCCCCATTGTTATCATTGATTTACTAATGTGTCAAAATTGTTGTTACAAGCTATCACAGTAAAACACCAACAACAATTCATATGCCTCAACATATGATTGACATTAATAGTGTGTCTATTTATTAACTCCTGGGCCGAATGAGTAATGGTTCATAATTGCACAGTACGTATACGGTATGTTCTATAGATTTTATCTTACACATTACTTAAGGATATCACTCTTAACAACTTTATATCTTTCACTTAGTGCCTATTAAAATTTCATACTTAATATGTGTTTTAATTTTCTCTTCATTACATCTCAATGCAGTTGCACATTCCATTTAGGTTAGATTTCTTACAAAATTGTTGTTTTAATTACGTAAATCTGTAGCTGTATGTGACTTTGTGTGTTTGGAAATGTTATGGCATTACACTATACGTGTGTAAAGGGATATTATTGCTATAATTAATATTCAATTATTTATCTATATAAGATGAAAATGTCAGTGTCATGTCCGGCATGCGATGTAACTGAGGTGCTAAGAATTTTGTTAGCAATTATTATACAATCATATATAAGGAGTATTTCTGTTGTAGAATATTAGAGTAGAGATATAGTAGATGATAGCAAAGGAAATGCAAAAGAAAGATGGGAATTTAAAAATACTAAAGACAATCGGCCTTATTCATAAAAACTTATAAGAGGTTTATAAACCATTAAAGGATTCACATCGTCAATAAGTTAAAGTAGTATTGTCTCTACTTTAAGTAAGCTATACTTGACGTTTGTACAATTTATTGTATATTTATTAATTTCAGATCTTTATTTTGAGTTTTTCATCTTTTTAACTATTGGAAAGAGTTGCTGCATGTATTCATTGTGTAGGAATTTTTTTACTTAATCAGTGCGCACATAGAAAAGTATCTTAATAGACACTTTTCATTCATGAATGTTTCTTCAAAATTCATCAAAAATAATTTATAAATACCCAGTAGGAAGTTCCATCATACACGACTTTGTCGTCAACGCTGTCCTCAAGACAAAATTTGAAAAATGTTTGTACCTGTCGTCAAAACACTCGGTTGATGACAAGCTGACCGAAAAAATACTAATGTTGTCAACGAAATTTGACCGACATTGTCGCTCATCAGGTCGTGCATGACAAAGCGGACACTTGTATGAAAATTTCGTAGACGATTTGTATGGACGGTCCCCTAAATGTCATCAACGATTTACTAAGGTCATGCACCTATCCTTGAGGATGTCTTGCAGACACTTCCTACTGGGTAATAAATTAATATTCGTGATGTATTAACAATCAAAACAAGGAAACAATGTAATCGGTATCCGATTATTATTACAACACTAGCTGGCCCGGCAGACTTCGTCCTGCCTCCAAATTTTTGTAAAATATGTTGATTGTAGTTGAAATCTAAAAACGATTGGTTTATTTTTTTGACCTCTAAAATATTTCAATTTAAAGGGCGAGGTTTTCCCGGACAAATTCTGTTATTCATATATCTTAGTGTCGTCCATGATGTGATGAAAACTTACTTATTGATAGGCATATATTCTAAAATCACATTTTTAAGCCGATTGACTGACATATAACTTTCTGCGTTGGTGTACTGGGTGATTGTACCTTTTTATCCTAAGGAGTACGAATTTCCAAAATTGCCTTCATTAGGCTCAGCAAACCCATTAACCGTATGGTCTGGGTGATATCAACAGTTATTCCTATTTTCGTTATTGTCCCCTAAAATTTCGAAATGGGAAAAACCACTTTGTGAAGCTCTCTAATTCTGTAGGAAGTGCGCCATTATAAAAGTTAGTCATTTTTCTTTAAGCCTTTTTGCGGTCTGGGTGACCATCTACAGCCAATCCTTAACTTTCACTGAAATTTTGGGACAAATGGGGTCAACCGTTTTCACAGTTAGTGGTTACATCAAAATGTAAATTTTTTTTATATATACATATTCAAAATTTTCTCATGCCATATTTTAAGTTTAAGTAAAATCGGACAATCGATATTCAAAATCTTCTCATGCCAAAAAAATCATATATTTTAAAATAAGTAAAATCGGACAATCGATATAAATTTTCGAAATAATTAAACCCCAGCCAAATCAACTGTAGGTCCATATATACAAAAAAAATTCTCATAATAAAACAAATATACATTCAAAGTTTCAGTCAAATTGTTTAATTCGTAAAAATTTTCATTATAATTCCACCCTAGCGACACCTACCGGGTCAATTTATACAAACAATTTTTTCTCAAGGTTCCACAAACATAAATACTAAATTTCAGTTAAATTAGTACATGCATTCAAATTTTCGATATAAATCCACCCTCGCGCCATCTACCGGGTCCATTTGTACATACAATTTTTTCTGATGATGAAACAAACATAGATTCTGAATTTCAGTTAAATTGGCCCTTTCGTTAAAATTTTGATTGTAAACCGACCCCAGCGCCACCTACCGGGACCATTTGTACATAAAATATTTTCTCATGATCAAACGAATATCCATTCTAAATTTCAGTTGAATTGGTACATGCATTCAAATTTTCGATATAAATCCACCCTAGCGCCACCTGGATTTGATTTTTTTCAACACAAACAATCTACGGAAAATTTCGAATCTAATAAAAAAAAAATCAGCCAAATCGCTCCAGCCGTTCTCAAGTGATGGTATGACATACGTCGACCATTTCATTTTTATATATATAGATAAGGAAAAGAAAATAACATTTCTTAATATAATTTGTACTTTAACGTCTTTTTTATCGTCATGAAAATCGAAGTCAAAAAAATTGTGCTACAATAATGTTCATAGTTATTATAAGTGCAAATACATGTTTGGTATCCGATTATAAAGCTTTTGTATCTGATTATAAAGCTTTTTTATACATCACTAACGACCTATAACAGTCGGCGTTGCCACCGGAACACATTAGGCTAAAGGACTAAACGTTTATGAATACAATTTCTTATTAAATGTTTTATAGATCTAAAGAATGCTTTAGATAGAGAACGTTTCATTTCCACTTTAGAAATATTTTATGAATAAGGCCGTAAGTTTTTTGTAATTCAGTAATTTTTCTGTAAGTAAATAGCTAAATATTCAATATTTGTGAGAAGAATTTATATGAAATTTTATTCTACGAAATATTTATGTTACACCGACAACACATGATTTTGGGACTCAATTCTGAGAGATGCTCGTGAAAGTAGCCCCAAAAAGACTAAAGGAATCGTAACTCTTAATTTTTTTAAATTTGTTTCAGCTTAATCGAACTATTGTAAAACAAATGAGCCTAAAACGTGACAAATTCCCCTATACGATACTAACTAACTTCAAAGCGATTTTTAGTTATTATGGCATGTAACTTGACAAAACGAATGATGCAGAACTTCTTCTTTTTAGGGCTACATTCACGTGCAGTTCTTAGAACTAAGTCCCAAATCAATGGAATAAAAAATGTTGTACAGTGATATTTTTTTTAATACCACTGCTCATTCTAATATACCCTCTAGCCTATGTATACAACATTAACAGAATTAAAAATAAATTTTAAAAATTTTGCACTTCTCTTTGTTTTTGTTATAAGTTTATTATGTTATAGTGTCATCTAGTTTATATTTTAACTATGAACGATAGTACTTTTATCGATTTCTTATAACTACGAACAATTTGTTGTATCCCCCAAATCTTTACATTGCTTTACTAATTTCCAAGTTTACCCTTTTAAACCTACGACTAATTTCTTCTTTATGTTTGAGGTTTCTCGAACTGACATATCTGGCAAGAAAATCAAAGTAACACAAACAACCACATTCTAGTTACAGCTCTAAATATGATGAAAGCATATGTACCAACAATGTTTGTGGTTAAAATGTCATGTCTGTAAACGTATGTGTGTGCGACGAGACCAACAAACATATTTGATGGAAACCACAGATAACTTGGTTTATCATTGTAGATTTATTAAATATTAGTTTATAAACAGACATAAATTTTACCAAATTCTACAATAAACATAAATATAATAAAGTGGCAGTATATATGTATATATTATATAGCCATAAATATGTATAAATAATAAACTGAAATATACTTAGTGCATTATCCCTTATAGCTACCTAAATTGTAGTCAGGTTGTTGCCCTCTCTACATCCTGCTTGTTGTAGCGTTGTACAAAAGGGTTTAAAATTGTCTTACTTCTTGATTCGGCCCTCTTTTTATTGTTTCTACACCTTCGTGGCTTTCTTTCTTTTTCTACCACTTGTTGTTGTTACTGCTTAATTTGACGTTGAAAAAAATTAAATTAAGCTGTCAACTGCTGAGCGTTGTTGAACAACTTAAGAGCCACCAGCACCACCAACACCACCTCCATCAGCATCACCCTTTACTCTCTCTGCATTATGTTGTAACTGTATTTATTTCCACTGTTTAACAGTTAATGAAATTGTTGCAGCACCAGTAAGTTTTGTTAAATAGTTTTTTGTTTTCCTGCAGTCATTTCGTTGATCGTTACACCTCCTCCTGGGGACTCCCTTCTGCTCCTTCTTCGGGAGCTTATTCATTTTCAACGGCCACTTAACCCTATTGCGCTCACCAACCGCTTCGCTGTGTGGCATTCAATAGTCTTGGTCCACTCGGCTCTATTGTTGGGTGGCTGCTACTTACATTTTTAATTTTAACAATTTCAGGATGTTGGTCCTAACTTCAGCAACAATGGCACAGCACTTTTGTGTTCACTCTCGCATTTACTCAACTTAAATGCTGCACTACATACACTACTGTTGGCATAATGAACAACAAAAAAAAAACCGAAGTAGTTGAAAAATTTATTGGAAAGTCGCAGGTGGAACAGTGGTGGTGTGGTGGAAAATATTTGTAAATAAAAAGAAAGACTTGATGAAGACTTGATGAACAATTTGCAATCATTATACCAAAGTCTACTGACGAGGACTCGTGGCTGAATCCGAAACAGCTGTACAGACTACCTGGCATTATGAGAATAACATTCTGCTATAAACTTCTTTCAAAAACACTGGTCTTGAGCTTGAAATAAATTACAAATCAATGTAAACCGAAAAAAAATAATTGAAAAAAAGTCGGTTAGAAAATTGTTTCTGCCTGATGTTCCTCATCTTACAACTTAATCCTAGCAAAGAGGAAAGAAGCTAGATTCTATTTTTAGATTCACAACTAACGGAACCTCCACACTAATCCTGCGAAGTTGCTGCCGACAACATTCGAGGGGAGCCGACAATGAAAGAAAATTTTTTTTTTTTTTAAGATGACTGGAGCCAGGAGTTGAACCTGCGATCACCCGCATGGTAGTCGCGTTTTCTAACCACTATGCCAAGGTCGGTGGCATACGAAAATTTTAGAAAGAGAAGAAAACTAAATTTTGTAGAACAAATTGGTAGTCCAGCCCCTTCTTGTATCTGTCATACAAATTTACTATTCCGCCTCCTTAGAAATAGAGTAATACTATCAATACACTCGACACGATCGTGCGCAAATGCTGAACTTAGTAAAGCTGTAAAAAAACTATAAGTCTGGCCACGCTTCTCTGGTATCTCTCATACAAATGTACTATTCCGCCCATAGAAATATCAATATCAATATCAATATCAATATCAATATCAATATCAATATCAATATCAATATCAATATCAATATCAATATCAATATCAATATCAATATCAATATCAATATCAATATCAATATCAATATCAATATCAATATCAATATCAATATCAATATCAATATCAATATCAATATCAATATCAATATCAATATCAATATCAATATCAATATCAATATCAATATCAATATCAATATCAATATCAATATCAATATCAATATCAATATCAATATCAATATCAATATCAATATCAATATCAATATCAATATCAATATCAATATCAATATCAATATCAATATCAATATCAATATCAATATCAATATCAATATCAATATCAATATCAATATCAATATCAATATCAATATCAATATCAATATCAATATCAATATCAATATCAATATCAATATCAATATCAATATCAATATCAATATCAATATCAATATCAATATCAATATCAATATCAATATCAATATCAATATCAATATCAATATCAATATCAATATCAATATCAATATCAATATCAATATCAATATCAATATCAATATCAATATCAATATCAATATCAATATCAATATCAATATCAATATCAATATCAATATCAATATCAATATCAATATCAATATCAATATCAATATCAATATCAATATCAATATCAATATCAATATCAATATCAATATCAATATCAATATCAATATCAATATCAATATCAATATCAATATCAATATCAATATCAATATCAATATCAATATCAATATCAATATCAATATCAATATCAATATCAATATCAATATCAATATCAATATCAATATCAATATCAATATCAATATCAATATCAATATCAATATCAATATCAATATCAATATCAATATCAATATCAATATCAATATCAATATCAATATCAATATCAATATCAATATCAATATCAATATCAATATCAATATCAATATCAATATCAATATCAATATCAATATCAATATCAATATCAATATCAATATCAATATCAATATCAATATCAATATCAATATCAATTTTTGCTATAGTCAACAAATTTTCAAATATTTTTGTAGTTGAGGGAACATAAAACATCAAGAAATACTATGTATATTGGAAATACCTCCTTCTTAAACCACTGTAGTCGTTATTTTTTTTCTCCATAGTTTCTATACATTCCACTATTTACAGCCGCTGTTGTAGTTTTTCACTTTTTCTTTTTGTTTGTGTGTGCCGTCCCTCATTCAACTACTCAATGTTTTCATTTTTCTCTCGTTGAACTGAAAATGGCGTAAATTGTTAAGAATGCGGTAGCTAAAGTACATTTAAACATAGTTTTGTTCAAAGTTTTGTGCCGTCGATGTTGTTGCGTTTTTTTTTTTTGTGTGTGTTGAGCTCCTCTGCCAACCTTTTGTGTGCCAAGTTTAAACAACACTACACTAACCGACGAATGCAGCCGCGTTCACAAAACACAACCAAATACATCAGTTGAATACTGCGTGGCTGGCTGGCTGACTGGCTGCCATAGCTGATGATGTTGCCAACGCCCTTGGGGGGCGTGAGCTGAGCCCACCCATGCACAGAGATAGAGAGTGAGAACGTCAGTGTGAAAAGAGGCTGATCCGTTGAAAAACTTTAAATGCCATAAGGGATTTAAGAATATCAAAAAAACAAAAATAACAGGAAAAAAATATTAAATTTTAGTATCATAAAGTTGGGGCAAAATAGAGAATAGTTTACCAATGTTGATGTGCGTATATGTGAGTCGGCAAAATGCTTAGAAATTCAACGCCAGCAAAAACTCTTTAAATAGAAATTGAAAATGAAAGCGAGTAAATAACAGCAAAGGCTGGGTGCTAGTAGAAGAAAACTGCATAGAACGTGAAATGAATGGACTTTGAGATAAATGAATAAGATGAAAATGAATATAAAAGTTTGTAAACAGAGTCGAAAAACATATTAAACAGTGAACTGTGTTGTGTTTTTTTTTCTATTACTAAAATAAAGCCATTAGTTTAAAGCGTCATAGGCGTATGAGTGATATTTATGAACTTCTCAATAAACATACGCCTTGTGGTAAAAAGTCATAATACAATTTAATGAAGTATTTGTGCAAAAATTTTATTTAACTTTTATGTAATCTCAAAAAAACATAATTCAAAGTTGTGGCTCCTGTCTTAAAGAGCAAAAATTGTGAACTTATAAAATCAAATAAACTTCATCTTAAAATCCCCTGTTCAGGGCCATAGGTAGTAGACCGTTCAAAATTTAAGGCAACCATCAACTACAAAAATGTACCTATCTATATATATAAAAGGCTTGGGTGACTGACTGATCACTCCCCAGCCCATACGGCTAAAGCTAGAACCGTGAAATTTGAAATGTAGATTCCTTTTATGACGTAGGCGCGCACTAAGACGGGAGTTTTGGAAATTCGGACTGCAAGGGAGTAAAATGGGTATGGCACTACCCCATACAGCTGGAATTTTGAAATAACTGTATCTTTTGAACCATTATAGATACGAAGTCGAGATTTGGTACATATATCAGTCGTATAAGAAAACATACTTTGTTTGGGGAAAGTGGGCGATGACACGCCACTTTTTTGAAAATCGTTATATGGGCCAAATAAATAGACCGATTGCCATTATATCGCTCATTGCTGGAAGACCGGCATAATTCAAAAAATGTGACATTTGAGTTAATGATGTAGAATTGTTCATTTCATCATACTCCATGTTGTGTAAAAAATGCATGTTAATATCTTTTATACACTCCGCCTGAGAGCTATTTGAATTCCTCCATTTCGTACAAGTTGGGTGTAAATTTTTTAATAAATAAAAAACTTTAAACACGTTTATCTCGGAATCGATTTTTTTGAGTTATGCCGGTCTTGCAGCAAATTAGCGATATGTTCTTTGTGTATCACAGGCTCGATGAGAATATAGTTAGACAATGGGGCGTGGCACCGCCCACACGAACCGAAATTTTAATCGTTCATATCTCAAGAGCCTTTGGAAATTTGCTACATATGTTACTAATACAAAGAAGATTACGTTTCGCTGGAAAACGGGCGGTGCCACGCCCCTTTCGGAAAAATCATTACCTCGGCGAAATATATGGACAGATTGCAATAAAATTTACACCGTGTAGTACATTTCGTAGTGCCTCTATCGTTGCCTACATGAAAACACAATTAGACAAAGGGGCGTAGCACCAAACCAAAATTTCAATCGTCATATTTCACGAGCCATGTATGGCATGAAAATGAGATTTGCTACATATGTTACTGGTACATGGGGGATAACGTCTCGCTGGGAAATGGGCTGTGCCACGCCCCTTATGCAAAAGATTGTTATGCCAGTCATATATATAGAACGATTGGAATAAAATTTTTATAATATAAATATTTGAAATTGTTTGACTAACTGATTGGGTGAAATTGCTGTAGAGAGAATGATAAAGTTAGGGGTGGTTGTTGTCCTTATCGAGTAAACGTCAGCTTAGAATGGATTTTAAGAAATTCGTTCTTTTAGGGATAAAAATTACCAATAAGGTATACAATTTATACCATCACCCAGACCAATCGACAAACGATATAATCGCGAAAATTGCTAATGTTTCTTTGAAATACGTTATTTATGGATAAAAAAAAATCGAAAAAGGGATACAAATTTTACCGTCGCCCAGACCAAGCGGCTAATAATATAATCATGATAATTTATATGGGCTTGCTCCCTATAGAATTGGAACGAAGCAAGGAGGGTTTTCGAAATTCGAACATCTTAGGAGTAAAAAAGGTCGAAATAGGATATACATAACTTACTAAAGGTATAGTCGCAAAAATTTAAGTGAATATTTTAGTTGTGCGCTATGAAGTAATTTTTTATAATTCGTTCTTTAGGTGTAAAAATAAAACGGATAAAACTGTTACTATCGCCCAGACCATATGCCTGAAGGTTAACTTAAAAATCCGCTTAATTTTGCAGAATATCCCTGAAAAAAGGACTTGTCAGGATATTTGTTTGCAGCGAAGTTACTCTTTTTGGTGAGTCGGCCTACTGAACATTAGGGATATAACTTTTTAACAATTTTTTAAAATCAAAATGTGTAACGAATAATCTCTCCTAATGCTAATAGTTAATTTGTTTACTAACACTAACACATTTATCGCAGGTGGCAGCCTGTTGATAATTGAGCCTAGGAGATCTAAATCCCCATTTAACGAAGTTAATGAAAATTAAAAAAAAATTAGAAATTTTATAATTTTTTATACACCTGATTAGAAAAACCAATTGGTGCGTTAACTTTTTCCTGAAAAATTACAAAAGATGATGATTTTCGTGGTTACTAGGACATGGTTGACCTCATGGTACTATGCCAAAAAATTGGTTATACCCTTAATGAACATGCTTCCTATAGAATTAGTTGTGGTACCAGAACATTTTAGATGTACGATACGAACATATCTTTTGAAATTCTTACTTTTAGGTATAAAAAGGGACTAAATCGGTGCAATAGCTCAGACCAATAGGATAAAGCTGCAATCGAATAAATGGGGTAATCGTTCGTCTTATGAAGCGTTTGCATTTTACCAGTATTGCTTAATTTGTTAAGAAGATTCATTGTAGGTACGGGTGAAGCAACGCGAGCCGGGAAAGCTAGTGATATCAATAAACAGATTTCTAGAACATAAGAATTTCCTAGAAATGGTTCTTTACACCCTTTGGTAGCACTTTACTTTAATCTAAAAACTGTTTAAAGAATGACACCGAGCCCACAAATCTGTGGGGGACCATAAAAAAAGTGCACGACTTTGGGCAAAACTGGGAGGCACGGGTATTTGTATACCCTCAAAAGAGGGTAGGAGGGTATGTATCATTTGATACCACACAAAAGTGTAACACATAGAATTAATTACTTTAGACCGTTGGTTTTTTAAAACAAATTCGAAAAATTCGGTTCATGACTTTTTATGTCGTTCGTTACTCCAAACCTACTTACGGCATTGAAAATGGGCTTTGGAAATCGAGTAATAATATCAATCCAGTCAACGCAATCGTGTCCAAATTCTGTAGTTTCTTAAGCCGCCCACTTTGGAAATCTAGTAATAAAATCAATATACTAGAAAATTTTTTGTTTTACTGAGGGTGTGGTATATGTAAGTCGGTTTTCCCGACTGAAACTTTCTTACTAGTTTTTATCACGTTGTTGTGTAAATTCCCCTATACGATACTTATTACCTTCAAATCGATATTAAATTATTATGGCATGTAACTTGACAAAACGAATGATGCAGAACTTCGTCTTTTTGGCGCTAATTTCACGTGCAGTTCTCAGAATTGAATCCAAACCAATGAGCTGAAAATTGTTGTACTGTATAAGTTACTCAATGATGGACGATTATAGGCAACTTAATCTTGACAAAGTCCTCTAAAAGTATGGCGAACAGGGTATGACTTTTGGAATTTATTTGCATAATTTGTGTAAAATCAAACACACTTTTTCAGTATGGCAGCAAGTTTAACAAGTATTCCTATCGGAAGTTCCATATATACGTCTAAATATAAATGACCACAAATCAAATGATATCAAAAAATCTTTCAAACTTAGATGATTTTTAATAACATTCCAAGCAATCTCTCACCACCTCCGTATTTAAATTGTGTCATAATACTAATGTTTACAATTTTTCGTTTGGTTTCAGTACTTTGGTATTATCTTCGCACCAATTACCATCTGTTACAGGTTTTTCGAAAGACTTTACGTTTCAACACTTAATACTTTAAAACTCAATAAAGTCCGGCACTTAACCTAATGTCCATTTCCTAGGTCTTCTGGCCCCCACCCCGTCGGTGAAAACAATTTAAACCTTAAACCAAAAACAGACGACAACAAATATTTGGTGCCAACGAACAGGAAATAAAAGCTAAACACAAGTATACACCATATGCTGGTGGCTTAAAGCATAAAGCATACAACATAACAAAAACCTAAAACTAAGGGAAAAAATAAGGACTTTCTCTGTTTAATTGAAATTTGCCACAAAAAAAAAAAACGAAGAATTGAATTTGAACAAAACTCTGCCATAAGTTATGAGTTGAGGGTCGCCCTAGGGTGGACCAAGGAGCGCTAGGGCAACCAACACACTTGCAAGTTGGACTGTGACTTTAATTGCTGCACACAAAGTTGGACGTTGGTTGTCGACGCATTTTTCCCAGCATAAGGATGACCTCTCACTTGATGTCTTGTCTTGTTTTGAGTCTTCAAGTTGTAGAAGAGCTCAAGAAAAACACACAACATTACATAAAATACACTAAAAGTGAGTCTCACTGAGAGTTGGACAAACAAACTTTGTTTTCACTTAAAAATATTACAGAGCGACCAAGTTGGCATACAATGTTGTGGAGGGGGGTGGGGGACCAACATAAGAAAAACAGGTCATGCTATAAAAATTGAAGTAATAAAAATGATTTCTAACATATATTGCAAAGTAAAACCAGCAAAGTAAAACCGGCAAAGTAACTGCCTGCAAATTTGATGTTTCAATTCAGCAAAGTTGTCTTTCGATGCATTAAAACTAAAGGTTAAAGTTTGTAACCATCTCTTAGAGTTTCCACCTGGCCCCCAGTAGGTGCACCGGGGCTCACATAACAAGTGAATTTAATGGTTACCAGCGGCAACAACTTCCTGCCACTGTGGCTCTTACATAATTGTACTGCAGTGGACTTTTCAGCCTGTTGTTCAAGGTTTCATATGGTCGTCGTCCAATTTGCTGTTTGCCTCTGTGTTTGTGCCATTGTATACGTTGGGCGTTCACGCACCGGAAACGGAAACGTATAAAGGAAATCTTATACAAAGTACAAGAGGATGAGTTGGTCGTCGCAGAGGGAGAGCATAAAAATAAACATTAAATCTAACATTAAATTGACAGTAATAGAATGTTATAGCGCTGCTAAGAAAACAAAAAACCACTAAAAATTCATTAAGGTGAAAGTAAATAGTAGCACAAGTTATATTTGGCTCTCTTCATGTTGGCTACATACCGGAAATAATAATAATGCTTCTGGGTGGATGTGATGCCAACGAGGAGGTAGGTGGAGGTAGAGGAAAGCACACAATGTTGGCGTGTCGTACAAAATGTTTTGCAAATTAAGAATTAAAGTCAGCCGAGTAAGTCGCTAAGGTATTGTAAATATGGAAGTTTACTTAAGTGGAGATGTAATGAGAACACTTAATGAAGGTATTTCAAATTTATTATTATATTTTTAGCAAGAAGTATTTGAATTGAGGGAAGAATGTGTTGAGAATTTTGTTATTTTGAAGAAAAGTATATGTATCAAGTTTTAAGTCAAATTGCAATGAAGGACCTGATTACCTTACCGTTACAAAAAAATTTTTGATTTAAAAAAAAAACATATAAATTGTATATCCTTTGTACAAAAATTTATTTTTGTGTGGTGTTTTATATAGAACTAGCTTTCCCGGCTCGCTTTGCTTCGCCCCTACTTACAATGAACGTTTTTATCAATTTTAGCAATACAGGCACAATTTAAACGCTTTATAAGACTATCCATTAATGTGACTGTAGGTTTATCTCATTGGTCTTAGTGCTTGTACCACTTTAGTCCCTTTTTATCCCTAAAAGTACGAATTTCAAATACAGAATTTCAAGTACGAATTTCAAAAGATACATTCGTATCGCACAACTCAAATGTACTGGTATCCCTTCTAATTCCCATATACGTTTATAGCTTTAGCTCTTTGGTCTGGGTGATGATATCAGTTTAATGCCTATTAGGCTTATTTACCCCTAAATGTTCGAATTTCTTAACATCCCATCTGGCCGCACTCTAATTCTATAGGGAGCAATTCTATATACATTTTTGTAGCTCTTCTTTTAGGCATTTGGTCTGGGCGATAGTACCAGTTTTATCCCTATTTCGGCATTTTTACAACTAAAGAATGAATTTCGAAGAATAACGTCACATCGCACAACTAAAATATTCACTTTAATTTTTGAGACTATACCCTTAGCCATTTATTACCAGTTTTATCTCTTTTCAGTCCTTTGTACCCCTAAAAGGTAAGAATTTCGAAAACCCTCCTTCCTTCGTTCTAATTCCATAGGGAGCAAGCCTATATAACTTATCGTGATTACATCATTAGCCGTCTGGCCTGAGCGATAGTAACATTTGTATTCCTTTTTCGATTTTTACCTAGAAACATCGGATTTAAAAAGATTACTTCAATCCAATTTTATAATAAGAATTTCCATATCAATTTTCGCGATTAAACCATAAGCCGATTGGTTTAGGTGATGATACAACTTTTATCCCTCATTGGTAACTTTTAACCCATAAAAGTAAGAGTTTCCAAAAATCCGTTCTTAGCTATTAACATGATCGGCATAAAAACTGTTTCAAAAGGGGCGTGGCACTGCCCATTTCCTAGCGAGACGTAATCTCCCATGTACCATTTACATATGTAGAAAATCTCATCCTCATACCTTTAATGGCTCTTGAAATTGTGGTTTGTGAGGGCGGTGCCACGCCCCTTTGTCTAAGTATGTTTTCATGTAGCCTATGATAGAGACCCTGCGGATAGTACTACACAGTGAAAGTTTTATTGCAATCAGTTCATTTATTTCGAATACATAGCGATTTTTTCAAAAGGGCGTGGCACTGCCCATTTCCCAGCGAGACGTAATCCCCCATGTACCATTTACATATGTAGCAAATCTCACCTTCTAACCTTTAATGACTCGTGAAATATGACCGATTGAATTTTTGTTTGTGTGGGCGGTGCCACGCCCCTTTGTCTGAGTATGTTTTCATGTAGCCTATGATAGAGGCCCTATGGACAATTTCACACATAGAATATTTAATTGCAATAGGTCCATTTATTTAGCCAATATTACTATTTTTAAAAAAGGGTGTGGCACCGCCCACTTTCCACAAACAAAGTATTTTTTCTTAACTGACCGATATAGGTACCAAATTTAGACTTCGTACCTATAATGGTTCAAAAGATACAGTCATTTTAATATTTCAGTTGTATGGGGCGGTGCCACGCCCATTTTACCCCCTTTCAGTCCGAATTTCCAAAAATCCCTTCTGTGTGAGCGCCTATGTAATAAAGGGAACCTACATTCCAAATTTCACGATTCTAGCTTTAGCTGTTTGGGCTGGGGAGTGATCAGCTTTCTGGTCAGTGTCTGTCTCAGAAAGAGCGGCTGTAATAAATACTGGTAGTAGGAATAAAATGCGAAACCTTGTGGGCTGGGCTTACTAGGTGCCTCTATTCAACTGACGGATATCCTCAAAGAGTATAAGGCTGAAATATCTGCTACACAGGGAATTCGGTGGGCTGGATATGTATGCACGCGAATGAAGATGTGTGACGTATAAAACAGATGCCACGCGGATAAGCATGAGTTTGGTTGTGGATTTGTGGTCGACAAGAGACTACGACACCTGGTATCTAGGGTTACTCCTGTCAGTGAGCGACAGGCACAGAGAAAGCTGGACATTGCTAAACTGCAGGTCACTGAGATGGCCAATGCCTAATCCAATCAACTCACTCAACTACTTCGTGATGCTCCAACTCCCTTAAACACTGGCGAGCTATGGCAATATATTGTCCACTCGATGGAAAGGATTGAGCTGAAGTAATGACTGATACGATGACGAATGCTGCAGTGCCACCCGGGAAAAATATGCTACATTCAGGACCAAACTGCAGTCAATTGCAACGTGACCTATTCAGGAAAAGTGCTGGGAGAAGAGGCGGGAGGCGACTCGACCCTTCAGGCAAAAAAAAACCAAAGTTAAAGGAGCAGAATAACGTGTGCATTGTAGACCACAGGAACAGAGGTGAAGCCTAAAAATTGTACCAGAAGATAAATGGTAGGGTACATACAACAGGTCTTCCCTCCTGCAAAAGACAAGGATGGTCATCTCGTTACAGACTCCGAGACTGAGGATATGGAAAGATCACTGCTGCAGCCCAATGATGTCTGAAAACTTGGTTGTTGGAGACTCCGAGCCAAGCTGAGATAAAAACTGTCATATCCCGCCTAAAGAACAATTAAGCCGCTGGGGCTGATGGTCTTCCACCTGAGTTGTTTAAGGTGGGTGCAGATGATTTTGTTTTAAGTATGCAACAGCGACTAGAAAATATTTGGCTTCAGGAGTGCATGCCCGTCGACTAGAATCTCAATGTGCTATATCCTATCTACAGAAAAGGAGACCATAGTGAGTGAAAAAACTACCGTGGAATTAGCCTCTTTCAGATTGCGTGTTGCCAATTGTGAAAAACCAGGCAAATCCACAACGAATCAAATATTTACAATATTTACATGGCAGCTTCTGGAGAAAACCCAGCAGACACTTAACACCTCTTTGTCGATCACAAAGCTGCCTTCGAAAGTCCCATTAGGCATTGACTATATGAATACATGTCTTATTTCGGTATCCCTGCGAAGATACTTCGTCTCTGCCTGAGTACCCTTACGAATACCAAATCCTATGTTTGGATTGGCAAGGATTTATCTGCGCCGCCATTCGATACGACGAGAGGTCTTAGACAAGGCTGATGGTTTGTCATGCACACTGTTCAACATAGTGATGGAGAAGGTGTAAGGAATAGCAGCGGTATACATGTGTGTCACCATATTTAATAAGAGCCACATGCTGCTCGCAGATACCGATGATATCAACATAATCGGTAGGACGATGCGAAAGGTAACAGCTGTATTTTTATCTGTAGAAAAGGAGTCAAAGAAGTTAATGGCATCATCGAACAAAGTGTCCTCCCGTTGGGGACTCAGCGTAAACTTTGAGAACTATTGCTTTGGGGTAGTGGATGAATTTATCTAGCTCGGATCTGCTATAACAACAACAAATAGTGTCAGCTTATATATATAACGGAGAATAGTGTTTTCAAGGGATGTTTCTTTATGCTACGCGAGAACTTCATAACCACCATCTAATCTCGAAAGTCCAACTGTACCAGGTACTAATATTACCGGTTCTGCTATATGCCTCCAAATTTTGGGCGCTTACACAGGAGGATGTAGCTCATCTGGCGGTGTTCAGAGAAAAATACTCCACAAAATATATGACCCCATTTGCGTAAACGGCGAGTTTAGGACTCAGATGAACCATGAGCTGTACGAGTTATACCACGACTTTGATGTTGTCAAAGAACAACGATTGCTGTATAGGCGATGTCGTGAAATTCCAGCGCGAAAGGTAATCTATCAAGACCTGAAAGGACGGCACAAAAGCGGGAGACCGCGACTAAGATGGAAGGACCAGGAGGAGGAATCACTGAAAAATAATAGAGGTATGCCACCAAAGCCATGTCTAGCATTTGGCCGATATTCTGTTTCACACACAATTGTCACACATCCTTTTATCATAATATCAACTATAAAGATAACACAGTACACAATTTTTAAGCTTATTGATTTGGGACTCAATTCTGAGAACTGCACATGAAAGTAGCCCAAAAAAGGATAAGTTCTGCATCATTCGTTTTGTAAAGTTACATAATAATTAATTAAATATCGATTTAAAGTTAGTTAGTATCTTATTGGGAAATTTGTCACATTTTAGGATTTTTTGTTTGACATAACTCGAGAACGACTACTCCGATTTAATGCCTGCAGTGGAATATTACTTATGATAATCATACGCCACCATATAACAATATAACAAAAGAGCCTAAAACATGACATATTCCCCTTTACGATGCTTACTAACTTCAAATTGATATTAAATTATTATGGCATGTAACGGGACAAAACGAATGATGCAGAACTTCCTCTTCTTTAAGTCCTAAATCAATGAGCTGAAAAATGTTGTACTGTGTTATTTTTAATAAGAACCTCGAATGACAATGATAAATACCAGAAAATCGAATCGGTCAAATTCATACAAATTTAACATTAAGTAAGTTTTCTTTATAATTTCTTTGAACGTGAAAGATTTTTATGTGCATATAACTTTACTTCGTATACTTAATGTGGTTATTTACAACATTGTATTACTCATACGCAAACATATCTCAAATATCATCCAATCACCAACCAACATTTGAGTTATTCCCCCCCTAAACTTATATCAGCTTCACTGCACATCAAACCACTACTTTGATAAATATTTTAAATCCTAACAGATTATATAACATTCCACTTGTGGCACATGTGTCACACGACAGCTGCAGGCATCCTGCAATACTCATGCTGATAATATAGTTTACTACAAACACAAACATTTTAGCTTAATACTACACTGATTTAGTCTCTAGTAAGTATCATTCTGTTAAATTCCACTAGAAATACCACACACACACACACACAATATTAACTCTATCACAGCATTATTATCCTCTATTTTGAGACATACTAGACTTTACAGCTGTGAGAAAGTGTGGGGATAGGGGGGAGATCCCCAAAAATGCTTTTAACCAATATCTTAGTTTTTTAATCACTTTCATAAGTAACGAAACGACAGAAAGCAAGCATGAAAATATAATCCTCATCAAAAGAACAAAATTTAATAAAAAACAAAAAAAAGACGTGTGGGAATGATGGCAGAAGTAAGAGCTTTGATAAGTACAAGTTTAGCTGAAGATAAGAAGTTTAACTGCAGTCACAGGCAGCATAAGAAATGGGGGAAGAAACTGTTAGAGGTAAATGGAAATAAAATGTGAGTCAATTTAAAGATACTAATTTTAAAGAAATAAATGTCTAGAAATCATTTAATAACAGAAATTTTTTTTTCACTTTTCTTAAAATTTTGTTATTTTTTTTCAAAGTTTACTCCTTAAATATGCCTGTTTACATTGTGTTTTGCATATATAATTTAGTTGCGTTTCTAACTTAGTTGTTGATGTCATGAGAAATTGTTATTTTACTGATTAAATATGCGGTTTTGTGTTTTTGTTCCTGTTGTTGTTGCTCATTGAATACTTGAAAACTTGTGCCTGCACAGCAGTGCGCTGTAGCATGAAAATATGCCGCTGCGTGTGTGTTGTGCCGTCGTTGTTTTCTCTGGGTTTACTCATGTTCTCGTTGTTGAGCTGATGTTATAATTTGTTACACATTTAGAACACAATAAAATTTAAATTAATGTTGCCTCACGTCACAAATCCGGTGGCATTTAACATTTCAAGAATCTCTCACACACACACACGAAAGAAATTGTGAAATATTAATTTTATATAAAATTAAGACATAATGGCATAGCTTTAAAGTTTATGGCAAATAATGTTGGATTTTTATTTGCAGGGATTAATTTAATTATAAACTTTAATTAAGAATACATTTTTACTAGAAACACAAACAATGTACACAGTACAACATTTTCAGCTCACTGATTTGGGACTTAATTCCGGGAACTGCACGTAAATGTAGCCACAAAAAGGAGAAGTTCTGCATCATTCCTTCTGTCAAGACACATGCAATAATAATTTTATATCGATTTGAAGTTTTTGTTTGACATAACTCGAGACCTACCAGTTCGATTTAGCTGAAACAAATTAAAACAAAAAAATAATAAGTACAATTCTTTTAATCTGTGCATATGACGTTTCCCTACGTAAGTAATGACCTTGAACCGGGTTTATTTGGTAGCAGTTACAGTAAAACTTTTGTACTCCATGTACGTGACAAATTTCCCTATACAATACTTACTAACTTCTAATCTATTTTAAATTATTATGGCATGTAACTTGACAAAACGAATGATGCAGAACTTCTTCTTTTTGGGTGTACTTGCACTTGCAGTTCTCAGAAATGAGTCCCAAAATCTAAGAGCTTAAAAATTCTGTACTGTGTAAATGAAAGTACAGAAATGTTCAAATTTAGATATAAGTAGAAAATAGTAGCAAAGTCTATCATATTGGCCTAGTTAACCATGGACCGCATGAAACCTATTATATTACTTAACGGCACAGCTGCAAAGTAGATGTTCCAATGTCTCGGACTACCCCTTGTCCTCACTCACACTACAGTAGCACTGTATGAAGATCTCCTATTTGCCTATTAGGTGCCTAATATTGCTAGAATCGCACTGGCCAGTCTCTGATCTCTCCTACTCTGGCTTATCATGTATTCCGATCGGAATCGGCTATATTCGGACAGTTACACAGTCGGTTCTTTTTTCCAAATTCAATGCTCCACTGAACTAAACTGTTAACGAATGGCCAGGTGAACATATATTAGTGAATGGACAGTTCCTCAGACTTAAAAATACTGGATTCATTCTGTGTCAAATTCCATCTCTGATCTTTCAGTAAAAACAGAAATACAACCTCCTCTAGCCAATAAATCTGCTGAGACGTTCCGAGAGATCTCACAATGTTACGAGGCTGACCCGCGGCTTTCTGAATGGGTAGTACCTTAGCCTAAAAAATACTGCATTCATCCTGTGCCTTATTTCATATCCGCTCCTTCAGTAACGACAGAAATGTAGTCGCCAATTAAGAGTTCCTCCATCATTGCGTTATGATCTATGCGGAAATTCGACGCCTACTTTACACAAATCTACACGTTTCGTTAAAAAAAATAGGCACAAGATGTGAATTGATGCAAATCGACAGCTTCCCACAGTCTGATATATTTTTACCTCAGCCTGAAGAATACTGGATTAATCCTGTGCAATATTTAGTCATCGATCCGTCTGTAATGGCTGAAATGGAGTCGCCAATAAGGAGTTCCGCCCCCATTCCATTACGATCTTTGCGGAAATTCGACGCCTACTTTACGGAAATCCACACGTTTCATTATTAAACTAGGCAGAGGCTGTAGAATATTCGCATGACCATGTGTGTCAGCTTCCCTCATTCTGATAGCCCCTCGGGCCGCAGTAGCTTTCCTAATCCTAATCCTCTTGCTGAATACTCTTTCTAGCCCCAGTAATCCCGATGCAACCCTAATTTTGACCTTGCTGTGCATTTCCAGTATATTACTCTTATTTAGACCCTCCGACCAAACTAAACATCTAGAGTGTGATTTTTTAGCTATTATCTTTTTGGCAACACTGGTTAAAATAGCTGACGCACGTTTCGTGTTTTGTTTCACTGTCAAACATCTTCAGTTTGGTCTATAATTTAACCATGAATCGTCTTACAAACGAACAACGCTTGCAAATTATTGAATTTTATTATCAAAATGCGTGCTCTGTTAAGAAAGTTCATCGCGCGCTCTTCCATTTTATGGTCAGTTCAATCAACCCACTGAAGCGGCTATTCGGGCTATTGTGACTAAATTTCGCACCAAATTTACATTGTTGGACATTAAACCACCAACACGCTTACGTAGAGTGCGAAATAAAGAAAATATCGCAACTGTATCGGCCAGTGTTAATGATGACCATCAATTACACAAGGGAACAAAATTGAACTTTTTGAGTGTTGTTTGGAATTCTATAGCTGTTTTTTACTAATTTGAGGTCGCTGATTTCAAATCTAATCTCCATTTTTCTCCATCAGCTCGAATTTTTAAGTAACAGGTACTAATCGTATTTTCGCCTATTCTCCAAAAAATTATAGTTCAAAAAATTATAATTTTTTTTTTCATAAGCCGGATTTTAAAATTTTGTTTTTTTCTTTAATGATATCGTTGTTACCTTTGAAAAAAATCAAATTTTTAAATATCACAAAAAAAATGACTGAGTAAAGGCTCTTTTATTCAAAAAAAATTACAAAAAAAATTACACTTTTTAATTTTCTTCACGCTGAAAGTTAATCGGTTGGGGGCAAATTGTTCTTTTTATTAGCTTTATTGGATATCATATTAAAGTAGCTTTCTAAAACATGTATGTACGTAATAATCGATTGAAAATTGAATGAGTTATGCTAAGTTCGGTGATAACAGATTTTTCGAATTTTTTTGTTTCTACCCAAAAAAAATTAAAATTTTGTATTTTTAAAAGTCATGACAAATTTGCAAATTTATTTATAGTTTAATTTATAGTTTTGCCTCCTATTACAATATTAATTAACTGACCAAATTTAATTAATCGGCAAGTTTCAATTTGGAAGTTAAGGGAGAAATATTAATTTTCCAAAAATAGGTCATTTTGTATGGGAGGTACCAGAAGGGGTGGTCCGATATAGTGCAAATTCATTCCTGATTCATATTTTCATAACCGTAAAACTTACGCATAGTTTGACTGAATTCAGTGCACTTACAAAAAAGATATGTATGTAAGACTATTGGGGTGAGTTCGGTCATTTGTATGGGAGGTACCAGAAGGGGTATGGCAACGGTTTCGGTTTTTTTAGGGTTTGTCTACTTTTTCAAGATAAATAAACTGACCAAATTTAAATATCCTCCGGTTGTCTGCTTATCAGCTATCGAAAATATATTAATTATCCAAAAATAGGTAATTTTGTATGAGAGGTACCAGAAGGGATGGGGCTATTCCGCCCATTTACAATCCCATAAATTCGTTTCGAAAAATATTAATACTGATAAATTTTTATAACGATCCGTTAAGGTTTGCTCGAGTTACACTTTCACAAACATATTCATAAATTTTATTTCTGTATGGAAATCGCGATTTTTGTAAATTTAGTTATCTCAGTAAATTGTTGACCAAATCAAAAGTTGTGCACAGATTTCAATGAAATAAAGCTCATTTGATTCAAACTATATTAAGCTAAATGCTAAATGTTGGGCCTCTGTTACTCAACAACGTGGAAAATTTTGAGGAAGGATTTAGGTGTGAAGCCTTTCAAAATACAGCTGGTGCAAGAATTGAAGCCGAACGACCTACCGCAACGTAGAATTTTTGGTGAATGGGCTCTTGGAAAGTTGGCCGAAGAACCACTATTTTTTCGAAAAATTGTGTTCAGCGATGAAGCTCATTTTTGGCTCAATGGGTACGTTTATAAGCAGAATTGTCGATTTTGGAATGAAGATCAGCCAGAAGCATTGCAAGAGCCACAGTTTGGTGCGGTTTATGGACTGGCGGCATCATTGGACCGAACTTCTTCAAAGATGATGCGAATCGTAACGTAACTGTGAATGGTGACCGCTACCGTGAGATGATATCCAAGTTTTTTTTCCCAAAATGCAAAAGCTTGACTTGCATGACATGTGGTTTCAACAAGACGGTGCCACATGCCACACAGCACGCTTAACAATGGACTTATTGAGAGGCGAGTTCGGTGAACATTATCACGTTCGGGATCGGTCAATTGGATGCCTAGATCGTGCGATTTAACGCCTTTAGACTGTTTTTTGTAGGGCTATGTTGAAGCTCATGTCTATACACACATGCCCGCTTCAATTGACGCATTGGAAGTCAAGATTGAAGCATTTATTCATGAGATACCGGCCGAAATGTTGGAAAGAGTATGTCAAAATTGGACTAAGCGGATGGACCATTTGAGGCGCAGTCACGGTCAACATTTGCATGAAATAATCTTCAAACATTAAATTATATGGACCGTACTATCGATTCAAATAAAGATTTAATGCATTTTTCTGATTTTTATGTTTTTTTTTTTAAACTTTCCTATAGCTCTTAAAAAATCTCCCTTTATATGCAATTATTGGTTCCGGCACCGGCCCCCTTTTTTAACCTCTCCACGGTGCTTTTGACCAATTTTGCTTCTGATCGAGAACAACACCTAGGTACTAGAACTCTGTTGAGAGCTACAGTTCTACACCACTTAGATTCAATGACCTTATATCTAGGTGTAAAGAGAACCAATTCCGTTTTTTGAAGGTTCATCCCCAAACCGCAGGTCATGGTCAATTGTAGCAGCTTTCCAATGCCAGTTTATATAAGGTCGCACATCGTCGTTGTCCCCATATGCCACAATATTCGTACTGTAGCCTTATCTAATGAATTATGGACTCCGTTTATCACAAGAAGCCGTAGAAAAAGGGACAGGACTTCCCCCTGTGTGGTGATCCTCTAATAGCTATTTCTCAAGCAATTCTGAGTTGACGACACGATTTCCAAGCATTCAATCCACCTAATTCACTATCGGTCGTGATACATTACACAGTACAACACATGACTTTGGGACTCTATTCTGAGAACTGCACGTGAAAGTAGCCCCAAAGTGTGGAAATTCTGCATCATTCGTTTTGTCATATTACATGCCATAATAATTTAATATCGATTTAAAGTATGTAAGTATCGTATAGGGTAATTAGTCACGTTTTATGCGTTTTTGTTATATGGTCATGAATATCATAAGTAATATTTCACGTCAATCATACGCCACGGAGTACAACAGTTTTATTGTAACTGATACAAAATAAATCCTGTTCAAAATCATTTGATGAATGGAAAAGTGAATCTGTTGCTTATGTAGGAAAACGTTATATGAATAGATTGAAGGGATTGTAATTCTTAATTTTCTGGAATTTTTTTTAGCTAAATCGGACTAGCGGTTCTCGAGTTATGTCAAACAAAAGAACCTTAAACGTGACAAATTCTCCTATACGATACTTAATAACTTTAAATCGACATTTAATTAGTATAGAATGTAACTAAACGAAACGAATTATGCTGAACTTCTTCTTTTTGGGGCTACTTTTACGTGGAGTTCGCAGAATTGAGTCTCAAAATCATGTGTTGTACTGTGTAATTTCAATTAATATTACTCATACGTTGAGAAAATTTTTCTTAAAAAATAATATATTGTTCTAAATATTTAATTTTTTCTGAGTTTTTTTGTAACTTAGGGCTCTAAGTTATAATGTATTTTTTGTAGATGGGGCAAAGTTTCCTGCCAGTTGTCTCTTTGGGAAATATGAAACAAACTTAGTTTCAATTAATATTACTTATACGTCAAGAATATTTTTCTTAAAATATGAAATATTGTATTAAATATTGAATATTTTCTGGGATTTCTTTTAACTAAAAGCTTTGTTATGAGGCAAAAGATTCCTGTTAGTTGTATGGTGGAAAATATGGAACATATCTAATTTCAATTAATATTACTCATGCGCTAAGAATATTATTCTTGAAATATGAAATATGTTATTAAATATTTAATATTATCTAGGATTTGTGGTAATACAGGGCTTTAAGATATAATCTATTTTTACTACTTAGGTAAACAGTTACCTGTCTACCTCTTTGCCCCATCTAGTCTAAGTTTGTATATTATTAGTATCAAGTGTGTCTTAAAAACATATCCCAATTTAAAATATTAATAAATATTCTAATCCACCACGTCCCCCACCCACATCCATTAAATATTCTTCTTAATATCAGCAGCCTTTACACAAAAAAATCAATATATAAATTATTTTTTAATCCCACCACCGCCGCTGTAGATAAACTGTCACAAGACCCACGTGAACACCCTTAGACAAACCCACAAAGAAAGAAACTATTAAGCCCGCTATAGAAAATAAGAAAACTCTACAGTTTAACAGCACTGTTCAAAGCACACCCTGAAGGACCATTTGAAATTGCACCAAAGACAACAGCAACAACAACAACACTAAAAGTATTGGAACAACTGCTTAAGGGGATTATAAAAATCAACAGCCAACACGAGATGTTAATGGAAAACAAAACTCTTTCGTTGTACGACGACAATATCCTTACACCACCTTGTTCTATCCTTTAGCCATATTAACATTATATTTGTCATGGCCATCATTACACTTATACATAGCAAATACTGTCTGTCGTTAGGGATATCACAAATTGTAGTTTTAGAAGGCTGTAGAGGTGTTACGTGGCATAAAACTTTATACAATAATAATAAAATCAAATTTTGAATTTAATCACTTTTTTCTTGTTGCGTCGCGAAAACTTACCCCATGTTTGTGATCCTGAAAATCACATGGATGATGAGCCACCACATTGCTTGTTGACATTTCCTTTGGACCACCACCACAACGTCTTCTGTGCTGACGTTTACGATGAGATTTTTGCATCAGTCCATCATCAACAGTGCCCGCATTGAGTACAACATCACAATCGTCGAGTACATCATCACTGCTATCGCCCTCGTGGTGATGGTGGCCAACACCTCGACGACGGCCTTCATCGTCGTCAGCGTATTGAGGCCAACGGCAACACAGGCGGGCGTAGGTACATTGTAGGGCTTCAGCTAATATAGCGCCCAGACTGGAGAGACACATCAACATTAGGGGCACCCCAATTAAAGCATACAAAATAGTTGCTATTTTGCCACCCGTCGTACGCGGTGTTAAACTTCCATGACCTGGAAATGGTGTTTTGTTGGTTGGTGTTGTGTCGCAGGGGGGGTGAAAACAACATTTTCATGGCACATCATTTAAGAAAGGATGAAATAGAAATGCGGTAGTAGGAGAAAAAGTAGAAAAAGAGAAACATAGCAGAGGTTTTCATTAGTTTTTTTTTGTGTTTGTATGCAGTAGTAGTTTTTGTAGCCGTAGCTCATAATATAATGTTTGTTGTTTACTTTTGCAACATTATAGTTCTAGGCTATGAAGAAAATCAAGATTTTAATCGAAACTAGAGTCGAGCATAAAAGATAAAATAAAACTAGGAAAATAATGTTTGAGAGCATGAGCGGAGATGGATGGTTGGTGAGGGGAAAGAAATTTAATGGAGGCTCAAGGCAAAGTGGGAAAGAAGGTTGTACAAGCAAGTATTTTGTTAAAAAATTGTTAAATATATTAAAGATTAATATAATGAAATACCAGAAAGTTCTTTTTAACAAACATTTTTTTTTAGTGAACAAAAAAGTACTTTCGTTGTTACAAAATGTACTGTTATTGTACAGAAATTACTTTTATGTTGACATAAAGTTTTAGTGTTGTACAAAAAAGTACTTTGATTGTATTTAAAAGTATTTCATTTGTAAACAAAAGTAATAAAGTGCACCAAAAAGTACCATTTACCAAAAAATGATTTTCCGTAACAATAACTTATTCTTTTGTACTTTGCCAAAAAGGACATTTATTGTACGAATAAGTACTTTTTGCGCACCAAAAAGTACATTTAGTGTACCAAACAGTACTTTTTAAGTGTCATAATGTATTTTAATAGTAACAAAAAGTGCGTTTATTGTACGAAAAAGTTCTTTTTTGGTACCAAAATATACTTTTACGGAAACCAAATGTACACTTAGTACACCAAAATATACTTTTATTGTATGTACTAGAAAGTACCTTAATTGTACCATAAAGAACGTTTATTGGACCAATAAGTACCTTAAGTGCACCAAAAAGTTACTTTATTGTACATAAAAGAAATTCCCTTGTTGTACCAAAATTTATTTTATCAGTTAGAAAAAGTAACTTACCAAAGTCTAGAAAGAAATTTTATTAAACCATAAATTACTTTTATTGTACCAAAAAGTACTATTACTTTTATTGAACAAAGGCGTACCTCTGGTGTACCAAAATTTACTTTTACAATAATAAAAAGTACTTTTTTGTAACAGAAACAACTTTTATTGTACCGTAAAATGCTTTTATTGTATCATTAAGAACTTTAAGTGCACCAAAATGTACAGTTAGTGGACCAAAAAGTCATTTACTGCATCAAAATGTACTTTAATAAAGTAATGATCATAAAGTACTTTTATTATACAAAAAAGTACTTTTATTTGACAAATTAGTACATTTAGTGTACCAGAAAGTACATTTAGTGTACCAAAAAGTACTTTTATAGCATCAAAATATGATTGTAAAAAACGTACTTTTGTTGTATCAAAATGTACTTAACAACAACTGCTTTTAGTGAACTAAAAGGCACATTTATTGTACCAGAAAGTACTGTTATTGTTCTAATAAGTACCTTTAGTGCACCAGAAGTACATTTAGTGTACAAAAAAGTACTTTTACAGTAACAAAATGAACTTTTTTAGTAATAAAAAGTACTGTTATTGTAAAAAAGTGCTTTTGTTGTACCAAAATTTACTTTTATAGAATCAAAAATTACCTTTATTTTTACCGGAAAGTACTTTTGTTGGACCTTTAGTGCGCCAAAAAGTATATTTAGTGTACCAAAACTCATTTACTGTATCAAAATGTACCTAAATAGCAACAAAAAGTACTTTTATTGTACCATAAGGTACTTCAATTTTACCATTAAGTACTTTTGTTGGACCAACAAGTACGTTTAGTGGACCAGAAAGTACATTCAGTGCACCAAAAAGTACATTTAGTGTACCAAAATGTACTTATGCAGTATCAAAATGAACTTTTATAGTAACAAAAAGTACTTTTATTATGCCAAAAATAATTTTGATTTACCAATATTGTATCACACTAAAACCAAAATCAAGTAAATACTAAAACCTACTTTTTGGCACAAAGTACTTTCTGTTGTACTAAAGTACGTTTTTGTACCAAAAAGTACTTTTATTAGGCTTAAAGCACTTTTCTGATGCACAAAGACAAGGTAATTTGTATATGAATACTTTTTTGTCCAAAAATTTACTTTTATGGTTCTGTTGTGGTACAAAGTAGTAAAAAATAGTCCTATTATACAGTACAACACATTATTTTGGGACTCAATTCTGAGAACTACCCTTGGAAGTAGCCCCAAAAAGAAGAAATTCAGCTTCATTCGTTTTGTCAAGTTACATGCCATTATAATTTAATATCGATTTTAAGTTAGTAAGTATTGTATAGGAGAATTTATCACGTTTTAGGTTCTTTTGTTTGACATAACATAAATATTATATGGTGGCGTATGATTATCATAAGTTATATTCCACGTAAATCATACGCCACGGAGTACAACGGTTTTTCTGTAACTGCTACAAAATAAACCCAGTTCCAAATCATTTGATGAATGGAAAGTGAAACTTTTGCTTATGTAGGCAAACGTTATATGAACAGATTAAAGGATTTGTAAGTCTTCATTTTTTAAAATTAGTTTCAGCTAAATCGGACTAGTGGTTCTCGAGTTATGTCAAACAAAAGAGCCTAACACGCTACAAATTCCCTGTACGATACTTACTAACTTCAAATCGATATTAAATTATTATGGCATGTAAATTGACAAAACGAATAATGCAGAACTTCTTAATTTTGAGGCTACTTTCATGTGCAGTTTACAGAGTTGAGTCCCAAATCAATGAGCTTAAAAATGTTGTACTGTGTAATAAAACCAAAGCAAGAAAATACTAAAAAGTACTTTTTGGTACAAAGTATTTTTATTTGTACTAAAGTACTTTTTTGAAGCAAAAAGTACTTTTATTGGGCCAAAAGCACTTTTTTATGCACAAAGACAAAGTACTTTATACCAAAATACTTCTTTGTACCAAAATATACTTTTATTGTTCTTTTTTGTACAAAGTACTTTCTTTTGCACCAAAATAGTAAAAAAGTCCTTTTATATTACATGAACATCTATATATATAAAAATAGTGGCAAAAATGTATACTAATTCATTAATAGACAACGGCTGGACCGATTTTGCTGAAATTTTTTTACAATTGTTCGTAATTGCTATGAGAAGGTTTATGTAAAAGAAAATTTTGGGAAAATCCTCCGGAAAAGCCGGAAAATTGAAAAAACCGAAAATTGTTTTTTTGTATGGAATTTATTGTGAAATTATAACGAATGATTTTTCGAATGGAAAAATAATTTTTTTTTTTGGAAAATTCGGAAATTTCCGGAAAAATTAAAAAAAAATGTAATTCTATTTTTTGACGAAATTTAGCTTTTTGTCGTATGATTTGTTAATTTTGAACAATGTAACTGCGAATAATTTCGAATAATTATTCCAAAATGACTTTCCGAATGGAAAAATAGATAAATTATCGGTGGAAAACTCGGAAAATTCTGGAAAAACTTGGTTTTTTTCAAAAAAATTTTGCATTGTATCGCTTGATTTGATAAAAATTGCAAATTGAATTTATGTTTAAAATTTTGTGTGCAAATGTTTCGTAGTGACTTTTCGAAGGGAAAAATAGAAAATCTTTGGCGAAAAATTACGGAAAGCTGCCAAAAATTTGAAATTTTTTCGACTAAATTTGCATTTTACGGTGTGTTTGATAATTTTGGACGATTTTAATGTGAAAAATTTCGGATAATAGAAAAATTCTTGGTGTAAAACTCGAAAAATTTTGGGAAAAAATCGAAAAAGTTGGATTTTTCGACGAAATTTTGCGTTGTATCGCTTGATTTAATGCTTTCAGTCGACTTAAAGGTAGAAAATAATGATGATGCATAATGATGCTTGGAAAATTTCGGGTTATTGTGCAATTTATTATGTTAAAATATTAAACGCGAAATGATCGAACAATATCAAAATCTTCTACATGAGCATAACGCATTGGTCCGATTGTTTAAAACCGCATTGAATACAGTGCGTTCTGAAGAGCACAAAATCATTATCAGAGCAGACAAAAGACCCTCTGGATGCCATACAAGATTATTCAATGCACCCACTATAAATGAAATCGCAGTGGTGATTGTTGGGAAAAATGTGGAATCACGCGATATTGCTCTCAAGCGTCGGGATGGTGGACAACTAAGGCACGTGTACGAGACTTGATGTTCTCTCGTGGAGAGGATGGTCAATGTTATGAAAGGTTTGTTTACAAGTTATCACTTCTTTTTCATTCTCCATTTAAGTTCGAATTCGTATTGAGGAGAATAAACGAATATAATGGTTAGCTCAATGAATTTTTATGCGTATCGACTGATGATTCGCCAAGATGTTGACAATAATCTGTTTAGATTACGCCGGTTATTTCAACAGTACTGCGTTGACATGTCCATACGTCAAGGTCGAAACGTAGCGTCTCAATTTTATTCGTTTCATTCAGTCGCCACATTTCGAAAAGCTCGCCAACGTTTACATTTTTTTAAAACGATACACATTGGGACTCAACGCACGCCTAGGCAACTGTTTCTGCTCCAGCGAATCAAATTCGTACATTGTTTCTGACCATCATAGCCAGGTGTCATCTGCCGATCCTGAGCACATTGTGGGACAAATACAAGGACGAGATTGCTGACAACATTTTGCACAGAGTTCGCACGACAACATCGAATTTCGATCTTGAAATTAACTTCTGATCGAAGAGATGTGCTGCACTCTACTGCCGAAATTGGGAATACCAGCGCCAAATCGTTCGCGAATTGCAAAGAGATCAAGACTTTGATTGAGATCAGATGACTAAAAAAATCCGAACAAATGTGCCGCCGTTGAATGCCGAGCAAACGAACGTGTACGATTCGCTGATAAAGGTTGTTGACGATGGTACGTGAGGCATTTACATTCTCGATGCTCCCGATGGGACAGGCAAGACAATTTTTTGATTCTGGCAACAATTCTGTCAAGTTCGAAAATTGCGTTAGCTGTTGCATCCTCTGTTATTGCTTCAAAGCTGCCATTGAATCTTCTCATGGTTGACAAGCCAATGTGCAGCGAAATTGTTGCGAGAATGCAAATCATCATTTGGGATGAATGCACGATGGGGCATAAACGAGCTTTGGAGGCAGTTGGCCGAACGATGAAGGATTTACAAGGTGATTCGAGACGATTTGGTGGGGCTATGATATTGCTGCCCGGAGATTTTCTACAAACGCTTCCCGTTATCCCAAAATCTACTGCTGCTTATGAAATTATTGCATGCCTGAAATCGTCATCTTTGTGGCGGCATGTCAAGAAGTTGAAATTGACTACGAACATGAGAGTCATGTTGCAAAACGACACATCGGTTACTGAATTTCCAAGACAGTTTCGGGCGCTTGGTAATGGCCAAATTCCTGCTGAGGTTTCAATTGGATTGAAGGCGTTCCCGGAATTTTTGCGAGTTTACATCGTCGAGGGAGGAACTCATCATCAAAGTTTTCCCCGGCATTGCACAAAATTATAAAAATCGGAATATTATTATTTTAAGTAGAATCGATAGAGAACTGCATTCAAAAAAATACGTTGACAGCGTGACCAACGAGAATGAGGCGACCAACTATTCGACAGAATTTTTGAACTCCCTAGCATAATTTACAGCTAAAGGTGGGATCGATCATAAGCATGTTGCTGAATCATCCGAAATTGTGCAACGGTACGCTGTTGTCCGTGAAGAAAGTGATGATTAAAGTGACGTACATCAGGGACAAATTCAAAGCAGAGAACGTCCTTATTCCACGAATTCCTATTATTCTAACCGATCTTCCCTTCCAAATTCGAGTGAATTCAACTCCCCATTCGATTGGATATCTCGCATTTCCCTGATTTTTACAAGGTCACCTGCACGACGCCTGTCCGTGTGTTGGCAAACCGTCTTCATTGTTTTTTTTACGCCCGAAAACAAATGGAAAAACATTCACTGATTTTGATTAAATTCAAATTAGGAGCGAGACGAAGTTTGCCGGTTTCGAAGATATATGGCAGAACAACGTTTGCCGGGTCAGCTAGTATTAATATAAATAACTTTATGATTTTAATTCAAGATATAACAGCAATTTTGAAACTATTTGCCTTTGCTTGATAACATTTGATTGCTATATCCGCATTATCCTTATCTACTTCTCGGCATTTTATGCCAACGCCACATATGCTAAAACACTACTAAAACATCCAACTAAGTGCCTCTTCATTTCGTTTAAATTTCGCTCAAATCTCTGTATCTTTATTACCGTTCGTCCACTTTAATCTCTCTAGACCAACTGTTTATTAAGCAATTAATTTACGACCCCAGTCATTTCATTACCAAACCCATTCTTGCCTCTGTCATTGAGTCTCTCAAAACTCCATTCAATTTCGTAAATTCGTAAACCCTTGACATCCTATACCACCGCTACCAGCTACACATAGCCTTTTATGCTCGTCGCGCAAAACCAAAGGTATTAAATCAAAAATTTAATTAGCTTAAAAATTCGGCCACAATATGCAAGGCATAAACCAATGAGGATTTTCAGGATATTTCTCGCTCATGCGTTACAAAATTTGGTGTAATGTTGGTGTGCTTGATGTGAGATCTCGTGTATGTGTGTGCGTGTGTATCCTTTTAGTTTTTACGCACCAATAGTTGTTATCACAGTTACTGAATACAGCAAAGCCTCGCTGAATGACCATCTCGTTGCGGTGAAATCGCCATTTTCAATGAAATTGTTGCCACCAAAGCGACCCAGAGCCGTTGTTGACGACGCTGTATCTGCGGCCATGCTAACACTACCAGCACCACCAACGCCGCCGCTGCCGCCAACGCCAGCTCCTGGGCCCACGCCACCACCGATACCTGATGTGGCCGCTGATGATGTTGCTGCAGCGCCACCATTGGCCATGTTGCGTGTGGCTGCCACTATGGTACCCTCGAAACGTCTCAATTGTTCGTGGACCAGCATTGTCCAGTTGCGTTCATAAAGGACATTCAATTTTTCTGCAAAACGAGAGAAAAAAAAGAGAACGAGACACAGACATGGTATGAAAGTCATGAAAAACACCAAAAAACATCAGTGATATGAAATACAAATTAATAACGATTTTTTTTTGTAACACAGAGTGGGTCCAGAGTCATAAAGACTCAAGTATGCATATTGTTCAATATGGGTGTGTGTGTGTGTGCGTGTGCGTGTATTGCAATGTTTGTTTTGTTGTTCAGGGACCTTTGTCCCTTGGGGTCAGCAACTGATCTATTCATTTTGCAGAGTAAAATATTTTAAAAATTTAATTAAGGCAAACAAATGACGCTCGGCTGTTGCAGAAAGACATAAAAAAATTCATATTGTTGTTTAACTAAATGGAAAATATAAAAATCTCCTTAAGGCATGTATTTAAGTTTTCAATTTAAAACGAAACTTTATCATGTTGTAAATGTGAATAATTTATTGAGAAGAAATTCTGAGAATTATTTTTAAAGCCTCTCAATGTTAAAGTGAAAAGTAAGAAATACTTAGAAGAGAGGGCTTACAAGGATTTAAACGATAAGATAAATTTAAAAATAACAGTTTATTAATTAAACATTTACGTTTAATAAATTAAGCAAAATCACAATTTTTCTTCTAGAAATTATAATTCTAGAACTGGCGATCTTTGAATTTGGAGAAGGAATGTGGAGGTTAAAGGACATAGGTTGTTAGATTTATGATATATGATAAATGATAAAGGATAAAGGATAAAGGATATCGGATATCGGATATAGGATATAGGATATAGGATATAGGATATATGATATAGGATATAGGATATAGGATATAGGATATAGGATATAGGATATAGGATATAGGATATAGGATATAGGATATAGGATATAGGATATAGGATATAGGATATAGGATATAGGATATAGGATATAGGATATAGGATATATGATATAGGATATAGGATATAGGATATAGGATATAGGATATAGGATATAGGATATAGGATATAGGATATAGGATATAGGATATAGGATATAGGATATAGGATATAGGATATAGGATATAGGATATAGGATATAGGATATAGGATATAGGATATAGGATATAGGATATAGGATATAGGATATAGGATATAGGATATAGGATATAGGATATAGGATATAGGATATAGGATATAGGATATAGGATATAGGATATAGGATATAGGATATAGGATATAGGATATAGGATATAGGATATAGGATATAGGATATAGGATATAGGATATAGGATATAGGATATAGGATATAGGATATAGGATATAGGATATAGGATATAGGATATAGGATATAGGATATAGGATATAGGATATAGGATATAGGATATAGGATATAGGATATAGGATATAGGATATAGGATATAGGATATAGGATATAGGATATAGGATATAGGATATAGGATATAGGATATAGGATATGGGATATAATAAGGATAATGGATAAGGGATAAGGGATAAGGGATATGGGATATAATAAGGATAAGGGATAAGGGATATGGGATATAATAAGGATAAGGGATAAGGGATAAGGGATAAGGGATAAGGGATAAGGGATAAGGGATAAGGGATAAGGGATAAGGGATAAGGGATAAGGGATAAGGGATAAGGGATAAGGGATAAGGGATAAGGGATAAGGGATAAGGGATAAGGGATAAGGGATAAGGGATAAGGGATAAGGGATAAGGGATAAGGGATAAGGGATAAGGGATAAGGGATAAGGGATAAGGGATAAGGGATAAGGGATAAGGGATAAGGGATAAGGGATAAGGGATAAGGGATAAGGGATAAGGGATAAGGGATAAGGGATAAGGGATAAGGGATAAGGGATAAGGGATAAGGGATAAGGGATAAGGGATAAGGGATAAGGGATAAGGGATAAGGGATAAGGGATAAGGGATAAGGGATAAGGGATAAGGGATAAGGGATAAGGGATAAGGGATAAGGGATAAGGGATAAGGGATAAGGGATAAGGGATAAGGGATAAGGGATAAGGGATAAGGGATAAGGGATAAGGGATAAGGGATAAGGGATAAGGGATAAGGGATAAGGGATAAGGGATAAGGGATAAGGGATAAGGGATAAGGGATAAGGGATAAGGGATAAGGGATAAGGGATAAGGGATAAGGGATAAGGGATAAGGGATAAGGGATAAGGGATAAGGGATAAGGGATAAGGGATAAGGGATAAGGGATAAGGGATAAGGGATAAGGGATAAGGGATAAGGGATAAGGGATAACATCAAACGGATGTTCAACAATCCGGCATCGATAGAAAGACAATCTTCTGAGGATGGTTATAGGCTACTTAAACACATTTGAAACATTTGGTCCATTTAACGAGTGGATTTTCGTTTTTTCCCATACAAAAGTTATCTAAAATTTTTAAATTGTGAACATTTTATTATGTCGATGTTTAAATTTGTCAATATTTTTATTTTCAAATGGCAGCGACAAATGGTACATTTATGTATATAAAATTTTAATAGAGTTTGTGTAAAGAAAGGATGCTACAGCATTCAACCGATGTTCTTGAGGTGTGGCTCGCCCATTCCAACCCATTAACACAAATTCAATATCTGGACTACTATTACAATTAGTGACTTTAAATCAGGTGTGGATGCAATTTGATCAGGTCAAAAACTGGCGGGATAAGATTATTAGGAGCCAATAGGAGCTAATTTGGTAAAGTGCGGTATCTGAAGTACTAGATTAGTAGAAATGGCCCCGGTCATAGCATCTAATTTGTAAATGTGCGATATCTGAAATACTAGATCAATAGCCGTGGCCCCGTCCATTGGTGTAATTTTGCAAATTGTCATGAAATTTGGTGTGAATTTAATTAAGTTTAATATACGTATTCTAAAGAAAGGGGTGGGATTTGAAATAGTGTGTGGAATAAATAACAATATGCGTGATCAAGCCAAAAATGGGTAACCATGCCCAATTCTGTTTTAGGAAACCATTGTATTGCTATTATGTATTACGGATTTGCTGTTTGACTCAAATAATAACAGTTTCTAAGTTCGGTTATAATTTGGGCTGACAGTCAGTTCAAAAGGTCTGACCGGTCAGCTAGTTTAAGATAAAACTTTGTTTTATTGTCAAAAAAAAATTTGTAATATTTTGCCAAAGTATACTTTAATTCTACCGAACGTTTCATTATTTATAGCAACATATACTTTTCTTATTCCAAAAATTACTTTTGTTGCACAATAAAGTATCGTGTTTATCTAAAAGTACTTTTATTTTTTCAAAAACTTACATTCTTTTCTATGGTTATATTACATCGTAGATTTCTTTTACCCATACCTTTTATGTGCCAAAACGTACTTTTAGTTGACCAAAACGTACTTTTATTATATCAAAAAGTAATTTTATGGTACCAAAAGTACTTGTATTGTACCCAAGAGGTACTTTTATTACAGAAGAAATTTGTGTTATTGTACCATAAACTACTTTTATCAAATGAAAATTTTATTGTACCAAAAAATACTTTTATAATATCAAAAAGGAATTTCGTTGTTGCAAAGAGTACTTGTATTTACTTAAAAGTACTTTGGTTGTACCAAAAGGTACTTTTATCAAATCAAAAGTTGATTTTATTTACACAAAAAGTACTTATGTAATACCAAAATTTTATATTTTCCCAAAAAGTACTTGTTTTTACCAGAAAGTACTTTAATTATAACAAAAAGTACTTACATTTTATCAAAAAGTAAGTAGTTTGTACCAAAAATTACTTTTATCAAATCATAAGATACTTTTATTGTAACAAACAGTACCTTTATAATACCAAAAATCAAATGATACTGTTATTTTAAAAAACTTTAATTGTAACAAAAAGTATTTATATTGTACCATTGCCTATTGTACTAAAAAGTGCTTTTATAATACCAAAAGTTATTTTATTGTACCAAAACGTACTTTTATTTGACCAAAAAATGCTTTTACTGTACTAAGTATTACATTAATTGTACTAGAAGGTTTTTTGTGTGCCAAAAGGATTTTTTATTAATAAAAGTACGTTTATTGTACCAAAAATTATTTTTGTTTTTCCAAAAGGTACTTTTTTGTATAAATAACTCCAACAACTTAGGAAATTAGGAACAGCCAACTTCGAGCATATTGGGTCTTCACAACAATAGTGTGAGCTGTCTCTTTAAAACTGTTCTATGGAGTCACAACATTTGTTTTAAAATCCGGTAAAATGTGAAACCACTTAAATTTATTGAAACACTTTTCTCCACAGCAATCGCTTTCCAATCACTTCGACAGATTGTTAATATTAAATTCTCATTATACGTTTGCAAATTAAATTATCACTTCACTTATTTATTTTCGCATTTGAATTAAAATTTTCTCATTAATTTTAAATGTTAACACACATGAAACTACATACGTACAACATACACCACACGGGATTTATTGCCAAACATACTTTTTTCACCCTCCTCCACCATCAACACACGCAATTCTGTACATCAATCAATGATTGGCCTTAAGTAAATAATCAAATACATCCGTGTTCTGATTGAAATTTATGACACCATTAAAAATACATCAAATTTTGCTACAAATGCCCCAGCAACACTACAACATTGCGCCAGCAATTGAAAACAAACAGTAGGCCAACAATGTGGATACTCAACTATCGTCAGGACACATGACACATGCCACATATTTGTATCCCTAGTGAATGATGTGTCTTTGCTTTCATTTCCGGCGTTATGAACATCAGACATAATGCAATGTGCACGCAAGTATATTCATCATTAAGCAGCAGACATATGGAAGAGAAGACAGACTGATTGCACTGATAGACTAACTGACGTATGGATGGATGGATGGATGTATTGTTGGCAAAGAGACAGAGTCTGTTGCTAGTCATGTGAAAGCAACTGCTCACAGGCAATGGATTATAATATTTGCGTGTGTGTGCGAGTGTGTGTGTTTGCTTGTGCGTGTCAACAACATCAAGGGTGTTGTCGTCGTTGGCATTGATGATGGTGGGATTTAACTTTAAATAATAATAAAAGTGAATGAAATTAAAATAAATAATGAAAATTATACACAAGTCCATGGACTACGTTCAGACTTGTGCTTGAAAACAGAGATAATTGTGTTTGTAAACCTTTATGGCGTAGGCAAGAAAGAAATGTAACAGAAAGGCAACATATAAATTAAGGATGCAAGAAGGCAGGAGTAAAAAAAACATATCATTAATTTAAAAGGAAAGCCACCTACGACGAAGCGAAAGTTAAATTCATATTAATTAAGACAAAAATAACAATAATATAAAGTAACATTTAACGTTTCATTACTAAGACTTAAATTAATCCTATTAATAAAATTTAAAATTTCTTTGGAAATATAAAATAAATACTCTCAACTTTCTGCTTACACAAATTAAATATACAAATTCTATTTCTATTTACTTCCCACTTACTCATTAAATTTCCTTTGCACAACTTATGCTTACATCCTTCACACTTCCCTCGCCCCTAGCCTCATTATATTGTTTATATGCAGAAATTTATCATTATGAGTATTAAAATATTAACAGTCATCGTCTTTTGTTGTACCTAACAATCATCAGTCTTTTTGTTTTGTTGTTAGTTGTGTATGTGTGTTAATGTTGTCTACAAACTGCTAAGTGCATTTGCAATGCAAAAATTCGTTAGCTGTATATGGCTGCCCCTAAAACAACATGCCAGCCGCCCTTCCCACACTGTCATTTTATGCGGCCCCAGGTGGCAAAGCCCTTATTGTGTTCACTCAAGTCGCGTTTCCTTTGAGGGGTCGTTGGTGCAGCATTGCCATTACATTAGAGAGAAAGAGAGGAAGAGAGCATAAGAAAGAGCAGGGGATTGCACAATTATACAATTTTCATTTTTAATTGAAGCTAAAGCTGTTCATTTCTGCGTTTTTCTTTTCTAGTCTGTTTGTAATTTCTTGGTGAAATGGTAGACAATTAAAAATGTTTACAAAGTCTGAGACAAGTTGGGACAGACGACATGTTGCCGTTGGACCTTGCAGCTTTGGGCGGAAAATGGTTGTAATTTAATCAGAGTGTTGTTGTTGTTTAGTCGTTGTATTTTTGAGCTGATTTTTAAAAAGAATTGCACATAATTAGAAGGTAGGGTCAAATAAAGAACATTAAAGTGTTGCTTGCAAGATTTAGGAGAGGGGCGCATTAAATGTGGAACATTTATTTACTTAAATGGGCGGGTTGGTGAACCGTTCTTAAGACAGATTTTTAGTAATTTAAACAAACAACCTTTGTGATTCTTCTCGGATAAGTCGTGACAATAGTTAATATGGGTTCATTTACCTTATCCTTCTTAAGGAGTATTAGTGAGACTCTGTTATGCTCTCCATTAAATTATAACACAGTACAAAATTTTTCAACTCATTGATTTGGGACTCAATTGTGAGAACTGCATGTGAGTGTAGTCCAAGAAAAAAGATGTTCTGCATCCTTCGTTTTGTCAAGTTGCATGCCATAATAATATAATATCGATTTGAAGTTCTAGCCACGCCCCTTCTGGTACTTCCCATACAAATGTACCTTTCCGCCCACTACAGAGATGGAGTAATAATGTAAATAAATCCAACGTGATCGTACCCAAATTCTTTATTTAGAAATGCTTTAATAGGATAAAGTTTTTGAGAAAAAATTGGAAGTCTAGCCACGCCCCATCTGGTACCTCCCATACCCATCTGGTACCGCCCACTTTAGAAATCGATTAATATTATTAATAGACCTAACGCGATCGTGCCCAAATTCTGTATTTAGTAAAGTTCAAGCAGGAAAAAGTTTTAGAAAAGAAATCTGGAAGTCTAGACACGCCCCTTCTGGTACCTCCAATACAAATGTACCTTTCTGCCCACTTTGTGATGGAATAGTAATATCAATACACCCACGCCATCGTGCCCAAATTCTGTATTCAGTAAAGCTATAACAGGATAAAGTTTTTGAGAAAAAATCTGGAAGTCTAGACACGCCCCTTCTGGTACCTCTCATACAAATGTACCACTCCGCCCACTTTAGAAAGCGAGTAATAATATTAGTATAATAGAAAACTTTTTGTTTTACTGAGGGTTATGGTATATGTAGGTCGGGTTGCCCGACTGAAACTTTCTTACTGGTTTTAAGGTCCTTTTCTGACTATTTTCGAAATAAGGACGAAATGGACAAATAAAGAGTCGTTACAGAGAGTTACAAAGTTTCACAAACGTTATCAAAATTTCACTCAAACAATAAGGAACATATTTTTTAGAACCTATCCCAACCCTCTAATTTAGTTCAAACTGAAAACTTCAACAGGACATGAACAAAAGTCAGACCAAGGGGGGAGTTTTGATATACTCATTTAATGTTTTTATTCCGTAAATGAATCGTTCATATTAGTATTGTAATTAGTACATATTGCCACTGGTTTCCCCATACCTCATTTAAGGGGTGTGAAGGCAAATTAAGTTTTCTTTCTTTAAAGAAATTCACTTGTTGTCTGTAGCATAAGATTTTTTAATCTTGTATATTAACTGAGTTATTTAAATAATTCCACCCCTTAATCTTATTCTCCGCACTAGCACTTTGTTTCGAATGCATTATAATACATTTGTAAAATATATAAAGTTGCAAATGGTTGGCTGACATTTCTCACAAAGGCAAGCTGCCGCAAATGTTATATAACAAACAAATTAACTATTTTACCAGTGCCCATTTTCCTTTGATTCTAAATCAATCACCCTTCTGAGACATTTTTAAAGTTTCTCATTCTCATTGCCCAATGAGCAATTAATTAGTATTCAAGAAAGGTCCTTTGCCACAACAAATTTTCGCGCAATTAACCGCTGCCACATACAACAAAGTGATAATGCTCAAATAACATTCAATAAAACAAACTTTCGCTGAGGTTTGAGAGCTCTTTCTAGTGCACCTGTATGCTAAAACAATTACAGGTGGGCGTCAGTCAGGGTTTCCTGCTATAACTGATCCCTGGTGAAGAGTTGCCTATCGTGTCTGGTGTACATATCATTTAAGTGTTCTGTGTTTTGTGTTTCGTTTATAAATAGACATTGACTCCACGTGCATTTAACTTTCCCTCAACTGTCCCTTCCCTCCTTACCTGTTATTATCCACAATTCTTTTAGACATTCCTCTCGTGATTTGGCTATAATGGCGGATTTGCTAATATCCTGTGGTGCTTCCAGCAAAGGAAATATAAAGGCGCCCATTATCGTATAAACAATAACCATTACAACCAGACCTGGTGTGGAGAAAATTAACTTGAGCAAGCGACTCAAACAATTGCTGCTGTTTGTTGTAGTGTTGTTGTTGCTGCCGGTTGTGCTGTGGACACAGTGGGTATTGTTGCTGTTGTTGCTAACACCAAGGTATTTGGCGTCCGTTATGTAGTGTTGTTGCTGCTGCTGTTGGTATTTGTGCTGCTGTTGCTGTTGTTGATGTTGTGATAGTTGCTGTAAATGACTTCCGGTTTCGTTTTTCAAATTATAGTTGTTGCTGTTGTTTGCTTTTATTATAGGTGTTGATTGCTGTTGTTGCTGCTGCTGTTGCAATTGCTGTTGTAGTTCTTCGTCCTCTATTAAGCCGGATATCGCCTTTTCAACGTCCGACATTTTAAATTGCAAATAGACAACATTAATATTTGGCTCATTGATAGATCGGCCACTTTAACCACAACAGACATTTAGCCAAATTTTCGTAATTGGGGCAGGGCGGATAGTTCATAAAGCAAAATCCAAATGCGTTTTGAGAAATAAATGGCGTTCTGTGACAGTGGTAGGAGAGCAATTATGAAATGAACTAGATGAGCGATATCGCTGCTCAAATTTAAGGTGATTCCATTTGGGTTTAAGCAGAATTTTGAACAAAGACTAATACTGTTATTGTGGCAGCGTAGATTACGCTTTAAACTTATCTATTTTAAACAGCAGTTGTATTAAAACACCAATATAGTTGCTCTTACAGTAGAGAACTGCTCCATATACGTCCGTTACCCTTAGCTATTTTCTTACTTTGTATCATTGTGTCACCCGTTTTAAGTACTTTTTCTCGCTCTTGGCTCTTGTTGCCTTTCAAGTATTTTGCATTTTTGTAATTTGTGTTTCATGCATCCCAGTGTATTGCTGCTCCTTAGTAGGTCCTGTTTTTTATTATTCATGTTTTTAGTTTCTTGTATTCACTTGCATGTCCTTGCCTAATTTTTGCATTGTGTTAAGTCCTTTCAGCGTTTGCGTTTGCCACTTAAGTAATTTTGTTGCTTTTGTGTTGCGTTGTAATTTGGGCCTGCATGCAGCTTATGTTGCACTACTTAAACGGCTGATTAACTGCAATTATAAAAGGGAAAACAAAAATGGGTTAGTTTAGTTATAAGAATTCAGTTGGTAAAGAATAAATAAGAACAGCAAAATTGTACAATAGACTTTAAAATTTTAAATTTATAAATAAAAATTTTTAATAATAAAAGAAAAAAATATAAAAATATAAAATAAAAAAAATATAAAAATATTAAAATATTAAAATATTAAAATATTAAAATATTAAAATATTAAAATATTAAAATATAAAAATATAAAAATATAAAAATATAAAAATATAAAAATATAAAAATATAAAAATATAAAAATATAAAAATATAAAAATATAAAAATATAAAAATATAAAAATATAAAAATATAAAAATATAAAAATATAAAAATATAAAAATATAAAAATATAAAAATATAAAAATATAAAAATATAAAAATATAAAAATATAAAAATATAAAAATATAAAAATATAAAAATATAAAAATATAAAAATATAAAAATATAAAAATATAAAAATATAAAAATATAAAAATATAAAAATATAAAAATATAAAAATATAAAAATATAAAAATATAAAAATATAAAAATATAAAAATATAAAAATATAAAAATATAAAAATATAAAAATAAAAAAATATAAAAATATAAAAATATAAAAATATAAAAATATAAAATATAAAAATATAAAAAAAAATATATAAAAATATAAAAATATAAAATATAAAAATATAAAAAAAAAATATATAAAAATATAAAAATATAAAAATATAAAAATATAAAAGTATAAAAATATAAAAATATAAAAATATAAAAATATAAAAATATAAAAATATAAAAATATAAAAATATAAAAATATAAAATATAAAATATAAAAATATAAAAATAAAAAAATATAAAAATATAAAAATATAAAAATATAAAAATATAAAAATATAAAAATATAAAAATATAAAAATATAAAAATATAAAAATATAAAAATATAAAAATATAAAAATATAAAAATATAAAAATATAAAAATATAAAAATATAAAAATATAAAAATATAAAAATATAAAAATATAAAAGTATAAAAATATAAAAATATAAAAATATAAAAATATAAAAATATAAAAATATAAAAATATAAAAATATAAAAATATAAAAATATAAAAATATAAAAATATAAAAATATAAAAATATAAAAATATAAAAATATAAAAATATAAAAATATAAAAATATAAAAATATAAAAATATAAAAATATAAAAATATAAAAATATAAAAATATAAAAATATAAAAATATAAAAATATAAAAATATAAAAATATAAAAATATAAAAATATAAAAATATAAAAATATAAAAATATAAAAATATAAAAATATAAAAATATAAAAATATAAAAATATAAAAATATAAAAATATAAAAATAAAAAAATATAAAAATATAAAAATATAAAAAATATAAAAATATAAAATATAAAAATATAAAATAAAATATATAAAAATATAAAAATATAAAATATAAAAATATAAAAAAAAAATATATAAAAATATAAAAAATAAAAATATAAAAATATAAAAATATAAAAATATAAAAATATAAAAATATAAAAATATAAAAATATAAAAATATAAAATATAAAAATATAAAAATATAAAAATATAAAAATATAAAAATATAAAAATATAAAAATATAAAAATATAAAAATATAAAAATATAAAAATATAAAAATATAAAAATATAAAAATATAAAAATATAAAAATATAAAAATATAAAAATATAAAAATATAAAAATATAAAAATATAAAAATATAAAAATATAAAAATATAAAAATATAAAAATATAAAAATATAAAAATATAAAAATATAAAAATATAAAAATATAAAAATATAAAAATATAAAAATATAAAAATATAAAAATATAAAAATATAAAAATATAAAAATATAAAAATATAAAAATATAAAAATATAAAAATATAAAAATATAAAAATATAAAAATATAAAAATATAAAAATATAAAAATATAAAAATATAAAAATATAAAAATATAAAAATATAAAAATATAAAAATATAAAAATATAAAAATATAAAAATATAAAAATATAAAAATATAAAAATATAAAAATATAAAAATATAAAAATATAAAAATATAAAAATATAAAAATATAAAAATATAAAAATATAAAAATATAAAAATATAAAAATATAAAAATATAAAAATATAAAAATATAAAAATATAAAAATATAAAAATATAAAAATATAAAAATAAAAAAATATAAAAATATAAAAATATAAAAATATAAAAATATAAAATATAAAAATATAAAAAAAAATATATAAAAATATAAAAATATAAAATATAAAAATATAAAAAAAAAATATATAAAAATATAAAAATATAAAAATATAAAAATATAAAAATATAAAAATATAAAAATATAAAAATATAAAAATATAAAAATATAAAAATATAAAAATATAAAAATATAAAAATATAAAAATATAAAAATATAAAAATATAAAAATATAAAATATAAAATATAAAAATAAAAAAATATAAAAATATAAAAATATAAAAATATAAAAATATAAAAATATAAAAATATAAAAATATAAAAATATAAAAATATAAAAATATAAAAATATAAAAATATAAAAATATAAAATATAAAAATATAAAAATATAAAAATATAAAAATATAAAAATATAAAAATATAAAAGTATAAAAATATAAAAATATAAAAATATAAAAATATAAAAATATAAAAATATAAAAATATAAAAATATAAAAATATAAAAATATAAAAATATAAAAATATAAAAATATAAAAATATAAAAATATAAAAATATAAAAATATAAAAATATAAAAATATAAAAATATAAAAATATAAAAATATAAAAATATAAAAATATAAAAATATAAAAATATAAAAATATAAAAATATAAAAATATAAAAATATAAAAATATAAAAATATAAAAATATAAAAATATAAAAATATAAAAATATAAAAATATAAAAATATAAAAATATAAAAATATAAAAATATAAAAATACTAGCTGGCCCGGCAGACTTCGTCCTGCCTCCAAATTTTTGTAAAATATGTTGAGTGTAGTTGAAATCTAAAAACGATTGGTTTATTTTTTTGACCTCTAAAATATTTCAATTTAAAGGGCGAGGTTTTCCCGGACAAATTCTGTTATTCATATATCTTAAAGATTATTATATATTATTATAAGAATTGCTAAAACGGATCAGCAGTGTCGTCGATGATGTGATGAAAACTTACTTATTGATAGGCATATATTCTAAAACCACATTTTTAAGCCGATTGACTGACATATAACTTTCTGCGTTGGTGTACTGGGTGATTGTACCTTTATATCCTAAGGAGTACGAATTTCCAAAATTGCCTTCATTAGGCTTAGCAACCCCATTAACCGTATGGTCTGGGTGATATCAACAGTTATTCCTATTTTCGTTATTGTCCCCTAAAATTTCGAAATGGGAAAAACCACTTTGTGAAGCTCTCTAATTTTGTAGGAAGTGCGCCATTATAAAAATTAGTCATTCTTCTTTAAGCCTTTTTGCGGTCTGGGTGTCCATCTACATCCAATTCCCAACTTTCACTGAAATTTTGGGACAAATGGGGTCAACCGTTTTCACAATTAGTGGTGACATCAAAATGTACATCTTTTTTATATATATAGACTTCTGAATACCTATGATGTTAAAAAAAGTGACTAAATGACATTCTAAAAATTAAGTGTATCATAAGCTAAACACTGGTAACTGGTTCCAAACATACATTCAAAATTTTCTCATGCCAAAAAAATCATATATTTTAAGTTTAGGTAAAATCGGACAATCGATATAAATTTTCAAAATAATTCAACCCCAGCCAAATCAACTGCGGGTCCATATACACAAAAAAAATTTTCATAATAAAACAAATATACTTTTTAAATTTCAATCAAATTGTTTAATTCGTTAAAATTTTCATTATAATTCCACCACCTACCGGGTCAATTTATTCAAGGTTCCACAAACATAAATACTAAATTTCAGTTAAATTGGTACATGCATTCAAATTTTCAATATAAATCCACCCTAGCGCCATCTACCGGGTTCATTTGTACATACGATTTTTTCTAATGATCAAACAAATATAGATTCTGAATTTCAGTTAAATTGGCCCATTCGTTAAAATTTTGATTGTAACCCGACCCCAGCGCCACCTACCGGCTACATTTGTACATAAAATGTTTTCTCATGATCAAACGAATATCCATTCTAAATTTCAGTAGAATTGGTACATGCATTCAAATTTTCGATATAAATCCACCCTAGCGCCACCTGGATTTGAGTTTTTTTAACACAAACAATCTACGGAAAATTTCGAATCGAATAAAAAAAAATTTAGCCAAATCGCTCCAGCCGTTCTCTAGTGATGTTATGACATACGTGGACCATTTCATTTTTATATATATAGATAAAAATATAAAAATATAAAAATATAAAAATATAAAAATATAAAAATATAAAAATATAAAAATATAAAAATATAAAAATATAAAAATATAAAAATATAAAAATATAAAAATATAAAAATATAAAAATATAAAAATATAAAAATATAAAAATATAAAAATATAAAAATATAAAAATATAAAAATATAAAAATATAAAAATATGAAAATATGAAAATATAAAAATATAAAAATATAAAAATATAAAAATATAAAAATATAAAAATATAAAAATATAAAAATATAAAAATATAAAAATATAAAAATATAAAAATATAAAAATATAAAAATATAAAAATATAAAAATATAAAAATATAAAAATATAAAAATATAAAAATATAAAAATATAAAAATATAAAAATATAAAAATATAAAAATATAAAAATATAAAAATATAAAATTATAAAAATATAAAAATATAAAAATATAAAAATATAAAAATATAAAAATATAAAAATACTAGCTGGCCCGGCAGACTTCGTCCTGCCTCCAAATTTTTGTAAAATATGTTGAGTGTAGTTGAAATCTAAAAACGATTGGTTTATTTTTTTGACCTCTAAAATATTTCAATTTAAAGGGCGAGGTTTTCCCGGACAAATTCTGTTATTCATATATCTTAAAGATATATTAGTGTCGTCCATGATGTGATGAAAACTTACTTATTGATAGGCATATATTCTAAAATCACATTTTGAAGCCGATTGACTGACATATAACTTTCTGCGTTGGTGTACTGGGTGATTGTACCTTTTTATCCTAAGGAGTACGAATTTCCAAAATTTCCTTCATTAGGCTCAGCAACCCCATTAACCGTATGGTCTGGGTGATATCAACAGTTATTCCTATTTTCGTTATTGTCCCCTAAAATTTCAAAATGGGAAAAACCACTTTGTGAAGCTCTCTAATTCTGTAGGAAGTGCGCCATTATAAAAGTTAGTCATTTTTCTTTAAGCCTTTTTGCGGTCTGGGTGACCATCTACAGCCAATCCTTAACTTTCACTGAAATTTTGGGACAAATGGGGTCAACCGTTTTCACAATTAGTGGTAACATCAAAATGTAAATTTTTTATATATATATATATTCAAAATTTTCTCATGCCATATTTTAAGTTTAAGTAAAATGGGACAATCGATATTCAAAATCTTCTCATGCCAAAAAAATCATATATTTATAAAATTAAGTAAAATCGGACAATCGATATAAATTTTCGAAATAATTCAACCCCAGCCAAATCAACTGCGGGTCCATATATACAAAAAAATTCTCTTAACAAAACAAATATACATTCTAAATTTCAGTTTAATTGTTTAATTCGTTAAAATTTTCATTATAATTCCACCATAGCGGCACCTACCGGGGCAATTTATACAACTAATTTTTTCTCAAGGTTCCACAAACATAAATACTAAATTTCAGTTTAATTGGTACATGCATTCAAATTTTCTATATAAATCCACCCTAGCACCATCTACCGGGTCTAGTTGTACATACCATTTTTTCTGATGATCAAACAAACATAGATTCTGAATTTCAGTTAAATTGGCCCATTCGTTAATATTTTGACTGTAAACCGACCTCAACGCCACCTACCGGATCCATTTGTACATAATATGTTTTCTCATGATCAAACGAATATCCATTCTAAATTTCAGTTGAATTGGTACATGCATTCAAATTTTCGATATAAATCCACCCTAGCGCCACCTGGATTTGATTTTTTTCAACACAAACAATCTACGGAAAATTTTGAATCGAATAAAAAAAAAAATCAGTCAAATCGCTCCAGCCGTTCTCAAGTGATGGTATGACATACGTGGACCATTTCATTTTTATATATATAGATAAAAATATAAAAATATAAAAATATAAAAATATAAAAATATAAAAATATAAAAATATAAAAATATAAAAATATAAAAATATAAAAATATAAAAATATAAAAATATAAAAATATAAAAATACAAAAATATAAAAATATAAAAATATAAATATATAAAAATATCAAAATATAAAAAATATTTCTACATTATTATCTTTTTTGTCAGTCAAATTGTTCTAAAGAAAAGCGCTTATGAAAATCTGACTTAGGAATATATACTGCGAATAGTGGCCTTCCCTTTCTGTTACCACCCATACAAAATAACATATTTTGTGGAAAAGTAAAAGTTCTCTATCAAAAACGGACAACGGAAAATGATATTTGAATTTGGTCAGTTTAGTTATTTTGTAATAATAGACAAATCCTCAGAACACCGAAACCTTTGCCACACCCCTTCTGGTACCTCGCTTAAGACCCTCATTGTGCAATTAAATTCACTCTCTTTGTTTAATGTACATATCATTTTTGTAGGTACATTAAATTTAGTCAAATCTTGCACTAGATAAACGCGTATTGAACCTTGACTAACGAATAAAGTGCTGCTCCAACTGGGACCTACTAAACCTAGAAAAGTAGGAGACAGTTTAGTTATTTTGTAATAGTAGACAAATCCACAGAACACCGAAACCATTGTCACATCTCCTCTGGTATCTCCCATATGACCCTCATTGTTCAATTAAATTTTTTTTATTGTTAAACGTACATATCTTTTTTGTAAGTACGTTGAGTTTAATCAAATCTTGCACTAGATAAATGCGTATTGAACCTTGGCTGACGAATAAGCTGGTGCTCCAACAAGGAACTACTACACAAATTAATCAATTTCCTGAAAAATAAAATTTTTCAAAAACGCCGAACATATTTTACTTTTATTATTTTGAGTTTATAGGCGAAACGTATAGAAGGAATGATTTCTTTTGAGATTTTTATGCGAAATAATTACTACACTTATACCTTAATTCTCAGTTGGTATAATCTGGGTACCCCAATAAAAAATTTACTTTAAATATGGCCAGAGATATTGAATTTAACTTTTTCTATTAGTTGGATATAACTTTTTGCACAATTTTACTATATGTATCATCTGGCCATTCGACAGTAAGTCCTATGTGGATGTGTGGAGAGAACACCCGGCTATCCTGCTGATGACCTGAGTTTGAGCCTTATCACAAGCATCCACATTTTATTGATCGTCTGTCCCCTCAATGTTACCCACAGCATCTTCTGAGTACTCGAGTCAATCATAATGTCCAGTAATAGATTTCCAGAAAAAAGCTCGTCAGAAGTCGTCATTTAACAGGACGTTCCATTATGTAGGTCTAAAAAGAATTGCGTAGTAACTCACGCTCCGTATATATATATTAGTATTTTAAATTAGAAATAGTTATATTTCAATAACTCGAGAGTTAAACAATATCATATATATGGTGAGGGTGTTTATCAGTCGGTTCGTTTGACCGAAATTTCTCTGCTGAGATATTAAATATTTAATAGAACATTTTAATTACTCATACGTATTTGTGTAACAAATTTTCCTTAAAACGCAGAAATTTATTCGTATTTATGATTTGTTGGGGCCAACCGTAGCATAATGGAGAGAACACCCGGCTATCCTGCTGATAACCTGAGTTTGAGCCTTATCACAACGATCCACATTTTATTGATCGTCTGTCCCCTAAATGTTACCCACAGCAGCTTCTGAGTACTCGAGTCAATCATAATGCCCAGTAAAAGATATCCAGAAAAAAGCTGATGTCCGAAGTCGTCATAAAACAGTTCGTTCCATTGTGTAGGTCTAAGAATAATTGCGAGGTAAATCACGCTCTGTAAGCAGGTAAAATTTAGTATATAAGTATTTTAACTTAGAAATAGGTAAATTTCAATAACTCGAGATTCAAACAATATCATATATAGGGTGAGGGTATTTATCAGTCGGTTAGCCTGACCGAAATTTATGTACTGGTTCTAATAGATTTCATGATTCAATATGCGTATGAGTGATATTAAATATTTATGAGAACATTTCAATTACTCATACGTATTTGTGTAACTAATTTTCCTTTCAAACGCGGGGATTTATGGTACAATATTCGAATTTACGATTTGTTGGGACCGACCGTAGCATAATGGAGAGAACACCCAGCTATCCTGCTGATGGCCTGAATTTGAGCCTTATCACACCCATTCACATTTTATTAATCGCCAGTCCCCTCAATGTTACCCACAATAACTTCTGAGTACTCGTGTCAGTCAATAAAAGATTTTCAGAAAAATGCTGACGTTCGGAGTTGTCGTTAAACAGTATGTCCCATTGTGCAAGGTACAAAAAAATGCGTGGTTACTCACTCAAATTCAATAGGTTACTATCTTATTTATGGGATGGAGATAAGTCGGAGTATTAAAAATAGAGTTGATAGTTATTTATGTTTCTGAGTTCTTTATGTGCTTAGAAATAAATAAACTGTTCAGCGATAATTTTTGGTGGTTAGGTATAAACATTTAAAATATTTAGCTATGAAAAATAGTCATTAACACCTAAACATAAAAAAAACATTGGTATATGAATAAGAATAGCCATAAAATACCTCCCGGCTATACTTGTTTATAACATTTAAATTCACATAAAAATATCATTGTTGTAAAAAATGTACCAAAAAACATTTTGTACATTCACTTTCATAACATAAAGAATAAATCTTTAGCCGCAGGTTTGAAGAAAAACAATGTAAATGTAAACAAATGTAAATTCCAAACAACACAAAATTCATCCAAAATAAAAGTGTTAAAATAATAAAATGTTTTGTGAAATATTCCAAATCACATAAACGTACAAACATTGCCACAAAATGACACTTCCACTCGTACTTATGCACATATTTCATTCATACGTCTTTCACGCATTTTTACGCAAATACTTCTAGCGAAGACATGCTATGCGCATACTTTGAGAAAGATGTAGGGGAAATGAGTGTACGTACACGCTCCAGTACACATACAAATAAAGGATAAGGATTTATTTGTAATTTTTAAGGGGAATATTTTGGAATATTGCGGAGTAGTGCGATTGAATATAAAGTAACTTCCTTATAGAGAATAAAAAAAACGGAAAAATTTTCAACTATTTTTGTATACCATTACATCGATAAGTTTTCAATTATGTTAAGTTTTTGTAATGTTGCAATATATATAATCTGCTGTTACAACTGTAAGCCTCATCCTTTGTAACCGACTATTGTTTCTGCTGCTGTGTGACGAAACAAAAACCACATTCGCTCATTGTAATTTCTATGTCAACAGAAGTATTTTGAATAAAAACAAAAGTAACACAACTCTTTTTTATATTTTTGTTTTAATACGAATTTTATTGTTACCTCAAATGTATACACTAACATTAAGACAAATACAAACACACACACATACCGATATAAACAAAATCCGATGATAAACACCAACGACTAATACCACTAAAGTTTACATATGTGTAAGGCTGAAGCTGTAAGGTTTTTATGAACCTCAGCAGTCTTCTTGAATGCGAGAGGAAAAGAGTAAATTGATGTTACACTTATTTTATGTGCATTGTTACGTGTGTGTGTGTATGTGTGTATCTTACGCTGCTGTGATGAGTATATGTGAGTGGCATAACAATTATACGCTATAGCATTTCAGCAAAATACTCTACACAAGGTCTACATTGTTACTTATACTAATATGCATGCAGCAGCAGTTCATGTGTTTGTACGTTAGATATATATGTGTTCAAGGATATAATTTCACTCCTTTTAGAAGTTTCTTTTTCTGGTATATTTAAGGTAGAATTTCCCCCTCTTTGCACTAAGTGCGAAAATACTTTTGTAACTTTTCCGCATATTAATGAGAAAAACTTCAGAAGCAACATGTAGCAGAAAATTAAATCAAAGGAGTGCATAAAAAGACTTTGACTTTACACAGTGATTTTGTTAAGTGCGAAGGAGAAGAGAGTCCTCTGTTGCCAACTATACAGTAGAGGTATAGGTAAGAAGGCGTATCGTTACTAAATTGCTTGCAGTGATATATTTGGGATAAAAGATTTAAGATTATAAATAGTTTTTTATTTTTTGTTGGTATAACAAAAATACTTGTTGGCACAACTAAGGTACATTTCCTTTCAGCAAAGGTACACTTTGTGCAGTAAAAATTATTTTCTTACAATTATAGTACTTTTTGGTACAATGGAACTAATTTTTTGGTACCGCAAAAGTACCTTTTGGTGCAAATAGAGTACTTTTTGGTACAATAAAAGTACCTTTTGGTACAGCAAATGTACTTTCCGGTACAGTGAAAGTTGTTTTAGGTACAATCCAATTTTGTTTTTGCGAAAATAAGAGTACTTTTTGATACAACTAGAGCACTTCTTAGTAAGGTAAAGTACTTTCTTATATTTTAAAATTACTTTTTGGCACAAAAAAAGTACTTTTTGGTACAATTAGAGCACCTTTTCTACAATAAAAGTACTTTTTCCACAATAAAAGTACTTTTTCTACAAAAGGGTACTTTTTGGTACAACAACGAAAGTTTTTGTTGCAAAAAAAATAGTTTTTGGTACAGCAAAAGTTCTTTTTGGTTACTTTTTACTACAACCTGAGTAGTTTTTGGTTTTTAGTGTTGTGCTTTTTGGCACAACAAAGGTACTTTTTGATACAATATACAATAAAAGTACTTTTTCTGCAATAAGAGTTGTTTTTAGTACAATGAAAGTACTTTTTGTACAACAAAATTGGCGTTATGTTGAACATAAGTACTTTTTGGTACAGTAAATAATCCTTTTGGAACAATCAGAGTAAAAATTATTTTGTTTGTTATTAGAGTACTTTTTGGAACAATGGAAATAATTTTTTGGTACCGAAAAAGTACGTTTTGGTGAAAATTGAGTACTGTTTATTACAATAAAAGTACCCTTTGGTACAGCGAAAGTACTTTCCAGTACAGTAAAAGTTGTATTTGGGACAATCAATTTTTTATCTACAATAAGAGTACTTTTTGATAAAATTAGAGCACTTTTTAGTAAGGTCAACTTTCTTATATCTTAAAAGTACTTTTTGGCATAACAAAAGTACTTTTTGGTACACTTAGAGCACTTTTTCTACAATAAAAGTACTTTTTCCACAATAAAAATACTTTTTGTGAAAAAAAAATGGTGTTTGGTACAGCTAAAGTTCTTTTTGGGGTACTTTTTGCTACAACCTGAGTAGTTTTTGATTATTGGTTGGCTTTTTGGCCCAACAAAGGTACTTTGTGATACAATCTACAATGAAAGTACATTTTCTGCAAAAAGAGTAGTTTTTGGTACGTTAAAAGTACTTTTTGTATAACAAAATTGCCATTATGTTTAAAAAAAGTACTTTTTACAGTAAATGTTCTTTTTGGTACAATCAGAGTATTTTTTGCTACAATAAGAGTACTTTTTGGTACAATAAAAGTACTTTTTGGTACAGTAAAAGTTCTTTTTGATACAACTAGAGTACTGTATGGTACAAAAAAAGTATTTTCTGCTAGAGTAAAGGTACTTTTTCGTACAAAAAAGGTATGTTTTGATACAGTACAAATTTTTTGGTGCAGAAAAGTAATTTTTGGTAAAAAAATAACTTTTTGGTGCAATGAAAGTACTTTTTGGTATAATGAAAGTAATTTTTCGGTTCACCATAATTACTTAATGGTGCACTCAGAGTACTTTTTTTAACGATCAGCGTACTCTTTGGAACAATAAGAGTACTTTTTGATACAAGGTACAATCAGAGTACTATTTACTACAGTAAGAGTAATCATTGGTACTTTTGGAACAATCAGAGTACTATTTGCTACAATAAGAGTACAATACAATGGTACAATAAGAGTACTATTTAGTACAGTAAAGTACTTTCGAATACTATAAGGTACTTTTTGCTTCAATAAAATTACTTTTTGGTACTATAAAGGTACTTTTTGGCACAACAAAAGTACTTTTTGGTACAATAAGAGCACTTTTTATGCAATAAAAGTACTTTTTTCTACAATAATATTACTTTTTGGTACAATTAAAGTACGTTTTGGTACAACAAAAGTGTTTTTTGGTTCAATAAAAGTACTTTGCGGTACAATAAAACCACGGGCAAAAGTACTTTTTGGCACAGCAAACAGAAGACTTTTTCTACATTAAAAATACTTTTTCTACAATAAGAGTACTTTTTGGTACAAAGTGCTTTTGGGTTCAACAAAAGTACTTTCTGATACAGTTAAAGTTCTTTTTAGTACATTCAGAGTATTTTTTGATTTAATAAGAGTACTTTTTGGTACAAAATAGGAACCAAAATATTTTTTGCTACAATAAGATAATTTTTTGGTATAATAAGGGAACTTTTTAGTACAGCAAAGTACTTTCTTTTACTATAAAGTACTTTTTGTTATAATTAGAATACCTTTTGGTACTATAAAAGTACTTTTTGGCACAACAAAGGTACTTTTTGGTACAATCAGAGTACATTTTCTACAATAAAAACAATAAGAGTACTTTTTGGTACTGCCAGAGTCCTTTCTTGTAGAATAATAGTACTTTTTGGTACAATAAAAGTACTATTTGGTTCAACAAAGGTACTTTTTAGTACTATAGACGTTCTTTTTGGTACAACAAAGGTACTTTTTGGTACAATAACAGTTCTTTTTGGTACAATCAGAGTGCTTTTTTGGACAAAAAAAAGTACTTTTTGATACAATTAAGTTTTATTTTATAATAATCAGAGTAATTTTTGCCACAACAAAAGTACTTTTTGGTACAAACAAGGGACTTTTTGCTAAAACTAGATTAGTTATTGGCAAAATAAAAGTAATTTTGGTCCCAAAAAGTACTTATTGGTATAGTAAAAGTTCTTTCTGGTACAATAAGAGTAATATTTGGTACAATAAGAGCACTTTTGAGTACAATAACTTATACTTGCTATAAGAAAAGTACTTTTTGGTACAATAATAGTAATTTTTAGTACAAACAAAGTTTTTGTTTATACAGTTAAAGATTTCTTTGGAACAATAAAGATACTTGTCGGTACAATAAAGATTCTTTTTGATGTAATTAAACTAAGTTTTGGTGTAGTAATAGTACCTTGAGTTACAAAAAATTATTGTAGGTGCATTCAATGTACTTTTTGGTGAAATATAATTGCTTTTTGGTACAATAAAAGTACTTTTTGCTATAATTATAGTACTTTTAAGTAAAATTAAAGTAATTTTGGGCACAATGGAAGTACTTTGGTTAAAATTTAAGTACTTTTTGATACAATAAAATTAAATTTTGTTTTTTGAGTACAATATTACTTGTTTTTTATTACTTAGGAATACTTTTTTTGTACAATAAGATACAATAAACTATCTTTTTTGTAAACTGAAAGTTCTTTCTTTCACAACTTATATAGAATAAAGTACACCAAAGTAAATTTTAGTACTTTAAGAGTACTTTTGTTTACAATAAAAGTAATTTATGGTACATTTTGAATACTATGTGACAGTACGACATAAAACACATACCATATAAGTTAATTTTGTTCTAAATGCTAAGTATTATTACAACATATCTTCAGTATCCTGCAAAAAGGTCTCATCCTCCACCTTCTGTGTTTCTGAGTTATTGATGTTTTAAAATTTATAACCGCTTGTGTTTTAATACAATAACTACAAAACTACTTTCAATAAATATAAGATTTTTTTACGACTTTTGGTCACTTTTCCATCCATAAGTCCATTTTACACAAAAGTCGACATGAGGCCTTTCAGCAGGATGCCAACGACTTTTAAAGTTTATTTAAGGACCAGATTCCTTTAGAATCATTTCCTATCCTCCTTAAAAAAAAAACTTATAAAATTACTTTTTTTTTTTGTTACTATGATACAACTTTTTTTTTACTATAAACATATATCTATATTTCTCCCATCCAATCTCCAAAGAACCACAGTCTCAGACCCATCGTTTATATTGATTTTCTCAATCACATAATAAATACATGAGTAAACAACTAAAAATGCGTGCGTGGATTACAATTCGATTTTACTGCAATTGAGTACGGTCGCGTAGGTATCAAACACCGTGTTCATAGTATCGACATGCGTCTGCCACCAGCACAGTGTGAATGTGTGGCGTTCGTGCCTATATATGTGTAATAGTGATGAAAACATGTCACACATAGTGTTGCAAAGATAAAAAAAAATACCAAACCATAGCAGCAACAAGAATATCATCACCCAAAAAACGTGATATGTATTTTTCATGCTCTCTCTCTCCTTGCCTTTACTCTACACGTACATGAAATGAATTTTCATTTGTTTTACGCAGGCATGGAGTGTGTGTGTGTGGTGGCCTTCCCCTTCCTCAACCCTCAATGGAAATTATATTCGTATTTAAGTTGGAAATCTTTGTGAGTTTTAATTAATTGTTGTTTTTGCTTAGCAAATATCATTAGAAATGTTAACGTTTTGTCTCATCTCACATATGACTGAGTTCGTTCGTCGTCGTCAGTTGCGCTTTGTTACTGTAAATTAAATGAAAAACATTGATTTGTTTAGCAAATATCAGATGTGGGGCATGTTTGTTTTTATGTCTGTATTAACTACAGATTTTAACAAAACATGACAGAGATTTGCAAATGAATCTAATTTAAATTTTTAATCACCGGCGGGGTTAATATAAATAATAGGAAGGTATTTGAGCTGAGGTTAAGTATTAAGTGATAAACTAATGACAGGCTTAGGTCATGGTAAAGTTATTTGATCAACGTTGTAAAGGCAATGGTTTAACTAACTCGTGGTATTGAAACAAAAGGTTTGCAATATATTGACTTTTAAAATATGTCCACCAGATTACAGGTAAAGTGTCAACACAATGCCACTATAAATTTCTTATTTATAAGGTTTTTAGTTATACCCTTCACCACGCAAACGAACGGAGTGAAGAGTACATTCACTGTGTTTTTCCATTTGTAACGCCCATAACACAGTACAACACAGGATTTTGGGACTCAATTCTGAGAACTGCACGTAAAAGTAGCCCCAAAAAGAGGAAGTTCTGCATCATTCGTTTTGTCAAGTTACATGCCATAATAAATTCATATTGATTTGAAGTTAGTTAGTATCGTATAGAGGAATCTGTCACGCTCAGAATTGACTCCCAAATCGATGAGTTAAAAAATGTTGTAATGTGGAAGGAGGCGAGGGTGGGTCAAATTGTTCGAGAGAGAAAAATAGCGAATGGCGTATAGCAAAAACGAAATCTAAGAAGAATTCTAAGAAAACATCCCCAAGAAACTTTGGGTTCAAAATCACCCTGTCTCCCTCCAACCGGACTTTATATATGAAAATTTTTGTCTAGGGGTGTCCGTAAGCCAGTCTCCGGAACAACAGCCATAGTTTAAGAGCTATCGAGCTGAAGTTTGATATAGAACCTTTTATCCTCTAACAAAAAATAAGTTTTAATGTAAGAAAGATCGGTCAAAAACTACTCCCACTTTCCATACAAACTCCCTTTGTGAGGGGTTTCGTTTGTCTGCTTCCCGATAACAGCCGTTGTTTAAAATAAATCGAGCTGAAATTTAGTATGCAACCTTCTCTCCCCTAATTGGAGATTATGTTCTATAAAGAGTAAGATCAGACGAAAACTACTCAGACTTCCCATACAATTTCCCTTTTTGGGGGGTGTGCGTCTGTCTGCTTCCCAATTACAGCTGTAGTTAAGGAGCCATCAATGTGAAATTTAGAATGCATTCTTATATCCCTTTAGCTTCTAGAGGTGGTTATTTTTTAAGATCGGCCAGATCAGATCATGCGGTAGGCTGCAGTAAACAGGAATGGTACCATCTTCAACCAAAACTCCGATGGATGGACCAGGTGAAAGAGCTGTTTACTAACTATCTACGGATCGCAAAAGACCGAAGCGCTTGAAATACTTTACTACGTGCGGCTACTGATGAATAAATTTCTGTTGTTGCTGCCATTAAAGAAGAAGAAGTAGGTCAGACAAAAACCACTCCCACCTCCCATACAAACTTATTCTTTTTGGGTATGTCTGTCTATCTGCCGCCTTCGATTACAGCTGTAGTTGTAAATGAACTATAGAGTTGGAATTTGGTATGCAAACTTCCATGCTCTTAGTGGAGCTAACCTTCTAAAATGGATAATAACGGACAAAAACCACTCCCACCTCCTATACAAATACCCCCTTTTTGGGGGAGTCCGTCCGTCTGTCCCCACTATCAAAGCCGGAGTCATCAAACTTTAGTATGCCAAGTTCCCTCAACTGGAGATTATGTTTTAAGATAACCAAGATCAGACAAAAACTAATAACACCTCCCATACGAACTCGCCCTTTTTGGGGGGTGTCGTTCTATCTGCCGCTTTTGATTACAGACGTAGGTAAGGAGATATAGAGTTGAAATTTGGTATGCCATCTTTTATGCTCTAAGTGGAGGGTACCTTATAAGACGAACAAGATCGGACAAAATCACTCTCACCTCCCATGCAAACGCCCCCTTTTTGGGGGTGTCCGTCTGTCTGTCCACACTAATAATAATATAATAACAGTAATTACAAACCATTGTTTCCTCATCACCCTATAGATCTTGGGTAACAATCTTCTCTTCTCACTGTTTACCTGGTATTAAGTTGTTAAACTCTGTCATATGACTTTGTTGTAGCCTGATGGGCATACAAACTATACTAATATATCAGACTAATATGTACGTACGTATCTAACGTTAAGTCAATATCTGACTTTAGAAGCCACAATTTGCCTTCTTACTCATATGTATATGTCTTGTAACGTCTCTTTCTTCATCCTTCCCATTCAGTGTCCTTTGTGTGTAAGTCTCCGTATTAGTCTTGCATTTGGTATATTAGTTACTACAAATTCTTTGAATATTCTGTCCATGACATACTTACAGATTGCCTGCCTGACTCATTCACTATCTTTTCTATTCAATCGTATGCCTCTCTATGGCAGCTCAAATGTTTTGGGTCTTTGCATGGCAAGCTTTGACAATAAAACTAAAAGTGGAAATACAATTCAAAGTTAAATTTTGCTAAATCACACAGACTTGTAGATGCACAACTTGTGAAACAAAAAATAAAACTAGTTCCCTTTATGTGTGTGTGAGGGAGTGAATGTGTACAAAATATAAGGCATATGACTAAGCGGGTGTACATATGGGTGTATATGCGCATATGGGTGTGGGTGTGGGTGTGCGTATGTACATGTGTTTAAATTGACATTTGCAAGTTCTAGTTACATTGGGGTCAGTCTGCAGTTTATTATAAAAATTGCATCTCTAACACATCACAAATACACTAAAGCATACACACTACACACACTCACCCAGTGCTCAACATTTACACTTGCACTTACACGCACACACACATTAGCTACAAACATTTAAACTCTTTCTAACTACAAATTCAGGACATGTAAGCGCGCTTGTATTCGTGCTTTGTGTAATTTTATACTGTCTGTGTATTATTTAGTTAGTATTTTGCAGTTGCTCTTTGTGTGTTCGTGTGTGTTTGTGTGCGAGAGAGTGTTGTGAATTACCCTGCCAACTGCACATCCTTTCATTGCTTGCTCACACATTACATTCATTTCTAATGTTGTGTGATGAAATGCATTTTAGAAATTAACATAATACTCATCGCCAGCTCACAAGGCGATAATGATGTTCGTGTCACTGCAATGCTTTCTCACAAATACTCAATGCTAATGTCCTGTTAATGTCCTGTTAGACAATGTGTCGATGGATTGTTTATTTGTTGGCATTGTGCTGGAGAGTAAGTGTTCATGTGTTTTTGTAAATGTCGATGATTTATATATGCGTTCATGGCTTCATATGTTCTTCGTTTGTTTGTTAGAATTGAATTTCTCTTTGTTGTGTGTTGTCGTTTACATGGGAGCGGGTGTGTGCGTGTGTGGGTGTACATGTTTTATTCCAACAGTCGTAACAAAACGGATATTAAAGCAACATTTTGTTGATTGTAAAACAGTTGTTGGCCAATTTCGATATAACAAATAATTAATGAAATTTCCTCTTTGTAATCTTGCAACATAAACATGAAATTTTGTAACATTGTGTTAGTGTCTGACACACAGGAAATGAAAAACAAGTTAAGAAATTTGTGTTGGTATTATACTAATGTGTAGCTGATAGTGAGTTGGGAAACTGGAATTAAAAGAGCAGAAATTGCTTTGTTTTTGTAATAAGCAATAAGGATATTGGTAAAAAATTATTAAAGCCGCTTAGGCATTCCCCTATACTAACTTCAAATCGATATTAAATTATTATGGCATGTAACTTGACAAAACGAATGATGCAGAACTTTTTCTTTTTGGGGCTACTTCCACGTGCAGTTCCCCGAATTGAGTCCCAAACCAATAAGCTGAAAAATGTTGTACTGTGTATGTAACTGAAATTGTTTTTTGTACTGTTGCCTTGCAATATCAACATTTACACTAAATACCAATTAGTTGTGTTGCCGTTTCATAATAGAAATATCCCCTATAACATTCATTAAGGACCATAAGGATATATAAGTTTCCTGTCTTCTTAATAACAATATTATGTATCAATGCTCATTAAAACCTATTCATAGGCCTACTGTCAGTTTGTTAAGATATGAATGCCTTTATTAATACTAAGATATTATATTAATACTAAGATATCTGCTAATTATAGCCAATGATACTGAAAGCATCAATATGAATACGTTTTCCCTCATCCAAGATAACTATTAGACATTTACTAGAAATTAAGCAAAATAGTGGCAGAAATGTATACATATCAATAATTGCAACTATATTATTCTAATGAATTGCACTAGAAACATAACCCTAAATATTTCAAATATATGCCATTACTGTAATGATTTGGATTTGCAATATGACCATTAATGTTTAGGTTGTATTAATTAATATGCTCTTATTATCATGCGAACATATTCGATACAATAATTCCAGACAGTTTTCTATAAATTGATTTTGTTTTGTATGTTTATAGTATCTTTAACATTTTCATAATTAGCATATGCTTTTGCAATTAAAGCCATTAGCATGATTGCCCTAAATTTAGACATGACCTTGGTCTTAAGAGCTTACAGCAATTAACCATATCTCATGATGCCATTAAACAGAGGGAAAGTCTTGCAATGTATTTGTATGTGTGGTGATACATAGTAATAAGAACGAACATTTCATAGCTAAGACATTCATAAATCTCAATGGGTTGTTAAATGTGATATGGGAAATGCTACGAGTATGTGTCGGTAGTAAATATTGGTGATAGAAAGTTAACTCATAGGCATTTACAGTTGTGAATCATTAGAAGTCTTTTATAAGTGTGTATGTGTATGTTCTCATACAATTGCATTAGGTTGTTTAGACGTACACAACATATTGCAATGCACAAGTTCCAATATCTGAAATAGGCCGGTAATTTAAACAGGGCAACATTTTTCAATTCATTGATTTGGGAGTCAATTCTGAAAGTAGCACGTGAAAGTAGCCACAAAAAGAAGAAGTTCTGCATCATTCGTTTTTTTAAGTAACAAGCCATAATAATTTAATATCGATTTGAAGTTAGTAAGTATCGTATAGGGGAATTTGTCTCATTTTATGATCTTTTGTTTGACATAACTCGAGAACCACCAGACCGATATAGCTGAAACTTAAAAAAATTAAGAATTACAATTCCTTTTATCTATTCATATAACGTTTACCTACATAAGCAACAGTTTCCGTTTTTGTAGCAGTTATAATAAACTCTTTGTACTCCGTGGCGTATTACATATGATAACACAGTGCAACAGTGAAAAAAACACCCGAACGTGACTATATAGGTTCGATAGTACAACCGGAGCTGAATAAAACTCTAGCTCAGTTTGGCTGGATTGGCTACCAAATTTTTTTTTTGGCCCCCCAAACTTTTTGAAATCCCTTGGATCCCTTGAAAAAAGGTGACATCAGATGTTGGCCTAGAGTTTCTACAGTTTTTAATCTAGCTCTTTCTCTTCTTAAGCAAAGTTGTAGCTAATAGTCCGCTTAAGAAATTGATATAATAAAATTTCCCAATAAAATTAGACTTCCCTCGTTTATTTTCAAAAAACTTCGATAACAATTTTAATTTTTTCACTTTTTTTAATATAAGTCGTAGGGAATCCAGATTTTTTGCGTACTCTATTCAGTGAAAATGTAGTTTAGGTAATACCAAGTTACTTCTCTGAACAAACCCATGCAATCTGAACAAGTCTAGGGATATCAAATAGCTCTCAAAACACACTATCTACTTTAAACAAATCAGTTTTTTTAGGAGGTTTGGGCCATTGTGCAATGTTTTTACTAGATATCTTTACCAAAAACGTACTTATTGTAGAACTGAATAACTTCTGTAAACAACCAATATGATCGGAATTCTCCACCCCCTTAATTGTTCACAAAGAGCATTAGGGTGTTCCTTATATGACATTTTTTCTAATTTCGTTAAAAATATGTATTAATCGCGATGTTGGTCATCTGTTTTCACCTTAAGTTTCTTTTTGCCAATATTAGGAATATATTGTAAAAATTCGTATCGATAGTTAGACATTAGGATGTGCCGCAATGAGGTTCAAGTTCGAAATTGTTTTCAAATCAGTTTATTGCCGCTGAGTATTTTTCTTTTGTATACAGACTAAGGTGTAATAAGCCGTTCAATAGCTGAAGTGAAGACCTAAAATAGTATGTGTTTGCTTTTACCATATCTCTTATAGACGCCGAGATATTTGATGTTGAAGTTGGGGTATTTTTGAAAAAATTATAAAAAATGTTGAAATTGGATTTCGATGTAGGTTATTATCGGCAATTGTATATTTCAACTTTTTGAAGTTAATCAAGTTAACATCTATATGTTTAATAAGTATAAGTGTATATTATCAATATCTCTATCATTTCTCGAGATGTCAGGCGTTAAAAAAAAATGAATTTTTGACTGTATGCATAGCAATGTCTAATGAACTTTTGTTCCACCTGAATACCCATTGTGGCTACTTACCAAAAACGATATATAAATGATAAAAATAAAAAATCCCCTCAAAGGAACATTGAATATTAATGGTTTTGGTGACATTTGTAAGCAGACACAATGGATATTCAGTTGAAACAAAAATTCAGTAGTCATTACTATGCTTTTTAAACCCCTGATATCTCGAGAATTGATAAAGATATTGATAATATACACATATACTTTTTATACATATAGATTTTAACTTGATTAACCTTAAAAAGTTGAAATATATAGTTGCCCATAATAATCTACATCGAAATCCAATTCCAAAATTTTTAATAATTTTTTTCAAAAATACCACAACTTCTACATCAAATATCTCGGCGTCTATAAGAGATATGGTAAAAGTAAACACATGCTATTCTAGGTCTTCACTTCAGCTATTGAACGGCTTATTACACCTTAGTCTGTATACAAAAGAAATATACTCAGCGGCAATAAACTGATTTGAAAACAAATTCGAACTTTAACCTCATTGCGGCACACCCTAATGTCTTACTATCGATACGAAATTTTTACAATATATTCGTAATTTTGGCAAAAACAAACGTAAGGTGAAACTAGATGACCAACATCGCGATTAATACATATTTTTAACGAAATTCGAAAATATTCAATATGAGGAACACCCCAATGCTCTTTGTGAATAATTAAAGGGGTGGAGTATTTCGATCATATTAGTTGTTTACAGAAGTTGTTCAGTTATACAATAAGTAAGTTTTTGGTAAAGATAGCAAGTAAAAACATTGCACAATGGCCCAAAACTCCTAAAAAACTGATTTGTTTAAAGTAGATAGTGTGTTTTGAGAGCTACTTGATATCCCTAGACTTGTTCAGATTGCATGGGTTTGTTCAGAGAAGTTACTCGGTATTACCTAGACTACAATTTCACTGAATAGAGTATGCAAAAAATCTGGATTCCCTACGACTTATATTAAAAAAAGTGAAAAAATTAAAATTTTTATCGAAGTTTTTTGAAAATAAACGAGGGAAGTCTAATTTTATTGGGAAAATTTTATTATATCAATTTCTTAAGCGGACTATTAGCTAGATTAAAAACTGTAGAAACTCTAGGCCAACAACTGATGTCACCTTTTTTCAAGGGATTTTAAAAAGTTTGGGGGGCCAAAAAAAAAATTTGGTAGCCAATCCAGCCAAACTGAGCTAGGGTTTTACTCAGCTCCGGTTGAACTATCGAACCTATGTAGTCACGTTCGGGTTTTTTTCAAAAAGTTTGATTTTGTGTCATAGTGTAATCAGACGCCACCATATAACAATATAACAAAAGAGCCTAAAACGTGACAAATTCCCCTATGCGATACTTACCAACTTAAAATCGATACTAAATTATTATGGCATGTAACATGACAATACGATTGATGCAAAACTTCTTATTTTTTGGGGCTACTTTCAAGTGCAGTTCTCAGAATTGAGTCCCAAAATCATGTGTTGTACTGTGTAATTAAAACGATCTGTTAAACAACCGATTATAAAGTGGGAAAATCGTTTGGAAAAAATGTTTTTAGTTTTATAATTTTGTATTTTTATTTCAAAGTATTCATCGTTTTACGTATTACCTGCAAAATGTCTTAGCATCGAGTAAATGAGTTTGTTTTGTCAGAATTTACAGACATACTTTCTTCTGCCAAACTACTGCCAACATTTTTGATAAAATAAACTAACACCATTTAAATAGTCCTCAATCTTTACTGATAAAATTGTGAAAAACATGTTGTCAAAATTCTGAAAAAATTTCAGCAAATAAAATTTAAAAATTGTTGAAGTTAAGACAAAACCACTTTTTGATAAAAATAAAAGTACTTTTTGATATTGTATCAATTTTTGGCACAATTAAATTAAAAAGTACTTTTTATGCCCTCATCCTAAGCGGAGGAGTGTATATACCATTTGATACGACCAAAAAGTGCACCACAAAGAAGGAGTCACTTTAGACCCCAAGTTTCTTTAAACCAAATTTGATTCATGATTTTTTAGGTAGTTTGAGTCATGTCCGTCTGTTTGTCTGTCCGTCTGTCTGGCTGTCCGGGTGGACGCAACCAAATGTTTTGAAACTTTGCACGAGATAATATTTCCCCAAAACTTCTTACGATATTGCAAATGGAAAATGGCCACGCCCCTTTTGGTACCTACCGTGCAAATAAACCACTCCGCCCACTTTAGAAATCGAGTTATAATATCAATACACCTAACGCGATCGTGCCCAAAGTCTGTATATAGTAAAGCTATGTCAGGATAAAGTTTCGGAGAAAAAACTAGAAGTCAAGTCACGTCCCTTCTAGTATCTCCCTTACCCATCTGGTACCTCCCACATTAAAGATCGATTAATGCTATTAATACAAACAACACGATCGTGCCCAAATTCTGTATTTAGTGTAGCTAAATCAAGATAAAGTTTTGGGGAAAAAAACTGGAAGTCTAGTAACACCACATCTGGTACCTTGCATACCCATATGATGCCGCCCACTTTAGAAACCCATTCATATTATTAATACACCCAAACGCGATCTTGCCCAAATTCTATATTTAGTACAGCTAAATCAGGATAAAATTATTGAAAAAAAAACTGGAATTCTAGTCATGCCCCTTCTGTACCACTCCGCCCACTTCAGAAATCGAGTAATAATTTTAATATACTAGAAAATTGTATGTTTAATTGAAGGTGAGGATATATGTAAGTCGGGTTTCCTGACTGAAAACCTTCTTACAGGCTTAATACAATAAATTGTACTTTTAAGTACAACAAATTTTGCTTTTTAGTACAAATAAGGTAATTTTTGATACAATTATTGTACTTTTTGGTAGAATAATTTTTTTTAGTACAATAAATGCACTTTGTGGTACAAAAATAGTTCTTTTTGGTACAATAAATTGTACTTTTTAAAACAATTAATTTACTTTTTTTACAATAATTGTACTTTTATGTACCGAACATGGCACAGTATAAGTGTCGAGTCAATCGGCATGTCTAGTAAAAGCTTCTTAGGTAGTGACGTTCGTATTCGTCAATAAACAAGTAGGTGCCGTGTTAATCGTATGTTAGCGTTACTTTACAACAACGCGAGAAGCTATCCTATACCTCATTCATGGGATGTAAAGGGAAATTAAGTAAATAAGTACTTTTATGTACAATTTATTGCACTCTTTGATAAAATAAATGTACTTTTTAGTACAATAAATGTACATCGTACCTGGTAAGTCTTGAGAGGGACCAGATAAGGAAAATTATTACCAATTATTACCATGGATCCATAGGCAGAGATGCGAGCAGAATGGGATTCGCAACGAAAAGCGAATGCAACTACTGCGGGAATAGCAGCAGTGAACCATCCACCGACCACATTATATGTGATTGCCCAGCGCTATACAGAAGGAGACTGGAAACCCTGGGGAAACCCTTCTTAAATGGGGAACTTGCGTCCTTGGATATCGGAAGGATCAACAACTTTTGTAAAATTATTAACTGGACGGATTGGATCGAAACTCCGGACTCCCAATCGACAACTGGCAACGCAATCAGGCAGCACACGCGCTGATAGCATAGGTTGAAGGGATGGCGTAAATGCCCAACGGGTGTCGCAATGGGTCCATAAAGACCTAAGTGTTCTCCTCGAAGAAGAAGATGCCTGTATACCAACCAATTATGTAAATTTTTTACACAAGTAGTACTTTATGGTACAATAAATTTTGCTTTCTAGTACATTAAATATACTTTTGATAAATAAAATTTTACTTTTTGGACTCGAGTATTATCTCTGTTTCAAATATTATCGTTCTACGGCTTCGCCCTTTGATGGAAAATAAGAATTTCATCTGCGAATTTGAACCAGAAGTGACGAGTACTATCTTTGTACCAAATTGTATCTCTCTGGGGCTAAAATACAGTTTGTTCACTCCCCCTCCGCCAACTGATAAACAATTTAAATTTCGTTTAAACATTCATATTCCTGTTATCTGTACACACTATCTGTGTACCAAATTTTATCTTTCTAGGGCTTAAAAATAGTTTCACTGATCCAAAATTTAAATTTTGTTTGTATATTTGTCTTCGTATTGTCGATTGCACTCTGTGCACCAAATTTTGTCTCTCTAGGGCTAAAATACAGATTTACCATGCCGACTCCAACCACTTTTTATGGCTAAAATATAGTTTTACCACGCTCACTGATCCAAAATTTTAATCTCGTCTTGTCGAGTACTATCTGTGTACCAAATTGTATCTCTCTAGGACAAAAATTTAGTTTTGCCACGCCCCTCCTCCTACTTATATGTAGACGATCGTTGTATAGTTGTATCAAATTTTATCTCTCTGGGGCTAGAATATAGTTTTGCCACGCCCATTGATCCAAAATTAAAATGTCGTCCACTTATTTATATTCGTATTGTCGAGTACTATCTGTGTACCAAATTTTATCTCTCTGGGGCTAAAATACAGTTTTGTCACGCCCCCTTAAAATTAAATTAAAATTGCGTCTGCATATTCATATTCGTGTTGGCGAGTACTTTTTGTGTATCTCATTTTATCTCTCTAGAGCTAAAATATTGTATTGACGCGCCCAATCAGTCCACTGATCCTAAATTAAAATATCGTCTACATACTCATATTCATGTTGCCGTGTACTATATGAGTACCAAATTGTACCTCTCTGGTGCTGAAATACGGTTCTGTCACGCCCTCTCGCCCACTGTTCCAAAATTCAAATTTCGTCTGGACATTTATATTCGAGTTCCCGTGTACTATCTTTGTACCAAATGTTATCTCTTTGGGGTTAAAATACAGTTTTACCACGTCCCCTCCACCCACGGATCCAAAATTAGAAATACGTTTGCATATTCATATTCATGTAATCGAGTACTACCTGTGTAAACAATTTTATCTCTCTGGGTCTTAAATAAAGTTGGGTTACGCCCACTCCGCTCACTGATCCATATTTAAAATTTGCTCTGTATATACATATTCCTATTGTCGAGTAATACCAGTGTACCAAATTGTATCTCTCTAGGGCTTAGATATAGTTTTACCACGCCCATTCCGCCCACTGATCTAAAATTAAAATTTCAGTGTACCAAACTTGATATCTCAATGTTCAAAATATATCTATGCCACACCCATTGCGCCCACTAATCCAAAATTAAAAATTCGTCTGGTGTTGCCGTATTAAATCTAAAAATTAAATTTTATTTTTAGTCTTAAAAAAATTATTGCCACGCCCACTCCGCCCATAGGGTAAAAAATCAAATTGAATTCATCTAAATCGGTTCAGCCGTTTAGGCCTGATTGATACACAAATAAAAGGACAGATAGACAGACATTGACATTTGTAATATTAATAAGGATTGTCTAACAATTTGTTGTATCAAGACTCATACCGCAATAAAGTCGCTAAATTTCTCAGCTGTTTAACAAAAATCAACCTTCTGTGCATACTAATTTGTTTTTTTTTAACGAGTTTCTCTCCCCTGCCCAACATTATCCTTTGTTGCCAGGAAATTTATAAATTTAATTAGAACTCATCACTTCTATTACCCAGCGATAGTTTAACACAAAAAAATACTATTATTATCTTACCCTCTATTGTCGTCATTCTCTCTTTGTTTCTTATGTCTTTCTCTGTGTCGATTTTAAGTTTTTTTTTTCTCGTTCTATATTATATTTGCCTGGGGAGTGATAATGCCTTTATTATAACTTTGATGAAAACAAATTAAAACTTTGATTAAATGCGAAACTAAGTACTTAAAGTTCCCATAGAAATCTGCGTAATAAAAATAGAGCTTTTGAAAAAAAAAATACAAAACGAAAACTGAAAATGCTTTGATAAGTAGTTTTAACACTTATACTACGACGCACAACACCACCAATTAAAATAAAGTCAAGTTGTATCCAAATAAACCACGGAGATTTTTATTAAGTCCTAGATGATGGTAGGAAGGATGAAAGTTTAATAGAAGTTAAAAAGAGAGGGGCTTTGAATGTCATGTAACATGCCAACAAAAAGGATGAGTGGGAGTAAAGGGCAAAGTTATAAATGAGATACTTTAATATGATAGAGATTTATTGAAAAGATGACCTTGTGAGGGAGGAGGTCAGTTAGGGTGTATTATAGATACATTGACAACATTTTCTATAAAGCTAACATTCATCTTATAACAATTCTCATTCTCTTTCATTCTTAAAGTTAATTTAATAAGTAAATATCACACGACATTGTTAATAAAAATAACAACTAAGGCTAAACACTTAGACCCAAGTACAACAGCTCTGTGACATTCACGTTTTTATTTAATCCACCGCACAATCTTCAAAACATATGTCATACATGTTAATTATGTTAACGTTTGACATGAATATTTACATCTTTTTAAACAACTTTTATATGGCATATTTACTCAGCTACTGCGGTGTGTATAAGTGCGTGTCCTGTAAGCATGTAAGTAATAATATAACCATGTGTTAGTCACTGAGTCTACGTAGCGTTCACTGCCAGGGAGAAGAAGCAATGTTATGTATGCCAGTGTGTGTTTGTGAAATGAGGGCCTATGTGTGCGGCATATTAAAAACCACAGACAAACACACACACACACACAACCTTCTGGCAATGTTATAAACACAATCAACTGGAGGCTCCTTGCCAAAAATATACACTAGCCTTATATGTGTGTGGCATAAACGGAAGCGCTGCGTTAATCCTGAAGCGCATAAACATGAATTGTAATTAATTTGAATTAATTATGAGTACTTTTGTTTAACGAACCTTTATGCCCTCACCCATAGGATGGAAAACAAAAGCGTAACAATATAAATTCATATACACAAATTAGAAAAACATTGGTATAGGGTATATGCGGTAAGGAAGGATAATAAATATATGTCGAAATCTTTAAAAGAAACAGACGATTTAAAGTCCTAGTGATGTCCAGTTCACCTTAGCTGTAAGAGCACAGGAAAAAAATTGCATTATTGAACTATTAATATTATAAATGTGAATGACTATCTGTTTGTTGGTTTGTATGTTTGTGGCTCAATGACGCCTAAACAGCTAAACCTATTTCAATGAAAGTTGGAAGACAGTTATTGTACTCTATATAGTTATTACGGCAGGCTATAAATTTATGGGCGTGGCAAAACTTTTTTTACAGCTAGGGAGATAAAATTTGATATACAGATAGTACTCCGCAAAATGAATATGAATAAGAGGGCAACATTTTAATTTTGGACCAGTAGGCGGAGAAGGCGTGGTAAAACATATTTTTAGAGCTGGATGCACAGATAGTGCTCGGGAACATAAATATGAATATGCAAACGACATTTTAGTTTTGGATCAGTGGGCGGAGAGGGTGTGGCAAACTGTATTTTATTCCTAGAGAGATATATTATAATTTGGTACGCAGATAGTACACAACAAATCAAATATGAATATGCAGTCGAAATTTAAAATTTGAATCAGTGGGCGGAGTGGGCGTGACAAAATTGTATTTTGTACCTAGAAATGTAAAATTTGGTACACAAATAGTACTCATCAACATAAAAATGAATATGCAGTCGAAATTTAAATTTTGGATCAGTGGGCGGAGGGGGTGTGGCAAAACTGTATTTAAGCCCTACAGAGATACAATTTGATGGACAGATAGTGCTCGGCAACATTTAAATTTTGGACCAGTGGGCGGAGGTGGTGTGACAAAACTGTATTTAGGCCCTACAGATATAAAATTTGGTACACAGATAGTACTCAACAACATGAATATGAATATATAGACAGAATTTAAATTATGGATCAGTGGGCGGAGGGGGTGTGGTAAAACTGTATTTTAGACCTAGGGATATAATATTTGATGCACAAAGAGCGCTCGGCTACATGAAAATGAATATGCAGACGGAAATTAAATTTTGGATCAGTGGGCGAAGGGGGCGTTACAAAACTGTCTTTTAGCTCTATAGATATAAAATTTGGTACACAGATAGTTCACGGCAACACGAATATGAATATGCTTACGACATTTTAATTTTGGATCAGTGGCCGGAGGGGCGTGGCAAAACTATATTTTAGCCCTAGAGAGATAACATTTGGTACACAGACAGTATTCGTCAATACAATATGAATATACTAGGGTGATCAGTTCGGTTTTCAGAAACCGGCTACTCGGATTTTTTCACTCATAAAAACCGTCGGTTTTTTTTAAATCCCTGTTTTTCGAATATCGAATAATACGGTTATTTTTTGTCGAATATCGGTTTTTTGGCGTTCGACATTTTTATTTAAATTTATTCATAATTGTGTTAAATTTGTATTCGTACATGCTCTTTTCCATTGTTTCGGCCGAACAACCTAATTGTCAGTTTTATAAATCTTCAATGTTTAATAAGTCGGATGAAAAGCGAAAGAAAAATGTTTGTAAAAGACCGATTTAATAAGGAGCTTCAACTTATCCATTATGTTAAGCACCGCTGGAATTCTACGGCCAATATGGTTTCTCAATTTTTAAAATTGCACAAATGTGTGAATCATACTTTATTGGACTTAGGACTGACACCATTTAGTGAAAATAATATCGCAACTTTGTCTGTGCTTAGTGACTCCCTTAAACTTTTGGAAATGTCTATACAAGAACTTACTGCAAACTCTCCGATTTTAGCTAATGCTGAAGGCATTTTTCAATTTTTACTTAAACACTTTTCAACAATTCAAAACCAATTATCAATAAATTTATATGAAATAGTAAAAAGACGTATATCAGAACGACGTGTTCAATCCCTGAATACTCTCATTTTGTATTTAAGTACGAGTAAACTCCCAATTAGTGACGCATTTCTAAAATATTCAAGTAAAAATTATTTTTGATTTTTTATATATGGATAAGAGCGGCAAAAGGACGCAAAACCTTGTCAGATTATTAAACGCCTTGTACACTATAAGTCCAACTAGTACATTGAGTGAAAGGGCATTTTCAATATCAAGTTTTATAAAAACCAAAGAAAAAAATAGGTATACACTCAAGAACTTAAATTGTATCTTATTTCTTAAATGTTACTTTAGGGAAAACTAAAGATTAAATTAAATATATTTATATATAATCAAGTATTTACAAATGAATTGTTTTGTTTCGTTTGTCTTTGTTAAAAAAACAAACTGATCTCACTAATGTTGTGCATTGTAATTATAATTAAACTAAAAGTTTACTTCTTATAGGTATAATTGAATTGTTTTCTGTTGTTTGTTAATAAAATTTTTGGTCTAAAATTGTGTTTTAATTTGTAATTTGGCATACTTTTGAAAACCGGATTATCCGTTTTTGGTAAATTTCAAAAAAAGCAACCGGTTTTTTTTAATTGCAATTTTTCGAATAATTCGAAAACCGGTTTTCGCAAAAACCCGAATAATTGATCACCCTAGAATATACAGACGAAACTTAAATTTTGGATAGGTGGAGCTTTTTGTTAGCCGTAAAAAGATCAAATTTGAAACCCAAAGACAACTCGAATATGAATATGATGACGACAATTAAATTTTGTATCAGTGGGCCCGTGGTACCGGCAGTGGCATGATGGTAAGAACACGCGACTACCATGCGGGAGATCGCAGGTTCAACTCCTGGCACTTGTCATCTAAAAAAATGAAAATACATTTTTCTTTCATTGCCGGCCCCCTCGATGTTGTGTCGACAGCAACTTCGCAGTATAAGTGTCGAGTCAATCGGCATGTCTAGTAAATGCTTCTCAAACAGTGACGTTCGCATTCGTCGATAAACAAGTAGGTGCCGTTAGTTGTGAATCTATAGACAGCGCGTTAATACACAACAACGCGAGAAACTGTCCCATACCTCATTCATGGGGCTTCAGATAGAAGCAAATTGGTACACCGATAGTACTCTGAACTTCATGTTCAAATTTGCAGACGATATTGTTAATCTCAATCAGCGGGCAAAAGGGGGCGTGGCAAAACTGTTTGTTATTTTATATGGGTCTGTTGATTTATTACCAGGATTCTAGCCTTGGGACCTAACAGATTCTGACGTCCAGAGGCTGTAGTCCAACCAACTTCTCCTTACACTTCCTCACCAACTTTGATTCACACATTGTAGAATTGATCGCTTTCATTGCAGTCTGACTATCCACACAGATGGTTATTACACTTCTTGTATCAATTTCACATCCCTCAATAGCCTCAGCGGCTTTCTGAATGACCAGTACCCCAGCCTGAAAAAACACTGTATTTAGTATGTAGCCTGCAAGAGCAGCTTAAATGCAGGTCTTTTCTGTAAACACCATCTCCTGTGCCTTGTATTATTTTAGAACCGTCAGTATAGACAGAAATGGACCATAACCATAAGGACATCATCAGTTATTCCATTCAATCTTTCTGATCCTTTTCTATTCGATCTTCCTCATCTTAGAGGTTAACCTCCGCTTAGAGGATGGAAGATTTCAAACCAAAATTCAGCTTAATAGCTTTTCAACTACGAATGTAATCGCGGGAACATTCAGACCGACGGACATGTTCTAATCGACTCAGAATTTGATACAGAGTGAATATATCATTTCGGTCTGTCATTTCTGTCATTCTGTCTATCTACCATATTTTCTACATGTCCACTCCCCTTCTGGTACTTCCCATAATATACAAATGTACCATTCGGGACACTTTAGAAATCAAGTAACAATATCAATGCATCTAACGCGATAATGCCCAATTTCTGTATTTTGTTAAGCTATAACAGGGTAAAGTTTTGGAGAAAAAAATTGGAAGTCCAGCCACTCTCCTACTGGTAAATAAAACTGAAGATCCAGCCACGCTCCCTTTAACAGGATAAAGTTTTGGAGAAAAAACTGAAAATCCAGCCACGCCCCCTTCTCACTTATTTAAGAAATCGGGTAATAATATCAAAACACCCAACGCAATCGTTCACAAATGCTGTATTTAGTAAAGCCATAACAGGATAAAGTTTTGGAGAAAAAATGTGGATGTCTAGCCACCCCCTTTTGGTACCTCCCATACAAATGTACCATTTCGCACACTTTAGATAACGAGTAACGAGAATATCAATAAACCCAACACAATCTTGCCCAAATATTGTATTTTGATACTCTATAACAGGATAAAGTTTTGGACAGAATATTTGGAAGTCTAGCCACGCCCCTTTTGTACCTACAATAAAAATGTATGGTAAAAAAAAACAAAAATTTATTTTGTTTGTATAATTTTAAGAAAAAAAAATATAACAAGTTATTAGTATCGTTGTATAACACAGTACAACACATGATTTTGGGACTCAATTCTGTGAAATGCACATGAAAGTAGCCCCAAAAAGAAGAAGTTCTGCATCATTCGTTTTGTCAAGTTACATGCCATAATAATTTAATATCGTTTTGAGTTAGTAAGTATTGTATAGAGCAATTTGTCTCATAGGCGTATATGTAAGTCGGTTTATCCGACTGAAACTTTCTTACTTGTTTATTTTGAAGTTTTCTATAACATTTATAATATTGAGAAAACTTATAAAACCTGTTTCCATGACTCATGCTATTTTTATCATATCATACTAAACATACTAAAGCAAGGATCCAAAATATAAACCATTTTAGAAAAAAAAACAATGAAACTCGATTTCACTTTCCCTTCAGTTCATCAGTTACTTATCTCATACTACTTTCGTTTGCCGATTCTTTAAGTTCCAATTGAATTACAACGAAACACTTAACATTAATGATGCCACCAAAGTGTCCTTACTATTTCTCCTTCTCTCTCTCTCTGCTCAGTCCAAGTGTCATTGACAATTGCATCTTATCGTATTCGTTGTCGCATTTCATGAATCTCCCTCTGAGAAATTATAACACAACAATACAAGAATCGAATGTCATGAAACGTGATAGTTAATACAAATGACTTAATTGTTGATTTGTCTCTGAATATTTCAGTATCATATTACGTTTTTTTCTATTTGCAACATTTTTATATGCTCTGTATAGTATAGATGTTACTTGCTCGAAGGACATCAGGGTAGAGACAAAACAATGTGGGTTTGATCAGCTGTATGAGTGTGTGTGTTTATCTGTCGATGTATCTAATTAACTTAATCGAATGTCTATTAAAGTGGACTTGACCATAAATAATGATGGCTATGGTATAAATGTGTAAGCGAAGTAGCAAACTCGTATAGGTATAGCATGTATTAAGATGTAGACAGAACGTGAGCAATTATAAGTGAAGAAAATCAATCGATATTTGCTATGAATTTATGGTCACAATAATTTGTATTCATTAGTTGTACGTTAGTTAGATGTATGTTAGTAATAGATTAAAAATTAAACGAAAATCTTGAGAAGGGGCTGCAAAGTGTGAAAAGGGACAATGTACTTGCGAGAGTACACACAATGGTCGTCCCAATTGGCCAAAAATAAAAAAAATTAAGTCAAAATTTTGGGTAATACTGTCGCAACACTATCTCACAAAAGACTTTGCTCTTTTAAATTACTTTTGTTCTTGCTTTATTCCACCTGGCCTCTTGTTTCGCAGAGTGAGTAATTTTCAAGTCCAAAATGAAACGTAAAAACCTCTTTAAAAACGATTGCTTAAACAATGAAAGAATAAAATATTGTAAAGAAAGGTATTACCTATTATTTAAAAGAATTAAAAACTTCTCAGCATGCTGCAACCAAATTTGTTGTAAAATGTTATTCAATATTTACATATTATATGATGTAAATTTACTTACTTACTTACTTACTTACTTAAGTGGCCAATTACAATTTACGAAACGTAGTTTATACATTTGAGGCCTGAAGTAATTAAGAATTCCACACGCTTCGGTCTTCTGCCTGTGTTCTCCAGTTAGTCCTACCAGATGATGGCACGTCGCCTACCACTTGGTCCTTCCAACGGAGTTTGGGTCTCCCTGCTCTGCGCCGTCCTTCAGGTTCGCCTTCAAACACCTTACTCGCGGGAGCATTTACATCCATCCTGGCAACATGTCCCAGCCATCGAAGTCGTTGGATTCAGACTCTTTTAGCTACGTCGAAGTCATGGTAAAGCTCATACAGCTCATGGTTCATCCGATGGCGATACTCGCCGTCGACATAGATAGGTCCATAAATTTTTCGGAGTACTTTTCTATCGAATACTCCCAGGTTTTGTATGTCCGTTGTCGTAAGCACCCATGATTCGGCACCATACAACAGAACAGGTAAGATAAGCACCTGGTGTAATTGTTTCTTAGTATTCCGAGATAAGGTGGTGTTAGTAAAGTGCTGCCGAAGTCCGCAGAAACATTGGCTAGCACTATTCTCCGTTTAATTTCTTGGCTGACATTATTTTTCTTGTTGACGGAAGAACCGAGGTAGGTAAACTCATCGACTACCTCAAAACAATAATTGTAAACGTTCACGGTGCGTCCCCATCGAGAGGACTCTTTGTTCGTCGAAATCATTATTTTAGTTTTGTCCTCGTTGACCGCTAAACCCATTTTTGCTGACTCCTTTTCAAGTGATGAGAAAACTGCAGTAACATCCCGCACATTTCGGCCAATGATGTCTATATCATCGGCTTAGGCTAGTGACATGTGGCTCTTGTGGAATATGGTGCCAGACATGTTGACACCAGCCTTTCTCATCACCTTCTCCATAACTATATTAAATAGTGTACAGGACAGACTATCGCCCTGCCTGAGACCTCTTTCCGTGTTGAATGGTTCAGACTGATCCTTACCAATCTTAACCGAGGATTTGGTGTTGTCTAAGGTACATTTGCAAAGTCGAATCAGCTTTGCAGGAATACCAAACTTAGACATGGCCTCATAAAGCCTATTCCTTATCGGAGAGTCGAAGGCAGCTTTGTAGTCGACAAAGAGGTGGTAGGTGTCGATCTGCTTTTCATGGGTTTTTTCCAGGATTTGTCGTAAGGTGAATATTTGATCCGTCGTAGATTTGCCAGGTCTAAAGCCGCACTGATATGGTCCAATTAGTTTTTCTACAATTGGCTTTAGACGTTCACACAATATGCTTAAAAGGACCTTGTACGCAATTGGTAATAGGCTTATTCCACGGTAGTTCTTACATTCACTACTATCTACTTTCTTGTATATGGGACATAACAGACTAAAACTCCAATCCACGGGCATGCTTTCCTCTTGCCAGATGTTCTCCATGAGCTGATGCATGCTCCTAATCAGTTCCAATTCAATTCAATTCAGCAGGGAGACCATCCGTTTCAGCAGCCTTGTTGTTTTTAAGGCGGGAGATTGCCACATGTATCTCGCTCTGGCTCGGAGGCGGACAATAAACACCATCGTCATGGATTGGAGCGGGGTCTTCTGGAGTGGTGTCTGCATCCAATAAATTTTTAAAATGATTTCTCCATATCCTCAGAACGTTATCCGGGTCCGTCACTAGCTGACCATCGCTGTCCTTGCAGGAGGGTAACCCTGTTCCACGCATTCTCGCCTTAACTGTCTTGTAGAATTTTCGGGCTTCCCCTCTGGTTCGGAGCAACTCTGTGCACACATCTTGCCTCTTCTTCAGCTCCTTCTTTTTCCGTCTAAAAAGACGAGTTGCCTCTCGTCTTTTCTCCCTGTGCCGTTCACGAACAGCTCGCGTGGCCATTGGCTGCAGTTTCGCCCTATATGCAGCAACCGTCTCTCTCGTGGCATTGCGACATTCATCATCGTACAAGGCATCTTCTTGAGACGGCTTTGAGTACCCAAGTACGCTTCTCGCAGCCCGTTTTAAGGAGTCGGCTATATTTTGCCACTGCTAGGTTATATTATCAGGGGTTGGAGCATTCCGCAGCAGTTGAGTTAGATGGTCGGAGTAGGCGTCCGCTACCACTGTGGTGTGCAGTTTACCGATGTCCAGCTTTCGTTGTGCCTGGTTACATACGTTTTTCGCCATGCTTAGCCTTGTGCGTACCTTAACTGCGGTAAGGAAGTGATCGGAGTCAATGTTCGCACCCCTAATCACTCGTCCAAAACACTCGATGCGTGCCTTCCATCGACTACCACATGATCTATCTGATACCTCGTCAATTTATCTGGAGATAACCATGTTGCCTTATGAATATTTTTATGGTCAAATCTAGTACTGCTAACTAACATATTTCTTGCCGCAGAGAAATCAATCAGTCTTTCAGCTGCGGAAATTTGCGGATTGTTAAGTTATCTTCAATAGAACAAAGCGGCCTCACCTTTATCGGTATCATTTTTTGATTGTGTACTCTAAAAAAGGTCCTTGAATCCTTTGTCCGACATTGATCAAACTATAGATTTAGGCATAGATTGATGAAATCAATGGATATACTGACTTTGGTATGCCTACTATGAAATTTAAATTTTCAGGATCTAAGAGAGGTCCTTGAATCCTTTGTCCGACATTGATCAAACTGTAGATTTAGTCAAAGATTGACGGAATCAATGGATATGCCAACTTTTGTATGCCTACTATGAAATTTAAATTTACAGGATCTAAGAGAGGTCCTTGAATCCCTTGTCCGTCATTGACCAAATTTTAGATTTAGTCATGGATTGATGGAATCATAGGATATGACGTCTTTGGTGTGCCTACTATGAATTTTAAATTTCCGGGATCTTAGAGAGGTCCTTGAATTCTTTCACAGATTTTAACCAAATTTTAGAAATTAAAAAAAAAAAAAAAAAAACATAATTTCCCTTTGCACCCCATGAATGAGGTATGGGATAGCTTCTCGCGTTGTTGTGAATTAACACGCTTTCTATTTTTAGATTCACAACTAACGGCACCTACTTGTTTATCGACGAATGCGAACGTCACTGAGAAGCTCTTACTAGACACGACGATTGAATCGACGCTTAATACTGCGAAGTTGCTGTCAACAACATTCGAGGGGAGCCGAATGTTGTTTTTTTTTTTTTTTTTTTTAAGATGACTGGAGCCTGTTTTGAACCTGCGATCTCCCGCATGGTAGTCGCGTGTTCTAACCACTATGCCACGGCCGGTCCCATTGGTGTCATTAAAAAAGACTGTGAGATGTTCGAAATATTATTCACCAATAAAAACTCCTTCATAAAATCTCATTTAAAATGGATAAGATTTATAGTTTCAGAGAAAAGGATTTGATATTCCAAAAAATGGAATACGATTTAGGCTTCGCACTTACTTTCTCATTGGCTAAGAATTACAATTTCAGAGGAAAGGATTTGATATAACAAAATTATAAAAATAAGATAGGTTACACAATTATTTTTACTCCACCTTTTCGTGCATCAAATTTAGTATTATACTTTCATTATATATAATCCTCAGCAACTAAGTTTTTCCTAACGATGCAGTAATTGATATATATTTAAATGCCAAACTTTTCAAAACCAACCGAAGAACTTAATCAATATATTTATAAAGCCCCAAAGGACTGCCTAATAAATTTGTTATTTAAAACAAAACATAATGGCTATTTAATTGGCGAAATCGTATGTATTGGATATAAATTGAAAGTACATCATCGAATCCCCCTATACAATTCAAACTCTAGTAGTATTAACATGCATCAGTTAAGTACAACTTTATCAACATTCCCTTTCGAATATATGTCATTAAAGTCTACTCCATTTGAATATATATGCCTAATATAAATAATACATGCACAAATTGTGACACAAATATATGTGCACCTCTATTGATTTTTCTCTGTTCTACCCCTCTATCGTTACTTAGCACTCTCGTATTGTGGACTTTTCTGCTCAAATCATCATTTGTTGTATCTCAAGCAGCCATCGACAGTAAAGACAATCGTTAATTACGGTCAAGTCCATATAATAGACATTCGATTAAGTTAATTAAATACATAGTCAGACAAAAGCATAGAGCGCGCACAGTGCCCCAAGGCAGGCAGGCAGGCAGGCAGGCAACAAACAATACAATACATTTTTCTTTACTGCCTGGTGGTAATCTAACAGGCAGAAAAACCGGGTGTAAGAGTATGAATCAAATATTCAAAGACAAATCAACAATTAAGTCATTTGTATTAACTGTCACGTTTCATGTCATTACGGCATTGTTGTATTGTTATGCAATTTCACCAGGGAACTAACTACGTAACCGAATGCCTTAGTAAGTGGCCATGGAAAGTGGATACTTCAAATCAAGATAAAGTCAAAGGGAGTCAGCAAAAGTTTAATGATATTTCTGAGAATTGAACGAGTATATTATATCATACATTAATGAGTTCTCTGAAGAGAAAGATAGAGAGAATAATAAAAAAATTAATTTAAACTAGTGTTGGTTGTATAAAACGAGTGCAACTAACTCTGATAGATTTGAGGATATTTTAAATGCAAACATCTATATTAATATTCTGTCTATTTGTTTGTTTGTTTGTGGCTCAATCACGCCTTAAATTGAAATTTGGAAGACAGTTAGTGCACTATACAGTTATGCACGAAATTACCGTGGGCTATATGTTAATGTTAATTTTTGACACTATGGGCGGAGTGGGCGTGTTAAAACTTTTTTTTTAGCGCTAGGAAGATAAAATTTTATACATAGATAGTACTCGGCAACACGAGTATGAGTATGCAAACGAAATTTAAATTTTGGATCAAAGGGCGGCAGGGTCGTGGTAAGCAGATAGTACTCGACACTTCAAATTTGAAGACGAAATTTTTTTTTCGATCACTGGGTGGATGGGCGTGGCAAAACTTTATTTTAACCACAGAGAGATAATATTTGGTACACAAAGAGTACTCGACAACACGAATGTTAATATGCAGACAAAATTTTAATTTTGGATCAGAGGGCGGAGTGGGCATGGCAAAACTGTATTGGAGCGTTGCAAACCTGTATTTTAGCCCTAGAGAGATACAATTTAATACACAAATAGTACTCAAGAACACGAATATGAATATGCAGACAAACTTCAAATTTTGGATCAGTGGGTGAAGTGGGCGTGGCTAAACTGTGCTTTGGACCTAGAGATATACAATTTGGTACACATATAGTACTTAAGAACACGAATATTAATATGTAGACGAAATTTTATTTTTGGATAAGTGGGCGGAGGGAGTGTGGCACAACATATTTTTAGAGCTAGAGAGATAAAATTTCATACACAGATAGTGTTCGGCAACATGAATATGAATATCATGGCAAAACTATATTTTAGACTTAGGGAGATAAAATTTGACACCCAGATAGTACACGGCAACACTAATAAGAATATGCAGACAAAATTTTAATTTTGGATCATTGGGGAAGGTGGCTTGACAAAACTGAATTTTTTTCCTAGAAATAAAATTTGATACATTTTGATAAATTTTGGATCAGTGGCCGAAGGGAGTGGTACTAAACAATATTTTAGCCCCAGCACAGTGGTAGCCATACAAAGAGCGGCCAGCGGAGTTATCATAGGTGAATAATATTTGGCACATCTCACAGTCTCTTTAAGTGACACCAATTTTTAAAATCTGGTTAAAATATGTGACAGGATTCATAGACCTCTCTTAGATCCAGAAAATTTAAATTTCATAGTAGGCGCACCAAAGTCGGCATATCCATTGATTCCATAAATCTATGACTAAATCTAAAATTTGGTCAATGTCGTACAAAGGATTCAAGGATCTCTCTTAGATCCTAAAAATTTAAATTTCATAGTACACAGAAAAAAATTACGACAAATTAGTTGTCATATTGAATACTACTTCGTCAATACAAAAAAATATTTAATTAAAAAGGCGCCAACAACCAAAATTGTAAATACAATAAACAAAATTGTAACTACAATAAATTTGTGTATTTTAGTTAAATTTGAAAAGTGGTTGAAAATTTGTCAATATGACAATTTACATACATGTTCAAATGAAAAAGTTGTTGTAAATCGAAATTGAATGCTAACAATAATATTTAATTACTTAACGACAGTTGTGTTTTTTATCTGTGTAGGCATACCAAAGTCGGTACATCCATTGATTTCATCAATCTATGACTAAATCTATAGTTTGGCCAATGTCGGACAAAGGATTCAAGGGCATCTCTTAGAGTACACAATCAAAAAAAAAACCAAAACGGTGAGGCCGATTTGTTCTATTGAAATTTACTCAACACATAGCAAATTTCAGCAGCTGAAATTTACATCATATAATCTGTAAATATTGGTAAACATTTTACAACAAATTTTGTTGTCAACTTTGATCGACTTCGCAACTAAAACTCTAAGTTCAATTAATCTAATCCATATATATATAAATGAAATGGTCCACGTATGTAATACCATCACTTGAGAACGGCTGGAGCGATGTGGCTGATTTTTTTTTTGTTCGATTCGAAATTTTCCGTAGATTGTTTGTGTTGAAAAAAATCAAATACAGGTGGCGCTAGGGTGGATTTATATCGAAAATTTGAATGCATGTACCAATTCAACTAAAATTTAAAATGGATATTCGTTTTATCATGAGAAAACATTTTATGTACAAACGTTGGCGCTGGGGTCGGTTTACAATCAACAGTTTAACGAATGGGCCATTTTAACTGAAATTCAGAATCTATGTTCGTTTGATCATCAGAAAAAATCGTATGTACAAATAGATCCGGTAGATGGCGCTAGGGTGGATTTATATCGAAAATTTGAATGCATACACCAATTTAACTGAAATTTAGTATTTATGTTTGTGGAACCTCGAGAAAATTTTTTTTGTATAAACTGACGGTACGTGTCGCTATGGTGAAATTGTAATGAAAATTTTAACGAACTAAACAATTTGTCTGAAATTTAGAATGTATATTTGTTTTATTGTGAGAATTTTTTTTGTATATATGGACTCGCAGTTGATTTGGCTGGGGTTGAATTATTTCGAAAATTTATATCGATTGTCCGATTTTACTTAAACTTAAAATATATGATTTTTTTGGCATGAGAACATTTTGAATGTATGTTTTGAACCAGTTGCCGGTGTTTAGCTTATGATACACTTAATTTTTGGAATGTCATTTCGTCACTTTTTTTAACATCATAACATAGTTATTCAGAAGTCTATATATATAAAAAAGATGTACATTTTGATGTCCCCACTAATTGTGAAAACGGTTGACCCCATTTTTCCCAAAATTGCAGTGAAAGTTAAGGATTAGCTGTAGATGGTCACCCAGACCGCAAAAAGGCTTAAAGAAGAATGACTAACTATTATAATGGCGCACTTCCTACTGAATTAGAGAGCCTCACAAAGTGGTTTTCCCATTTAAAATTTTTAGGGGACAATAACGAAAATAGGAATAACTGTTGATATCACCCAGACCATACGGTTAATGGGGTTGCTGAGCCTAATGAATGCATTTTTGGAAATTCGTACTCCTTAGGATAAAAAGGTACAATCACCCAGTACACTAACGCAGAAAGTTATATGTCAGTCAATCAGGTTAAAAATGTGGTTTTAAAATATATTCCTATCAATAAGTAAGTTTTCATCACATCATGGACGACACTGCTGATCCGTTTTAGCAATTCTTATAATAATATATAATAATCTTTAAAATATATGAATAACAGAATTTGTCCGGGAAAACCTCGCCCTTTAAATTAAAATATTTTAGAGGTCAATAAAATAAACCAATCGTTTTTAGACTTCAACTACACTCAACATGTTTTACAAAAATTTGGAGGCAGGACGAAGTCTGCCTGGCCAGCTAGTAATATATAATAATCTTTAAGATATATAAAGCTAGTATCTTAATAAAATAGTCACAACATGCTAAGAAGTTTTTAGTTCTTTTAAATAATAGTTATTACCTTTATTTACAATATTTCATTCTTGCAGTGTTTAAGCAATCTTTTTAAAGAGGTTTTTACGTTTTATTTTGGACCTTCACTTGAAAGTTACTCACACTGCGAAACAAAATTATTTTCACGGTATGCCTTTTGCAGCTATTCTTAAAGAGGACAGGTGGAATAAAGCAAAAACAAAAGTAATTTGAAAGAGCAAAATCTATTGTGAGATAGTGTTGCCACAGTTTTTGCCCAGAATTTTGACTTAATATTTTTATTTTTGGCTGGTCGCCCCACCACTGTGCCCAGAGAGATACAATTTGGTGCACAGATAGTACTCGATACTGCAGGTTCAAATTTGCAGACGAAACTGTTATTCTCAATCAGTGGCCGAATCGGGCGTGGCAAACCTTTATTTTGTATCATTTGATGTATCATTTTATACACTTAACGTAAATTTAATATATAAAACACGATCGACTAAAATTAACAATCAAACAGTTTAAAATTAAGATTAATAGTAACTATACTTAAAACTTTGAAATGATGGACTACAAAAATGTCCTACAAAGTTCATACGCTGCATGTTCATCCAATTTCAGCATAATATGTGTGCCTACTTATTAGGGCTCTTAGTGGGAATTTAGCATACTACAGGACTTGAAGTGTTGTGTATGGCAGAGCTGGTGCCGTGCCAATGGATGTGAATTTTCGTTTTAATATTCAAATTTTTTAGTCTTTAAATTGTTTATTGTTTTGATTTGTTATAAGTTCATTTTCAATATTTTTGGTTATCAAACTTTAAGAATTTTTCAGTCGCACTCCCACCATAACACTTTAAGTTTTTTGAATATCGAAGCTACCATCCTTTCCCACATAACTTCTCACTCAAGCACCCATTAAATTACAAGTATTGGCCAACCACTCCCTTAAAGCAGAAAAACAGATGTGGTTTAGAAATAATTTATGTTCTTAACGCCAAAGCAAATCAACAATCTCCCCCTATGCCAACCCAAGCTAGCAGCAGTAAAAGCTGAAACTGTTTGAAATACAGAAACATAGAAACATCTATAATAAATATAATAACTTCTTAAGATTATGATTATAAGCTGTTTTAGTGGTGCTTAAATGAGTTTTTTTGGTTTGTAGGGGAAACATGCCATTACCACGAGGGATGCCGGTGCATAAATTGACAGCTGATAGACTTCTTGGCCATAAGAGAAGATTAAAAATTAATTTTGTGGTTTGGCAAATAATAATGATATGGACAATAAATGAGATGAGGGTATTTATTGTGGTAGGGCTGCAAACCAGGGAAATTAATAAGCATTAAGTCAGCCTACGAGTTAGTTACGAAAAATGTAGTTTATTTGCTTCAGTGGGTGGTGGCAAGGCAAATAGGAATAGGAATTTACTATACGTTAAAAATTCGTTAGTAGATCTGTATCTGCTTTATTTGAACGCATATCCGCCATATTAAAAATGGAGACACATCACCACTGTTGTAGTCCTTTTAATATCCATTGTTCTAACTTTCGAAAAACTTTAACTTTTAAAAAGAATGTTAGACATATATTAGTGACCGGCCGCGGCGATATGGCTGTATCACGCGACTATCATATGGGTACCCTGGCTTAATGTGTCTATGACAGCCCTACATTTCTTTAATCGTCGGCCCTCTCCATATTGTAGACTATAACATTCGAGTAGCCATGTACACATTACCTCGATCAACAGCCCCAACATAATAGTGCCCAACTATTGCTTATAATGACTATTTATAAAAAAATCCATCACTTTGTCATTTGTGTCATAAATCGCCTGTTCATTTTCTTCTTTCAATTGTGACATTTGAAAATGCTGTTTAACAGCACACATATGTCACACTTAAGCTGCTCATATGTTGCTAAACAACGAAAACATAAGAAATTTTCCCTCTCCATACAATACATCTGCAACTTAATGGGAAATATACACTTTGCTCTAGGACAACTACTACTACTACCGAGTATGTGTATGTGTGTGCAAGTCCTTGCGGGGTATCTCCAGGCACTAATGGCGGTGTGGCGTTAGTGGTACTGTTGCCAATGTTGGCGATGGCAATGATAATGGTTGTTGCGTCACTAACAGTGACAGCTCTTGTGGCCTTTTAGTTGGTAATGGTGTTGCGACTTGTTAATGCTTAAGGGATATTATTAACTTTAACTATATATCTATCAAATAGTGTAGCCATTATACATATGTATAGATTTTATTATGTATATTGTGTAATATAGACTATTTATTAATTTGGTATTTATGTTTATGAGAGCCTATAGAAATGTGTATAGCCAGGCGATGGCCATAACTACCCGTCATATCAAATAATCATTTATTAGTTATCTCTCTCCTCTTCGCCAGCTAACATTATCTTGAGTTAATGACTTTACATGATAAATGATAGTTCACAAGAAAATCGGATACAAATAATCATTTGTAGTCTCAGGGACAAATGGTATTGAAATTGATAAGTTAAAGTACTTTTGCTAATGTTAATGACTTATAAAAGATTTAGCCATAAATACAGGCATGCAACGTTTGATATTACGATAATAATTACTCTGTGATAGAGTTTTAATGACATATTTATTAAGGGATAGGAAGCGAGAAATATAATGGTAGGTAGGTTAGTAGATGATGCCGGCGTCCTATAAGTTTTATTTAGAGGTAAGTGTATATGATGTTGGAGGTATGGCGATATAGGTAAGGAAATTTATAGCAAGTAAATATCTGTATATTTAGCGGCTAAAGACAATTTTTCAGTTGTTAATTTTGATTTTTAATTTTTAAATTTTTAATTTTTAAGTTTTAATTTTTAATTTTTAATTTTTAATTTTTAATTTTTAATTTTTAATTTTTAATTTTTAATTTTTAATTTTTAATTTTTAATTTTTAATTTTTAATTTTTAATTTTTAATTTTTAATTTTTAATTTTTAATTTTTAATTTTTAATTTTTAATTTTTAATTTTTAATTTTTAATTTTTAATTTTTAATTTTTAATTTTTAATTTTTAATTTTTAATTTTTAATTTTTAATTTTTAATTTTTAATTTTTAATTTTTAATTTTTAATTTTTAATTTTTAATTTTTAATTTTTAATTTTTAATTTTTAATTTTTAATTTTTAATTTTTAATTTTTAATTTTTAATTTTTAATTTTTAATTTTTAATTTTTAATTTTTAATGTTTAATGTTTGGTTGGTTGGTTGGTATGCAGGCATCTCCTTCTTCAAAGGAGAACACTTAGGTCCCTATGGACCCATTGTGACACCCGTTGGGCATTTGTGCCATCCCTTCAACCTATGCTATCAGCGCGTGTGCTGACTGATCGCGTTGCCAGTTGTCGATTGGGAATCCGGAGTTTCGATCCAATCCGTCCAGTTGATAATTTTGCAAAAGTTGTTAATCCTTCCGATGTCCAACGATGCAAGTTCTTCTACACCATTTAAAAAGGGTTTCCCCAGGGTTTCCAGTCTCATGTTTAATGTTTAATTTTTAATTTTTAATTTTTAATTTTTAATTTTTAATTTTTAATTTTTAATTTTTAATTTTTAATTTTTAATTTTTAATTTTTAATTTTTAATTTTTAATTTTTAATTTTTAATTTTTAATTTTTAATTTTTAATTTTTAATTTTTAATTTTTAATTTTTAATTTTTAATTTTTAATTTTTAATTTTTAATTTTTAATTTTTAATTTTTAATTTTTAATGTTTAATTTTTAATTTTTAATTTTTAATTTTTAATTTTTAATTTGTAATTTGTAATTTGTAATTTTTAATTTTTAATTTTTAATTTGTAATTTGTAATTTGTAATTTTTAATTTTTAATTTTTAATTTTTAATTTTTAATTTTTAATTTTTAATTTTTAATTTTTAATTTTTAATTTTTAATTTTTAATTTTTAATTTTTAATTTTTAATTTTTAAATTTTAATTTTTAATTTTTAATTTTTAATTTTTAATTTTTAATTTTTAATTTTTAATTTTTAATTTTTAATTTTTAATTTTTAATTTTTAATTTTTAATGAGCCATCACCCCTTTATGAGTAAGTAATAAATTCGCTACAAAACATTTTGTTAGTAAACATTTCTAACCAAATCGTACAACTTTCCTATCTCTTTAAAGTTGTTGTTATATTAGTTTCCTCAATGTATCCCCATTATTGTTGTGTTTTCTCTTCCATGAGGTTTTCTTCCACTTTAATAATTTTATGTTTATTTAACTTTATCCTTTGGTCGTCCTGCACGATTCCTTCTTTGTTTTTGTGTGCTGCATTCTCAGTTGATTCCCTCATTCTCTTAAGTAACATAAATATCTTCATTAGGGAGTACTGTAGTCCGCCTTATCGGCTACTGCATCTTAAGTTGTGTCTGGTCTCTTTATTTTTTGTCTTCTTGCAATTTTATCCTTTGGCATAACTCCTTTGCCGTTTATTTAAAGTGGCTTTTACAAAGGACATTAGCTTCATTTAAAACTTTAGGACCATGAGCCGAAGTAGCAGCAGCAACATGAGAACCACAAAATGTGTAGTCCTGATTATCCTTTGTCGTCACCCTATCCCTAGAGACTGGACAACTGCATGCGGATATTCTTGAGAATATTTTGAATAATGGCAAAAAGTTTATTTGCTAGAAAGTGGTGGCATCATAAAAGTCACAGTGACAGCATAAAAATTACACTGTAGTTGTATATAGAGTAGAAAGATATGAAAAAAAATATAATTGTTATAAAATAATCTACAAGGTATAATTTCGGATAAAAGGCTATCAAGAAATTTGTCCTTTGGTTAGGCAGTATTTAGATATTTACATTACAAGTTCAATTAATAGCCGGTCACAGTCTTGTTAGTAATGGGAGGGTTCTAAGGATATGAGTAACATTAAACGACACGCAGCTCCCTGGAAGGACTCCTAGGATATGAGTGACCTCACAAAGCAAACCTTTTATTAACCTAAGGGTCACAAAAGACTCGCAGGACAAAAAGGACTTCGACAGGACTCCAACGATTTAAGTGAGCTTACATACATTTGACTAAAAGACTCGCAAACATTCGTATAGGACTCGCAAAACCTCACTAGGACTCCCAGAATATGAGAGACTCTACATCACACCCTTTATTCGCGTACACTGATACAAAGGACTCGCAGTACTGCTAGGAGGAGTCATAAAACATCGACACTATATACAGGACCTAGTTAGGACTCCAAAGATACTAGAGAAATCACACGACATAGGAAACACGATGAACTCGAGGCCGTCGCAAGGACTATCAGGGTATGAGTGATGGCGTACGGCACCATTTTAATTTGAGTATGGTATTACTAAAGGACTCGAAGGATTCGAATTGGGAATCCTAGAATAATAGTCAGTTCTTACGGCACACTTTTATTTACAAAAGATATCACTAAAGGACTCGTAGGATATACGGGACGTCATAATAATAATAATAAAGACCTAGGATAAAGACCTAATAATAAAGACCTAATGTGTAAGATATCACTAAAGGGCTTACATTATTCGAAGGATATGAGTGAACTCAACCGCCAAAGTTTGTATTCACGTTAGTGGACATGAAGGACTTGAAAGATTCCAGCAAGACTCATAGGATCTTGTGAGAACTCCCAGGATATGAAAGTACTTACACAGCACACTTCTATTTGTGTAAGATATCACTACAAGTCTCAAAGGATATGTGTGAATTTATACGACGCAGTTTGTATTTGCGTAAGTAGACATAAAGGATTCTAGTAAGACTTTCAGGACCTCACATGAACAAGCAGGATATGAGTGACCTAACACGGCACACTCTTCATCGCGTAAGATTTCACTAAAGGACTCGCAGGATTCAAGTAGGACTCAAAGGTACTTGCAAGGACCGCCAGATTCGATTAGGACTCATCAGGACATTTGTGTTAGATATAACCAAGAAACTCACAAGGGCTACCGGCATCACCCGACAGTGAAATCACACGGCACTGTTGACACCATAGAATCGAAAACTTCCAGCAATACTTACAGGACCTCGTAAGGAAAAATTGTAGTAGGTCTCCCAGGACCCGCAAGGACTCCTAGAATATCGAGAGGCAGCACACATAGCACCTTTAAATTTTATTTATGTTATCTTACAGGAACTCGTAAGGACTCCCAGGATATAAGTGGCCCCATGCGGCTCACTGGCACATTTTTGGCACGGCACACATTTATTTATCGCGTAAGGTATTACTTAAGGAGTCGCAGGATTTGATTAGGACTAACAGGATATTCGTGTTAGATACAACCAAAGGAACTCACAAGGACTACAGGCGTCACACGATACTGACATTATACGGCGCTGTTGACATCATAGAATTGAAAGCTTCCAGAAATTCGCACAGGACCTCTTAAGGTCTCCTATGATTTATGTGATATCATACGTCACGCTATTATTTACGAATAAGGTATCTTATTATCTTACGAATAAGGCAGGACCTCGCAGCAAATCCCTGAGTATAAGTGAACTCACCCGGTATAGTTTTTATTCTCTTTACTTGACACGAACGGCTGGAAAAATTGAGTAGGACTCACAGGACCCGCAAAGATTCCTAGAATATCGAGAGACAAACAGCACTATTTGTCGCTTAAGATATCACTAAAAAATCGCAGGAATCGAGCGGAACTTACAGAATCTCATAAGGTCTCCCACGATAGAGTGACCCACGCGGCATACTGGCAAATTTTTGAATGACACACTAAAGGACTAGCAGGATTCGGGTAGGACTCCCAGGATGTTCTTGTTAAGTATAACTAACGTACCTCACAAGGACTACCGGCATCACAAGGCATTGACATTATAGTTTTTATTTTCTTAAATTGACACCAAGGGCTGGAAAAATTGAAGTAGGACTCACAGGACCCGCAAAGACTCCTAGAATATCGAGAGACAGAGTGACATACTTTTAAATCTCGTATAGTATCACTAAAGGACACGCAGGATTCGATTAGGACTCCTAGGATATTTGCTTTAGATCTCACACACAAGGAATACCAGGATATGACCGACATTACACGGCACTGTTGACACCAAAGACTTGAAAGGTTCTAGGAGGACTAAAAGGTATTCTAAGATTTGTGTGACCTTATATGACACACTATTATGTACGAGTAAGATATCACTTAAAGACTTACAGAACGTCGCAAAAACTCCCAGGGTATGAGTGAATTTATTTACGTTAGCTGACCCTACGGTTAAGAAATATTTCAAAGGACTCACAGGATCTCTTAATAACTCCTACAATATAGAAGACATCAGACACACAGCACATTTTGTTTCAAGTGAAACTTACAGGACCTCGTTAGGACTTCCAGGATGTGAGTGACCCCACGCGAAACCCTGGCAAATTTTTGGCATGGCACACTTTTACATTGCTTAAGGCTTCACTTAAGGTATCCTAGGATATTCTGGTTAGGTATAACTTAAAGGGTTCGCAGGATTCAAACAGGACTCAAATGATCTTGCAAACAGACTACCAGGATATGACTGACATCACACGCTACTGTTTCTATTTGCTTAAATTGAACGTAAGGATTACAAAGATTCCAGCAGGATTAACAGGACCGCATAGGGACTCCTAAAATAACTAATTACCTTAGCGGTTTAATTATTTGCCGGTCACAATCTTGTCAGAAAGATATATTATTAAAATGCCATTGTTTTTAAGAACCCTAGGGTTAGGAAACATTAATAACTCCTACAATATGGAAGACATCAGACAAACAGCATATTTTGTTAAACTTTAGGTGTCACCAAAGGAAACGCAGGAATCAAGTGAAACTTACATTACCTCGTTAGGACTTCCAGGATATGAGTGACCCCACGCGAAACACTGGCAAATTTTTGGCATGGCACACTTTTAAATCACTTAAGGTATTACTAAAGGTATCCCTGGTTAGGTATAACTTAAAGAGTTCGCAGGATTCGAACAGGACTGGAATGATGTCGCAAACTGACTACCAGGATATGACTGACATCACAAGCTACTGTTTCTATTTGCGTAAATTGAACATAAGGATTATAAATATTCCAGCAGGACTAACAGGACTGCGTAAGGACTCCTAGACTCCTAGCTTATTATCTTAGTAGTTTTATTATTAGCCGGTCACATTCTTAACAGTAAAATTCTTTTCAATTTGCTATTGTTTCTAAGGATAATCATAAAAAATATAATATCAAAACAAATTATAACTTTTAACCTTGCTACGTTGATCTAAATTCCTTAATTTCCTCTATGCCTTGACTACCTTTGAGAAGCGCTACCAAAGCAACAACAATTTCGCATTTCCTACAATTTCCCCAACAAAGTCATTAACATTCGCGTAATGAATGCAAAAACCAAAGTGCAATAATTCTCTAAGATGACATTCGAGTTGTGGTGTTAAGCCAACGGCCAAGGATAATTCGTACCAAAAGGATGTTTAAATAAAATTTCTAAAACTGAAAATTATTAGAATTACACCACCATAAGGAAAGGAATTTCATAAGCAAAGGATAGAATACCATTGTGTGAGTGTGTGTGGCTGGAAGAGAGTTTTGTAATTTATTTTAAGTTTATATGTTTCTTATCCCGTTTCCCCATCCTTGGCTTTTAATATGAAGCAAGAGCAACAATAAATTGTACTTAGTTCCATGATATCGTGAGCTAACGCTAAAAACTCCCCAGGGCTATAATTAATGTGCAAGTTTTTGTTGTTGTTGTTTTTTCCTATGGCTTGGTTTTTATCTTTTGTTGTTTATTTGTTGGTTAACATCTTTGGTTGCTGTTTCTTGTTTGGGTTATTTTCTTCTGATACTCATTTCGAAGCTATAAATTTTAAAACTAATGAAAGTGCAGTGAGCTTTAAGAAATTGGAGTTTTCATAAAGGATTTTGTGTATTTTATTTACTCAAGCTGATAAAGGATAATGCTTTGCCATGAAGTTTTAAGAAGAAATTGATAATTTTTCATAGAGATTATTGTGGTGGAAGATAACAAATGTATAGTTAATATGGAAGTAATTAAGAAATATCATTTCAAATTGTTATAACTACCGACAAAAAACAAAAATTTGTATTAAAAGTTTACAGGTCCTGTTCGAGGACTTACTAGAGAAATTTAAACAAATGATTTACTAGCACAGGTAATCAGTTTGCATGGCAGTACAAAAACCTATGTTGTCCGATATTTTGTCGGATCGTGCCTGATAAGATAAAAAAAATTGGGACCTTGTCATACCTTTAATCTTGCGATTTGTAAGGAATTTTAATTAATATATCTTTAATCTCTCTACAGTTTGTTGTCCTTAAGCACTTTTAAATTGTACTCTTCAAAACCTCTGCACCTGTTAAATATTTATTGAAATTTAGTAGGTCTTTGTGCAACAAAAGCATTTCCTGCCCCCCTCCCCCACCCCACAAAGAATTTGTTACAAAGAATATCATATGGAAAACAAAACCAGAATATTTCAAAAGTTTCAACACTAAAACCACTAATCGTTATTGTATTTCAGCAAATTGCCGTAAAATACACATGCAAATCCCACACACACACACACAACATCCCATTGCCAACACAAAGACTACACATATCCTAAAGCACCATTACACTCTCTCACATATACTCACACTAACATTTAACCGCAAATCGGTATTAGCATACAAACTGTGTATACAGACAGAGCAAAAAGCAAAATTCATGCAAAAATATTTACATGTGTATGTGAGAAGGACCAACAATGTATAAGCTGCTATATCGGTGGATGTTTGTATTAGTGGTGCAGATAATGGTCTACACACAGCCAAAACAACGACAACAAGTATACGAACAATGTAATTGTGCAATGTCTGCTTTGGCATTTTAGAATATTAGAAATTGTTTAACAAAGCGCGTCGTCGTCGTTGTTCTCGCTATCGCTCATAAATAGTTATGATCTGATTTAAAGAGGAAATGCTAATAGAAGGTGCAAAACGTGTGAAAATTTCAATTTCCTTTATTTTTGTTGAGGTTTTATTGCCAGCAATGGCATGGCATCAAAGGAACGTGTGCAGCAACTTACATTGAAATCAAACGAGCATACAAAGACACACACACACACATTAGACAGTCATTTGTTCTATGTTGCACACAATTACCTACACTCTCGCTTACAATCATATGTGTAAAGTCAAATGCTCCATAATGGTTTGACATTAGAGGCTATTAAGGTTAAAAAGTTTTCCAAAAGAATATGATTTGAAACAAAGATTGGCTGTGAATGAATGTGTGGTAGGGCTATAAAATTTGATGATATTTAAACGAGTACGATTGGTTTTAGAACATAGAGGACGGGTAATAGGTGACAAAGGGGTAAACTTGGGCGGTGTTAGTAATAAAAACTAATAGTGTTTTAAACTGTTAGACTAAGTCAGATCGACAGAGATCAATGCAACAAAGAGTTTCCTCCAGCAGCAAAGAAAAGAAATTGTTGTTTAGAAATTGTCACAGAGTAAAGAAAGTAACTATCTGTCACTAGACTGTCAAGGGGATATCGTAAGGACTCGAAGAATGTTGTACGGTATTCCCGGATATAAGTTACCTCAGACGGTACACTATTTATTCACAGAAGATTTAACTTATGGACCAGGAGAATTTAAGCAGGACTCACAGCACCGCGTAAAGACTGACAGGAATTCCGAAGGACTCTCAGGGAAAGACATTGTCACAGAGTAATGCAAGTAAAAGTTGATATTAAGGTATGAATTGATACCATTATGAAATTATCACACTGAGAGCGTCAAGGGAATAATGTAGGGACTCGTAGAATATCGCATGGAATCCCCCAGATATTTGTAAACTCTGACGGTACACTATTTATTCACGGAAGATATAACTTATAGACTAACTGATTCGAGCAGGACTCACAGAACCTCGTAAAGACTGACAGGACTTAGTTAAGGACTCCCAGGAAAATGCATTGTCACAGTGTAAAGAAAGTAAAAGTTGATGTTAAGATATGAATTATTAACATTATTAAACTATCACACTGAGTCTGAAAAGGGGATATCATATAGACTCGTAGATTGTCGTATGAAATCCCCGGATATAAGTTACCTCAGACGGTATACGGAAGATATAACTTATACATGGAAGATATAACTTAAAGATCAGGTGCATATGGTCTTTGTTATCCGGCACCTTTTTCCATATTTTGTAAATTAACTTTATAAAATATATTGTAATAAATAAATTAAAAATAAATAACTTAAAGATTGACTAAAAAAATCTCAGAAGAATTCTAAGGATATGATTCCAAGGGGATATCGTAGAGACTTGCAAATTGTCGTATATAATCCCCGGATATAAATAACCTTAGACGGTACACTATTTATTCACGAAAAATATAACTTATAGACTAGCATGATTTGAGCAGGAATCACAGAACTTCTTAAAGACTAACTAAACCTCGTAAGGACCCTCGGGAACACTTTCCCTACACCACACACATTCCCTCGCGATTGGTTAGCTGAAGGCCTTGCTGGATTTTAGCAGGACTCACAGGATGAGAATGTCACATTTTTTCTTCATCTAAGATGACACAAAGGGCTCGGAGTACTCATAGTACCATGTAAGAATATGAGTGACCTTCCGTGACGCTCTTCTATTTACGAATAAATAATTAATAAAGGACATACACAGCATTCGATCAGGAATCACAAAATCTTAGGAGGGTTATAAGGATATGAGAAACATCAAACGACATGCAGAATTAGGGCAAGACACACAGGACCTTTAAAGGACACTTAGGATGTGAGTGACCTGACAAAGCATACTTTTATCAGCCTAAGCGGCACAAAAGACTCACACGGAATTTCGGCAGGACTCCAATGATTTAAATGACCTTGCAGGAGATTACAGGTTCAACTCCTGGCTCCAGTCATCTTAAAAAAAAAGAAAAAAAGAAATACATTTTTCTTTCATTGTCGGCTTCTCTCGAATGTTGTCGACAGCAACTTCGCAGTATTAGTGTCGAGTCAATCGGTGTGTCTAGTAAGAGCTTCTCAAACAGTGACGTTTGCATTCGTCGATAAACAAGTAGATGCCGTTAGTTGTGAATCTAAAAATAGAAAGCGTGTTAATTCACAACAACGCGAGTGCCTATACCATATCTCATTCATGGGTTGTAAAGGGAAATTAGGTTTTAAGTACATGCGTACGGCTAAAAGACTCGCAATATTCGAGTAGGACTCACACCACCTCACTAGGGCTCCCAGGATATGAGTGACTTCGAATCACACCTTTCATCCGCGTACAGTTACACAATGGCACACTTTTATTCTCAAAAGGTATAACTAAACGACTCGTAGGGTTTACGGGACGTAGTAAGAACTTTAACGATTAAAATATTCCATAAAATTGACTAAAAGACTCTACATCACACTATTTATTCGCATAAAGTGACACAATGGACTCGCAGTCCTGCTAGGAGGAGTCATAGAACATCGAAACTACCTACAGGACCTGGCAAGGGCTTCAAGGATAAGAGTGACATCACATGACATAGATAACACGATGGACTCGCAGGACGTCGCAAGAACAGCATTTAAGTCAGCTCACATGGAACACTTTTATTCTCGAAAAGTATAACAAAAGGACTCGTAGGATTTACGGGACGTCGTAAGAACTCCCAGGATATGATAGACATCACGCAGCTTTTTTTTTATCGTGATATCACTAAAGGGCTCACTGGATTCAAGCAGGATTCAAAGAACTTACCCGACACAGTTTTTATTTACGTTAGTTGAAACGATGGACTTGAAAGATTCCAGCAAGACTCATACGATCTCGTTATAACTCCCAGGATATGAGAGTCCACACACAACACACTTCTATTCGAGTAAGATATCACTAAAAGGCTTATATGATATGTGTGAATTAACCCGCAGGAGTTAGCAGGATATGATTGACCACGGCACACTCTTCACCGCGTAAGGTATAATTTAAGGACTCGCAGGATTACAGCAGGGCTCAACCAGGGCTCAAAGGTACTCGCAAGGACTCCCAGGATACTGTTGAACTCACCCGGCACAGTTTTTATTCATGTAAGTTGACCCAAGGGATTAAAAGCATTTCAGCAGGAATCGAGCGGAACTTACAGGACCTTACAGGTATATCTTAAGGACTAACAGGGGCTCGCAAGTACTTCCAGAATATTGATGAACTCAACCGGTATAGTTTTTATTCAGGTCAGTTGACACGAAGGGCTCGAAAGATTCTATCAGGACACACAGGTCCTCTTAAGGACTCCTAGAATATCGAAAGAGAGCACACACCCCACATTTTTTTCACTTAAGTCATCACTACAGAAATCTCATGAATCGGGCGTAACTTACACGACCTTATAACAACTCCCAGAACATGAGTTACCTCCATACCCAACAAGAACAACCGGGATACGACTAACATTACACGGCACTGTTAACACCAGAGACTTGAAAGCATCTAGCAGGATTCTTAGGACTTTTAAGATTTATGTGACCTTATATGACACACCTATATTTACGAATAAGGTATTGCTTAAGGCCTTACAGAACTTCGCAAAAACTCCCAGGGTATGAGTGAACTCACCCGGTTATTTTTTACATAAGTTTACCCTAGGTTTAAGACACTTCCAAGAAGGGCACACAGGACCTCTACATAACTTCTTCAATATGGGAGACATCACGCACAGCTCATTTTGTTTCACTTTAGGTATTACTAAAAGAATAGCAGTAATAGAGTGAAACTTACAGGACCTCATAGAACTCGCAAGATATAAGTGACCACTCGCGGAACTATGACATATTCTTTGCACGTCACACTTTTAATTCGCGTAAGGTATTGCTAAAGGACTTGCAGTGTTCGAATAGGGATCTCAGGATATTCATTTTAGGTATAACTAAAGGACTTCACAAGGACTACCAGGATATGACTGACATCACACGATACTGTTTTTATTTGCATAAGTTGACACCAAAGATTGAAAAGATTCCTGTAGAACTCTCAGGACCTCCTAATGGATCTCAGGATATGAGTGGCGTCACATGACACACTATTATTTTAGGTATCTGTTAAGGGCTTACAGGGCTTCGCAATATATGTGTTCCTCTAACACCCATTGGAGCATAGGGCGGCAATGGACCTCGCAGGGACCCCTATTATATGAGTGACCACTTACAGCACACTTTTTTCAAGCGAGTTATAACGAAGGACTCGCATAATTTCTCTGGGACTCGAAGGATGCTTCAAGGACTCTGACCGTTTAATTCTTGATAGAGGTGAGAAAAAAGATACTATGAGTTTAACCCTTGACACTTGTGTGTACTATATTCACTGGAATGACTATTTGCTATTGCAGAACAGTAACAACAGATTTATAAACTTATATATTTTTAATTTAATAATCTTAACCAAAAAATAATTATTTTATCTCGTAAACCAGCCCCCACTGGCTTAACAAAGACATTACTGCTATCTTTGTTCATTCATTAGGCACAATTGAACAATTTTCGATATTTGTACCGCCCGAAAAACTAAATCCCATTATATTCCATTGAAGTTGTAAGAAACTTTCCGATTAAATGCATGATTACACTCCACAGAAAGGACTCTAATGAACCCCATTCAAAGTGGTTGCAGCAATCTTATGATTTAACTCACTCGCAATACAATTTTTATACTTCAATAAACCTCTTGAAAATGTGAGAGAAAAAACAAAACCCTCAAACACTATAACAATAGTTGCAAATACTTCAACACAAAACATCGTTACACGGGGAGCCAACCCTTTTTGCTTCGTAACAGGATAACGTAAAACGGAAGCACAGATAACACCTAAACACCGAGACAACGACAGAAACCACAAACACTTAGGAACCACACAATAAACGAAGCCAAATGAATATACACAAAAGGATACCCACAACCCCCCCCACTGTTGAGAGTAGTAATGAAACCAAAATGTTTAAGTGGCTTAACAACTTTATCGAGCAGTTTACAAAAGCAAAACATAAACGAATGTGTGTACACAAATACGGGCGTATACAACGAAGGCGGGAGGAGCGATCGGTAGCGAATGATAGAGGGGAGCGCAAAACAAGACATTGTTAGTAAAACGGAAATGAAGGAAATCCGTTTACACATTTAAAACACATTGAAAACCAACACCACTAAAGGCTTATATGAAGACAAACACACACACACAAACACACTAAGTTATATTATAATATGTACGCACACACACACTCACACGCAGTTACAGGCAACTGTAAATCCTTTAAGGACCTGAACACATATAAAGGATGATGATATGCAAATTTTTGCTATGGCAAAAAAAACAGCGAAAGACAATGTTTAAAAGAATTTGTTACAGCGAAATTGTTTAGAATGCACGTGTTTTTTTTCCACTCTTTGTATGGTGAAAAAATTATATAATAAAAAAAGCGTAAACATTGCTGAAAGGAGTTAACAAGCAAATAAATTCTCTCATGCAGCCATGAAAACATAATATTATCAACAAAAGAAGAAGCCGCCTAACACTATGCAATTGCTGTAAAGGGAGAGACAGACAGACAGTGGTACGATTTCAATATCTGCATATGGGGGAGAAATTTGTAAGAGGGAGAAATTTTTAAAGGGACTTAGGCGCGATTTAAGTAAGCATAGGGGAGATAACTACAATTAAAGGAATAGGTTTGATGCATGATCGATAAACGGGGCTTAAGGCCCTAGGGTTGTAAATATTGTTGTTGATAAAAGATACAACGAGCTGCGTTATGGATACATTTAATCCAGTCCACTGAGTTTTAATAATGATTCTTATGTAAAATGATCATGAATCCGAAGATCACACCCAGCTTGACCCATCTCGTAAGGGTTTCCTTCCATTTTCTTTGATTTACATGACGATAACAAAAAGTGAAGTAACTGAAACTAAAGGCGGAGGTTCGTTCCGTGAAAGCTAATGATACTCATATAAAATAACCTCTTGAATCAGAAAATCACAACAATTTTTCAACATCACTCCGCTTTTTCTCGGGACAACACTCCATTTTTGTTGATTTGCTTAAATGAAAACAAAAAGTTAACTAAGGACGTCTCGAGAAACGGGCGCTTAATAGGGTTGATATTTGGATCAAGGGATCACTTTATATAAAAATCAGCTTGAATAGTATCGAGGCATAAACTTTAGTTCGTTTTGCAGAGCAGTTTTGATTACTTTAACCTTTACTTTTGATACCTAAACATAAACCTAAACCTAAACCTATACCTATACCTAAACCTAAACCTAAACCTAAACCTAAACCTAAACCTAAACCTAAACCTAAACCTAAACCTAAACCTAAACCTAAACCTAAACCTAAACCTAAACCTAAACCTAAACCTAAACCTAAACCTAAACCTAAACCTAAACCTAAACCTAAACCTAAACCTAAACCTAAACCTAAACCTAAACCTAAACCTAAACCTAAACCTAAACCTAAACCTAAACCTAAACCTAAACCTAAACCTAAACCTAAACCTAAACCTAAACCTAAACCTAAACCTAAACCTAAACCTAAACCTAAACCTAAACCTAAACCTAAACCTAAACCTAAACCTAAACCTAAACCTAAACCTAAACCTAAACCTAAACCTAAACCTAAACCTAAACCTAAACCTAAACCTAAACCTAAACCTAAACCTAAACCTAAACCTAAACCTAAACCTAAACCTAAACCTAAACCTAAACCTAAACCTAAACCTAAACCTAAACCTAAACCTAAACCTAAACCTAAACCTAAACCTAAACCTAAACCTAAACCTAAACCTAAACCTAAACCTAAACCTAAACCTAAACCTAAACCTAAACCTAAACCTAAACCTAAACCTAAACCTAAACCTAAACCTAAACCTAAACCTAAACCTAAACCTAAACCTAAACCTAAACCTAAACCTAAACCTAAACCTAAACCTAAACCTAAACCTAAACCTAAACCTAAACCTAAACCTAAACCTAAACCTAAACCTAAACCTAAACCTAAACCTAAACCTAAACCTAAACCTAAACCTAAACCTTAACCTTAAATATTGAATCGATGCTATCGAGCTGATATCAGCCTTGGAAGTTTTTATCCTCTAAGCGAAGGTTAAATTCTAAGATGTGCAATATCAGACAAAAAAACTCCCACCTCCCAAAAAAATTCTCATTCTTCCTTCTCCTTTTTGGGGTTGTACGTCCGACTGTCCCTGCGATTACAGCCGAAGTTTTACAGATATCGGGCTGAATTTTGGTATCCAAACTACTATCCTTCTAACGGAGGGAAAGTTCTAGGATGGGCAAACAAAATTAGACAAAAATTACTTCAACCCCCCCTACAAACTCCCCCTTATTGAGGTTCTGACCCTGCGATGACAGCCGTACTGTAAGGGCTACCGACCACAAATGTGGTATACAAGTTATTGTCCTCTAAGCGGAGGTTTAATTCTATGATGAGCAAGATCTGGCAAAAAACCTCCCACCCCTTACAAACTTCCCCTGTTTGGGGAAGTCGGTCTGACTTATCCTGCGATTATAGCATAAGTTTTAGAGCTATTGGGCTGAATTTTAGTACCCAAACTTCTATCCTCTAAGCGGAGGTAAAGTTCTTGGATGAGCAATATCATACGAAGACTATTTCCACTTCCCATACAAACTTCCCCGTTTTGGGGGTGTCCGTCTGTCTGTCCTCTCGATTTAGCCATAGTTTAAAAGATATCGAGCTCAAATTGTGAAAGCTTCTATCCTCGAAGCGGAGGCTGAGTTCTAAGATAAGCATGATTGGGCAAAGACTACTCCCACTTGCCGTACATAAACCCCTTTTTGGGGGGTCTGACCCTGCCATTACAGCCTTACTGTATGCATGTTAACATTTTCTCATCGGAAGACAAATTTAAAGATGAACAAGATCGGTCAAGACAACTCTCACCTCCCATACAAACGTCCCCTTTTTCGGGGGGTGTCCATCCGACTGTGCCCGCGATTACAACCGTACTTTACGAGCTATAGAGCTAAAAATTGGTACGAACGATTCTATATCCTAAACGAAGGTTAATTTTTAAGATGACCAAGATCGGGCGAAAACTACTGCAACCATTCATACAAACTCCACCTTATTGGGGTTCTAACCCTGCGATATAACCGTACTGTAAGGGCTATCGTGCTGAAATGTAGTATGCAAGTTTATAATCTCTTAACGACGGTTAAATTTTGTGATGAGAAAGATCAGCCAACAACTGCGGCCACGTCCCATATAAACTCCACCTTCTTTGTGGTGTCCGTCTGTCTGTCTCTGCGAGTACAGCCGTGGTAAAAGAGCTATCTAGCTGAAATTTAGTGTGAACGAACGATTCTATATCCTAAACGAAGGTTAATTTTTAAGATGACCAAGATCGGGTGAAAACTACTGCAACCATTCATACAAACTCCACCTTATTGGGGTTCTAACCCTGCGATATAACCGTACTGTAAGGGCTATCGTGCTGAAATGTAGTATGCAAGTTTATAATCTCTTAACGACGGTTAAATTTTGTGATGAGAAAGATCAGCCAACAACTGCGGCCACGTCCCATATAAACTCCACCTTCTTTGTGGTGTCCGTCTGTCTGTCTCTGCGAGTACAGCCGTGGTAAAAGAGCTATCTAGCTGAAATTTAGTGTGAAGTCTTCTATTCTCTAAGAAGAGGTTATGTTCGAAGATGAGCAAGATCAGACAAAAACTACTTCGACCATCCCTACAAACTCCCCTTTTCGCAGAGTGTCAGTCTGTCCGTCCCCGCGATTACAGCCGTAGTTAGAGAGCTATCGAGTTGAAATTTGTTTTATGAGTTTTATGATAAGCAAGATCTGTTACAAATTACTTCCACCTCTGTAGCTAAAAAGACTCATCTCAAACTCTCTTACTATTCGCAGTTGCTTTACTCTGTTTAACCGCCTTTTCATACCTCTCCTCCGTGTTCACTGCAACCATTGAAAGCGCAATAATAACATTTACTATCAACTCAACAACCGCCTGGTCATAAAAAGAAAAAAAAAACTATAGGCGACTACACTAACAACAGCCAACAAACTATATTTCCTCGAGCTTTATGGAAATTGTGTTAGGACATTTGCGATGGCAACGCTGGTTGCTATATGCTGACTGCAGAAAAATGGCAAACGACAAAGTTTCGGCTAAAACATTTCGAATATTTAGATGTCATAGTCATAGTAGTCCCTACACAGGCACACACACTCACAAGCATCTCTCATTCAATGCATATTGATATTTGCATACATATGTATGTGTGTTGGTGAGTGACTTGAGTGTTGACTAAGGAGGAGGTTGTAGCTTTTCCTCATTCCCGTTGTGCTATAGCATCTCTCAGTTGTATCGCTCACTCTTCTGTTGCTGATTGTTAAGTATTTTGTCAACAATGTGTTTTAGTTGTGTCAACATCAACAAAAGAAGAAAAAAAACACACACACACAAAAAGTTACTGTCTGATCTGACAGTTTTGTGCTGGCAGCAAAAATGAAGTATTTTGCATACGAATACAAGTATAATTCAAAGTCATTGTTAAAAAGGACGTGCCACAGTGTTAGTAGTAAGTACATAATGTGGGTTTGAGTATGGGTGTGTGGTAAATTAAGATAAGTATTTGATGTAAATCGCTGCGTAAACAAATACTTAAGAGTGTGCTGATGAGGTTGACGAAAACATTGTCTAAAGACTCATTAATTTGTGAAGAGAAAACTTAAGGAATATTACGTGGAAGAAAAAGTAACTATTAAATTATCATAATTAAATACATTGGAACAGTCAGGGTTATGACAATATTTGATTTTGTAAAAGTTTGCGAAATTATCGTGGAGCAAGATGTTCATGATAATCATAATGGAATTAATTGCAATGTCAGCATTAGTTAGTTGTTGATAGTGCAAAACACCGGTGACGTATGAATAATGCAAGGAATGCATAAGTGAAATTGAAGGTCGACGTCATTGTATATTTCTATGGATAATTACTCATGTTACACAAAATAAATAATAGATATAATTATTAGATCAATAAAAAGGCGACTCCAAGAGTAATGACTGCCTAGATTTAGCAACCTTCTCATAGACATGAAAGGCCAATAGTCCTTGTTGCAGTTCGTGAATCGCAACGGTGACGTATGAGCAATAATATTAACTTTACGGCAAAATTTGCCACACAATGCATTTGTTTAATAACTAGAACTATTTTGTAGAACAATTCTATTATCAATTCTTATTTAGTAGCAGTAACGTATGAGTTATAATAATAACTTCCCGCTCATACTATGCATTATTTCCTTTGGCTTAGAATGCGCGGAAGCATTTACTATAAATCACACGTTACTGTTACTAAATAACATAAATTAATATTAAGTATACCCTCGCAACAATCAAAATGTCGACTTATTTGTTGATGTTCCCAAATTTTACTTGATGTTGTTTGCAGCCAAAAATTTTAGTATCACTTACTTCAAACAGCCAACATGTCATTTATCTTTCCACTTTTCAACATTTTCAACACTTACTTACTGCTTGCTATAACTTTAAAACTAATCTTTCATGCTTATCAACGAAATCATTAAACTTATCCAAGTTTCATTAAAACTATATTTAATGGCCCAGTAGTTTTCTGCGAACCTTTTGCCCCATCGCCCTAAACAGAAAACGATAAAGTTTTTTTTTTGTACTGTTGGCAAAGTGTTACTTCGTTTCCGTTTGTCTTTTCTAATTAACGGGCAGCTGAAGTAAAAGTTGTTACTGCAAACTTTGACGAGAAGTTTCACTTTTGTGCTGACTTCGGGAAAAGGGAACTCAATTAAATAGATTTTGTTTTTTTTTTCGAAGGCGATTATTTGTAGGAAAGATGTTGAGTTTAATACTATGGAGGGACTAGCAAGGAAGGATATTTACTTAAGTAACTGACAACTGGCAATCAAACGGGTATGTTGGGTTTAAATATCCATTATAATTTATTTTATTGAATTTTAAAAATTCATAAACGCACACAATTCTAAAAAAAATGTGGAAACTCTATTCTTTTATACAAAATAGTCCAAAATTTAAGGACTAGCAAGGAAGGATATTTACTTAAGTAACTGACAACTGGCAATCAAACGGCTATGTTTGCTTAATATATCCATTATAATAAGACTTATTAAATTTTAAAAATTCATAAACCCACACAATTCTAAAAAAAATGTGGAAACTCTATTCTTTTATAAAAAATAGTCCAAAATTTAAATTAAATTTTCTACCTATTTATTATGTATTATTCTCTTATTTTTGTTTTGTATAATTTTATGTTTCTATTTTTAATTTTTAATTTTTAATTTTTAATTTTTAATTTTTAATTTTTAATTTTTAATTTTTAATTTTTAATTTTTAATTTTTAATTTTTAATTTTTAATTTTTAATTTTTAATTTTTAATTTTTAATTTTTAATTTTTAATTTTTAATTTTTAATTTTTAATTTTTAATTTTTAATTTTTAATTTTTAATTTTTAATTTTTAATTTTTAATTTTTAATTTTTAATTTTTAATTTTTAATTTTTAATTTTTAATTTTTAATTTTTAGATTTTAATTTTTAATTTTTAATTTTTAATTTTTAATTTTTAATTTTTAATTTTTAATTTTTAATTTTTAATTTTTAATTTTTAATTTTTAATTTTTAATTTTTAATTTTTAATTATTAATTTTTAATTTTTAATTTTTAATTTTTAATTTTTAATTTTTAATTTTTAATTTTTAATTTTTAATTTTTAATTTTTAATTTTTAATTTTTAATTTTTAATTTTTAATTTTTAATTTTTTTTTTACTTTTAAATTTTCTAATTTCTCATTTTTAATTTTTAATTATTAATTTTTAATTATTAATTTGTAATTTTTATCAGAGTAGGATTAAAAATAATTCGTTTTCCTCTCTCTCTCTCTCACTTCCAGCAACTGCTGGTTCCAGAAGGCAGCGCACTTGAAGTTATCACACCAATTGTCGACAACGGCTTAGATTGCCCACCACCAAAGTCAAGCCGCTGTAAGAAGAGCAATATCGCGGCTGAAAAACAACAAAGCAGCCGGTGCCGACGGTCTGCCCGCAGAGCTCTTCAAGTCCGGTGGCGAGGAGCTGATAACGAACACCAGCTCCTGCGCACGGTTTGGCTTAAAGAGTTCATGCCCGACGTTTGGAATGTAAGCGAATTATGTCCTGTGCTGGAAAAAGGTGATCCAAGTGTGTGCTCCAACTATCGCGGGATCGGCCTTTTAGCCATCGCATATAAGGTCCTGTCGAGTGTGCTATGTGAAAGACTAAAGCCAGTGTTATCCAACCTGATCGGGCCTTATCAGTGTGGCTTTAGACCTGGAAAATCAACAACTGACCAGATTTTCACACTTCGGCAAAAGACCTAAGAGGAACAGATCGACACATACCATCTTTTTGTCGACTATAAAGCTGCCTTCGACAGCCCGATACGCCAGAAATTACTCGAAGCCATGGCTGAGTTTGGTATTCCAGCGAAGCTGATACGTCTTTGCGGAATGACGCTGACTGACACGAAGTCTTCAGTGAAGATTGGCAAGGACCTTACGGAGCCATTCTATACCAGACGAGGCCTAAAACAAGGCGACGGCCTATCGTGCAATCTCTTCAACATTGTGATGGAGATGATAATGAGAAAAGCTGCAGTAAACACGAGTGGCACTATATTCAACAAAAGCCACATGCTTCTCACGAAAACTGCGGGATGTGACTGCAGCCTTCTCAGGTATACAGAAGGAATCAGCGAAATTGGGTCTAACGGTGAACGAGGACAAAACGAAATTATAAGTTTCAACGAACAAAGAATCTACTCTTTTGGGAAACTGCGTGAACGTTGACAACTATAATTTCGAGGTGCTAGATAATTTTGTCTACCTAGGCTCCGCCATCATCAAAGCAAATAATGTCAGTCTAGAAATCCGGAGAAGAATTCTGCTTGCAAATGCTACTACGGACTAAGCAAGCGATTCAATGACAGAGCCCTTTCATGACGAACAAAACTTCAGCTATACCAGATACTGGTTCTACCTGTCTTAATGTATGGCTCAGAATCCTGGGTTATGACACAAGCGGATGAATCGGTTCTGGCGGTATTCGAGAGAAAAATACTCCGTAAAATATATGGACCCATCATCGTTAACGGAGAGTATCGGCGTCGTATGAATCATGAGCTGTACGAGCTGTACACTGACATTGACGTGGTCAAACGCATTAAGGTGCAACGGTTTCGTTGGCTAGGTCATTTTGTACGCATGGACGAAAATGCTCCAGCTCGAAAAGTCTTGGACAATGAACTCGATGTACGGCGCAGAAGAGGGCGACCAAAGCTCCGTTGGAAAGACCAGGTTACTGAGAACCTTAAAGAACTCGGTGTGACTAACTGGAGAAGAAGCGCAGAAGATCGAGGCGCTTATAATATTGTTCTAGGTGCGGTATATAATCCACTGGGATTGCATAGAATTACCAGCTAAGTAAGCAAGTAAGTATGATTAATATTCTTGCAAACTTGACTGAGAGAGGTCCAATATGTATAAGTAATATTATTTCATAGTTCACAAAGGCTTCTCTGTGTTGTTATTATATTTCCCAAAGGGATAAACCTTTAAGTGAATTTTATTTACGATATAATATGAATTAAGTATTTTGCTTACTTAACTCTAATGAGACATATGATTAATATTATTTCTGTTTCATTTATTTGCATCATCACAAACATGCCTCTGAGATTTCATTAATTTTCTAACTATATTGACATAATTGTAATTCAAATTCACACTTCATTTGCCACTCACATCTTCTGCTAATGATTTTATTAGCAAAAGTGTTATTCATGTCTCTGCATTGCAACGAATAACATTTGAATAATAATTGCTTTAAGATGCACAAACTATTTACTTTGATGGCATTACACATTAGAACTATTCCAATTCACATTCAACATAGTTATACATATTTAGTTAGTTCTATTCTTGATAATTTCTTATCTCTGCCAAAATTCTCCTTAAGTATTCTTTTGTTTAAACTTTCCCCAAAAATTTCATACGCATTTAACCTTTGCTTGTTATTTATTTGCAAATATTTTGTAGTGTTTGGCATTAAAAAGGATTTCCTGATTGTTTAAGTTAAAAGGAATTTTAATTAAAATGTTTGCCAAAGATAATACTTTGGACACAGATATTTGCATAAGCCATTTGATGCTGTATGAATAGGAATCTGGTATTGTATAATATTTATTGTTTAAATTGTTGTTGTTTGTGATAAAGTAGGAATAATATTTGTACTGTGATTTCATGAGAAGACAAATATTGTACAATAATTTAGCTTGTAAATGTGCAATGTTTTGCTTATCAAGGAGAAGACATATTATTGTTACAGTGATTTAATGAAAATTTTGATAAAAAAAGAATAATTACAGTTTTTTGTTATAAGTTTCATCAATCGATTTGACTGCTGTTGACCTTTTGCAATCTTTTCAAGTTTTTTTTTTCAAATATCCAACACGTTCACACACAACTTGTACAATAGTTTAGCTTTGGGCACAATTTACAGGACAATAATTTTTTGGTGTAAATAAATATTATTGCTTTTAAGACAATATTTGCATATCTCCCACTCACACATATATAAGAAAAGATATGCAATATCCTTTTGCTTTCTATAAGCTGTTTTAATAAAAGCTTTTTGTTTTTTTACATATCTTCGAGCGAAATTTCTTGAGCAAGGTGAGATAAGATGTGTAGGCTATATCTTTAAAACTGTAACCTACTTCATTAGGTAATTGTTTTACAGGAACATTTCTTAAAAAATACAATGGAGTTCTGTACGATTTAAGAAAAGAAATTGTTTAATTTACTTTAAAAGGACGCTATGTGAGCCGCCGATCAAATAAATGTAGATGGTTGAAGAAGTTACGGATTTTAGGCTTAGCTGCGACAACAAAAGTCTGTTTTATTTTGAAAAAGTCTTTAGTAGTACTTATGTAATCGATATTTTTTGTCTCTATCTTTTTTTCCCCAGTTGGCCATGTATCCTTTTTTGGAACTCACTTAGTATGTTCACAATACATAGTTAGGCTTGCCATTGCTCTTGCAATCTATAATTTAGGTCTAACAACCTCTTCTAACAAAATTTCCATATATCCTTTTTTGAACTTTCACTAAAATTTTTATAATTGCAAAACTTTAAACGATGTTTCCGGATTTTAGGCTTTGCTAACGTAATGGAAATTGGTTGTGCAGATCCTTTTTTTACCCAGTTGGCTATATTTTCTTTTTTTTAACTCACTTAGTATGATTACAATACATATTTAGGCTTGCCATTGCTCTTGCAATCGATAATTTTGGTCTAGCAACCACTTCGACCAAAATTTCCATATATCCTTTTTAGAACATTTAGCCATATTCCTTTTTTGAACTCACTTAGTATGTTAACAATACATAGATAGGCTTGCCAAGGCTTATGTAATCGATATTTTTGGTCTAACAACCTCTTCTAACAAAATTTCCATATATCCTTTTTTGAATTTACACTAAAATTTTTATAATTTCAAAATATAAAATATGTTTACGGATTTTAGACTTAGCTGAGAGAACAAAGGTCTGTTTTACATAGAAAAAAGTCTTTAGTAATACACCTTTTGCTAACGTAATGGACATTTGTTGTGTATATCCTTTTTTACCCAGTTGGCTATATTTTCTTTTTTTTAACTCACTTAGTATGTTTACAATACATAGTTAGGCTTGCCATTGCTTTTGCAATCGATAATTTTGGTCTAGCAACCACTTCGACCAAAATTTGCATATATCCTTTTTAGAACATTTACTAAAATTTTTTAAATTGCAAACTACAAAAAATGTTTACGGATTTTTGGCTAAGCTAAGAAAACAAGTCTGTTTTACTAAGAAAAAAAGTCTTTCTAACATTGTGCTAATGTAATCGAAATTTTTTGTCCATATTTTTTCCCCAAGTTTGCTATACATCCTTTTATTTAACCCACTCTCTTATTGTGTTTACAATATGTAGTTACGCTTGCTAATACTATTGCAATCAATATTTTTGGTCTAACAACCTCTTCTACAAATATTCCAATATATCCTTTTTGTAACTTTCATTAAAATAAATAATTCCAAAATACAAAAGAAGTTTATGAATTTTACTGTACTATTGAAGATAACAAATTGTTTAATTAATTAAAGGTCGATTGACTTGTCTAATCAGAAGTTGCTGTCGACAATACCGATGTAGACGTCGATCAAATAAATGTAGATGGTTGAGATTGGGCTCGAAACCAGGTCATCTAGATCACCCTTCTGATAGCCGCGTATTCCACCATCACCGCACGGCAAGACCCTCCTTATGTTGCTTCATGAAAAATTTTATTCAAATACCTCTTTTAATTCTAATTCAATTATGTTTTTGTTAGAAAACTTAATACAAAATTGTGTTTACAATATGTAGTCAGACTAAGTGTTGATAACACCACTGAAATTTTTTTGTCCAGGACCTTTTTTCATCAACTTGATCATATATCCTTTTTATGAGCGCACTTAAAAATCGTTATAATTGCAAGAAAAAAAAAGAAAAGATATTGTCACATTTAATGCTTTTATAAAGGGGTAAAATTTATTTTAAAAGTACGATGTTTATGCATTTATTTTATATATACATAAATGCCTAATCAAAAATTTGGATGTATTTCCAAATAATTGTGCTTGCAATATGTATTAAAATCTGTTTTTGATAATGCCATCGAAATTTTTTGTCCAGCTCCTTTTTCCACCAACTTGGCTATATATCCTTTTTTTGCACTCACTTAAAATGTAATATAATTGCAATATATGACAGAGTTTTACTCATTGTATGCTATGCCTAAGCAATAAAAGCTCATTTAACTTAGAAAATAATTGTTACGCATTCCTTGAAGATCGCATCCAAAATTGGACATATTTCTACAAAATTGTGATAACAATATGTAGTAAAATCTAGTGTTTCTAATGCCATCGAAATCAAAAATTTGAATGTATTTCCAAATAATTGTGCTTGCAATATATATTAAAATCTATTTTTGATAATGCCATCGAAATTTTTTGTCCAGCTCCTTTTTTCACTAACTTGGCTATATATCCTTTTTTTCCACTCACTTAGAATGTAATATTATTTCAATATATGACAGAGTTTTACTTATTGTATGCTATGCCAAAGCAATATTAAATATACTTTCAATGGTCATGCCGATTGAGTTGCCTAATCAGTTGCCACCATGTGAGCCGCCGATTAGAGAAATGTAGATGACTGAGACTTGGCTGGAAACCAGGTCATCAGGATCAACCCGTATGATTGATCGCGGGTTCTAACGACCATACTAGGGTCAACCCCTCCTTTTGTTGCTACATTTAACATATTATTCAGAAAACCTCTTAATATTATAATTTAATTTTGTTTTTGTTAGAAAACTCAATAGTAAATAAAGCAAACAACTGATATTTATATTTTGCAATCTTCTATATTATATTTACTTATCCATATTTACCTGAAATAATAATTTGGTTAAATGTAAGTACCTGAAAAAAAAGAAAAATTTTATAAATTAATTGATGAATCCAAAAATATATTTTATAAATTACAAAAAAATTTGTTCTTAACTTAATTAGAAGAATGCATTAATGAAGTAATGCTCTTTTAAAAAATTTAACACAGTTTTTAACATCCTGAAACGGACTAAAAACTGTCAGTATTTGGAAATATTTAGATTAATTTTCTAGCCCTTCTTCAATTTGTCATTAGAAGTTACAAGTTTACTTTTGTACATATTTTTGTAACAGCCACCTCTCTCTCTCACAAAAAGAATCACTGTTTTAAGTATGTAAAAAATAAGGAAGGGATTTAAACTATTTGAATTTATTATATTACATTATAAGTTGAGTTAAGCTCCCCTTCAAAGCTACTTACAGAACACATAATATACGACTTACAGAACATAATATACAGAACTGCGGTCTCCTTTCACGAAAAATGTAGTAAAATTTTTTCTCTAATAAATGTTCTTAAGTGCATATTTGACAGACAAACAAACTTCATTATTAAACAGATTGCCGTTATTGTTTAGCAGGAACCTGAAAAACTTAGTAAACTTAGAGTTACCAAGTTGTCTACGACATATTATTTTCTCTTTTTTTCACCCTTATATTGAACATATTTCCACGAAATTGTACTTACAATAAGGAGCAAAGCATGGAGTAGCTAATACTATCGAAATTTTTTGTCTATATCCTTTTTTTATCAAGTTGGCTATATATCCTTTTTTTAGCCCACTCATTTAATATGTTTACAATACATAGTTAGGCTTGCCATTGCTTTTGCAATCGATATTTTTGGTCTAGCAACTCTTTCAAACAAAATTCCCATGTATCCTTTTTATAGCTTCACAAAAATTTGCATCATTGTAAAATACAAAATATGTTTCCTTATTTTAGGCTTTGCTGCGATAACAAAAGTCTGTTTTACTCAAAGAAAAGTTTTTTTTATTTTGCTAAAGCCATCGAAATTTGTTTAAGATTCCTCGTTCACTCAGTTAGCTATATATCCTTTTTTGAACTCATTTAGTGCGTTTACAATACGTCGGTAGTCTTGCCATTGCTAATGCTATCGATGTTTTTGGTCTCGATACCCCTTCGACCAACATTCCCATATATCCTTTTTTAACTGTCACAAAAATTTTCATAATTTTTAAATATAAAAAATGTTAACGAATTTTAAACTTCAATGACAGCACAAAGGTCGGTTTTACTCAACAAAAATTATTTTTTACACATTCTGCTAATGCCAACGAGTTTTTTTTTGTACAGCTCTTTTTTTCTCCCACAGTTTACTTTTTTAGGTTAAATTGGGTTTTAGTGCTACAACCAAGGTTAAAATAAACAAACCTATTTTATTTGTTGCTATTTTACTCTCTTTTGTGAAAGTTTAATAAAAAGGATATATGGGAACGTTTATCAAAGAAGGTCTCAGTCAAAAAATGTCGCCATCTTTAGTAACACCTGGTGCAACTACATATTGTAGGTAAACTTTTTTTAAATAATTTATTAAATTTTGGGTACGACTTAATATTTAAAGTTAATGTGTCCAAATTTAATTTTTTATCTTTATTATGCTAATTTTCTTCCGTATAGCATAAAAATTTAATTTGTATATATGTAATTTGTCGTATTTTTCAATAATTTTGAAAAAAGGACATATGGACAAGTTGGTCAGAAAGAGTCCTAGGTCAAAAATGTCGATGATATAGCAAATCCAGACGTAACTACGTATTGTAAGCACATTTTTTAAGCATATTCAATTTTTTTCAATGAATTGTTTTTTTAATTTTTAATCCTTTTTTTTAAAGAACAACTTTTATGATTTAAATTAATGTGTTTACTTTCAGCGAATGATTATTTAGAATGTGTTGAATCAATTTATATGATACATTTCTTATCAATAGCATGAACGTGTGAGTGATATTGCCGCATAATGCACCAGGACGAATGATTAACGCTTAAGCAAACCTAATCGCGATGACCATTTTATGTAGTGTATTATCAATAAATTAATGATACTTTAGGATTAACCATGTACTTTAATACTCCCGGCCATGTTTTGCGATAACTACAACCTTGCGGCAATATGTTCAAATCTACAGTTAATTAATCAATGCAAATGTTAAATATAATCTTACACGACTGCTTTCCATCAATTTATCTGCGTTAATCAAAGATTTTAATACACCAAAATAAATTGTATACATGTTATAAATACACCCACGAAAGCATTCCCTAGTACATTTACGATTACACTACCTACATTACCAATTCATGTTGTAAGGCTATTAAATCCTTAAAAATCATTTTTCAAAATGTGTTCCACCGCCAACGCCAGTGGTAATCCCAGCTGTTCACCTGTCATTAAATTCATGTTAGGCCACAAGGCAACAGCAAACAGTTATACAGCCGTTTAGGGGGGAGGGGAGAAAAAAATCGACACCCAACACGTTTACATTTTAAGTTTCTCGAAAAGCAACAACACAACACATACGCTCTAGACAAAAGGCAACTTGTATCGAAAAAGCCACTTAGTTAAATGCCATAATACGGTAATCACACACACCATTTGGTAACGCTATGACTTTGAGACTGAGACCTTACATAGACATAATCCCGCCCTTAGTAATACATATAGGATATAAGGTCTCTTCAATAGGCATGGCAAAATATTTTATGCCCCCTTGCCTTTTCCCCCTCTGCCCTAGCCATTAGACCATTAAATTTGTCTTATTTAGCCTTAGACACCTTTACTTTTGCCTGCATCCTTGTCTCGCTTTGCTTTGTCTCTCAACCTTTTGTGTGTCTTAAAAGTGTCTCAAACGTCTACAGCGCAAAATATGCCGACTTTAAACAGCAGTCGAAGGCTTTTGTACTCTTGCCACCACAAAGAGGACAAAGGATTCATTTGTGTGTGTGTGTGTATTCTAAAGTCATTTCCTTTAGTCACTACCATTACCTTAGACTACTATGTCATATCCGTTTCCTTTTATCGCACAACAACAGAGACTATTGTATATAAAATTTTCATCTCTTTGCTGTTTGATGTCTATATAAAACGATGATGATGGTGATGTGCTTAGGGCGGGCGGGCGTGCATAGTAAGAAACGTTTGACGAGGGTAATGGGTGAATTTGATTTATTATAGAAATAAAATAGTACTATGAAAAATTTATGGCGGATTTTGTTTAGACAAAGGTAACACAAAAAGGCAAAAGTTGAAATTTAACTAAAGAGCAGCAGTCACAGAGGAGAAATTGTGGCAACAAAGAGTATAACATAGAATAGAGGTTTTATATGTTAATTGGCATTTAAAATGTTGTAGTGAAAAGCTACTTAACATATGAGTAATATGAATATTTATGTTGCCTAATACTTTTGACATTTATTGGAATTGAAAACTTAAAATTAAAATCCACTTAACGTATGAGTGATTTTAATGTCTATGAGTGTGGTGACGTATTATTAATATTGCTTAGATCAATCATTCGTACTTAAGATGACACGATAAAGATGTTATTTATTAAATGTAATTGAGTGCAAAAAAAGGATATACAGCCAAGTTGGTGGAAATGTGATCTGGACAAAAAATTTCAATGGCATTACCAACATTATATATTACTACATATCGTAAACACAAATTTGTGAAAATATATATGTCTAATAAGAATGTTAATTTGAGGACGTTTTAATTATATCATTTATATATACATCATTCGTCATTAAGATGACACGGGGAAAATGTTCTTTATGAAATCTAAGTGATTGCATAAAAAGGATATATAGCCACGATGGTGGAGACGTGATCTGAACAAAAAATTTCGATGGCATTAGCAACAACAGATTTTACCACGTATTGTAAGTTGCAATTTAAGGAAATATATCCAATTTTGAATTCGACATCCGACATGTGTTACCAAACGCCTACTAGATATCTTAATATATAGTTGTAAACATACGTTTACTCACAAATCAAATGGAAATTCTAAATTTGATAATTTTTACTATAATGTTGAATATTTTTTTTAACCACAATGTAACTGATTTTTATATAGTTTAATATTAAGTGTAACTTATACAAAGTTTACTCCCCTAACTCTTATACCATTAATGACCATGATAAAAAATTAAGAGAGGTCAACTCATTAATGATAACTAATGAACGGGTTAATACTTTACGTATTCCTAATGAAACAGTACATGAGGATAAAAGTCTGTTTTACTTAAGAGAAAGTCTTGTTTTTCATAAAAATGGTGAAACATTAATTGGACATGTATATTTCCACAAAATTATGTTTACGATATGTAAAACATGTGTGTGTTGCTAATGCCATCGAAATTGTTTTGCCCAGATCCATTTTTAACTAACTTGGCTATATATCCTTTTTTGGAACTCGCTTGGGTATTTACAGTACGTTGTTTGGCTTGCCATTGATATTGCAATCGATATTTTTGGTATATCTATCTCTTAGACCAAAATTCCCATATATCCTTTTTTAACTTTCACAAAAATTTTCATAATTGCAAAATATAAAGATGCTTGCTAATTGTAAACTTTGCTAACAGGATGAAAATCTGTTTTACTTAAGAAAAATTATTTTTTTTAAAAATTTAAAGGACATAATTATGACGAATTAAAAAGTTTACATATATATTTCCACAAAATTGTGTTTACGAGATGCAGTACAATCTGGTGTTGCTAATGCCATCAAAATTGTTTTGCCCAGATCCATTTTTAACTAACTTGGCTATATATCCTTTTTTGGAACTCGCTTGGGTATTTACAGTACGTTGTTTGGCTTGACAGTGCTATTGCAATCGATATTTTTGGTCTATCTATCTCTTCGACCAAAATTCCCATATATCCTTTTTTAACTTTCACAAAAATTTTCCTAATTGGAAAATAAACAAGATGTTTACTAACTCTATACTTTGTTGAGAGAATAAAGGTCTGTTTTACTCAAGAAAAAGTCAATTTTTTACAAAATTATTGCACATAGTTATGACGAATAAAAAAGTGTACATATAAATTTCCACAAAATTGTGTTTACGATATGTATTAATATCTGTTGTTGCTAACGCCTTCAAAATTTTTATATATATATCCTTTTTTTAACTTAATTAGTATATTTCCAACACGCAGTTTGGCTAGCCATTGCTATTGCAATCGATATTTTTGGTCTGTCTATCTCTTAGACCGAAATTACCATATATCCTTTTTATAATTTTCACAAAAATTGTCATAATTGCAACATATACAAGATGTTTGCTAATTCTACACTTTGCTGATAAAATAAAAATCTGTTTTACTCAAGAAAAAGCCTTTTTGTTACAAATTAATTTGACATCAATATGGCGAATCGAAAATTGTGTTTACGATATGTAGTAAAATCTGGTGTTGCTAAAGCCATCGAAATTTTTGTTAAATATCCTTTGTTGACCAATTTGGCTATATATCCTTTTTTGCACACACTTAGTAACTAATATAATTGCAAACTATAACAGAGCTTATCTCACTTTAGCGCATTGCAATAAAATAAAAGTTCGATCTATTTAATAAAGTAAGTTTTTCATTCATATATTTTGAACCTAAATGCCGAATTTAAATATTTTCAAAAAAGGTGTGCTTACAATATGTAGTTTGGTCTGGTATGCTAATGCCATAGACGTTTTTTTGCCTAGGACACTTCTTTTAAAACTTGTCCAAATATCCTTTTTCAGAAAAGTGATATTATTTGTAAAATCGAAGAAAAGTATCCAAAAAGACTGTCTACAATGCGTAATTATGTTTGCCGTTGCTATTGCAATCGCTATTTTTTGTCCAGCGCCCACATCGACCAATCTACTCATTTATCCTTTTTTGTAACTTACTAAAAAATTAATGTCCTTTTTTGATATAATTGCAAACTGTAACAGAGCTTTACTCTCATTAGTTCGATAAAATTAACAAAGTAAATTTTTCCTTGACATACATATTTTAAATCTAAATGTCGAATTCAAATATTTTCAAAAAAGTGTGCTTACAATATGTAGTTAGGTCTGGTTTGTTAATGCCGTCGACGTTTTTTTGTCTAGGACCGTTTTTGAAAAACTTTTTCAAATATCCTTTTTCAGAAAAGTGATATTATTTGTAAAATCGAAGAAATGTGTCCAAAAAGACTGTTTACAATACGTATTCATGTTTGCCGTTGCTATTGCAATCGCCATTTTTTGTCCAGCATGGGTGCTGACCACCTTTACCGTATATCCTTTTTTGAAACTTACTAAAAAATTTATGTTGTTTGAAAATTTAAAAGAAATTTAATCGCTTTAGACTTTGCTAAAGAAATAAATGTTTGTTTTATATAAGAAAAAGTCAAATTGTACACATTTATTTGACATCAATATGGCGAATCAAAAATTGGATGTACATACCTACACAAAATTATGTTCACGATATGTAGTACCATCTCGTGTTGCTAATGGCATCCAATTTTTTTGGCCAGATATATTTTTCTTCAAGTCAGACATATATCCTTTTTTTTGAAGTCACTTAGTGTATATTCAATATGTAGTTTGGCTTGCCATTGCTATTGCAATCGATATTTTTGGTCTATCTATCTCTTCGACCAAAATTCCCGTATATCCTTTTTTCGACTTTCACTAAAATTTTTATAATTGCAAAATATTGAAGATGTTTTCCAATTTTAGGTTTAGAGAGAGAATAAAAGTCTGTTTTGCTAAGGAATAAGTCTTTTTTACACATTAATTCGGATCTTTAACGCCCTTGATTACTATCCTCCACTATACTATCTTCCATTTCCCCAAAATCCTACCTTAGTATTTTATATTGTCAATTGACAGCACAGATAATTAACCTTTTCGTATACACTTCCCAAAAGTCCTCCTCAAATCCCTTGCTTTACACATTTATCTATTTCCAATTGTCAATTGTAGTTTGACATCACAACTGGCGATAAAATAAATTTGTTCACTACCTAATGATTGCTCCATTTACGCCGTGATATCGCCAACAAGACGTTAAGCCTTGACTTCCAGCTGCCTCCCTCTACACCACCAAATCAAAACGGACCCAACAAAAAACAACACAACAACTGCTTACTACCGCTACTACGGAATGCTGGGGCTTAACAAAACTTAAGCCCTCCTGCCGGGCTAAACAACTAAAAGTTTGTCAATGATTTCCCCAAAGTTCCGTTAAGAACAAAATACAACACAACAATGCAAAGAAAAAAACTAAAACAAAACCGTCCATGAAGTGAACTCAAGTGAACTGAACGGTACTGATGCAAAACGTGAACGTTAATAATTGCCTAAAAATGACAACACCTGACAGGTGTCTTTCTATTCTTGTTTTTCTCTTCGTTCTGCCTTTCGTTTACTTTGGCAAGAACTTAGCGACAGAGTTAGCGTGAAACAAAAACTACAACTTGGATCATTGTTTGTAAACGGATATCCTTCTAGCTAGATATCCAGGTGAGCAAGGCATTGGGGAGCGCTGGGAATTTGAATTTGTCGTGGCTGCAGCCGGATCTCCTTCCTTTGCCCATTGTATTTCTGTTGTTGTTGCTGCCACCTACGATGAATTAGTTGGTCCTGCTGGTACTGCAAGTTCGTTGTTGCTGTTGACGATGTCACTGCTGTGTTTTGTTTAAGTTCTCGAGTAGAGTATTGTGTGCGATTTGCAGGGATTACCTCAGCCAGCGAAGCTCGAGGAAAAATTATAGCAAATGGTGTAAATTATGTCAATTGGAATAAAGTTTACATTTATTAGAAATGTTACTATCGAAACTTATGTGTAGTATGTTTTGAAAAAATGTGTCTACAATTAGTAGTTAGGCTTGCCATTGCTATTATAATCGATATATTTTGTCTAGCACCCTTTTCGACCAAAATTGCCATACATCCTTTTTTCAAACATACTTCAAAATTAATATAATTTGAAATTATAAAAGATCTAAACTTATTTTAGAATATTCTCAAGGAATAAATGTTTGTTTTACTTAAGAAAAAGTCAAGTTTTTAAAATGCAGACAGATATCACATCTAATGCAGAATATTATGCAAAAAAGTGTGATTACAATACGTAGTTAGGCTTGCTATTGCTACTACAATCGATATTTTTTGTTTACCACCATCTTCCACCAAAATTCCCATATATCCCTTTTTAAACTTTCTTAAAAAAAGATTATAATTTGAAAATATAAAAATTTGTTACTAATTTTAAACTATGGTGAAGGAATAAATGTACGTTTTACTTAAGAAATAATCACATTTGTTAACTTATTTTTTTGAATTCAATATGTCGAGTCCAAAACTCGACATACATATCTTCACAAAATTAAGCTTACAATATGTAGTAGGATCTGGTGTTGCTAATGCCATCGAAATTTTTTGTTCAGATCCTTTTTTCCACCAAATTGTTTATATATCCTTTTTTTTGAACTCACTTAGTGTGTTTACAATACGCAGCTAGGCTTGTCAATGCTATTGTAATCGAAGGTTTTGATTTAGAAACTTCGTCGAAAAAATTTTCCATATATCCTTTTTTTAACTTTCACAAAAATAAATGCATATTGGATTATTACTAATTTTAAGCTTTACTGAAGCATAAAAAACTTAACAATCTCTTTTTTGTTATGCATTTGGTGGCATTTTTTAAAGACTTTGAAAAAAGGACATATGGCCAAGTTGAGCAAAAATATTTCTAGACAAAAATGTCGATGGTATTAACAAATCACGACCTTAGTACATATTGTAAGCATATTATTTTAGTAAAACAAAGCATATTTAGTAAAGCAGATTTAGATTCGGCAATTTAAATTTTAATAAATGTATATAATGTAAAAAACTTTGCCTTTTTAAGAAAAAAAGGACTTTGTTTACTACAACCAAGTTTAAAATAAGTAAACCTTTTTATATATTGCTTTTAGACTCACTTTTATGAGAGTTTGATAAAAGGATATATGGGTACATCGTTCAAAGAGTGTCCCAGACAAAAAATTTCGCCAGCATTAGCAACACCTGACGCAAATTCATATTGTTTGAATATTTTTTTTTAGAAATATATCCAAATTAAAGTACCACCATAGAATTAAAATTGATGTGTCCAAATTAAATTTATTATAAATTATGTTTAATTTCTTCCCTTTGGCATACAAAAGTTACTATCACTTTTATAATACGCAGTTTGGGGGCATTTTTAATGAGTTTGAAAAAAGGACATACTGGCAAGTTGGTCAGAAATTTTCCTGGACAAAAAAGTCGATGATATTTGCAACTACAGACCTAACTACATATTGTAAGCACATTAATTAGAAATATATTGCATTGGTTTTCGGCTTTTAAAATTATAAAAAATGTACTGTATTAAGTTAAGCGAACTTTTATTGCTACAAATGAGCATAACATATATTAACCTGTTGCATTATACCCACTTTTTTGTGAGTTTAATAAAAGGATATGTGGGTGCGTTGGGCAAAAAAGGTCCTAGGCAATAAATGTCGCTAGAACAAGCAACCCCTGACCAAAGAACGTATTGTAAGCACACCTTCCTTTAAATACATCCAATTTTGGGTACAGATTTTAAATAAATGTGTCCAAATTCAATTTTTTTCTTCCTCATAGCATAAATAAGTAACTCTCACTGTTTTGATATATATTTGATGGCATTTTTTAATGAGCTTAAAAAAAGGACATTCGGACAAGTGGGTCAGAAATGATCCTAGGTAAAAAATGTCAATGGCATACGCAATAGCAGGCCCAACCGCATGTTGTAAGCACAATTTTGTGAAAATATAGCCAATATTAGATTCAATTCGACTGATTTTAAATAAGTTTTGTAAAAAGTTAGATTTTCCTTTAGTTAAATGAGTTGTTGTTGCTTTTGTGAAGCATAAAATGAGTTAATCTCTATAATAGTTTGCAAAACATTCCACTTTGTAATGATATTAAAAAAAGGATATATGATGTAAGTATGCAAAAAGGATTTTATTTAAAATAAAACAATGGCTTTAGCAACATGAAACCTAACTACGTATTGTAAGCACACTTTGTGGAAAATATCAAATGAATACACCTCTTTTATATTTTGCTATTGCAAAATAGGATATATGGCAAAGACTTTTTCTAATTAACGGAGTATATCGCTTTTATATTTTAGAAAACTTTCTACTTTGAAGTGATATAAAAAAAAAGGATATATGATCAAAGTAGGCAAAATGGATGCTATACAAAAAAATCAATGACAGTAGCAACAAGAGACCTAACCACGTATTGTAAGTAAATAAACTTTTGTTGTTTCAGCCTAGCATTTAATAAGTATATCTCATTTTAGGTCAAAAAACAATAAACTTTGAAAAAAAGGATATAAGACCAAAGTAGGCAAAAAGGATGCTATACAAAAAAATCGATGCCAGTAGCAACTTGAGACCTAACGACGTATTGTAAGCAATCTATTTTATGTTTTGCAATTGCAAAAAAGGATATACTGCCAAGTTGCTCTATAAGGATCCTAGACAAATAATGTCAACGACATTAGCAAACTCAACTTCAACTACCAGTTTTTCCTTGAGTGTCACTGCGCACAGCGAAATGGTATTATGATTGCATAGGGAATAATCTGATGTTATCTAAGTGAGCGAAGTGATTTTCTTCCCTTTGCCCTTTCTTTCGTACATGTTTGCCAGAACTCCCCCTGCGTCAGCTATTTGTTATTTAGCTAATGCCAACAAAGGTAATTGAGCTTACGAAAAAAAAAAACCAACCCAAAACAAGGCCGTCACCAAGGACCACACAAGGTAAACACACAATTCAAGGGCAGCTAAATTCTCGCCCCCATTCTGTTGGCTAATCTTTCTTACAACCTCAAATGTCTTCTAAAGATACTCACGAGATTTGAGCTAAATTAATAAATCATTTTGGAATTGAAAAAAAAAATTACAAAATATGGTTGACGAGTATTTAAATGGCCGTTACAGTTAAGGGAGGGGTTTAATGGTCATGGACATGGTTGCCTGCAATAGGGTAAATAATTAATTATCCCCCCTGACTGTCGACTAGGCTCAGGTATGCGGCCACGTATATCAGCATCCTACAACTGCAGTTGCCACACCATTGCTGCTGAGCTTCACAATTTAACCATTGTTTGGTCAGTTGCTGTCGTCGTCGTCCTTGTTGTTGTCGTTGCCGTGCGCTATTGTTTTGTAATTGAAATGTTAATCGCTTCTGCGGCAGTTGGAAATTACCTGTTTATATCCGGTGGCGAAAAATAATGACCAACACCAGCAGGCGCTTAACATGTAATGATGACGACACGTGTTCCCTTCGTATCTGCAAAAGGTGAGTGTCTGTTATTGAAACATATCGCTGTGCTCGCAGCCACATACTAGCGTCTGCTCTATGTTGGCTCTATGTGATGGTTAAAGTAAACAATTAATAATATATTATGAAGAACATATGTAAAGCTGTGATCACTATCATAGTCATGTTCAATATTTGCATACTCGATGTATGCATTACCCTGCATGAACAAAACGAGGATTTTGCATATATACATCACGACTAGAGTTGTACACATGTATAGGGAGAGCAATTTTTTTTTTTGTATATGTTTCATGTTGTATTTGCTATCCTTGCCAGCGACAACAAACTGATGCTGTATAAGTTATACTAGTGTACGTGTGTTCGCACGTTTAACACCAGTTGTAATAACCGTTGTGCCAACAACAGCCAACACACAACATGGCTAGCAACATGACCGCAAAAAAAAAACAGCAACAACAACTATAAATAAAATTAACTTGATTCAACATCAACCAAAAAGGAAAGCAGCAAGCATATTTTTCTGAGGTTTTACAATCTTCATTGCATTTTTATCTCTGGCTCGGTCACTGCCACACTCATGGCGAAAAAGGACTATATGAAGATAGAGAGAGAGAGAGAGAGACTGTGAAACATATTTGCCATGCACGAAACAGGTAAGGACTCACTTACAGAGTTAACCACTGAATTGACTATTGCATTGTGTTTAAATCTACAGCAACTTTATCAAGTAAAGTTTAAGTTTTATAATAGAAAAAATAAATATAAATAAGATTTACAAATTTTGCAGCATAACACATTTATCACACATCAATAAATACCACACAACATACAAACAGACACTCACACAAGCACATTACCGTCATACCATCAAATACATCTATGTACTCACATCTATACCTCAACATGTATGTGTTTGTGGCAAATGTGCCATAGCAACTTATATGATTGTAAATTATTATCTGAATAACATAGATTTTTGGCTTTTTAGAACTTTTGTCAACCTTATTTGGTTTTCAATTGTATAACAACATTTTAATTATGATAAACGTAACCAGCAACATTTATTGGTTTTCATTTAGGCAAAAATGTAGGTGAGCATTTTATTTTGCATCTATTTAAGGGGAGGCGACAGAGGTTGCCACAAATTCGTTTGCTGTATTTTAACATATACATATACACAACACTATTTGAGGTCATTATGGTATTTCAATTAATTTCTAAAAACTTAATTGGATATTTTGCCCGCATTATTGTGTAAGCTATTACAGCTCTATATGGATATTATGATTTCTGGCGAAATGATATGATGCTTGAATGGGCTCAAATAGGATTAATCTGTTCGAGTGTAGTGATAAAATCGGAAAATATTGGATAGGTTGGGGTGGGGGAATGGAAATGTCAAGTGACCAAATTTGTAAACAAAAGGAGATTATTTAAATGTAATTAGGTATTGAAATAGTTGGCACAAACATTAGTCAGCAGCTAAAACGTGAAAAAATATCAATAATTTAAAAACAAACTGATGTTTTATTAAAGCTATTTTCTTATTTGCAAATTAACCCACTTTAGATAAAGGATATATGGGCAAGTTAATCACAAAGCGATCTACACAAAAAATTACAATTGAAATAGCATCAGCAGATTTAACTACATATTTTAAGCACATATTTTTTGGAAATATAATCCAATTTTAACTTGATTTTCCAAAAAGGATATATGGGCAAGTTACTTAAAAAGGGCTCTAGACAAAAGATGTCGATTGGAATGCCATTAGCAGATCTAATTACATATTGTAAGTATTTTTTTTTTTTTTTATTAATATGACAAAAATTCTTCATTTGAACTTGAAAATACAGATAGTATAAAAGTTGTGTTTTGTATGTTAAATCTTATTGTAATTACTTAGAGAATCATAAATTAGTATAGCTCTTAATTTTTTTTACGAATTATCTCACTTTAAGAAAAATGATATATGGCCATGTTGGTCGAAAAGTTTCCTAGGCAAAAATTGTAAATGGTCTGAGCAACACCAAACTTAACTACATATTGTAAAACATTTTTTTGCAGCATTCGACGTTTATATTTAAAAGAAATTTAAAAATTTTTCTTCAACTTCTTTACTTTTATTACCTTACCGAAGCATAAAATCAGTAAAGCTCTTTCTAAATTGCAGAATCACTAATTTCCAAAAAAAGGATATATGGGAAAGTTAATAACAAAGGGATCTAGACAAAAAATTTGGATTGAAATAACATGAGCAGGTTTAATTACATATTGTAAGCACATTTTTTTGGATATATATTCAATTTTGAACTCAACTTTCAAATAGGATATATGGGCCAAGTTAATCAAAAACGGCTCTGGATAAAAAAAATTACGACTGGAATAGTATTTGCAGGTCTAACTACGTATTTTAGCACACTTTTTTTTAAATGTGTTCGATTTTAAACTTGATTCTCAAAAAATGATATATGGACAAGGTAATCAAAATGGGTTCTAGACAGAAAAATATCAACTAAAATAGCAAGAGCAGGTCTAACTACATATTGTAGCAAACTTTTTCGGAAAAATATTACATTTTGAGCTCGATTTTCAAAAAATGATAAAAGGTGAAATTGGTCAAGCCGATTCCTAGGCAAAAAATATAAATTGAAATAACATTAGCAGGTCTAACTACATATTGTAACCACATTTATTGCAAATATATTCAATTTTGAACTCGACTTTCAACAAAAATATATAAAGGCAAGTTAATAAAAATAGGCTATAGGTAAAAATGTCATATAAAATAACATTAGCAGGTCTAACTACTACATTTATTAGAAATATATTCAATTTTAAACTAAACTTTCAAAAAAAGGATATACGGCAAATTAATTAAAAATGCGCTTTAGGCAAAAACGTCGATTGGAATAGCATTAGCAGGTGTAACTAACTAACTTTTTACATTTTTGAAACAAAATTAATTTTGTAAATTATCACGATTTCAGAAAAAGGACTATGGGCAAATTTATCAAAATATGCTCTAGACAAAAAATGTCTCTTGGAATGCCATTGACAGTTCTAATTACGTATTGTAAGCACACTTTTTTGATATATTTTTAAACTCGACTTTTAAAAAAGGATTTATGGGGAAGTTAATCAAAATGGGCTCTAGACAAAAATGTCAATAGGAATAGCATAAGCAGGTCTAACTACATATCGTTAGTAAATTTTTTTTCGTAATATATTAAAATTTGAACTCGACTTTGAGAAAAAAATTACATATATAGTTAAGTTAGACAAAATTGGTTCCAGACCAAAAATATCAATTGAAATAACATTACCAGGCCTAACTACATATTGTAACCACACTTAATTAGAAATTCAATTATAAACTCGACTTTCAAAAAAGGATATATGAGTAAGTAAATCATAAAGGGCTCTAGACAAAAAATGTCGATTGGAATAACATTAGCAGGTCTAACTACATATTGTAAATTTTTTTTTTTTTGGAAATATATTCACTTTGAACTCGACTATCAGAAAAAGGATATATGGACAAGTTAATCAAAATGGGATCTAGACTAAAAATTTTGATAGGAATAGCAAAAGCAGGCCCAACTACATATTGTAAGCACATTTTTTTTTTTCGAATATAGTATATACAAGTTTAAACTTGACTTTACAAAAATAATATAAGGTCAAGTTCGTCAAAATGAGTTCTGGATAAAAAATATCAATTAATATAGAATTAGCATGTCTAACTTAATTTTGAAATCGACTTTCCAAAAAGGATATATGGGCAAGTTAATCAAAATGGGTTCTATACAAAAATTTCGATTGGAATAGCATTGGCAGGCCGGACTACATATTGTAAACAAATTTTTTTTGAAAATCTATACAGTTTCAAAATTGACTTTATAAAAGGATATATGGGCAGGTTAACCAAAATTAGCTATAGACACAAAATTTCGATTAAAAAAGCATTAGCAGGCCTCACTACATATTGTAAGCACACTTTTTTTTCGAAAATATATACAATTTTGAACTTAACTTTAAAAAATAATATAAAGTCAAGTTCGTCAAAATGAGTTTTGGATAAACAAGATCAATTGAAATAGTATTATTATGTCTAAATACATATTGTAAGTTAGAAATATAACGCATTTTAAAATCTTCATTCAAACTTCAAAGGAATTTAAGTATAAAATTTATATTTTTTTCAAGTTAAATGATCCTATATAGCTTAGTAAAGCATAACATTAGTACATCTCTTAATTTTTTTTTTCATTACCACACTATAAGAAAAAGGATACATGGTCATGATGGCCAAAAAAGATACCAGGCAAAAAATGTCGATGGCATTAGCAACACTACACTTAATTACATATTGTAACACATTTACTAACTGAATTCAAAAAAGGATATATAGCCAAGGTGGTGAAAAAAGGATGTGGACAAAAAAATAACAATAATTCAACTAATTGTGAAAAGTTGTATTCCTTTTGCATAACCTTAAATAAGTAAAGATATTTTACATCAAACATAGTGGATATGTTTGATATGGAAGAGTAAATCTTTGCTTTATAATTGAAAGTGTATTCTAAAGTTTTTCTGTAATTAAATTAAGTATCGATGATTTTATATGATTTAAATTGAAAATATATTCATAGTTTGTATTTCCGTTTGCTACTTTTAACTGCAATTAGTCGTTTTAAATACTTAACATAATATATACGCTAATTATTATGTGTGTGTGATAAAAGGATGTATGGGGAAATAAGCGTAAAATGTTCGTATTTAAAAAATCTGGTAACACTCTCAATGTTACACTATTTGGCAAGTTGTAAACACATTTTTTTGTAATAAATCAAAATTTCAATAATAATAGACATACAAATTAGGAAAAAAAAACCATAGTTGATCACAACTTTTAACGCCAATAAACGAAATATTTAGCCAAGTATTTTTGTGTTGATAATTACTTTAAATTGGACATTTAATTCATATAATTATGAATATTTTCTTAATTTTTCAGTTAAATTAACTTTTATTTCTTCAGCATTGAATAAAATAAGTAAAACTCTATTTGTTTTGCTATTTATCTAACTTGTAAGTGATTTTGCAAAAAAGGATATATGGCCAGGTTGGTCCAAACAGGTTCTAGACAAAAAATTTCGACGGTTGTGGAAAAAGCAGGCCTAACTACGTATTGCAGGCATACTTTTTATTTGGCAAATTGTTCACTTCCCGGTTGGTGGTTACTGAAAATTTTGCGGAAAAGTCATTAAAAGAAGATGCAAACAATTTGTCTGTGCATTAACAAATCTTACATTTTTGTTGTTAATAAACTTCAGAAATTAAACTAAAAAAAGTCTGGATTTATAGGATTTTGACAACAATGGGCAAAATTTTAAACAAATATGGTAAACATGTATTATTTTTTTCTACCTTAACTTTGTTACCTTCAATATGGGAAATCTTAAGTATTTTACGGAACATGTTCGTTGTATTTTCGGGAAGTGTAAAAAAAGGATATATGGTGAAGTAAGCGAAAATAGTTTCTAACCAAAAATATCCGATTAATTTATCAATGTTAGACCTTTCGGCAAACTGCTTAACATTTCCTTGACAATAATTTACAATTTCAATTCATTTTAATAAATTTTAATAAAAATGTTTAAAGCAAAGATTTGTTTAGAACTAAATTCTTGCTAAGCTACTGATTAACTGGAATTGTGAAGTAAAATACATTCCAAAAAATAATTACAAATCTATTTGTTGAAGAATTTACAAAAATTGCAGCCTAGTAAAAATGATTAACGACACAAATTTTTTTTTGTTTTAAGTTGCGGCTAAAATTTTTAGTCCCATGTGCCTTAATTCCAATTCTAATAGAAAAGCTTATTAAATTCTTCTTCAGTGAATATCCAGCAATCACATACCATTGCCTTTTTTATTAGATTAATGGCAGATATGTTAAAGTTTAGCAAACTTCTTTATAATATTATGAAAATTTTTCCTTGGACCTTTATATCTTTAATAAAACTTAAAATTCCCTGGTAGCAATGATACCGTCAACATCTGCCATATTGTCTACAACAGTTTCAAGTGACACTTTCACACCTCCCACACCTTCCTATGCAGAACATTTGGCCTTATTTCCACGCTTTAAATCTTATTAAACTGTCAAAACAAATTGAAAGCTATTACATTTAATACTTTGTCATACATTACCAACAAAAGCACAAGATTTGGCAATTCATTTTCAAATTTAAGATGCCACAGAAATGAAATGCCTTGAAGACTTCTTAGCTACTGCCCTCTCTTTGCAACTAGGTCTCTTTCTTCCTCGACTCTTTTCCCACCCCCTCTATCTTGCTCCTGCTATGTGACTGTCTCTCGCCAGAACAAATGCTGTCATTAACCTAATAAACCACGGCTGGAAATATGTTTAACAATTTGAGTAGCTCCTCCAACAACAACAAAAGCAACAGCATTATAGCTGCCGCCTGAATATTTGGGGGCAGCATCCGCTGTAGCCGGCTGGATGCTTGCCGAAACAAAAGCAAACGCTTTAAAAGGACTTTGTTTCCTACTTTTCCCCCGTTTCCCGGCGGCAAGTGAAGGAAGTCATCGGGGCAAAGCCAAAAACATAACAAAAGACAATAGACCAAAATTGGCTTTTTAATGCTCATACATCTTCACTTGGGCGCTGACGGCTGAAAGTTCTTTGTCATTACAGTCAACAAAAACACAATAAGAGATGCCATTAATGATGCCATTTTGTGGTCATCAGCCATTGTGACGAAGTTTCCGGCGCGCCACCACAATGAGGCGGAAGTAAAATGTAACGAAATTGCGAAACAAAACAAAAACCCCGAAAATAAAATAACAACAGCTCATTATATACTACAAAAAAGGCGACAGAGGGAAAGAAAGAGATACAGGCGGAGGAATTGTTTTGACAATGGATAGCCAACGTAGAAAGTAATAAAATTGTGTTGCCTTTGTTTTTATTGTTATTCCCTTATTCCATTTTTTGTATTTTATTTTTGGTTGTCCCATTCAGTTTTCTCCCTGGCGAGCTCCCTTTATTGGCTGAGGTTGTTTTAAGCTGTACTGTGTCCATTAAATTAATATTCTACTGTTGGTCACCTGTGTATGAGGAGTTACTGTTAAGTGGTTTTAGCAGTGAGTGGCCAAGTTTTTCCTGTTTTTTTTTTATTGTGGGTACTTTTTTGTGCAATCTGGGGTCTTAGTAACCATTTAGGCTGTCACTTTATGCTGACGTCATTGCGGCATCATAAACTTGGCTTATAATAATGACTTTAAATACTTGAAATTTCATGAGGTCCTGGCATTTAGTTGTTTTGTGGTATTATTTCATTAAAATTTACATCGAAAGTAATTATGTAGTAATTTGCACAAATTACTCTTAAGCCATAAAACAAATAATGATTGGCAATAGAAATTTGTTAAAATGGATGTATTGTAAAATGTTGCACTTAATTATTAGAAGTGGGAAAATAATAAATAAAATGTACAAGGGGATGAATAAGGGATATTGTGGAGATTTTATTTCATTTAATAAATATACTTAAAAATATCGATTTTAAGTATTTTTAATATTTTTAATATTTTTAATATTTTTAATATTTTTAATATTATTAATATTTTTAATATTTTTAATATCTATATATATAAAAATGAAATGGTCCACGTATGTCATACCATCACTTGAGAACGGCTGGAGCGATTTGGCTGATTTTTTTTTTATTCTATTCGAAATTTTCCGTAGATTGTTTGTGTTGAAAAAAATCAAATCCAGGTGGCGCTAGGGTGGATTTATATCGAAAATTTGAATGCATGTACCAATTCAACTGAAATTTAGAATGGATATTCGTTTGATCATGAGAAAACATTTTATGTACAAATGGACCCGGTAGGTGGCGCTAGGGTCGGTTTACAATCAAAATTTTAACGAAAGGGCCAATTTAGCTGAAATTCAGAATCTATGTTTGTTTGATCATCAGAAAAAATTGTATGTACAAATGGACCCGGTAGATGGCGCTAGGGTGGATTTATAACGAAAATTTGAATGCATGGACCAATTTAACTGAAATTTAGTATTTATGTTTGTGGAACCTTGAGAAAAAAATAAATTGACCCGGTAGGTGTCGCTTGGGTGGAATTATAATGAAAATTTTAATGAATTAAACAATTTTACTGAAATCTATATATATAAAAATTAAATGGTCCACGTATGTCATACCATCACTTGAGAACGGCCGGAGCGATTTGGCTGATTTTTTTTTTATTCGATTCGAAATTTTCCGTAGATTGTTTGTGTTGAAAAAAATCAAATCCAGGTGGCGCTAGGGTGGATTTATATCGAAAATTTGAATGCATGTACCAATTCAACTGAAATTTAGAATGGATATTCGTTTGATCATAAGAAAACATTTTATGTACAAATAGACCCGGTAGGTGGCACTGGAGTCGGTTTACAATCAAAATTTTAACGAATGGGCCAATTTAACTGAAATTCAGAATCTATGTTTGTTTGATTATTAGAAAAAATCGTATGTACAAATGGACCCGGTAGATGGCGCTAGGGTGGATTTATATCGAAAATTTGAATGCATGTACTAATTTAACTGAAATTTAGTATTTATGTTTGTGGAACCTTGAGAAAAAATTGTTTGTATAAATTGACCAGGTAGGTGTCGCTAGGGTGGAATTATAATGAAAATTTTTACGAATTAAACAATTTGACTGAAATTTTGAATGTATATTTGTTTAATTATGAGAATTTTTTTTGTATATATGGACCCGCAGTTGATTTGGCTGGGGTTGAATTATTTCGAAAATATCGATTGTCCGATTTTACTTAAACATAAAAAATATGATTTTTTTGGCATGAGAAAATTTTGAATGTATGTTTGGAACCAGTTGCCGGTGTTTAGCTTATGATACACTTAATTTTTGGAATGTCATTTAGTCACCTTTTTTAACATCATAGTTATTCAGAATTTTATATATATAAAAAAGATGTACATTTTGATGTCACCACTAATTGTGAAAACGGTTGACCCCATTTGTCCCAAAATTTCAGTGAAAGTTGGGGATTGGCTATAGATGGTCACCCAGACCGCAAAAAGGCTTAAAGAAGAATGACTAGCTTTTATAATGGCGCACTTCCTACAGATTTAGAGAGCTTCACAAAGTGGTTGTTCCCATTTCGAAATTTTAGGGGACAATAGCGAAAATTGGAATAACTGTTGATATCACCCAGACCATACGGTTAATGGCGTTGCTGAGCCTAATGAAGGCATTTTTGGAAATTTATACTCCTTAGGATAAAAAGGTACAATCACCCAGTACACCAACGCAGAAAGTTATATGTCAGTAAATTGGCTTAAAATTTTGTTTCAGAATATATGCCTATCAATAAGTATGTTTTCATCACATCATGGACGACACTGCTTATCCGTTTTAGCAATTCTTCTAATAATATATAATAATCTTTAAGATATATGAAGAACAGAATTTGTCCGGGAAAACCTCGCCCTTTAAATTGAAATATTTTAGAGGTCAAAGACATAAACCAATCGGTATTAGATTTCAACTACACTCAACACGTTTTACAAAAATTTGGAGGCAGGACGAAGTCTGCCGGGCCAGCTAGTTTTTAATATTTTTAATATTTTTAATATTTTTAATATCTATATATATAAAAGTGAACATTTGTTTCTACGTATGTCCACTATAGACTTCAAAACTACCCAACCGATGTGCAACAAACCGGCATCAATAGAAAGACAATCTTTCGAGGATCGTTATAGGTTACTTAAACATTGCATTTGAATCATGTGGTCCATTTATTGAGTCGATTTTCGATTTTCCCATACAAAAAATGTTCAAAAGTTTTAAATTGTGAAATTTTAAATAGTATGTCAATGTTAAATTTGTCAATATTTGAATTTTCAAATGACACAGACAAATGGTATATATATGTATGTATATAAGATTTAAATTGAGTTTGTTTGAAACTCAGTGGATGCTACAGCATTTAACTGATGTCTCTGAGGTGAGGCCAATCCATTCCACCCCATTAACAAAAATGCAATATCTGGCGTACTACTAAAATAAGTGACTTTAATACAGGTGTGGATGCAATATTATCAGGTCAAAAACTGGCAGGATTAGATTATAAGGCGTGATCCCGCCCCCATGAGCTAATTTGTTAAAGTGCGGTATCTGAAGTACTAGATTAGTAGGAATAGCCCTACTCATAGGACCTAATTTGTAAAAGTGCAATATCTGATGGCCTAGATCATTAGGCGTTGCTCCGTCCGTAGGACGTAATTTTGCGAATGGTAATGGAATTTGTTGTGGATTCAATTAAGGTTAATATACGTATTCTAAAAGAAAAGGGGGGATTTGAAATAGGATGTGGAATAAACACCAATATTCGTGATCAAGCATAAGGGGTAGACCTGCCAAATTCTGTTTCCCAAAAGCAATAGCTGAAGGACTGCAGCACTATTCGTCTTGATATTTGGTATGCAATTTTTTGAGACCAGTGTGACTGAGATCTACGGCAGAAAAAATCGATCGAATAATCACGAATTTAAACATTTCTCAAATCTGCATTCTATTACATTTAGATCGACGAACGTCATACAACAGTGTAATATTAGCAGTTACAAATGAGTGTGGAGGATTTTATTTCCTTATTGCACCAATGGGTTTTGATATAGTTGATTTTGCAAAATGTTTGATCGCGTTGGCTATTGCATCCTCCTGTATTGCGCAGCTATTTTGGATGTTGCAGAATAAAGCAAAAAATTTAAATTTTTCGAGAACCGCACATGAGTTATCAAGTTAAAAAATGTTGCAAACATGTCAAATCATAATGAGAGATGAGAGTACTATGACACACAAAAAATCGTTTAAACCCCTTGATCGCGTATTATAGGATTTAAGAAGCAATACATGATTGAGTTATCCTTCTTAAATTAATTTACCCAGAAAATATAAGGGAACCGAAGTTTTGCTACAATGTATAACAATGATACCCACGGATTTGCCGTTAGATTTAAATGACTACAGTTTCCAGTTCGGTTAAAATTTGCAATGACATTCAATAAATCTGAGGGACAGTCTATTCAAATTTGAAAAATCCAAATTTTTCGCATGAACACCTTTATGTTGCATGTTCACGTGTAGAATGACCCACTGATTAAAATATGTACACTTCTTTGGTTCTTCCATACATACTCTATTATCGAAAGCGTTACAATAAATTGCTGTCATTATAACTATATTATGTTTTAATATATCTCAAAATTTTTCTTAAATTTCGATGCGAATATCAAAAGAAACTAACACAACCCGAAGATTTATTCCAACCAAAAAAAGTTAAATTTCAGTCAATACTTCTTTAGGCAGGACGAAGTCTGCCCGGTCAGCTAGTTTTTAATATTTTTAATATTTTTAATATTTTTATTATTTTTAATATTTTTAATATTTTTCATATTTTTCATATTTTTCATATTTTTCATATTTTTAATATTTTTAATATTTTTAATATTTTTAATTTTTTTTAATATTTTTAATATTTTCGATATTATTAATATTTTTAATATTTTTAATATTTCTAATATTTCTAATATTTTTAATATTTTTAATATTCTTAATATTTTTAATATTTTTAATATTTTTAATATTTTTAATATTTTTAATATTTTTAATATTTTTAATATTTTTAATATTTTTAATATTTTTAATTTTTTTAATATTTTTAAGATTTTTAATATTTTTAATAAAAGTCCGGCAAGACTGATGGACGAAGGGAAAATGACCAACATCGTAAAGTCCCTTTTACCGAACAACGAAGTCCCGGCAGATGAACCAGAAATTGAAACAGACGAAGACTTCCCATTATTTACAATGGAAGAACTGACATTATCTGCGAACAAATTAAAACCCAGGAAGACCCCTGGCCCGGATGGTGTACCCTCAGAGGTTATTAAGGAGATTGCAGGTAAACGACCGGAACTACTCCTCAATATGTATAACAAATGTTTGATGAAAGGACTATTCCCAAGAATGTGGAAAAGACAGGAACTGGTCCTAATCAGCAAAGTAAAGGGTGACCCAGACTCACCATCAGTATACCAGCCACTCTGCATGCTTGATACAGCAGGAAAGCTAGGAGAAGCTATAATCGCCAACGGGGGACTCTCGGAAAGACAACACGGCTTTACACAAGGAAGGTCTACTGTAGATGTAATCGACGTATTCGAAGCCGCACAACAAAAAAATCACTTTAGTAGACCATTGCTTCTATTGGCCACATTAGACGTAAAAAACGCTTTCAATAGCCTCAGATGGCCGGACGTGCTACGAGCCTTGGAGATGGAATTTAACATACCGAAATATCTGCAGCGTATGGTTACAAATTATTTAAAGGACAGAGAGCTGCTATATAACACAACTGAAAGACAGTGCAAAATAAAAGTGACGTCAGGTGCGGCACAGGGGTCAATTCTCGGGCCAGACCTGTGGAATATTACCTACGATGAAATACTGAGAATAGCAATGCCACAGGACACATTCCTAGTGGGCTACGCAGACGACATAGCAGCTGTAAATAGCGCTCGGGGCACAGACGAGGCAAAACGAAAACTTCGGCAAGTTACGATAAGAACCAGTAGGTGGCTTGATTCACACGGTCTTCAACTGGCTACACAGAAGACGGAGTTGCTTCTACTTACCAGGAGACACATGCCGATGGAAATAAACATTGCCGTTGGAAATATTTCCCTAACAACTAAAAGATGTGTGAACTACTTGGGAGTACGACTTGATTGTAAACTGACGTACTCCAACCAAATTCAGCAAGCGGCGAGCAGGGCCACAAAAACAACAGCGCAACTAAGCTGTCTTATGGCAAACGTTGGTGGGCCACTACAATTAAAGCGTAGACTTCTGATGGCTACCAGCAACAGCATTCTTATCTATGGCTGCGAGATTTGGGGAGATGCAATGAGATAGAAGAAGAGGGCAAACGCCTTACTTGCAGTTCAGCGAACCGCTGCCTTGAGGATAACCTCGGCATACCGTACAGTCTCGGCTGTCACCGCTCTCGTCATTGCGGGTACTATCCCCATAGATCTGAAACTACAGGAGAGAAAGAAAATATGACAGAAGAAGCAAACAAATGCGCTAGAAGAAGGCGAAGAGGAAGAGATAAGACAACATCCCCCTCAGACTTGGCAGGCAAGATGGACCGCGAAAAGCAAGGGCAGATGGACGGCCAAACTAATTCCACGTCTTGATAATTGGTTAAGAAGGAAAAATTGAGAAGTGGATTATTACTTGACGCAGATGCTGACTGGACACGGATACTTCAGGAAGTATCTCTTTAGAATGGGCAAGTTTTGTACACCTTACTGCCTGTATGAAGATGAGAATGAAGTTGATGATGCCAAACATACGTTCTTTAAATGTACCCGATGGGCCTAGAAGAGGCGACAAGTGGAAGATGTGACAGGACCAATATCGGTGATATAAAACAGTTCTGCGAAGACATCCTGCGGTTGAAAAAACCTGATCTGGATGCAGCATACTGAACCCCACACAAGATGGCTGACTCAGTCTAAAGGATACCACCCCGAAGTAATGCAAACGCGGTTCCGGGGTGGACTAATTTCCAGGATGGAGACAAGGGAGTTTTTTAGTCAGTAGGCCCAAATGGGAGAGCCCGACATATCACGATTGGCGACGGCGTATCGTAAATGCAAGAATTCATTTTTACCACCTAGCCCGCAAAAAAAAAATATTTTAATATTTTTAATATTTTTAATATCCTTTATATTTTTAATATTTTAAATATTTTTAACATTTTAAATATTTTTAATATTTTTAATATTTTTAATATTTCTAGTATTTTTAATATATTTAACATTTTTAATATTTCTAATATTTTTAATATTTTTAATATTTTTAATATTTTTAATATTTTTAATATTTTTAATATTTTTAATATTTTTAATATTTTTAATATTTTTAATATTTTTAATATTTTTAATATTTTTAATATTTTTAATATTTTTAATATTTTTAATATTTTTAATATTTTTAATATTTTTAATATTTTTAATATTTTTAATATTTTTAATATTTTTAATATTTTTAATATTTTTAATATTTTTAATATTTTTAATATTTTTAATATTTTTAATAATGTTTAATATTTTTTATATTTTTATTATTTTTAATATTTTTATTATTTTTAATATTTTTCAAATATAAAAACTATTAAAAATATTTTACAAAAGTATTGGGTACCGACCATGCCATAATTGGCTAGTATGCAATGACCTGGGTTCAATGCCTGTCACAGCCATATACATTTGTTTGACCAGCGCCTGCTTTCTGAGCGATTCGATATTTTAAAGCTTCTTTAATATTAATCTTTTTTTCATCTCTATGGTTCACAAACATAATCTTTATATGCAATTTTTAACTGTGTTAGTATTTTTTAAGTTTTTGCATTTTTTAATAAATATTTTCTCACCTGTTACCTGTTTAAAAGTTTTCTTCCTTAACGTTTGCTTATATTGATATTTACCCTCTCAAAAACATTTGTAGTACTCGAAATATTTAATATCTAATACAAACAAACTCTTTCCCTTAACCTAACGCGCCAACATCTGTGTTAAATTTAATATTTGTGTAAAAAATATTTTTAATAAAAATCTCTTATCCTAGAGGACGGTTCAATCAACTGCTGTTTGGTGAATAATTTATTGTTTTATTTCCTTCCTCCCATTTTGTCTTTTTTGTGAGAAAAAGTCAATACATCGGAAAAAGTAATAAATCACAAACCGTTGCCGTGGCAAAAGAATAACAGGTGTGGAATACAAAAGGAAAATGCCATAAAAAAAAGGGTTGATTAAAATCAAAATACAGCTTGAATGGCTTTATGGTTAAGCACAAGCTGTTAGCGAAACGTAAGTTAAACTCTTAATGCGGAAAGTATGTATAGACAGTTTAACTTAGTAACAAATATTTACATTATAAATGTTTACCATTGAAGCTTATCATCATCAGTTATATTATCATGCTTTTGCTTGGCGTCGCATAATTGACGATGTATATTTCGCCACTTAAGCCACTTGTGGGCTGCCACTCGACGTATGATTGATACGTTGTTTCGTAAACAAATATTAATCATACACAGGCATTGTGTGTAAACAATATCTGCACACATAGGCAGCGTGCGGCTTTCATCACAACAAACAAGGCTCTGTTTCACGCCCGCCTACACTCTCTCTTTCTCTTTCTCCCTTTCTGGTTCATTGGTCGGTTTTGCCATGATTTCATCAGCTTTCATAGCCGACATATCGTTGTTTCAAAAACCTTGAATATTTAATTATATCCCACTTGAACCATTGTGCGTTTTATTCATAAGTTACCTCTATTGCATAAAAATATATACTATGTGCAGGTGTATTGTGAGTTTCTTTTTTTTGTTACCAACGCATAGTCATCATCATTATCATTATCATCGTCATCGTAATTGTTCATGCAATTTATTATGAAAAATGTGAAAATCATTTTCATGATGATGTGTCGAAAAACCGCATTATTTAATCAAATTTATTTATACCTACATATACATATATGTTATGCATGTGCGTACAAATCAGATTAAATGGTTTTCCATACACTCTCATGTGTAACACACACGTGTATGCGAGCGTGTGTATGTGAATGTTGTTAACAAAAGTCTATATGTATTTAACAATTATATAAACAAATTTTATGAAATCTACAATAACTCAGTGAATTTATAAAATTACACAAATACAAAGTGACCTCAAATGAAAATTGTAAAGCTTTTAATGCAGTCCTATGAGTTGAGGAAAAAGGAGAGAGTGGGAGAATCACAGAAAACTGTTGGCAATTAAGTGCAATCCTTTTCAGCTGTTGGATATTATAAACTTGACATAATTTTATTCATATAACGGAAACATGCAAATTTGTGTGGAACTGTATTGAAAACATTAAATGTATTGGAACTGGAAATGTATTAAAAATGTTAAAAATATAATAATAATAAGAATATCAAAAATATTAAAAATATAAAGATATAAAAATATAAAAATATAAAAATATATAAATATAAAAATATAAAAATATAAAAATATAAAAATATAGAAATATAAAAATATAAAAATATAAAAATATAAAAATATAAAAATATAAAAATATAAAAAAATAAAAATATAAAAATATAAAAATATAAAAATATAAAAATATAAAAATATAAAAATATAAAAATAAAAAACTATAAAACTATAAAACTATAAAAATATAAAAATATAAAAATATAAAAATATAAAAATATAAAAATATAAAAATATAAAAATATAAAAATATAAAAATATAAAAATATAGAAATATAAAAATATAAAAATATAAAAATATAAAAATATAAAAATATAAAAATATAAAAATATAAAAATATAAAAATATAAAAATATAAAAATATAAAAATATAAAGTATAATATAAAAAAAAAAATATAAAGTGACTTGTGGCCGAGACCACCGTCATGTTCAGCTTAAATGGACCCCAGCTCGCGCGGTATCTGGGGGGGAAAGAGGCGTGGGTAAAAATATAAAAATATAAAAATATAAAAATATAAAAATATAAAAATATAAAAATATAAAAATATAAAAATATGAAAATATAAAAATATAAAAATATAAAAATATAAAAATATAAAAATATAAAAATATAAAAATATAAAAATATAAAAATATAAAAATATAAAAATATAAAAATATAAAAATATAAAAATATAAAAATATAAAAATATAAAAATATAAAAATATAAAAATATAAAAATATAAAAATATAAAAATATAAAAATATAAAAATATAAAAATATAAAAATATAAAAATATAAAAATATAAAAATATAAAAATATAAAAATATAAAAATATAAAAATATAAAAATATAAAAATATAAAAATATAAAAATATAAAAATATAAAAATATAAAAATATAAAAATATAAAAATATAAAAATATAAAAATATAAAAATATAAAAATATAAAAATATAAAAATATAAAAATATAAAAATATAAAAATATAAAAATATAAAAATATAAAAATATAAAAATATAAAAATATAAAAATATAAAAATATAAAAATATAAAAATATAAAAATACAAAAAAATAAAAATATAAAAATATTACAAAAATAACAAAAATATTTAAAAATATCAAAAGTATCACTTATCACTTATTATTACTCGAAAAACATCTTCTTTATATATAAAATTATACTGTACGTGTGTTGTGACTGAACTCCTCCTAAACGGCTGGACCGATCTGCATACATTTTTTGTATGAGTTTGGGTGGCGCCCCCGGTGGGTTAGATTTACAATTGAAAATCAAAAGGGCTGTATCTCATGAACTATCAGAGGTATGAAGATGAGATTTGGTATACATGTTCTTGGAGCAGTATTAATTACAGCCAAGGAGGAAGTGGGCGGCGCCACGCCCCCATTTAAAAATCGCTCTAACAGCTTTTCTAATAGACCGATTGATACGAAAATTTTACCAAGTGGTACTGTTGATAGTCCGTGAATATTCTTGATTGTGATTGGATGAAGGGGCGTGGCACCTTCCACACAATTTTAAATGGGTATATCTTATGAACTACCAGAGGTTCAAAGATCAGATTTGTTATATATGTTGTTGGTACATTATGAAACAGCCAGGGTGGAAGGGGGCTGTGCCATGCCCCTTTTTAAATAAACCGTTATAACTAAATTAACACAGTATGTTGCAGTTCGCCTAGAGATATGAATGGGATATTTAACAAGAAATTGGTAAATAGTGCCGAGGCGCTGCTCACGCACGTCAATATTTGACTATGTAACTGTATCAAACAATTGTCCGTACACCATTCAGTTGAGGACATACCGAATCTGCGCCGACTAAAACAGTGATGTGTTTTGCATTTACTTTACAGATATGTGTTTTTCAATTATTTTACACGAGTAAATTACTGGGGGCACAATTTGAATTTTCTTAGAATGTCAGGGGTAGCATTATCGAACATTTGGGAAGAATCTATATGTGGGTTTATTTTAGACCTACAGAACTTCAGATAGTTAAAAGTGTAAATCTAGCTGCACAATAATAAAGAGTGTTAGACTCTCTTTTGGTATACTAGGGCAAATCATACAAAGTCTTACACTAGAACAACTATTACAAATCGAATTTGTTTTCAAAATACACGCTCTGTTCACTAATCTTATGGAGCACTTTGTCAAGTTTATAGTGCAAAAAATCATCCATTTGATCAGCTAATACGCAATATTATGGATCGACTACATTTACTATTTCCGATAATATTTATCCAAATTAAGCGCGTACCATGCGTAGAGAAGAAGCCATAGCCATAGCCGGTGGATGAACAATTGATTTTTTATATTTATCATGTCATTGCAAAACATTCGGAGGAGAAATGATTCCAACACGACGGCATACATGCCATATTGCGCATGAGACCATCACTTTGCTAAGCCAAACATTTGGTGGCCGAGACATGGTAATACGAGTATATTATACAAAAATAGCATAAGCAAAATTTTTGATCACTTGGAGAACAAGAAATAGAATAGTGTTTTTTATGGCAAAATACTTAAAGTTTGGTACACATACAGTTCTCAAAAATAAATGCATGAATCTTCAAACGAAATTTTCATTTGCGATCAATGGGCGGAGAAGGCATGCCAAATGTGTTTTTTACATCCACAGACAGTAACCAGTACAACACATAAAAATATAAATTTATTTTTGATATTTAGCGAATGTCTGTTTCCGATTAGTGAAAGAAGTTGTTTTTCTCCCTACATACAAAAAAAACTTGATCTACATGTCGGCAGTATAGATATAAATTTGATGATGAACTTTTTACGTCCGTCATAAGATAGTTAGTATTTAAAATAAAAGTCTTCCATGGTTAACTTCCATGTTAAGGAGTTACTTGAAATTAGTTACATAAGTTACTAAGCTCAACTTATTTTTTTCGTTTTAAAAATACTTTGTATGTTAGATCCGGGACCGGCCGTGGCAAAGTGGTTAGAACACGCGACTACCATGCGGGAGATCGCAGGTTCAAACCTGGCTCCAGTCATCTTAAAAAAAAAAGAGAAAAAAAAATAAAAAAAATGTTCTTTCATTGTCGGCTCCCCTCGAATGTTGTTGACAGCAACTTCGCAGTATTAAGCGTCGATCCAATCGTCGTGTCTAGTAAGAGCTTCTCAAACAGTGACGTTCGCATTCGTCGATAAACAAGTAGGTGCCGTTATTTGTGAATCTAAAAATAGAAAGCGTGTTCATTCACAACAACGCGAGAAGCTATCCCATACCTCATTCATGGGGTGCAAAGGGAAATTAAGTAAGTAAGTAGTATGTTAGATCTACAAATACAAGTTAGAAATGTGAATTATATTATATTATAAGTTAATATACAATAGCGAAGCATTGCCGGGCCCACTAGTATAAAAATATATAAAAATATTACAAAAATAACAAAAATATTTAAAAATATCGAAAGTATCACTTATTATTACTCGAAAAACATCTTCTTATAAATCTTTAAGTAGCCGTGATAGTAAAATCTGTACAGCCGATTAACTACTGTGGCCTGAGAATGTCAGAAGTCTTCACTATTGAATAAACAATAAAATGTGACTGCTTTTTATCCACACATTTTTTCTCGTTCAACTGAGGTTTAGTTATCTAAAAACATCCGCATTGTAAATTTTATAACTTCTGTGTTGGAAAATATGCAGGCTAAAGACTATCTTTACATACAAATTAATCTAAAGAATTAACATTTGCCCCAGAAATACCAGCAGATCAACGGACCGATAACATACCAAACACATTCAAGCATAAACGCAATCAAAAACGAATTCCATTCGCATCACACGCACGCACACTAATGCAATCACAAGGATTTTGTAGTTAAGCCAAACACACAGAGGTAGTTTCTAAAAACAACACAAACGCCCCATAGGCGATATGTATGTAGGTGTAAGAGTGTAGGGACTAGAGTAATACGAGGGCATACACATAAGTGGTGGTTTCGTGTGTTCGTGTGTATGTGTACGTGCCTCTATATAACAGCGACAGGGGTCTTATGTTCTAGTGGCATCCTGAATATTGTGGTCGTTCCTAAATGTTTGTTATACCATCATTACATGAGACCAAAATACGCACGCATGAATATTAATGCATACACCACGTGTACTTTGTGTGTGTGTGTGTGTGTGTGTGTGTGTGTGTGTGTGTCTGCGAGAGAGGGTACAGCATGTAAAAACTGCCATTGTGGTGCTTTGTTGCTGTTGCTATTGCTGCTGTTATTATTGTCAATCATGTCGTTAACCTAATACTAACATGATTTCATTTTTGTGAAGAGGAAATTCCAACCCAAAAACATCAGCAACTGTTGTTGTCACTGCTGTTAAAGTTCTGTTCGATTTTTTCTTCTGTGGCGGCCGGAAAACCAACAACAAAGCGCAAAAGGTTTCATAAACGAATTTGTGCGTTTCTGTGTGTGGGTGTCTAAATTCATTTTACATGAAATTTAGTGGTTGATTTCAAGTATCATAAATGGAAATTGAATTTATTATAAAAACCCAATTACAAAGCCACCGAATGACACGCACTTTTGCACAAAAACGAAACAAAACAGCCGCACAAACACTCACATTCGCACAAACAAAAAGGATATTCAATATTTTGTGTACGATGGTAAATTTTCCAAATCAATTATATTCAAATTTTTCACATGACTCAGCCTGACTGAAGATACAAAACAAAACAAAGAGACTACAGACAACTCAATTAAAAATACAATTTAGCCACAAATCGAAAAATAAAGGCTCTCTGTTTTTTTTGCTGGCACAACAAAAGAAAACTTGTTTTGTGTGCGGTAATAGTATGTCTGGAGTGAATGAAAGTCATTGTGTCACAGAGTAAGTGAGAAAAAGTGTTAAGTACAAGATGTAAAGGAAAGTACGAAGACAATAGATGAAACTATAGAACAGATGCAGGTGCAGGTGATAGCCTAAGGGTTTGTGTAAGGTGTGTGCTTTGTAGTAAGATGGTTTAATGTTTTTAAACATTATAATATGTTGAGCCTGGGGAAACATTTATAGAGCAATAGGTTTTGAGGAAAAGAATAAAAGGATATTTAATAGGAATCTCTATTAAAAACATTTTAAGAAAAAATTATATTAAAGGTAAAATTTTTTATATTTTCATTGAACCTTAAGCACAATAACAAATTATGAACACTCTTGGACAAAGCATCAAAAAGCCATGCTCCGTTTCAATTTCGACTATTACAGATTTCGTAGATTATGTATTTTTAAATTTTTTGCTATTTCTTATATCTTAAATTTTAAATATTCTTATTATATTATAAAGGGCGTTCAGTTAGAAAAGTTTAACCAGCTGCTGTATATAAAAATTGTAAATATGGCGTCTTCGCTTGAAGGTCCATAAAATTGCGCTTATTATATGTAGTTAGGCCTGCTAGTGCTTATGCCATTGATAGTTTGTATTCTAGGACCATTTCTGACTAACTTGCTCATATATCCTTTTTTCAAACTCAGTAAAAAAAAGTCATAAATTGCATTAAATAAAAATGGGATTTACTCATTTGAATTGGAAGAGAATAAACATAATTTAGTTTAAAAAAATTTAATAAGGACACATTAATTTTAGGTTAGTGCTCAAAATTAGATATATTTTTGAAAAAGTTTGCTTACAATATGTAATTACGTTTTATGTTGCTAATGCTAGCAACAGTTTTTGCCTAAGATCCTTTTTGATCAACGTTCCCACATATCCTTTTATTAAACTTACATAAAAGTGAGTATAATAACAACATATTAAAAAGGTTTTCTTATTTTATCGTTGGTTTTAGCAATAAAAGTTAATTTAACTTAAAAAAGTAAAGTATTTATCCATTTATTAAAAATAAAAATGAAGAATACAAAAATGAAAATATTTCTATAAAAACGTGTTTACATTATGTAATTATGCCTGAATTTTCTAATGTCAACGACATTTTTCGCCTAGCGCTATTTCTGACCAACTTCATCAAATGTCCTTTTTTAGACCCTTTAAAAGTTGTTAGAACTTGCAAAATATAAAATAGCCTTATATAACATATTTATAAACAAGTAAAATAAGTTAACTTACCTTAAGTTAAAAAAAGGATATTTGAAGAAGTGAGTCACTAATTGTCATACACAAAAAAATTGTGATCGCCTGACCGACACCAATCCTAACCACATATTGTAAGCACATATTTGTAGAAATATGTCCAATTTTAGATTCGAATTATTGATTTAAAAAAAAATGTGTAAAACGTCACTTTCTCAATTGAATATTTTTCTAAAAAAAAATGTTCTTACATTACGTAGTTAGGTCTGGTTTTGCTAATATCATCCAAATTTTTGTCTAGGGCTATTTGTGCGCAACTTGGCCGAGTGTCCTTTTTCTGGAGTCACTTAAAAGGTGTTAAAACTCGCAAATTATACAATAGGTTTATATAGCATAACTATGCGTAAGTTAAAAAAGTTAACTTTTTGTAAAATAAAGAAAGGATATATGGACTAGTGGATAAATAAGGGTGCTAAGCGAAAAATGTAAGGGGCATTAGTAACAACAAACCTTATTACTTATTGTAAGCTCAATTTTGTGGAAATATTTCTAATTTTGGATTCGATATATTGATTTTAAATAAATGTGCAAAACATCATTTTCCCAACTGAATATTTTTCTAACACAAAATGATCTTACATTATGTGGTTAGGTCTGGTTTTGCTAATTTCATCGAAATTTTTTGTCTAGAGTTATTTCTGACCAACTTGGTCATATGTCCTTTTTTTGAACCCACTTAAAAATTGTTAGAACCAATTTATAAAAGCTTTATATAGAATATTTATAAGTAAGTTAAAAAAATTATCTCTCATTGAGTGAAAAAAAGGATATATGGACAAGGGGGTCAATAAGGATCCTAAATAAAAAAATGTAATCGCTTTAGCAACAGCAAACTTAAACACATATTGTAGGCACATTTTTGTACAAATATGTCTAATTTTAGATATTGATTTTAAATAGTTTTGATTAAAACGTTACATTCCTTTTAGTTAAGTGACTTTTATACCTTCAACACGTCATAAAATGAGTAAATGTATAATATATTTTGCAATATATTCCACTTTAAGGGGACATTAAAAAAAGGATATATGACAAAAGTAGGCAAAAAGTATCATAAGCTAAATATTTTATGGCAGCAGCAACTTGAGACCTAACTACGTATTGTAACCACACGTTGACGAAAATGTATCAAGGTTTGAATGCCACTTACGGTATTCAAATAAATGTATAAAACTTATAGTTTTTTAAGTTAAATGAACTTTTATTGTTTGCGCAAATCATAACATAAGTAAAGCTAGTTCATATATTTTTTTCTTCTCACTTTTTAAAAAAAGGATATATGGAGAAGTGTTTCAGAAAAGATCCTAGCCAAAAAACATTAATGGTATTAACACACCAGACCTAACTACATATCTGATTCACACTTTTTTCCAAATACAGAGATTCGATTTTTAGATATGAAATATAAATATGTATGTATGTATGTATAAAATACTTCAGCAATGCGCAAAACGAGTAAAGCTCTGTTATATTTGGCAATTATACTATTTACTAAGTGAGTTCAAAAAAGGACATATGGCCAGGTTGGTGCCAAAAAGGATATGGAAAACAAGTTTCGATGGCATTAGCAACACCAGATTTATCAACATATCGTAAGCACAATTTTGTTGAAATATGTCTATTTTTAGAAACGACATATTGATTTCAAATAAATGTGTAAAAAATTTGACATTTTCTTAAATAAAACAAACATTTATACCTCCAGAAAAGCCTAAAACGAGTAAAAGTTTTTTATATATTGCAATTATACACATTTTTGACTAAGTCGAAAAAAGGATATATGGGAATATTGGTCGAAGAGGATGATAGACAAAAAATAGGCCCTGAAATAGCAATTACAAGTCTAACTACATGTTGTAAACACACTTTTTCGCATAATCTGAACATTTGAAACAAATGTAAAAAAAATCGTTGTGTTAAACGTTTTCTTCTCCTTCAGGACAGTGTTTCAAGAAGGTTCCTAGACAAAAAAAAGTAAATAGCAATTTCTCACCAGACTTAACTACTTGTTAGTGGAATACTCTTTTGTAAATAATTTTAACTTTTTCGAACATTAAATGCTTCAGCAATGCTCAAAATGAGTAAAGCTCTATTATATTTTGCAATTTTTCTATTTACTAAGTGAGTTAAAAAAAGGATATATATGCAAATTATTGTAAAAAGGATATGGACAAAAAGTATCGATGGCATTAGCAGCACCAGATTTATCAACATATTGTAAGCAAATTTTTGTGGAAATAGATTCAATATTTGACGTACTGATTTCAAATGAACGTGTAAAAATTTGACTTTTTCTTAAAAAAAACCCAACATTTATACCTTCAGGAGACCCTAAAATGGACAAAGATCTTCTATATATTGCAATTATACTCATTTTTGACTAAGTCAAAAAAAAGGACATATAAAAATTTTGGTCAAAAAGGGTGCTAGACAATAAATTTCCATTGCAATAGCAACGGCAAGCGTAACTACGTATTGTAAACACATTTTTCGCAATATGTCTAATATCTCTTGCACTTAAGCATTAATCTATCCCAATATTCTTAGAAACTTACCCCCTCAAAGTGCTTTAGTGCATTGATATCCTACAAGAACTGTAATAAAAATACAATAAAAGACCACTTGTAATCCAAAAAAATAACCTACTTCTGCAAAGTATCTGTAGGACACTTGCCAAAACATGAACCCTACATTAAGAGCCCTCAAAACTTCTCAACAACATCATTTCATGTTTACTTGTTTATTGAAATTTTGCAACTTTTGCGATATCTTAATATCTATATAAGAAATTCCAAATCATCAAGTGTTTTCGAAACCTTTTTGATAGACTTCGATCTCTGACTTTTCGATTTGTCAATATATTTGCCATCTTTTAGTGCTTTTATGTCTGACAACACAACTACCCATTGTCCTTGTCAAAAGTCCTGTGTGTAGTTCAATTATTTCCTCCTTTTTTTCTCAGCACAATACAAATCTTGCTTATCCGGTTTATACTTTTGTGTGCAGAGTTAAACATTATGTTGCCTGGGTAAACAATCGTAGCTCATTCGACAGGATACCACTAGAGACAGAGAATACATATATTAATATTTATAAATTTTTGGGCCTACATAAGGGTTTCGATTTCTGTTTGTGCCACACAAAATAAAGTTGTTAAGTCGATGGATCGATGAATACTTATAAATATATATATATATGTATTTATATGTAACGTTGTTATTTGTTATATATTGTCCCTGATTGCATTTATTTCAATAGGTTTTCTATCAACAACAACAAATCTATTTACATGTATACCCGTATGTATATTTGCTAGGGGTATTTATAATACAAACACAACTGTAATGAATATTTTTTTCGGTTACAGCTTACAGGCTATTGTATATTTTTCTATAACTGTATTATAGTTAGGAGTTGGATATCGTTCTATTTTTGTTGTTGTTGTTATTTGCGCAATTCCTTTCATATTATTTTGACATAGAGGGTTATGCTTTAGTCCTTTTTTATTTTTTGCTTGGTAATATGTTGGTATATTTTTTACTGTCAATCGCAGTCACTGAATACAATAAACCAAAAAATGACAAGTAACATAAGTTTTATAGGTTTTATTGTTGATATGTACATAATATATCAATATATTGTATATATTATGAAATAACATCGCAATAGGAAAAAAGGAAGAGCTAAGAAGACCAGACAATAGGAAATTTTTCTCTAGGAGATATATGAACTACAGTTTGTGTCAGAGATTTAACAAGTTTTGTACGAGTTGTGCTTACATGCACTATAATTTGGTTATGAATATATTCAGTAAAGTAGTGTGACCTATATGGGTAAAGGATGTGTCAAATGGTAATCATTTAAATGGGATTAAGTGATCGAAAAAATATTGTAACGTAACAAGAGGTACATGAAAATATAAAGTAGACCTTTTACAGAGTGGTTAGATGGATGATGAATGAATATTTTGCATAAATACATAGGTATATCATGTAATCAACTGACAAGGCACGTGCAGTAGGTTGGGATCCATTTCGTGTAGAAGGTTCACGATTTCATTTTAGTATCTTGTCTTAACATTTAACCGTAAATTGCGTTAAAGCATTTAGCAATGATGTGCTGAAGGAATAAAAGTCTCTTAATTTAAGGAAAATTTAAGTTTTTACACATTTTATTAATCCATTCCTATCCAAAATTAGACATATTTCTACAAAATTATGCTTACAATATGTAGTTAGGTTTGGTGTTGACTATACTATTACATTTTTTAGCCTTGGACCCTTATTAAATCACTCGTCCATATATCCTTTTTCTAACTTACTAAAAGATAACATTTCTAACTTACTTATAAATATGCTATTTCATATTTTGCAAGTTCTAACAACTTTTAAGTAAGTCAAAAAAAAGGAAATATGACCAAGTTTGTCAAAATTAGTGCTGGACAAAAAATGTTGTTGACGTTAGCAAATCCAGACCTAACTACATATTGTAAACAAATTTTTTTGTCGAAATGATAAGTTGAACCTGATTTAAAGTAAGTCAAAGAAAAGTACATATGGCCATGGTTGTCAAAAATAGTTCTAGATAAAACATTTTGATGATGTAAGCAAATCTAGACCTAACTACAAATTGTAAGTACATTGATTTTTTGAAAGTATGTCCAAAAAAGGACATATGGTCAAGCTCGTCAAAAATAGTCCAAGACAAAAAATATAGATTACGTTACCAAATCCAGACCTAACAACATATTGTAAGCACATTTTTTTGTCAAAATGACAACATGTGGCCCTTATTGACCCACTTGTCCATATAATATCTTTTTAAACTTACTGAAAGTTAACTTTTTTAAATTACTAATAAATACGTTATTTTATATATTGCAAGTTGTAACAACTTTTAAGTTAGTCCAAAAAAAGGACATATGACCAAGTTAGTCAAAAATAGCGCTAGACAAAAAACGGTCGATGACGTTTGCAAATCTAAACCTAACTACATATTGTAAGCACATTTTTGTTGTCTAAATAACAACATGAACATTTTGAAAGTAAGTCCAAAAAAGAACATTGTGAAAAAGGAGTTTGTTAAAATGCCCTATATAAAAAATGTCGATGACGTTAGCAAATCCAAACCTAATTGTAAGCACATTTTTTTTTTGTCGAAATGACAACTTGAACTTTTTGAAAGTAAATCCAAAAAAGGATATATGGTCATGTTTGTCAAAAATATTCATAGACAAAAAATGTCGATGACTTTAGCAAATCTAAACTTAACTACATATTGTAAGCACATTTTTTTTGTCGAAATGACAACTTGAACTTTTTGCAAGTAAGTCCAAAATAAAGGAGATATGGCCAAGTTTGTCTAAAATGTACCTAAACAAAAAATTTTGCTGACGTTAGCAAATCTAGACCAAACTACAAATTGTAACTACAATGAACTTTTGAAAGTAAGCCCAAAAAAGGACATTTGGCCAAGTTTGTCAAAAATAGTCCTAGACAGAATGATGACGTTGGGACCGTCGTTGACCCACTTGTCCATATATCATTTTTTAACTTACTGAAAGTTAACTTTTTTAAATTACTTTTAAATATATTATTTTGTATATTGCAAGTTGTACCAACTTTCAAGTAAGTCCAAAAAAAGGACATATGGTCAAGTTTGTGAAAAATAGAGCTAGACAAAACATGTCGTTGATGTTAGCAAATCCAGACCTATCCACATTTTGTAAGCATATTTTTCCTTGTCAAAATGACAACTTAAACTTTTTGAAAGTAAGTCCAAAAAGGACATATGGCCATGTTTGTCAGAAATATAGATACATTTTTGCAACTCGTTTAAGGACAGGAACTACTGAACCGAAAGTAATCCGGTCCTTTAATGTGTGGTTTAAGTCACATTACAAAGTCAAGAGTAAATTGACACCTAAGCCAACCCTAAACGAAATGTATCAGTTATCTTCATACAAGTACTTTGGAACTAGCACCGACTCATTCACCCCAGTAAACCGATCCCATGACTGGTGCAGCACCGGTTATACTCCTGTGGAGAATATACACAAATAATGCTTTAGGAATTAATTGTTTTCCATTTCTCTGATATTTGAATCCAGTTAATAATATATATCATACTCAGTGACCTTTGCCTCGTAAAGCTGCATATGTGCTGCCATTGAACTTTTTTCATACATGGCTGGCTGTTAAGCATTTCTGCTGACTCCCCACTAGCCGTCACCCACCACTTCGCTATCAACATATTAAATATTTTACATTTTTATATAGCAGAAATTCTTGCACTTATTAATTTGATAAGCACAGCAGCGCGGCAAAGCTTATCCACTCTCCCTTTCTAAGCTATCTCTCTTCTCCGCACAAATACCCATTCAACTTTTTTTCTATATTTTGTTCCTTTTTTTCTTTTGCCAACTCAAAATCAAATCAATGTCATTTTAACTTAGATTCGTTTTATTGCACTCTGCACGACGATTCAGTTATACTACTACTCGTAAAGGATATTAGTGATGGCGGAGAAAGGATGACAGTAAGGATTTTACCTCTACTACTACATACAATTTTTTTTTTCATACTATATTAAAAATTCATGTATATTTTTATGTTTTCTTCTTCTCTTTTGTAAACTAGTTACTTAAGGTCAAAGTAGTTGGTTGTAAGATTGTATACAGCAGGGAATATAAATAAGTATTAATTCGAATGGGTGTGCGTGTGTATAAAACTATATATAAATAGGTATAGTGTGTGAGTATGCTCATCAAAAGAAATATATCTCTTATAAATGTAACAACTTAGTTGGGTGTTTTTTAAAGGACCCTTGTCAGATGTTAAGGATTTTTCTTTTAGAATAACATGAAAACACGTAGATTTCATGTTTAAAATGTTATTTCTATTTGCTGTTTTCTATTTGATGCTAACAACAAATACATTTGTGCCATTAGAAAATATGGGATTTTTTTTGATCGAGCCCTATGTACATTAGGGGTATAACCAAATTTTGGCCCTAGCACCACGCGTTGGCGAAGGTTGTGTTATTAACGAAAAAATAATTTTGGGGTCATTTCGGATAAAAAACCTCACCCACGAAAACGATTTTCTAAAATCTCCCAAAAAAAAAAACATTCATTTTAAATAAAAAATTTTAAATACTTTATTAATAAAGTAAAATAGTAAACTGAAAAATTTTGTTTAATTATTAAAAGACATAAACTTTAAATTTAACGTGCGCGTTGTTTTGCATAATGGATAAATGTCCTGTATTACCTTAATACCGCGTTCTCAAATATGTTGCTTCGCTGTTGCTTTGGGATTACTGAAGCTTTTCTAACTCAGTGTCTTTTAAGACATGCTTGACCGTTCTTAAATCGTGCTAAGTATTGATCTAAAGCTGCAAAGTTGTCTTTATTAAAGCAAAAAAAGTTTTTTGCGCTTTTTAGCTAAATGAATAAAAAAACCATTTAAAAACTTTACCGCGTTTGGTGGGTGAACTTTTTTGACAACTGCGAAAAAGCAATAACATTTTTTTATATAATTTTCAATGGCCTATTCGACTATGCTAGGGCCATTTAGATATTTGCAAAAAATTGCAAAAAGTTATATCCCTAATGTACATCTTTGTGAGACTCTGGTATTTTTTATTTATTATATTTTTTTCTCAGTGATTCAATAAAATTCCTTTCATGCCTGAAAATAGACCAACATCTGGTTTACGCAAAACAGGGTGATTTGAAAGCTGCTGTTGCTGCTGTGAATAGTAACATCGTCTCGTTCTCCAGTTACTGGCGTTTTCTATGAAAATTACTTATTTAAAAAGGGAATCGTTATAAGAGGAGGGGGTTGTCGACCTCAGCTTAGTAGGGAATCTCTCTTTTTATGGTCTTTTATTATATTAATTGTAAGGGAAATGAGCTTACTATGGTCTGGTATGTTGGCAACAGAGTAGCCCAAAAAAAAGCGGATTTATTTTTTGACATATTATGTACAGAGTTGGAGGTTTTAGTTATCCTTGTGCGGCAAAAGGTCTGGCCACAAGTTTCACCTCAGAGTTATTTATTTAATTAAGTTGGCTGTCCTCAGTTACTGTACGAGTATAACTTTTCAGCGTAGAGATTTAAGGTAAATAAATTAAGGCAATTTTGTGAGTTGTTCGCTTCCTATGTGGTGTGATTGCTCTGTATAGTATTTGGCTTTAAGTTAAGTTATGTTGGGGAGAATTTTGAACTTAGAGCAAAGTTAAGAAATCTTAAAACTTTACGAAATCCGGTTTTATTAAAGCAATGTAATGTAATTTAAAAATTATTTCAAAGGCAAGTTTTGTTAACAGTTCTTGTCTTTAGCACAACAGTACAACACATAATATTGGGACTCAAATCTGAGAATTTCACGCGAAAATGACAACTTGGGACCGTTATTGAACCACTTGACCATATATCCTTTTTTAAACTTACTGAAAGTCAACTTTTTTTAATTACTCATAATTATGTTATTTTATATTTTGCAAGTTCTAACAAATTTTAGGTAAGTGCAAAAAAGGACATATGGCCAAGTTTGTCAAAAATAGAGCTAGACAAAAAATGTTGGTGATGTTAGCAAATCCAGACCTAATTACATATTGTAAGCTTATTTTTTCTTGCAGAAATGACAATTTGAACTTTTTGAAAGTAAGTCCAAATAAGGACATATGGCGAAGTCTGTAAAAAATGGTCCTTTACAAAAAATGTCGATGACGTTAGCAATTTTAAACCTAACTACATAACTTGAACTTTTACTTGAACTTTTTGAAAGTAAGTGCAAAAAAGGACATATGATCATGTTTGTCGAAAATAGTCTTAGATAAAAAATTTCGATAAAATTAGCAAATCCAGACCTAACTACATATTGTAAGCAAATTTTTTTTTTTTATCAAAATGACAACTTGAACTTTTTGAAAGTAAGTCCAAAAAAAGTCAGTTTCTGTACAAGAATGACTTAAGCGCGTAGAGATTTAAGGTAAATAAATTAATATATCTATGTGTTCCTCTAACTCCCATTGGAGCATAGGGCGTCTTTTTAACGATTCCTTAGCAATTTAGATTTCGGAAGATGTGGGTTGCTAACCCCCGTCTCCTAGATTGGTAATAAGGCTGCTATCTGCGTGTCCAATCCCACGAAGCAACCATGCTTCAACATTAAAACAATGTAATTTAAAAATTATTTCAAAGGCAAGTTTTGTTAAAAGTTCTTGTCTTTAGTACAACAGTACAACACATGATATTGGGACTCTAATCTGAGAATTTCACGCGAAAACAGCAACGAAATTAAGAAGTTTTGCAATTTTTGTTTTATCAAGTTACATGCCATAATAATTTAATATCGATTTGAAGTTAGTAAATATCGTATAGGGGAATTTGTCACATTTTACGCTCTTTTGTTTGACATAACTCGAGAACCACTAGTCCGTTTTAGCTGAAACTAATTTAAAAAAATTTAGAATTACAATTCCTTTAATCTGTTCATATAACAAGCAGCAGTTGCACTTTTCCATGTATTAAATGAATTTGAACTGGGTTACAATAAAACTGTTATACTCCGTGGCGAATGATTTACGTGGAATATTACATATGATAATCATACGCCACCATATCGTTTTTACTTAATGTCAAACAAAAGTGTTTAAAACGTTACAAATTTTCCTATACGATACTTACCAACTTCAAACTAATATTAAATTATTATGGCATGTAACGTGACAAAACGAATGATGCAGAACTTCTTCCTTTTGAGGCTACTTTCAGTGCAGTTCTCAGAATTGAGTCCCAAATAAATGAGCTGAAATAAATCAGGTGAATGAGCTGTTGTACTGAAATTTAATTTTTTTTATTTAAGGTGGATTTTTAGCACTTTTTCTATATTTTAAAACATAGACCCTATATGAATCTTTATTGCCCACTATTGTACTATTGGTCATAACCACAGTGAAAGGCTAAGAGTGAAACCTACCGAAATAAATATAAAAAACTTCAATTTATATGAAAAAAAAATTTCATTTGTTTTAAAAAAAAATATTTAAATTGTTTTCCTACACAAATCAAAGCCTTTCCTGGCTACATTCTTAAAACCACATAGATTTCCATTGAAATTCAATTTTCAACATGTATTCTCTGACCAATTTTTTCCACAACAAATAACAACAATCTTTAAACAAATCCTCTTAAAGCAATCCATGAGTAAAACAATTTATTGAATTCTTCTCAAAAATACAACGAAACAAAACTGAAACTTGTGTTTCGAAAACGCAATTCTCTCATGCTACAAGATCTCTCTTGGGTCATCATTCTTCGTGCGTTCACTTGCAAACAATTTTCCACCCACATAGACTTGCTCGGCCACACACACACACATAAAATTTACATATATCCCTTAAGATGAAGAACTTTGTCAGTGACAAAGTAGTAGCAAATGTTTTAAATATAAAAAGCTTTTAAAAAATTGTCAATGATAGCACAACTAAAGTGTCACATTGAGCTGCCTTTTAAGGAGCTATGAAAGAAGTCCTTAAACTTTAACATATGCTCGTTGATGGCTCTGGCGATGATGATGATGACGATGACGACGCTGATAACAAGATTACTGTATATATATTCTCATTTTTATGAGCACTTATTCTTGTGATTTTTATGCTGTTGTTGTGCATTCAAAGCAACAACACAACATCAGCAGCAGCAACTATGACAACAGGCATAGCAAAAGGCCCAACAGGCTTGGAGGAAAAATAAACAAGGAATAAAATTATGAAACATCCTTTGAACGGCAACAAAAGGATACTCTGCAATAGCAGCTGAACCAAGACAAAGAATAGCAAAAGAGTTTTTAGTTAATTACTTGAGCATAAGTACAATTTCCTAGATTATAACATTATAAATATGTTACAGGCGGTTAAAAAATTAGATGAACTGCCATCAAAGGCAGGGCTGAAACGAGGGAGGTGTGAAGATAAGGGATGAATCTAAAATTACACAACTCACTGAAGGATAAACACTAGAATTTTATAAAAAAATTATATTGGAAAAATTCAGAAATAAATCTCTTGTGGAAGTGTAACTTTTCTCTTCACATTCGTTTTTAAATTTTCAAATTAAAAATAAATTTTTTTCAAAAATTCAAAATTTTTTTCAAAAATTCATTTTTAAATATTTTCATTTTTAAATTAAAAACTTTTAAATTCAAAACTATATTTCTATATATTTATAATTTTTTATTTTTAAATTTTTATATTTTTATATATTTATTTTTTTTTATATTTTTATATTTACAAAATTATATTTTAAATTAAAAATTAAAAATTAAAAATTAAAAATTAAAAATTAAAAATTAAAAATTAAAAATTAAAAATTAAAAATTAAAAATTAAAAATTAAAAATTAAAAATTAAAAATTAAAAATTAAAAATTAAAAATTAAAAATTAAAAATTAAAAATTAAAAATTAAAAATTAAAAATTAAAAATTAAAAATTAAAAATTAAAAATTAAAAATTAAAAATTAAAAATTAAAAATTAAAAATTAAAAATTAAAAATTAAAAATTAAAAATTAAAAATTAAAAATTAAAAATTAAAAATTAAAAATTAAAAATTAAAAATTAAAAATTAATAATTAAAAATTAAAAATTAAAAATTAAAAATTAAAAATTAAAAATTAAAAATTAAAAATTAAAAATTAAAAACCCGTGTGGTTGGGTTATCCATCGGGCGCGTCGGTAAAAGCCCGCTCGCGAACCAACCTAGTTCCAGTTGCCAATCGGGAAAGGTAAGTCGAGTAGATAAGCCGGAACTGAGATGCACGCAGATCGCCTCCTACCCTAGGATTTCCCAGTGTAGGAACTGGATACCGGCCTGAATGAGGGGTTAATGTTACGGTCATGTCTCTGGCATTAGCCTCAATTTTGGGACGGTGAAAGTGTGTTTCTGTGGGAGAGAAGGAGACTCTCTTTAAACAAAACCCCCCAATCCAAGGTGGGCTGCATAGGCCGAGGGATGTATGGCTATAGGGGTTACATATTAGTCGTTACTATGTCAAACTCAGGTGAGGGCGCACACCTGTTTCAATCCAATGCCTTCTTGCGCTAAAGGGCTCTGGCGTAAGTGACCGTTTTGTCCCTCCTCATCTCATTAGGTCCCGACGGCTTCTACGGCGGCCTAAGGACCGAACCATAAATATGAATACACAAACCAAACAAACAAAACAACAACAAACAACAACTTCGGAGAAGTCTGGTAACGGACCCTCCATTTCTACTCCCTCGAAAAGAGGCAGACCTTTCGGCTCGACTAAATTGTCGCAAGAAGCCAAGAGGCACAATATTAGTACCTTATGATCCTTCTTTAAGAAGAACGCGGCAGAAGAAGCCCCCCCCCTAACGGGGACACGGCAGCATCTACTTCGGGAACCAGCAAGCCAACGCCAGGCAATGCCTCCCCACCTCGCGCTGGTAAGCCAGCTAAACGGGTACGACCTCATGATCGACGATACCGTGACCGTCGAAGGGCCAACTACATCCTTTCAACCGTTGGCAAAATCCCTGAGGCTCAAAGATCCACGGAGCAAAACCAATTGGTTCAAAAGGCCAAAAACCAACTGAACCAATCACAGACCCCACAAGGGACTGATAACATAAAACGTCAGCGATCTGCTGACGATGAACCTGGCATTGCCAGATCACAAAAGAGATCAAAGATCCAAGAAGGAGTCCGGTATAGCGATATAGCCAGGAACAGTCTCTTGCGCGCCGTCGTAGACAACTCACATCCTAGCGGTAGCATCTCCTTTGATAACTGGAGGAAAGCTAACGCTAGGCTGCTTGTTGCGTACGCTAGTGTAATAAGGGACAATCCTGGCACTCCAGCAAGATGTACCGATGCAGGTTGGCATCAGAACAGAGTAAAGCTCATGGCATTCCACGACCAACGCTCGTTAGAGTTATTCGAAAAGGCTCTAACGGTCATTGGCGAAGTATGGCCAGGAGCTAAACTCTGTCTGGTAGAGCAATGCGACATTCCCAACAGGCCTAGGGGTCGCATAAAAATCCCAGATGTAATGGCTAATAACCAAAAGGCTATCCTGGAGCTTCTGCAAATATCCAACCCCAGCCTCGATGTGAGAAACTGGAAAATCTTGAAGGTTTCGGAATCACGGAACACCTTCGTTCACGTCACCCTCCTCATCACCGATGAAAGCAGTGACCAAATAAAGAAAATGAACAATTTAATATACTGCGGCTTCACCGAAAAAATGATGTGGATATATAAAACTAAAAATGCCACACAGACGGTAACCGCAAACGTGCCACCTACAGCTGCAGCACCACCCGTTGCTCCGACACCAAACACTGCAACTCCCGCAGCTACAGCTCCATCCGTCGCTCCGACAGCAGTAACTGCAACTCCCGCTGAGGTCAACCTCGCAGCGCCGAGCAACAATCCGGCATATGAAGAGCACTGCTCAGATGCTGAATCCATGGCATCTACCATGGTCAGCTTAGGAGGGCTTTTCCAGGAGGCCGATGAGAATGACCTACTGATGAGCGATGACGACGACGCCAACAACACCGTCATTGAGCAGTCTTCGGGTGGTACAGATAAACCTGCACCACTCTAAGAGTGCTTCAGCAGCACTTCAGGTACGTCTTTCCGAGCTCCAGGAGGACGTACTTCTCATCCAGGAGCCCTGGATAAATCAAAACAGAGTGTGTGGATTGAACCACAGAAACTACAGACTCTATCAAGGTAAGGTAAATGCTAAAATACGAGCGTGCATCCTAGTACGGAAACAGCTTGACGCATTCCTGCTAAATACTTTCGGTAACGAAGATCTTACAATTATAGGTTTAGAACTGAAACAGTCAACCCTATGGATAGCCTCGGCATATCTACCATACGAAGACCAAAACCCCCCATCGGAGGAACTGAGGAAAGCAGTACTAACGGCGGAACACAACAAGACCACCCTCATTGTCGGAATGGATGCAAACGCACACCACACGCTGTGGGGAGGTAAAACGATCAACAAACGAGGTGAGTTACTCTTTGATTATATTCTAAGTAGAAACTTAGTAGTGCATAACCAGGGAGATACGCCCACCTTTATTAACTCGATCACTGAGCAGGTCATAGACCTGACAATTTCCAATGCCGAAAACGACTTGATATCAAACTGGCGGGTTGAAGATGTTCACTCCTTCTCCGACCACCAATACATTTCCTTTGAAATATCTGCTCAAATAACGAAGCCGATAGAAACCTTCAACAAGAGACGGATGAAATGGGACGTCTACAGGGAACACCTTGCAAGACTCCTACCGAATACAACTGACCTCACCATTGACAACCCACAAAAGTTGGACAGCATGGTAGGAAAAGTTACAAAAGCCCTGGCCTTAAGCACCAGGAAATCCTGCCCAAGACGGAAAGATGGGAAAAAGCAGAAGCCTCCATGGTGGAACGATGAGATTTCCAGATCCCGTGCTTCCACCAGAAAATCCTTCAACAAGGCCAAGAGAACGGGCCAATGGGAGGAGTACAAGGAGAATTTAAGACTCTTCAAGAAACTACTGAAGAAGGCAAAAAGATCCTCATGGAGGAAATATACCAACGATGTCGAAAAAACCGCAGAGGTAAGTAGACTTAGGAAAGTATTATCCTCGACAGCCAGCGCCCCGGCATACATAATGAAAAATGATGGTACCTGGACTGAATCCTCAAAGGAAACCTTGGAAATCCTAACGGATACCCATTTCCCTAGGGGAGGGTCCAACTCTATAACCGTCGAACCTACCGACTTCTGCGATAGAATACCGGTAATTGAAAAGAACATGATCAAGGACGCCATCAGCGACTTTGATCCTTACAAATCACCCGGTCCGGACGACATTATACCCGCCGAACTTCAACAGTCTATGGAAATACTACTGCCATGGCTGGAGGCTATTTTTAACGGCTGTGTGAAATTATCCTACCTGCCAATACGATGGAGAACGGCTAAAGTGGTCTTCATCCCAAAGGCGGGAAAGCCATCACACACCAAAGCGAAGGACTTTAGACCTTAAGTCTTACTTCATTCCTTTTGAAAACCCTTGAGAGAATCATGGACGACATTATCAAAAATACAATTGGCCCGAATCTCCTTTCGAATGCTCAGCATGCCTACACAAAGGGGAAATCGACAGAAACCGCACTTCATGCACTATTGTATCCCATAGAGAAATCGCTAGATAGGAAAGAATTTTCTCTAGTCGCCTTTATGGACATAGAGGGAGCTTTCAACAACATCGAACCCCTCTGCATCATGACAGAGCTCAACAGCCTACATATCAACTCACATATTAGCAAGCTGATTCGCAACATGCTAATAAAGAGAACTATCACCTCAAAGCTGGGAAATCACACCCTCACTAGAAGGGTGACTAGAGGCACCCCTCAAGGGGGAGTATTATCGCCGCTATTGTGGAATTTTGCCGTCAACGACGTTCTCAAACGGTTGGAGTCGGAAGGATGCACAGTAGTAGCGTATGCAGATGATATAGCACTCTGCGTCTCTGGAGGAAGTTTATCTTGTCTCGAACAAAGGATGCAGGACTATATCAACATCCTGGCAAACTGGTGTGCCAGTAGAGGACTTAATGCGAACCCCGACAAAACAGAACTAGTCCTTTTCAGTCGGCAACAGAAATCGCCCGCTACATTCAACATCTATCTGGGCAACAAACAACTCAACTTCTCCGATACGGCGAACTACCTGGGCCTTATATTAGACAGGAAGCTTAATTGGAGACAGAACATTGAAAGCAGATCCACCAAGGCACTCATAGCTTTATATACATGCCGTAAAGCTATCGGGAAAACCTGGGGATTTAGACCCAAGGTAACACTTTGGATTTACAATGCTATAGTGAAGCCAATATTACAATATGGCTCTATAGTGTGGTGGTACGCGCTCGACAAGAAGAGCAAATTTAGACAATTAGATCGTGTTCAACGATCCTCTTGTCTCCTGATAACCGGATGTATGAGATCGACCCCCTCTAAGGCTCTCTACACGATACTCAATCTACTACCACCAGATCTGAGCTGCAAATGCTCCGCTCTCAAATCGGCTATTCGACTAAACGAGATTGATCATTGGGATCGTTCCATCGGACATTCAAAGATCCTGAACCATATCAACATCTCACTCGAAACTGACTACGTGCTAAACACACGGAAATCAAACATTCTCTACGAAATCAAAACGCCCACTAGAAAGGAGTGGGCAGAGAACGAGAACGCAATGTATGGACCAATAAACATCTTTACCGATGGGTCCAAACTGGATGACAAGGTCGGCTATGGTATCTACTCCGCGGACCTAGGCCTAAGTATAAGATCGAGAATTCCAGACTACTGCAGCGTTTTCCAAGCGGAAGTACTTGCTATTAAACGAGCCGCGGACACGATCAACGTGAGGAAGATATCACAGGAGGATATTCTCCTGTTCACGGATAGTCTAGCGGCGGTAAACTCATTGAAGTCCAGTGACATCAAATCGAAAGTGGTCAGTGCCTGTCGGAAATCTCTTAACGAGATATCCAGGAATAACAGAGTTCTGGTTACGTGGATACCCGGACACAGCGGAATCGAGGGCAACTGCAGAGCGGACGAAGAGGCCAGACAGGGCTCAGCCCTGCAGGAATGGGACGTTGAACACGTAGCACTTCGCCCTATATCCACCTGTAAAAGTACCATTGGAAATCTAACGTTTAAAATTGCAAACGACAGATGGAAGAATGAAGAAACCTGTAGAAAGGCCAGAAAGACTTGGCCAGAATACAACGCGAAACGCACATCGTACCTGGTAAGCCTAGAGAGGGACCAGATAAGGAAAATTATTACATTCCTGACGGGACATGGACCCATAGGCAGTCATGCGAGCAGAATGGGATTCGCAACAAAAAGCGAATGTTACTACTGCGGAAACAGTAGCAGTGAACCATCCACCGACCACATTATTTGGGGAAACCCTTCTTAAATGGTGTAGAAGAACTTGCATCGTTGGACATCGGAAGGATTAACAACTTTTGTAAAATTATCAACTGGACGGATTGGATCGAAACTCCGGATTCCCAATCGACAACTGGCAACGCGATCAGTCAGCACACGCGCTGATAGCATAGGTTGAAGGGATGGCACAAATGCCCAACGGGTGTCACAATGGGTCCATAAGGACCTAAGTGTTGTCCTTTGAAGAAGGAGATGCCTGCATACCAACCAACCAACCAAAAATTAAAAATTAAAAATTAAAAATTAAAAATTAAAAATTAAAAATTAAAAATTAAAAATTAAAAATTAAAAATTAAAAATTAAAAATTAAAAATTAAAAATTAAAAATAAAAAATTAAAAATTAAAAATTAAAAATTAAAAATTAAAAATTAAAAATTAAAAATTAAAAATTAAAAATTAAAAATTAAAAATTAAAAATTAAAAATTAAAAATTAAAAATTAAAAATTAAAAATTAAAAATTAAAAATTAAAAATTAAAAATTAAAAATTAAAAATTAAAAATTAAAAATTAAAAATTAAAAATTAAAAATTAAAAATTAAAAATTAAAAATTAAAAATTAAAAATTAAAAATTAAAAATTAAAAATTAAAAATTAAAAATTAAAAATTAAAAATTAAAAATTAAAAATTAAAAATTAAAAATTAAAAATTAAAAATTAAAAATTAAAAATTAAAAATTAAAAATTAAAAATTAAAAATTAAAAATTAAAAATTAAAAATTAAAAATTAAAAATTAAATATTAAATATTAAAAATAATTTATAAAAAATCTTGTATTCTCTTTAAAAAATTGAATGGACTGCAATTTTACAGCCCACCCCCACCTTATCATAACGCTTTGACGACACATAACTGACATGAACATGAGAGTTGTAAGAGAATCAGGATAATTTCTTCCTGTTGGCTGCATGATTAACCGGCTGCTGTGTGCTATAAATTAATGGTGTTTATCTGCAGTAATATCCCCGCAACGCATCCTTATCCCATACCATTATGTCTCTTATTATAATGAAACCCTTGCCTATCAACGAAGTACGTAAAGCTACCCCAACCAATGCCTGCACCGTAGCAGGAAAAGTTTTTAATTCATTTAACGCCTTTGGCAAGAGATCTTAATGAAACGCTCATAAATTGTAACCACCAAGACCAAGAAACTTTGAGATTTGCCTATGTTGTTAGTACATTACAGATGATGTTACGGTTTTTTTTTTACATTTCGTCCTTACTTATTTTAAGCTTTGTTGATGAATAACAAAAGATTGGCGAACAAATTGTAGAGATTTTTTCACTCGTAAAATGAGGCAAAAATAAGGAGGGTGTGCAGCAGTAACAACAAAAAAATTAAGATTCATGATGACAATTTTACAGCTTCAAATTAAGTGTTATCTTGATGAAGAGTTAATTTAAAACACAATTACATAGACGATGTGAAAGGTTGAAGGAAATAAAGAAAAAAACTGGTCACAGTATTTTTTTAATACCAAAGGAATATGGTGGAATTTTATGTTAACCACTGAGTAATGCCCTTAGGGGGTCATATAGTTTCAGTTAATCGTAAGCCATGAACCCCGTAGGATATGTGGTCGTATGATTAATTTGATTAGAAGGGTTTATATTTGGGTAACAGTAATACAACATTCAAAGCAAAGAATATCCGCATAAAAAGGTCTATAAATTAGTTGATTAATAAATTTGTTATAGGTTCATAGAAAGTAGACAAATTCATAATCCTTACTTTTGGAAGTCCACAATACATATTGTGAGGTTAAAAAATTTTCCAAAAATTCGGTGAAACCCATGAAAAATATAACAGATTTTTATACTATATGAGACAGTGCTAAAGATTGTCTAACAAATGTATTATTCCATATTAATGATACGGAGACAAAGACGAGGACAATTAAGATGCATTCTATGAGGATTAAAGAGGAAAATTCATGGTTCTCGTTTTAAAAATTCAAAATAAATGATATTTCCGAAAATGTGGGATAACTAATTACAGCATATTTTAAAATATTTCAGTAAACACCTACCAAAATATATTAATTTATCAACATTGCTACTACCTTAAGACTTATTTTTTCCATTCTAACTCATTTTTTTATATTTATTCAAAAAGTTTTTTTACACATTTGTTATTCTTTAAACTTGAAATGTAAAAAAATTTGCTGTCATATTTGTGCAAACATTTGATTTATGCCTTAAATTATTTATCTCATAAAAGCTTGATAAAATATTTATTTGCTCTCGCTCCACTTTCCTCTCCCGCAACATATAATATATAAGCAAAATTTTCGCAATAATATTTAGCCAGGAATTTTCATAAATGATTACAAATTTGTTACCGCTAAACTTTGTATACTTTAAAATGAATTTTAAGCTTCCCCACAAGTTTTTCTTTCTGACATATTTCCTTATTGTACGTCCCCTGTGTGTGGTTGTTCAGAGAGTTTGTTGTTCCGCGGTGCAATTTAAATATTAAAGATGTTTATCATTAAATCAAAATCGTTATTTTTTCTTCTTTTAGATGTCAGGACGAGTATTTGATGTACTCTTCTATTACAGACATTTATTGCTGGCACGTTAGACTACCGGGGCAACGGATGATATTACTTAGATATTATTTTACCAGATATTATCGTTTCAAACAAGATACTCAACGACACAGGAGCCACAACGGAGGAGCAGAAAATGGTGAAAAAAACAAGGAAACCGGCAGCCAGAATATATTGTGCACAACACATATATTTTATACACATTTGTCACGGTTGGCGCACATCATCTTTGCTAGTATTTCTCATAGTCAACCTCCAAACGCCCATTGTGCTTTGATGCTTGGCATCTTCTACCAAACGCCCACCAATTTCTTTATCGTTTCGAAGGCATAAATAATCAACACAATCAACAACGACAACATCATCATCAGCAAAGTCCTGTCCTATTGTACTAAATATATCCATATCCATGTCATCTGTATAACACGATGATGATAGCATCAACAAAAAATTGCTAGTTTTTTATGCTCTTACAGTTGTGGTAAACACAAATTGTAGGAAAATTTAGGAAATCATCAAAAAGTGAAAGCCTTTATCCGCAAAATAAAATAAATCTGGAGGAAAAACTAAACTTTTCCTTTACTGCTCAAACTGGTGAAAGAAAGGCCAACCGCAATTGATATGAAAAAACCGGCTTTAAGTTGTTGCACATCTATAATATAAAAAGAAGTCGCTGAATGTGTTGCTAAGCGCAAAACTCGAGAATGGTTGGACCGATTTGGCTCAATTTTTTTTTCAGTTATTCGTAATTGTCAGGAGTAGGTTTTTACGAAAGAAAATTTTGGAAAAATCTTTCGGAAAAGCCGGAAAATTGGAAAACCCGAACATTGCTTTTTTGTATGGAATTTTTTGTGCAATTGTTATAAATAATTTTTCGAATGGAAAAATAAAAAAAATTTTGTTGGAAAATTCGGAAAATTCCGGGAAAATTCGAAAAATTTTAATACTATTTTTCGACGAAATTTTGCTTTTTGTCGTACTATTTGATAGTTTTGAACGATGTAACTTGCGAAAAATTTCGGATAATTATTCCGAAATGACTTTCCGAATAGAAAAATATATAAATTGTCGGTGGAAAACTCGGAGAATTCCAAAAAAAACCGAAAAATGTGAATTTTTTCGGCAAAATTTTCCATTTCATCGCCTGATTTGAGGTAAATCGAAATTAAATTGTTGTCGGTTTTCGAATGGAAAAATAGAAAATTTAAGTTGGAAAATTATGGAAAATGCCAAAAAAAATATTTTTTTCGACAAAATTTTGCATCTTATCGTATGTTTTGGTAATTTTGGGCGATGTAAATGTGAACAATTTCGAACAATTATGACTTTTCGAATGGAAAAATAGAAAAATTCTTAGTGGAAAACTCGGAAAATTCCAGAAAAAAATCGAAAGATTTTAATGCCTTCGACAAAATTAATTCATATAGTAATTCATCAATTGAGAACGGCTGGACCGATTTTGCTGATATTTTTTCAGTTGTTCGCAATTGCCAGGAGAAGGGAAAATCCTCCGGAAAAGCCGGGAAATTGGAATAACCGAAAATTGTTTTTTTTTTGTATGGAATTTTGTGCGCAATAATTGCGAATGAATTTTCGAATGGAAAAATAGAAAAATTTTGTTTTAAAATTTCGGAATAATTCGAAATTTTTTAATTTTTTTCGACGAAATTTAGCTTTTTGTCGTATGATTTGACGATGTTACTGCGAAAAATTTTAGATAATTATTCCGACATGACTTTCCGAATGGGAAATAGACAAATTCTTGATGGAAAACTCGGAAAAACTCGAAAAATTTGGATTTTTCGAAAGGACATGGTTGTTTTTACGGAGAGTTATTTACTAGACTAAAGCCTCCTATTAGACAATCAAACTTTGGACGGCGTACGCGACGTGCTATAATTAGTCAGAACGTCCGTAATAATCAAACGCAAAAGGAACGGGCCAAAAAATTTTGGGAGACGTGCCGATATTGCACAGTTTCGCGCTGTACAATCACCACCTCAAATTCGGCAAAATGTTACTAGAAGAAGACCAGTCGTAAATATAGACTAGAATCGAGCTGCTTTTGAATACGATTCCACAATCGTAGCTCAAATAATTTTTATGTGGAAGTTTGTGGGATCAACCTCGAATTTCTCAGTTTATTTTAGCGCCGAAAAACAAATCGAAAAACATTGTTTATCAGACCGCTCTTCACTGATTTCGATTAAATTCAATTAAGTCACACTAAAATTTTAACTATATGTGTTTTAATATGACTCTGGAGCTTATAAGAAGGCGTTAACTTGGAGCGAGACGAAGCTCGCCGAGTCAGAAGTTGTATGGCAGAACAACGTTTGCCGGGTCAGCTAGTAAACAAATAAAATTGACTTTTGGCTTTAAGTGTTTCCTACGGAAAAGACCTCAAGAACTCAGAAGATATATGAGAAAGTCCAGGAGAAAAGTATGAAAAACATTTTATTATTTTTTATACTTTTGTTCCTTTTATATTTTTTTCTTTTTATATTTTTATATTTTTATATTTTTATATTTTTATATTTTTATATTTTTATATTTTTATATTTTTATATTTTTATATTTTTATATTTTTATATTTTTATATTTTTATATTTTTATATTTTTATATTTTTATATTTTTATATTTTTATATTTTTATATTTTTATAATTTTATATATGTATATATATATATATATATATATATATTTCTTAAACAAAAAATAAGAAAAACCCCATTTAAGTTTTTAGATACTTTATATATATTAAATAGACCAATCTAAAAATTTTTTTTTTGGAAAAAAAGACTTGATCTTCGAAGTGTTTTCCAAGCTTAAAGGTCTATTTAATATATATATGAAGTATCTAAAAACTTAAATGGGGTTTTTCTTATTTTTTGTTTAAAAAAATTTTTAAGTAAATGCACCTCATCAGCTTATTCATGTGTTCTATTATATTGATATTATGACTCGATTTCTAAAGTGGGCGGAGTGGTACATTTGTATGGGAGGTACCAGAAGGGGTGTGTCTAGACTTCCAATTTTTTCTCTTAAACTGTATCCTGCTGTAGCTTTACTAAATACAGAATATGGGCACGACAGCATTGGGTGTATTGATATTATTACTCGATTTTTAAAGTGGGCGGAGTGGTACATTTGTATGGGAGGTACCAGAAGGGGCAGGGACATGTAGCCCATTTGCAATACCGTAAGTAGTTTTAGGGAAGTATTAACTCGTGCAAACCCTGCCAACATTTTCTATCGGAGAAGTCACTTATAAGTGACTTCAAGAAGTTACAATTCAACGTCTTCGATACATTTTTTTCATCGTAGAAGTCACTTCCTTATTGAGAAGTTATTCCCCGCGGACGTTACTTTCAGAAGTTACGTATTAGTGACTTGTAGAAGTTAAAATTTTCGTTTTTAAATTTTTTATATTTACTATTTTTTATTTTATTAAACAAACAATAATGAACCAATTTGTTAACAACTTCTTTTTTCTATTTTGTTGTTCTCAAATAATATTAACAATTCCAAAAACAATATCGCACTTTAGCACTGACCACAAACTGCAGAAGACACAAAAACAATGAACCAGATGTCAACAACTTCTTTTTCTATTCTGTTGTTTTCATCTAATTTCATTTTGCAGTCGCTGCGACTTCAACGTCGGTGATCGCGTTCATTGTTTATCTTTTGCATAACGGGACAACAATCTTTAATTTAACGTCTGGAAGTGACTTAAAAGTGACGCATTTGGCGTTAGACACGTTAACGCGACAACTATCTTTATTTTAACGTACGGAAGTGACTAAAGCGTGACGTATTTGGCGTTGGCGATAAAAGACACTTCCAAATGTTGGCAGGAAAATTTCAAAACATTTTGTTGCGTCTTTCGAAAGTATTCGTGCGCACCAGCCGGACAGCCAGACAGACGTATATGGCTCGAACGATTTAAAAAGTCATGAATCGAACTAGGTTCATAGAAACCTAGGGTCTAAAGTGACTCCTTAAAATAGCGAAAGGCCTTTATCATTGGGCTTCACAAACTTGTAAGACCTCCATAGAAGTTGCTTATGCAGACGCTGACGACCACAACAAAACAATAGAAGAGCTATTTTCAAGGTATAAAAATGCTAATACTATTACAGGAACTCAAAACTTCCATTCTTCCGAAAGTCAACAGTATTTCTTGCGCAAAATTTATCAAGGTTAAGTCCATATTTTTGGGAAAAATTTATAATACGATTCTTGTTCTAATCTATAAGAATTACCAAAAAAATCTGTATAACTTCCAAAGTTTAGCTACTTTATTCATTTTTGTCACAAAGATATCAAAATATAAGGAAGTTAACAAGAGATACATTTACTTAAAATTTTTTTAAATAAAAATAAGAAAAACCCCATTTTAGTTTTTGGATATGTTATATATATTAAATAGACCTATCTAAAAATATTTTTTTTTGGAAAAAAAGACTTGATCTTCGAAGTTTTTGCAAGTTTAAACTTTAATTTTTGGCATAACATTTTTTTCAATGTAATGTAAAATTTTTACAGTGTATGTTTTCGAAAGCTGACTTATATACCTTTCTAATGGCACCAAGATCTTTCAAATCGGTTGAGTCATTTCATAGTAACTGCAGCTTAAAAGTACCTATTACCATTATTTTTCAAATATTTCGATACCACGCCCACATATTTTCAAAATTGCAATTTCTAAGAATGAGGTTGGGTTTCTATAGATAAAATCTAGCTGTATGCAAAATTTCATTAAAATCTGGAAGGATCGGGTTCAATGAATATAGGTTTTGATATGAAATTCATCATATAAAATTAAAATAATACTTCACATAAGAAATTAACAAATTATTGACTATAGAAACACTTTACAAATTCTGCCTCTTTTTTCTTAGTATATTTTCTTTATATTTCAAATTTATAACTATTATTATTGGAAAACGATTTAATACTGCATTGATAACCCTATTGGAAGTTACACAAATGATAACCATATGTTTATGAGACGTGTCATAGTTTTCCTTTTTAGTAACAGCGTTTTTGTAACTATTTTATAACTTCTTTTATTTTAATAGATTCTTCATATAATTTTCCAAAATTTAAAAAAATTTTCTTAAAAAAAATTTTTTATTAAAAACAAAAAAATCTAATAATTCAGTCTTCAAACAAAAATATCGTAGTACTCTTTAAAACGTGCTGCCGTTTTTTTAGAAAACTAAAATTAATACATTTACTTTGGTTTTTTTTCTAACTTAAATATAAATATAAAATAATAAAAAATTTATAACATTTTCAATGTTATTCAATGTTCCCCGCATATAGGCTTATTACATTTAACGCATTCTATTTTTTGGGACCGGCCGTGGCATAGTGGTTAGAACACGAGACTACCATGCGGGAGATCGCAGGTTCAAACATGTATCGAGTTATCTTAAAAATAACTTGTTTCTTTCATTGTCGGCTCCCCTCGAATGTTGTTGTCAGCAACTTCGCAGTATAGTGTCGAGTCAATCGGCGTGTCTAGTAAGAGCTTCTCAAACAGTGACGTTCGCATTCGTCGATAAATAAGTAGGTGCCGTTAGTTGTGAATCTAAAAATAGAAAGCATGTTAATTCACAACAACGCGAGAAGCTATCCCATACCTCATTCATGGGGTGCAAAGGGATATTAAGTAAGTAAGTAAGTAAGCATTCTATTTTTGACATACGCCTTATTTTAGAGGGGAAATGTAATGGTTTTTCTTAGCTCCCATTGTTGTCTTTTTCTAGCTCTTGAGGCTGTGATTCTTATAATTCGTTTCAACCAATCGGGTAGCTGCTGTAGACGGCTGAGATAAATGAGAATATCAACGTGCTCAAAAACACTCGCGAGAGAGAGAACGAAAAAGCGTACTTCTCTCAGACGTAGGTTATCAATGTAGGGTTAAAATAAAAAAAAACCGAAGCAATTATTTTTTTGTTTTATTCTCTTATATCAGATCAAAAAAAAATTCACCAAAACTTATTTTTACCTCTAATCGCTGGATCTCGGTATAATCATTCTCTGCGTCCTGTAATAAAAGAAAAATTTCAAAATGTTAAGAACAATTAAGTAAGTCGTGCAAATAATGATTATGAATCAGTACAATATACGTATGATAAGTATTTAAAGAGTTCAGCCTACATTAATCGTACTCTTAGATTTTAAGCAGAATCTATTAATATAACTCATACGTAGAATATTAGGTTTTATTTTAACAACACGACTATATCTTCTTTATAATTTTATGAATAAATATAAAAAAGGTTAAATCAAATTCCAATAAATATTTTATAGCCTGCTCCTATTAAATGCCCCTAAGCCCTTAAAACTTTATAAAGAGAATATTTTCATATTAGCTACCACAGTAGTATTCGAACAACTTCACGTTCAGTAGGAAAATTGAATTTTCAATCACAACGCAACTTAAGTGGAAGTTACGAAATCTTTCTCTGAAATGTATCACTCCTCCCTTTCTGGCACAAAACGGTTTTTTTTGCACTACATGTCCCATATGTCAATAGTAGTGAAGTGCTGTGTCAGGATGCTGATAGCATTATGGAACACAAGTGTTTGCTGCCGCACCGCAAGTAAAAGAAACGCACAGAAAGTAAAGCGAGAGCAAAGATGCTGCGACAAATACGTAGAAAAAAATAAAGTGTACTCTAAACATATGTATGGGTAATAACAACAACAACAACAAACATAACGTTATGCAAGCATAAAAAAAAACAATAGTACTTTTGCCGTTATTGCTGTTGCTGTTACTGTGCTACCAAAAATAAGTGTTGGTTATTTACTATACTTACTGTAGGCCCAAAAAGCTGCAGTCCCTTACACAGTACGACTTCTCTTTCTCAACTAAACTACATAATAATATGGTTGCCTTCGCAAATAAAAAAATGTCCTTCGTGTAAGTAAATTCCCTTAAGCGTTTACATAACTTTGTTATTATGTCGAATTCAATGTCATTTACATGTTAAATATGCATAAGTAAATATGTATACAAATGTTTTTGGTCACACGCAGAAGTAAAAGTGTAAAGCACACATACACACACACACACTTAACTACACACATGTGTGTGTGCGAGTAAGTGGCTTGAGTGTATGTTGTTTATTTGTTTTACTTGAGGAATTTAAACTGAGTTTAAATTGCCTTCCTTGCTGACTTTAATAACATCAACAGTTTTTTTGCTGACATATTCCCTTGATGTTTTTGCGTATGAATAATTTATTGTATTCTACATAACTTGATGTTATTTTGTATTAAATTTTAAAGGCTGAGATTGTTGGCGGGATGGAAGGAATGCGGAGAGTTAAAAGTATTATTGAGAGTGAAAGGCGATTATGGCGGCAATGTTGATGATGATGGCAGGTCCAACTTTATTTGGCCCTCAATATAAAACATGTCCTTTAAGATATATATTGGGTGCTTTTTTAGAGACATAACTTTTCTTACAAATAAAACACAACAATATAAATTAAATCACCAAAAATTATCGTTTTATGCGATTAATAATAATTTTGCAAAAGTATTTCGAGCACAGCCAGTCTTATTTCTTCAATAGTTCGTCCAATGTTCAGTCCTCCTAAATGATCAATCGTTGCATGGTTTATCATCATAGACCAAATATTTGACTTACCCCCCAAATAGTGGTTCAAATGCTGGCGACAAATTCACAGGTTAATTTCTTGAGATAATTCAGTTACCAAACGTTTGGCCTCATGTATAGCATGTTGCGCCATCATGTTAGAACCATTACTCCTCCAAATGATTTGCAACGACATGAGAAATAAAAAACACGAATCTTTTGCCGTCGTATACTAAAGAGTGCTAGTTTACGACTAAAATAGAAAGAAACATTGAAAGTAACTTTTAAGTTAATAATAAGTTTTACTAATGACGAACGACCCTCTAATTTTAATGTCAGTCAACATGAATTGTTTGCCCAACTATTTAGAACAGAAACTTCCAACAAATTAAATCACTTTTTTTTCATTCCCAGACACGTGTAAACGTTTGTATAATTAAATATCAATCATACGCTCTAAAGGGAAAATCCAAATAACCTTTATAAAATATGCAATAAAATATTAATCATACGCACATTGAACTTACCGCTACTAATTGTATACAACAAAATTACAATAGCAGACTTCATTTCAACTTTGTCTGAATGGTGTAGGTGGTCTATATTTAGACACACATACACCAACAAAATTATTTTAATATTTGAAAGAATTTTAAAAGTTTTGTGTATGAAATTTAACAGTGAGCAGACGTCAGTGCAAATAAAGTGCCTGACTTTTTAAACATAACAGAAATGGGATTTCCATAATGTCAGAAAAAGTTTTAAGAATATTATGTTGTTGTCAACCTTTTCATTTATCGCATATTCAAATATATTTAGCGTGATGTAAAGGTCATATCAGAATGTAAATAATATATATTTCACTATTTTAAATATCTTAGGTTGCGCTGGATATTATAATTTAACGTAAAAGATTATTTACTTACACAGTACAACACATGATTTTGGGATTCAATTCTGAGAACTGCACGTGAAAGTAGCCCCAAAAAGAAGTAGTTATACATCATTCGTTTTGTCAAGTTACATGCAATAATAACTAAATATCGAGTTAAAGTTAGTAAGTATCATATAGGGTGATTTGTTACGATTTAGGCTCATTTATTTGCATTCTTCTTTTTGAACTTCTTCTTTTTAGGGCTACTTTCACGTGCAGTTTTTAGAATCGAGTCCCAAATCAGTGAGCTGAAAAATGTTGTACTGTGTTATTGAATCTGACAACGATAAGACACTCCAGAGAACATATTAACAAACAATACTGCATGTGTTAGATTTTTAATCATTTTCAAATATTAATTTCTTACGGGCAACCGAAAGACAGAACGCCGGATTGTTTTGAAGAGAGTAGAAAAGCAAAGGATATAATATATTGAATTTGCCAAGAGTTTCCGATGCAAAGTTAGTTTTACCAGATTTGAAGAGAATAGTAGTCAAAGCTTTTCAGTTTCACGAAACATCCATGATCGGAAATCAACTCGCAGAGAAACACTATGATCAAAGTTAGGAACAAGTCCCTAAAGTCCTTGCTAAAGAATAAATTTCAAAAGTTTGAGTGAAATACAGACTACAGAGGTCATTTTCCCTAAATTATTTGAGAAACATAAAACGGAAACAAACCTATGCTGTGGAAAGCATCTCCTGTGACAATATTCCATAGCACCCCATACATGAAATTTGGACATTCAATCAACCCACTATTCTAAACGTCAGCTTATTGAGAAGCTTTTACCTGACAAATACCGGTAGACTCAACTACTAGAAGTTTTTAGCAAGTTTTCTACCGGGAACTTAACGCAAGTTAATACATTTTTATATACATTTTCACCGAAAAAAGTTTATTCTTCGTCATTATTGTAACTGCTCTGAGGTCTGGACAAAATAGGCTTTCCGCCTGTATACCAAACACCATGTGTCTGCCCTAAAGCAGCATAATTGGGATTAATACCATTTGCTGGCGTGCCAGGTGGTCCTTGTTGTCCTTGTCTACCCATGGGACCTGGTCTACCCATAGGACCTGCAGGTCCTGCAGGACCAGGTGGTCCTGGGGGTCCAGGGATTTGTAACACCCAAACGCGTGGGATTATAGTAGTTTTGCGAAGACAGCTGTACCTCCACTATTCTCCAGACTAAACAAAGAATAGTTCATTTGGGGTATGACTATCTTAACATTGTCATTATTAGTCTTTTTCCTCAGAATCTTCGAAATCGTCCTCGACAATTTGGGGTTCGCTGGGTTTATCCTTTTTCTGATGCAAATCATTTTGGGAATAAATGAAAAGTTGAGGACCATTTTCACCATTGCCCTCAGCAGAGGAACGAGCGACGCCATGTTTGGCGAAAACTAATTTGAAAGCCAAAACGCCGCGGTTTATAGCTGACAATGCCAGGAGGAGGACTAAAAACAAACACATGGTACAAAAACTAAAGGTATTTTAATATTTGGTTTTCTAAACTTACCCAATATTTGACTGCTTTGTTTCATATTGAATGACTGTAGTTGTTGCTCAGATTGTTAGGCTTATATATACCAACATGGATTTTCTAAACTTTCACATAAAAATTCTGCAATTTAATGTTTTGTGAAATTATCTTTAACACATTAATAGAAGATGCCTTTTTGTGGTCGCGATATTCTGGGAATTTCTCACCTCACAGTAACCCTTGATCTGTGATAAGAAGAAGTCATTGGCCAGTTGTATATGAAAATGCCCAAGTCAGTGCTGGGGTCAACCATCCCTCTCTCTCTCTCTCTATCTGTCTCTCTTGTTTACACAGTCAATACACATAAACATGACATTAAACAATTGATTTTGACCTAATGTTTTATGGCCCAATATCAAATACAATATATAACACTCAAAGAAAGTCTGTGGTTTTTTTTTTGTTAAGAAACCACAAATTAATGTGTCGTATAATCACATGACCGCAAGTGTTTCATCTTTAATCGCTCTCAGCAACTCTCGCCTACATTGCGCCATCGATGGCAGTGTTTGTTAAACTGTTTTGTTTTGTAGAATTTGATCATAAGTACATATGATTATTATTTTCACAATTCCATTGCATCAGTGTTGCCAGTTTTGGGTATTTCTCCCTAGACAAAGTGTTTTTTTTTTGGTTTAAAGGATTTTTTAGGAAGAAGAATCTTTAGGGGTTTTTTTGGGGTGAAAAATTGTATTTCACAAAAACACGCAACCTTGTGAAAAGTGTCCGCAGTAAAAACTTGTGGCCTTCACACGCAAATAAACACTATGTGACAGTCAGTTGGGACTTGTGGAGTGATCTAGTACATGCTGAAGGTCTGGTCGAGGACAACATGGCCATTTGTACCAAAGATTTCTAACTCCCTCTAAATCGGTTCAAATATCGGTTTTCAAATTCTCCCTTACTCAGTCAATTCTTAAACGAGTTGTAATTTCTTATCGGTTTTGAAAAAGAGAGTCTTAGACATTTTCAGTTTTCATTTAAGATAACTTGTCACATCACTCTGATTCTTCTTTTTGTGATTTTTCTCGTTATTTTTTAAGTTTTAAGTTAATCTATATATATAAAAATGAAATGGTCCACGTATGTAAACCCATCACTGGAGAACGGGTGGAGCGATTTGTCTGATATTTTTTTCATTCGACTAAAAATTTTCCGTAGATTGTTCGTAAAGAAAAAAATCCACTCCAGGTGGCGCTAGGGTGGATTTATATCGAAAATTTTAACGCATGTAGAAATTTAATTGAAATTTATAGTGGATATTTGTTTGATTATGAGAAAACATTTTATGTACAAATGTTAGCGATGGGGTGCGTTTATAACCAAAATTAAAACGAATGGACCAATTTAACTGAAATTCAGAATCTATGTTTGTTTGATCATCAGAAAAATGGGTATGAACAAATGGACCCAGTAGAAGGCACTGGGGTGTATTTATAATCAAAATTAAAACGAATGGACAAATTTAACTGAAATTCAGAATGTATTTTTGTTTGATCATGAGAAACAATTGTATGTACAAATGGACGCGGTAAATGGCACTGGTGTGTATTTATATCGGAAATTCTAATGGATGGACCAATTTTACTGAAATTCAGAATAGATATTCGTGTGATCATGAGAAAATATTTTATGTATAAATGGACCCGGTAGGTGGTATTTGGGTGCATTTTTAATCAAAATTTGAACGAATGGACCAATTTAACTGAAATTTAGTATGTATATTTGTGCGATCATGAGAAAAAAGCTTTTTGTATAAATGAACCGGGTAGGTGCCTCTAGGGTGTAATTATAATGAAAATGTTAACGAATCAACAATTTGTCTAAAATTATGAGAAATAATATAATGAGAAATTTTTTTTTTGTATAAATGCACCCGCTGTTGTGTTGGCTGGAGGTGAATTATTCCTAAAATTTATGTCGATTGTCCGATTTTACTCAAACTTAAAATGAATGCATTTTTTGACATGAGAAAATTTTGGATATATGTTTGGATTCAGTTGCTGGTGTTAAGCTTATGATACACTTAATTTTTTGAAAGTCATTTAGTCACCATTGATTGTATTATATAAAAACATTTTTTTAACATCGAAATTATTGAGGTCTATATATTAAAATAAATGCACCTTTTGATGACACCACATATTGCAAAAACGGTTGAACCGATTTGTACAAAAATTTCAGTGAAAGTTGGGGATGGGCTGTGGATGGTCACCCAGACCGCAAACGGCACACTTCCTATAGAATTAGAGAGATTCACAAAGAAAAACCTCGCATTTCGAAAAAAAACTGTTGCTATCACCAGACCAAACGGTTAATAGGGTTGTTGAGCCAAATGAATAATTTTTAGAAATTCGTACTCCTTGAGATAAAAAGCAAAGTGTTATCATTACTCCAACGGAGAATGTTATATGTCAGACGATCGGCTTAAAAATTTTGTTTAAGAATATCAATAAGTAAGTTTTCATTAAATCATGGACGATACTGCTGATCCATTTTAGCAATTCTTACAATAAATAATAATAATCTTTTAGATATATGAAGTACAAAATTTGTCCGGAAAAACCTCGCCTTCTATATTGAAATATTTCAGAGGTCAAAGTAATAAACCAATCGTTATTAGTTTTTAACTATACTCAACATATTTTACAAAAATTTGGAGGCAGGACGAAGTCTGCCGGGCCAGCTAGTGTTGTATAAAACTAAATGATTTAAATTAATTACTACTCCAAAATAAATTGGCTTTTTATAAAAAAAAATTTGTAATTCTATGTAGCTTATTATGGCAACAAAGAAATCATAAATCATATATTAAATCATATTACAAAACAGTTCTATTTGAATTTCATTTTTATGTTATTTTTTTCTATGCTCTTGTAATTTGGGGTATTTTTTTGATAATCTAGGGTAAAAGCTTGGAAAAAACCTAGTATTTCAGTTGTATTTCAATCATTAGACGTATGATTAATATTAGTATTTTCCATAGCTGTTAAATAATGATTAGTAATCATAATCATTAGTAATTAGATTACAATTTTTTGAAAAGTAAAGTAATGATTACTATAGGATTATATTCGGTTTTAAACGATTACTAATTGATTACGATTACAAATAATCTAAAAATAATCGGGATTACCATGGATTACGAAAAAATAATTAAAAGTAATCAAAAGTAATCAAAAAATAATCCGACTACTTTCAACGATTACTTTAGAAAATTTTGGATTATTTTCAAAATTACTTGCATTTATACTTATTGAATGTCAATAAACAATAGAGTGACGAAAACTTTTTCTAAAAGTTTATTTCGTTTTCTTGTTATATTACACTATATGACAGTCATTTGGAACCTGGGGAGTGACCTACTGTATGTTGTAGGTCTGATCGAGTACAACATGACCCTATTACCAAAGTATCCTAACACCCTCAAAATCTTTACTCACGGTTCAAAAACATTTTGTCATGTGTAAAACGCATATTTCCTAGAAAACAATACTGATGAAATGGTTATTCATGTTTATCGAGGAACGCTATTTTCATATCCCATACTAAAATCAAGCAGTTGATAAAAATTAACTACAACATCAAAACAAAATATTTTCTTTAACTGTTTGTTTTGTATAGGATAGGAAATTTGCTTTCCTCATTTTGGCAGTATTTTTGTGAAAACATAGCATTGTTCATCCGATAGGGCCACCCGATGCGTCCAGTTTGGAACTTTGTGTGAATACAATTTGAGGACTTTTTGTTATTCCGTGCACTTTCCCGCCCTGCCAAGATAATATTCATTATGTAGATTCGTCAATTGATATTCGATCGAAACGGGGTGTATATCGTTATCTATGGTTAATCGTGGGCTACATTTAGCTTTTTAGACAATTTTGACTCTGACGTTAATTTAGTTTTTGAGGTTTTTTTTATGAAAACAGTATATACTTTAAAAGCAAAATTTTCATATTTTATTGCGATCATTACGAATTTTAACAGTATTACGCATAATTAGGGTGTAACAAACGATGTAAGAAAATCAAAAACTAAAATTGACATCTCAGTCATTAGGCAAAATGTAGCCCTTCAATAACCATCAATAGTGATATACATCTATTTTCGATGGGACAACAAATGACGATACAGCATAATAAATACTATTTCAGGGGTTCTTGGGTGCACGGATTAAAAAAAAGTGTTGATGTACTCATATTGTTTTTGAACAAACTTTTTCGAGCCTATGCACATTGATCAGGTCTGTGAATATTTTGGACTTAATATGAAGGAGACTTCCAATGGGCATAAAACATTGTACCAAGGGGTTTTTAGCGTCGCTAATTTCGAATCCGGAGTAAAATTTTGAAAAAACAAAATGAAAGATACAATGTTGCGGAAATTTTTTTCAACCAATTTTTGAATGTAAGTAATATTGTGCTTAAACGGGTTTTCGATGTCGTTGATTTTGAATCCGAGGTCATATATTGAAAAAACAAAATAGCGTATACCATTTGGCGGATATTTTCGGATTCGAATTCAGCGACCCCAAAAACCCTTTATAGCTATGTTTCATGCATATTCAGTCTCCTTAATTTTCGGACTAAATTTTTCAAAATTTTCATTTCATTTCGATAGAAAAAACGTAAAATTTTAACGTAGAGATAAGGATTTGATGATGTTAGGTAATTTAACATAAGTTTAAGTCCAAGAAAAGTCAGAAGTTATTTCTCTGCGTAATCAAAAATTTTGCAGTTATAAATAAAATTATGAAAAAAATAAAAAATTTGCCTAAGAAATTTAATTAAAAAAAAAATAAAAAAATTCTAAAACGGAAAAAATGTCAAGTCTTACTACTTTCACGTAATGTCACATAACCTATGAACAACATTCTTGGAATTTTTTTATAAATTTATTTATAACTACGAAGCTGTTAATTATACAAGGAAATTATAAGTGTACATATTAAGGGACTTGAAGTAGTCTTTCTTGAGCTATGCCCCCCAAACTTGGCTGTAGGAGCTTAAAAACTCTGTCTGTCTGTCCGACTGGTACTCACGATAACTGTTGAAAGACGCGACCAAATGTTTTGTAATTTTGCACTAGCTAATATTTCCCCACTAACTGTTATACAAATGGGCTACATGGTCCGCACCTTCTTGTACCCCCCACACAAATACATCACCCCGCTCACTTTAAAAAACGAGTAATAATATCATAAACAACCAAAGGGATCGTATCCAAATTCTGTATTTAGTGATATTATAATAGGATAAAGTTTTGGAAACAAATTTGCAGTCTAGCCACGCCCCTTCTGGTACCTTCCATACAAATGTACTTTTCAGCCCACTTCAGAAATGGAGTAATAATAACAATGTACAAGAAAATGTTTTGTTATATTGAGGGTGAGGGTATGTGTAAGTCGGGTTTACCGACTGGAACTTTCTTACTGGTTTATAAAAGCAAATGTTTAAATCTGAATTATTTGTTTAGATTTTTTTTCAGGTTGTTAAGGCCAATTTTTGAAAGTAATCAAAAATTTTCGAAAGTAATCGTTGAATGTAGTCGGATTATTTTTTGATTACTTTTGATTATTTTCGATTATTTTTCGTAATCTCCGGTAATCCTGATTATTTTTAGATTATTTGTAATCGTAATCAATTAGTAATTAAAAAATTCCTAATAAAGAAGTATGTAATCATTACGATTCTTTTAAAATGTAATGTAATTGATTACTAATTGTAATCAAAATTTAACAGGTATGGTATTTTCACCATCCCATTGCATTGTCAGTAGTATTTTTATCGTAAGTACGTATGATTAGTATTAATATTTTGACAAGCCCATTGCATTGTCGGTAGTATTTTAATCATAAGTACGTATGACTAATATTATTATTTTCACAATTTCATTGTGATAATAAATACGTATGATTAATATTAATACTTTAACAATACTATTGAATTGTCAGCTGTATTTTGATCATAAGTACGTATGATTAATATTTTCACAATCCCATTGCATTGTCAGTAGTATTTTATACATTAGTACGTATGATTTATATCAATATTTTGACAAAACCATTGCATTGTCAGTAGTATTTTAAACCTAAGTACGTATGATTAATATTAATATTTTGACAAAACCATTGCATTGTCAGTAGTATTTTATACATAAGTACGTATGATTTGTATCAATATTTTGACAATCCCATTGCATTGTTAGTTGTATGTTGATCATAAGTACTCATGATTAATATTAATATTTTCACAATGCCATTGCATTGTCAGTAGTATTTTGATCATAAGTACTTCAACAATCCCATTTCATTGTCAGTTGTATTTTGATCATAAGTACGTATGACTAATATTTATATTTTCACAATGCCATTGTGATCATAAGCATGTAGATTTATACCAATAATTTGACAAACACATTGCATTGTCAGTAGTATTTTGATCCTAAGTACGTATGATTGATATTAAGATTCTAATAATCCCATTGCATTGCCAGTAGTATTTTGATCATAAGTACGTATGATTATTATTGATATTTTAACAATCCCATTGCATTGTCAGTAGTACTTTGATCCTAAGTACGTATGATTGCTATTAAGATTCTAACAATCCCATTGCATTGCCAGTAGTATTTTGATCATAAGTACGTATAATTAATATAAATACTTTAACAATCCCATTGCATTGTCAGCTGTATTTTGAGCATAAGTTCGTATGATCAATATTAATATTTTGACAATCCCATTTCATTGTCAGTAGAATTTTGACCATAATGATTAATATTTATATTTAAACAATCTCATTTCACTGTCAGTAGTATTTTGATTATAGGTACGCATGATTAATATTAATATTTTTACACTCACATTGCATAGTCAGTAGTATTTTGATCCTAAGTACGTATGATTGATATTAAGATTCTAACAATCCCATTGCATTGCCAGTAGTATTTTGATCATAAGTACGTATGATTAGTATAACAATTTTAACAATCCCATTGCATATACATAAGAAGTAATACGAATAACATCCCCACCTGCAATCTTTACTCTTTACTTGTATACATACAAATAAGCCCTTAAACTTAAAAAGTACCAATTTTCCTTGCATCCCATGAATAATATTTGGCTGAGCTGCTAACATTTGCGCGAATAACACGATTTAATTTTTAGACTCAAACAACGGCGCCAATAGTTTAACGACAAATCTCAACATAAGCTGTTTGATCAACTTTTACTAGACAAGACGATTGACTCGAAACTACTTTGGTGATTAAAGAAATGTACATGATTCAGACAGGAATTAAGCACAGGTCTCGCGCGTTATTGTAGCGTCTTCTAACTATTTTGGTCACGGTCGGCGCCTGCAGACAAAAACCTCTTTTGATTTAGACCAAAGAAGCAAAAACGCCACTCTTGTTCATAACATTTGATTCCATGGCCACATTATATAGCTGCATGCATAAAACAGCTACAACCAGTGTCTATTGTCCATATCACAAACACTGTGCCACATGTACATATTGCTATGAAAATATTGACATTTTTGCTGCACATCCACATACCCAGTACTTTATATGTATGTATATGTAAAGTGCATAGTACATGGTTTTAAACAAACATTCACACTCACCCTCTCATACATACCAACCGTTCACCAACACAGGTCTACTTCAAGTGTATGAATACGTATACAAATATTTGCCGAGATACTATAAAATTTTATTTCACAACCATGTAATTGGACATGGTGCAAATATGCCAGGACCTTTGTTTCATGGACACAAATACAATTGAAATGAAAATGTCTATATTTATTTGGTATCTCTTAAAGTTGCATTAAATCAAGTTGTAGCACTGGCATAACAATGAGAGACATAGAAGCAGAGTTCAAATTGCACACAATTTTATAAAAATTACTTGCTAAACGAAATGAATAATAATTAGTAACAAAGTTGTGTTAAGAGATTATTACAAATAGGGAATCGGATGAACTCAGTAAAAAATCCGAAAATGTATTTTCAATATTTTTGTCATTATTTCAACTAGGCGAAAGGTAAGAGAAGCATTTCCTTGTCTCTCTTTCTCTCTATGCAAATAACACATTTTGGCATCAACTCAGTCATTTTATTTATTTGTATATTTATGTTAAGGCTATGCCTTAAAATATATTACACAAATCTACAGCCACATGAAGATTTTTGGTCAATATATCTTTGGTATACTGTGTAAACTGACTAACTCCCGTTTAATGATTGTATCTAGTGAATTTAAAACAAAAAATACGAAAAATACGTATTAGATCAATATTATGTTAAAATTAATGTATCTCTATGTTATCAAAATAGAGTTAGTCAGTATACCAAAGATATGTATATACATTTTCCTTACAGACTTAAACTGAAATATATTTCATACTTATTAATGCTTATTTCCAACCTAGGCATTTTCTTTATTAAAACTGCAACATTCTGACAACCCCATTGCATTGTCGGTAGTATAAGGATCATTAGTACGTATGAGTAATATTTATATTTTAACAATCCCATATGATTGTCAGTTGTAATTTTCCTTGAATTTTCGTTTGAATTTCCTAAGTTTTCCCTTTTTATCTTAAAATGTTGCTGAAAATTTAATTTTAATTTAAGACCTCATACTTTAAATGCCTCCTTTCCCTTTATCTAGAATATATATAGTCTCATTGTTAGAAATTTTCTAACAAAATCTTATTTATTCGTTGTAATTTTAATTTGTGTATCCGCATTATGCCATCCCCCCGCCACCATAATGACATTTTCATTATGCACAAACACTTGCCAACAACTCATCAACATCAACGACAATAACAAATTCAATTTATTATTGCATTATTTAAGTTTATCCTTTAATTCCTTAGAAACTTATTTGCAAGAGGGGACCTCACGGATTCGTATTAATAATTGTGGTGGAAAATTTATATAATTGCAAAATACATCAATACGATGAAATACTAACGAGAATTTACATATTACGAATCAGGGAAATAGGGAAGCCTTACAACAAATGATCAAAGTTTTAATATATGACCAACATGTTTAGAAGACTTCAACTTAGTTAAAGTAGCAGTAGTAGTATATTTGGCTCTTGTCTTTGGATAATTTACAAAAATTGTATTAAAATAATTTATCGGTGTGAGTTTTTTTTTTTATTTCACCGACACAGGCACCCTTTCAATGTCCTTAAAAAAACTAGTTCTTTTAAAACGGAGATAAGACTAAATAATGAATAACCGCGAAAACATAGGTAGTATGTTTGGCTCTAGGTGGTGCACAAACAAGATAATAATTCAGGATTAGGGTCATAAGGTTTTATGATTTTATCTAAAAACACATCATTGTAAATTAAATGTAACTTTAATAATTAAGAAAAAAAACACACGATTCAACCTATTATGCTAATATTTGAATATGTATAGCAGAAGCAAAGGATCCGCAGGATATATTTTTTTCCAAAATTTCCTACCGTGAACCTTAAAGGATAATGAAGGATTAATCTTTCAAAGGTCCTTTTTCCATTTTTTTCAGTCCTTAAAAAAATAGTAATATTCAAATGAGACCGGCCGTGGCATTGTGGTTAGAACACGCGACTACCATGCGGGAGATCGCAGGTTCAAACCTGGCTCTAGTCATCTTAAAAGAAAAAATATAAATTAAATTTTCTTTCATTGTCGGCTCCCCTCGAATGTTGTTGACAGCAACATCGCAGAAAAAAAAAAAAAAAATCGTCGATAAACAAGTAGATGCCGTTAGTTGTGAATCTAAAAATAGAAAGCGTGTTAATTCACAAACAACGCGAGAAGCTATCCTATACCTCATTCATGGAGTGTAAAGGGAAATTAAGTTATTTTTAATTTACGGAATTGCATATGAGCTTCATGGCCACGCCCATTCGGGGTACCTCCCATACAAATGTACCATTCTACCCACTTTAGAAATTGAGTAATAATGTCAATATAGCCAAAACGCGATCGTGTCCAAATTTTGCATTTTGTAAAGCTATAACTTGATCAAAAAATTTTAAAATAAATTCCAAGTCTTCCAATTCCGCTTAGGAATCGAGTAATAATACCAATACATTCAACGTGATCGTGCCCAAATTCTGTACTTGGTTATGCTACAACTAAAATAATCTTTCCCAAATTCTGTAATTAGTAATTCCATAACTGGATAAGTTTTAGAGAAAAATCGAGAAATCGATGTCTAGCCTCTAACCTTCTGGTACCTCTTTTATGAATAAATTATAAAAAAAATTCACAAATCAATAAACATTTTATGTTAGTTGTCTTGACTTTTCGTAAGTGTTTTAACGCACCGTTCAACCAGGCCTCAGTGCCAACACCAGTTTTAAGTTCTTATTTTTTATCTCATTTCATTTAGTACTTTCAAAAGAGAATATTTGCCACTAATTGAGTAGTTTTTGTTTTCACTCATATTGATCTCTCACTCTTTTGTATTACCGCAAGAAGCGGATTTTGTGTATTGTTAGTTTTTAAGTTTCACATTGAGCTTCAATAAAAGAAGTTGTATGAATTCAAGAGGAATTCGAATTTGTCTTTTTCATTAATTTGGAAAAATCCTTTATAAATAAAATAAGGCCTCCTAGTTCACGACCAGGTGCCAACATATGGTCCTTCGAAACATCTTAGCAGAGGCTTGGATGAGATTTGAACCAGCAGTTGAAAACAGCATATATTTCACTGTTGCCCGTTTTCTAACCTAGAAAACAAAGTACATAGCCATTGCATAGACAAGAGGTCATCCAAAGACAAGAGGTCTATTGCAAGCAGAATTTGGCGTTTCATCATTTATACACAAGAAGTAAAACAACAATTGAAGCATTAGAACGACCAACATATGGTCCTTCGAAACATCTTAGCAGAGGCTTAGATGAGATTTGAACCAGCAGTTGAAAGCAGCATAAATTTCACTGTTGCCCGTTTTCTAACCTAGAAAACAAAGTACATAACCATTGCATAGACAAGAGGTCATCCAAAGACAAGAGGTCTATTGCAAGCAGAATTTGGCGTTTCATCATTCATACATAAGAAGTTAAACGGCAATTGAATCATCAAAAGGGACATCTGAAGCTTCCAACCCGGCACAGCAGAAGTACCCCCCCCCCCCCCCACAACAAAGCATTAGAACGACAAATCCAACATCATATCACCCTGGTAATACGTTAACAACAAGAAGGGAAAGAAGTCCATTTGTTCCTCAGGCTGAGGTAACAATAAAAACAACAAGAAAGTAAGAAGAAGAGATAAGGTACGTACAATGATAATTGGTATTTTTTGTTAAGCGATCATTTTGTCAACGACAATAACTAGTTCAACGGGAAAAATTTAAAAAAAAAATAATAATTTCGGTATCGAAAATTGTTGGTTAATTACGTAACGATTAACCAGAAAAACAAATGAAATATATAATTTGAATGTCTATAAACGCCACATAATATAACAAGCGGAACATTTCCAATATATTATTTACAAAGTACCGCACAACAAAGTCGACAATTGCCGCGGTCACTTTGTACATACAATTCGCCTTTTCATTTCATCTCCATCCATACTAACTCTCTACGAGAGATAGAGGATCACTTCACCACTCACACGTTCCATTCCATACGTCTCAACTGGAGATAGACGAAAAGGGTTTATGCTCTATGTCCGTACACACAAACCAACGTTAGCGTATAACAAACAAACAAAGCAGAAGAACATTCGAAATCAGATCATAGTTAAGCAAATTTTAAAGTGGTCAGACGTTGTCGCGGAAAAATATAAATAAAGTAAAAAATAACAACAACAACAAGACAGAAGACAAAGTGCGGTTTGCAATACCAAACAGGAAAACAAATCATAAATTTGGAAGCCCTCCTGGCAGATGAAAATAACCTTTGGACAAGAAGAAAAACATTCACTAGTAACAGCTTTAACGAAGGGTGAGTTTTTCAACAAACTATTTGTGGCTTTCAATAATTAATCAAAAGTGTTTTAAAGTGAATACTAAACCTCAAAACGCGAATAACGGTACCGGTAAAAAAAAAAAAAAACAACAACGTATGGCAGTTCGCCTGACTTCGAGAAAAAAGCAACGTACAACAACAACATATTGCAGTCCGCCTGACTTCCAGAACACAACAACAAACCAGAGACAATTTGAGTGCAGGTGTTTGTGTGTTAACCGCCTAGCTGTTGCAGTAAGCAGGGGTTTGTTATGTTTTATTTGATGGTGCCTGCGTAAAGATGTACTAAGTGGTCAAGAATACATCTAGGGTTACCTAATCAATAAAATAATGCAAAATTAATTGCACCTAATATATCAAAAACAAAAATAAAATGCAAAATATTAAAATTGGTTTACGAGATTAAAAACTTACCGCAATATAAATATACATATACATATATTTATAAAATTAAATCGTGTAATGCTGAACTTTTGAATAATAAAATAAAACATAATTAAAATATTTGGAACTCAATTAAAATTAAATAACACATTTTTTTCCTTTTGGAGGCTATTTAATTTTGATAATTTTTTCTGGAAATATAATTTTAAATAAACTTGGAAGTTTTTCAATCAACCTGATTTGAATTCTGATAATTTTACAAGAAAAATAATTTTAAATAGTTTGGAAATTATTCGGTCAGCCTAATTTCAAAAATACATACAAAAAATAATACCAAAAATATTAAAAAAAAAAAAAACTTAATTTTTCAATAATTTTAAATAAACATAAACGACCGTATATTGAGATTCCGCCTGATTCTATAATTCGAAATGGCAGCACGCAGGAAATTTCTTTTTGACCATGAACAGGTCGTTTCATTTTGTAAGGATTTTAAACCTTCAGAGGATGCCAAAATCACATCCTTGAAAGTAGAAGAAAATGAACTGGAAAGAAGATGGCTGAAACTGGTCGCCAGTTATGAAGAAATCATGATCGCAGATGAAACTGCTGAAGATTCAGATTTTTTAAAAATAGCTACAAGCAAATATAAGGATGCCTACAAGAAGTATTCAAGTTGCAGATCCAAAATTGCAGACATGGTGACAGCAAAGGAGCCTTCTAAGGAAGATGAAAGTATCAGACATGATACTACAATAAGCCATCAAGGATTTTCATCTTTAAAATTGCCACCGTGTGATACCCAGCCATTTGAAGGAGGATATTCAAAATGGCCTGCTTTTCGAGACATTTTTTCTGCTGTATTTGGAAACCATCCAGAATTATCCGCAGCACAAAAGCTATACCACCTGCGAAGCAAGACAAGGGGTGAGGCGTACCAGATTGTAAAAAGGTTTGATTTGGTTGATGAAAATTTTCAGTTGGCATGGGATGCTTTGAAAACTAGATACGAGAACCCACGAATTTTAGTGCATCAGCAGATGAAACATTTTTTTGGAATACAAGCAGCTCAAGCTGAAACCCCAAAATCAATAAGGCAGATTCAACGTGGAATCAACGAAAGCTTAGCAATTTTTAAATCATATAAAATTGACACCAAGAATTGGGACCCTATCCTAGTACATCATTGTTCAACCAAACTTCCTGAGGATACATTGCGTGCGTGGGAAGACTCTTTGAGTAACCATAAGGAACTGCCAACCTGGTTACAAATGGACACTTTTCTTGCAAAACGAATTGAGATTTTGGAAACTATCACAGACATGAGGAAAACTAATTCAAGAGATTATCAAGGTTCACATCATAAATCTCAAGCTTTTCATTCCCACTTGGAACCTGAAAAAATTAAATACAATTGCAAGAAATGTAATCAGAATCATTCACTGCGTCAGTGCGATTATTTTAAATCACTATCGGCCAGCGAGCGAATTAAATATGTGTATGCAAATAAATATTGTGCAAACTGCCTCTCATCAACACATTTTAAATCAAATTGCACAAGTGAAAAATCTTGTCAGAAATGTAATCGAAAGCACCATACAATGCTTCATTTAGAACGAGCTGAAAATAAGGGCTTTGTAAATAAACATAAAGATAACCGAAATTTTCTCAATACGTCAACTTCAAACAACGAGCACCCTGCTGCCAGTACTTCGAGCTCACACGTACAAGTTGACGCGGTTCAAACGAATTTTACACAAAACGAGGGGACAACTATTTTGCCTACGGCATTAATAGATATTGACCATGCTGGTCAATTGGTCACCATTCGGGCGCTGTTAGATGCAGGTTCGGAAAAATCTTTTATATTAAAAAGAATTCAACAGAATCTTTTAATCCCCATTGAGAGTCATCATACTCAAATTTCGGGACTCGGTGGTACGATTGTCGGCAATTCCAGTAGCCGATGTTACATAAATATTAGATCAAGGGAATCAAATTTTAAAATCAAAATAAAAGCAATTGTTGTAGCAAAATTAGGCCACTTCCTACCTTCTAAAAGGATTAAAATAGAAAATCTCTCTGATCTTCGGAAATTTAAATTAGCTGATCCTAATTTTTTCAAACCAGCTCCTATTGACATGATAATAGGAAGCGATTATTTACCATTTATTAACTTGGACGGCGTATGTTCAAATATTGGAAGCGGATTAGAGGCGAGAGAATCCAGATTTGGATGGTATCTGTCTGGCCCCCTGCCAGCATGCGATGTTAACAATTTTTCAACATTAGTGTCAACCAACGACAATACTGCTCTTCAAGAACAAATAAAGAAATTTTGGGAGCTAGGAGAAATCGAGAGAAAAAATACAGTTTCCGATAATGACATAGACTGCGAAGAATTTTATAAGCGGACAACATATCGACATCCAAATGGTCGTTATGTAGTTCGACTTCCATTTAGATCAGAATACCCAGAAAAAATATTTCTGGGCCCTTCCCGAAGCATGGCTCTCGCTCAATACCATCGTATGGAGAAGACTTTAAGTAAAACTCCAGATCTCCAATCTGAATATAAAAAAGTTTTACATGAATATGTTGACATGGATCACATGGAACCATGTAATTACTATGAAAATGCAAAGGAAAAGCATTTTTCGTTTTTTCTACCCCACCATGCAGTCGGGAAACCAGACAGCAAAACGACAAAAGTAAGAGTTGTATTTAACGGATCTAAGAAGACCAACAGCGGTTTCTCCCTGAACGACGTATTATACCCTGGTCCGATTCTACAAGCAGATCTTATGCAGATTGTGATTAATTGGCGATATTATCAACATGTTTTTACAGGCGACATTCAAAAAATGTATCGCCAGGTGCTTATACATCCAGATGATCGGCCATATCAACGAATTCTATTTCGCCCAGACCCTGATAAAACAGTCAACACTTTCGAATTAAAAACAGTCACATTTGGAATCAACTGTGCACCGTTCCTTGCTTTAAGAACGTTGAAGCAGCTTAGTATTGATTGTAAATCAACCAGTTCAATAGCATCTAAAATCCTGCAAAACGAAATCTATGTGGACGATGTGTTGTCAGGTGGACACACATTAGTTGATGCGAAATCAAAGCAAACGGAGTTAATAAACGTTCTCAAGTCAGCTGGCTTCCCCCTGAAGAAACTTACTGCCAATAACCAAGAACTTTTAGAAAACTTGCCCCGGGAGGATCTTCTTGACGAAGATTTTTTAAAGTTTGACGACTCAAGTACTGTCAAAACATTAGGCATTCGCTGGAATGCGCTCTCAGACACATTTTATTACGACGTTGAACCTATTGAAAACACACCATTTGCAACAAAAAGAATCATTTTATCAGTTATTGCAAGACTTTTCGACCCACTTGGTTGGCTTGGTCCAATAGTTGTTGTAGCAAAGATATTTAAGCAGCAATTGTGGGAGCTAAAATCTGGATGGGATGAGGGTGTCCCACCGCATTTGTTGATTTTGTGGAATTCATTTGTCTCCAACTTACCACACATTACTTCATTACACATACCACGATGGGTAAACTATTCACCAGATAACTCAATGGAAATACATGGATTCAGTGACGCCTCGGAAAAGGCCTATTGTGGGGCAGTTTATCTCCGAACAAAAGATTCGTTCGGCAACTTCTCCAGCCACCTACTGGTAGCCAAAACAAGAGTCGCACCTCTCAAACGTACAACAATCCCAAAATTGGAACTATGTGGAGCCGCTTTACTCGTAAATTTAATTAAAATCATAACAAAATCTTTACAAACAAATTTCGAACTATTTTTATGGACAGATTCGTCGATCGTCCTCGGTTGGTTACAAAAATCTCCGCAAACTTTAAAAACTTTTGTCGCGAATCGCGTAACTGAAATTCTCAATACAACTAATATTTCGCAGTGGAAACATGTTAGCACAAAAGACAATCCTGCTGACTTGGGTACCCGAGGTTGCACCCCACAGGACTTGACAGACAACAGTCTTTGGTGGCATGGGCCCTCCTGGCTTCAACAACCTACGGAAGCTTGGCCAACACCACGTACTTTTGAACTGACTGATTTAGAAACCAAAAAAGTTTCAACATTTCATTTGGAAATGAACGAAGAATTTATTTCAAGATTTTCATCTTTAAATCGTGCATTGCGTGTTACGTGCTACATCTTTAGATTTATTCGATCATGCCGCAAACAACATTCTTCTGATAAAAAAGATATTCAGCCTGAAGAAATTATACATTCAAAGCAATATTTGATAATTAGCGCTCAAAAACGATATTTTGCGAGAGAATATGCTTGTTTACTGCAAAAGGAACCAATCAGTAGAAAAAGTTGCATACTAACTCTTACTCCTTTTCTTGATAGCAACGGTCTTATGCGTGTAGGTGGTCGTCTCGAAAATGCTGGTCTTAGTTACAATGAGCGACATCCAATCATTATTCCCGACAAATCACATTTTGCAGAATTGTTTGTACGTTACACCCATCAAATTCTACTCCATGCTGAATATAACATAATGCTTCGAGCTATTAGGCAAGGATTCTATATTCAACGACTCAAAAATGTAATTAGAAAATGCATCCGAGCATGCAAGGCTTGTACAGTATACAAGCGAAGATTCCAAACCCAAATAATGGCTGCACTTCCACCTGAACGTGTAAATTTTTCATTGCCTTTTACTTACGCAGGCGTGGACTTTGCGGGTCCTTTCAACTTGAAATCATCTCTACTGAGAAACGCTAAAATTGTTAAAGGATACGCTGCAGTGTTTGTTTGTTTTTCAACTCGAGCCGTCCATCTTGAAGTCTGCTCTGATTTGTCGTCTGATGCTTTTATTGCGGCATTCACAAGATTCACAGGACGTAGAGGACTTCCTAAAACTATGTTTTCAGATAACGGCCGAAACTTTGTTGGAGCGAGTTACAAATTGCTGCAAGAACACAACCAATTTTTGAAAACTGCTCAAAAATGTCTGCAAGATAAATACAGCTTGCATGGGTTTTCCTGGTCATTCATACCTCCATATGCACCACACATGGGTGGCCTCTGGGAGGCCGCTGTTAAAAGCATGAAAGCGCACCTTAAAAAAGTCACTCAGAATGTGTCTTTTACTTTTGAAGAGTTTACAACGTTGCTGATCAGAATCGAAGCAGTGCTTAACTCTCGACCTCTTTGTGCAGTGTCAGATAACGCAGCTGAATTATTGCCACTAACACCCGGACATTTGTTGCGAGGAGCTCCAATTACGGCTCCACCTGAGACCCCTTGTGAATCACCACATTCAAACATATCGCACTTAAACCGATGGAAGCGATTAAAAACTATTCAACATATATTCAGTCAGCGCTGGAAAGCAGAATATATTACCGAGCTTCAGCGGCGATATAAGTGGAAAACAGCTCGGAATAACATAAAAGAGAATGACTTCGTTATTATTAAAGATGATACCCTGCCGCCCACTGAATGGCGCTTAGGACGAGTCATTAAGGTGTTCTACGGCAAAGACAGTAACGTGCGAGTAGCAGAGATCAAAACACAAAACGGTATAATTAAGCGCCCAGCAGTTAAACTCTGCATACTACCAACTGAGCCACCTGATCAACAAAAAGTACAAACACATAGCAAACAAAATTAACAAATTCAAAATGATCTTCTTTTTCAAAATGCTAATTTATCGTTGTATTTGTCTTTCTTTTCCTTCTTTCTTTTTTTGCAGTCAGAACCACCTATTGAGATACTGTTCCGATTTTTGATGGATGTCATTATTAAAACAACGGGGATCTGTATAACTTGTTTTTCGACGCCACATGCCCGTGCGACCGCAGATCCTTCAAAAGACACAACCCCACTTCAACCCAACGTTGCAGACAATGAAATTGTTGCCCCCTTGGTTCCAGAAACTCCCAAGATATCCGTTATTAAAAAACACACTTCACCCCTGTACTGATCCAGTTGAAAGCGAAATATTGGCTTGTCTAGTCGCTGACGTGGATCCAAAGGCTCACCCTGAGCTCCACACATTCCACCAAATTGACGGGGTTATTTGAGCTGATATCTGCCGATACGCTTTGTATGTTTACCAGCCAAAAAGTTTATAAAGCTACAAAACTCAGCATTTGGCGTAATTGTTAGCGGAATTTTTGCACGAGTTGCACCTTTGGCAACCTAAGCCCCGGGAGGATGTTTAACGCACCGTTCAACCAGGCCTCAGTGCCAACACCAGTTTTAAGTTCTTATTTTTTATCTCATTTCATTTAGTACTTTCAAAAGAGAATATTTGCCACTAATTGAGTAGTTTTTGTTTTCACTCATATTGATCTCTCACTCTTTTGTATTACCGCAAGAAGCGGATTTTGTGTATTGTTAGTTTTTAAGTTTCACATTGAGCTTCAATAAAAGAAGTTGTATGAATTCAAGAGGAATTCGAATTTGTCTTTTTCATTAATTTGGAAAAATCCTTTATAAATAAAATAAGGCCTCCTAGTTCACGACCAGGTGCCAACAGTAAGATTCCTTCACAACTAATAAACTTTCTCATCTTATCAACGATTTTGATTTCATAAAATGTATTTCGTCTTTACATGATGTCATAGCCCTTAATATCATCATTTTATTTTAGAAAAATTGCAATAATAAAACTCATACGCCAGAGTGCCAAAAAAAATTCTATGTTACTCATACGTCCTACATTGAACATCAAATTCGGTGTTTTTTGACCTCTAAACTAGAAATGTAAATTATACGGATGGCATTATCAAAATTTCTCTTAGGAGTAAATTATACAAAAAATTCACAAAAACCCAGCACACTTCATGACTCGTGTAATAATATCACTACACCTAAAGTTATCATACCCAAACCCTATAATTAGTAACACTATAACTAGGAACAGTATTTGAGAACTATTTACACATTAGCCAACCACATCCCCCGAAACTCCCCCCCCCCCCCCCCCACCTTTAGGGTTTCACTGATATTAAGGGTATACGTAAGTCAGTTTACCCGACTAAAACTTTCTAAATTGTTGTTTTACGTTACAATATTAATCTTAAAATATTACAACTTAAGGGTCATAACTTTATAATGGCTATATAAAGTCCGATTATGAAATATACCAAAAATATCATCACCCCAAATTACAGCAGGAAGCTGCACAAACAGCAACAACAACAGCAACAGTACATCGAAAATGTTCATGCATTTCCATGGTCGTGTAATATACATTAAATTGAAAGTGTTATGTTTACTTACAACAATTTAGCAGCAGGAACTAAAATACAAAAATAAAACAAATACAAATACAAGTACAAACACAAACACACACACAATAGCTACAATTACAACGTAACATATAGCAACTAGACACACACACACACAATTACATAGTCTTACACTTCGACATATACAAATACATCTGCTGTAACCATAAATACACATTGTTAAATGTAAAAACATATAGTGTGTGTGTGTGTGCGTCGATGTCGATGTGTAAGTGTTGCACTGAGTGATGCATTTACAACATTAAATAATTCAGTATTTCATAATTGTTTTCTGTAACAACAACAACAACAACAACAACACAAGCATACAAATAAATATATATAATGAAATTTACACATGAACACTGAAGGCAGGATAAATATGTGTGTGTGTGTGTGTGTGTGTGTGCGTGTTTCTGTGGCAATGATGATAACGTAGAAAGTTAGCAGGAATTCAATTAAATATTTTTGCATGGCGTTTTTATTAATAATGAACTGGAAAACAATGTGTGTGGATGGCAGAAAACGGAAAAAGTTTTAAAGATAAAACTTTTAACAATGTGTGTGCATAGTTAGTTAGTTTTTTTCCGCACACACACACAGTTATATATTTTTATTTGGCCTTTATAATAGAATGACCTTTTCGGTTTTTTTTTGTAGCCTTAGTCACGAGGTGAGAAGGGAAACTGGCTCCCTCAACTAGTTAAACAAATACAAAATACGAAATCATCCATCACTTTATTTCTTAAGATTACATTTGTATTTTTTTTGCTCTATTTCAATTTTGCATAGGTCATTTCTATTAAAGTTTTGGCTTGTTATGTTGTTTTTGTTTGGGTCGTCGTTTCGATTTCTTACAGTTGATAGGTCTATTTGGCAAAAACCATATTTGCATATCACAAGATTTATTGTTTATTCCTTTGAGAGTTGAAACACACAATATGTTTGGCATGACACCGATAGTGGCCGGCAGGGAGAGTTAACCTTTGGGGCATATTGGTTATGAAATCATGTAAAGGCGAAATACATTTCGTGAAATCCGGATTTTGTGATGAGATAAGAATATGAATAATTGTAGAAGACAATTTGGAAAATTCAAGATATTTTACATAAAATCGATTATTGTAATATGTTTTTTTATAATTTATTCCTAAGAGAAATTTTGTATAGCCACGAGTATAAGATGTTCGACTGAGACGGTCAAGTTATTTGTTGTTAAATGTAAGACGTATGAGTGATGTTTGATTGTATTTGGTCCAATGGCGTATGAGTGTTATAAATAGAATTTTTCTAAAATAAAATGAAGAGAATAATGGCTATGAAATCATGTAAAGGCGAAATACATTTTATGAAATCAAATCTTTTTGTAAGATAAGAAAATTATTAATTGTAAAGAATTTACATAAAATAAATTACTGATTAAGGAATCTGTTGAAAAGTCCAGAAAATTAACATAAAAATTATTATCTTTTTTGTGCAGTTTTTTTATACATTATGCATAAGAGAAATTTCGTAATGCCAGTCGTATAATATGTTCTAGTGTAGGGGTCAAGTTAAATTGAATGTAGAGTTCAATGAAAAGCAAATTTGACTTTTAAGACGTATGAGTAACATAATATTTTTGTTGACAGACTGTGGTATGAGAATTATTAATAATTGTTTTCTAAATAAATTGAAGGGAATAAAATTAATGAAGAGAATGAAATTTGATTACTTTTGGCACAATGGCGTATGAGTGTTATTAATAAAATGTCTCTAAAATAAAATGAAGCGAATAAGGGCTATGAAATCATGTAAAGGCAAAATAAATAATATGAATTAAAAAATGTTAATGAGAAAGATAAATTATTAATATATATGTGTTTCTCTAACTCCCATTAGAGCATAGGGAGTCAAGGGATGGGACTTTGCTCAGAGGTGGAAAGTTACTGATTGTTACCCACTTGGAAGTGACCAGAATCGATTCCTTTGTGGCACTGTCCAAGCAGCTAACTACTTCCGGTCTTAATCCAATATTCCTCGGGCAATGACTTTAAAGCAACCGCTTAGAAGTTAGCTAAAGTTAGAAGGCATTACAACCATGTATCCTGAATGGTCAACGAGACGTCTCAGGAAAGTAGGCTTAAACCGCTGAAGCATGCTTGTATCGTGGGATTGGACGCGCAGATAGCATCCCTATTACCAATCTAGGAGACGAGGGTTAGCAACCCACATCTTCCGAAATCTAAATTGCTAACGAATCGTTAAATTATTAATAGTTGAGGAAAATTTTGAAGTCAACAAATTTAGCGAATAAAATATTATTTTTTGTGGAGTTTTTCTATAATTAATTCATAAGAAAAATTTTGTAATGCCACTCGCATAATATGTTCTACTGTAGAGGTCAAGTAAGTTTAAATGTAGAGGTCAAAGAACAGCGAATTTGATATTCAATGTAAGACGTATGAGTAACATAGAATTTTTGTTGACATACTGGCGTATGAGTGTTTTTAATGACATTTTTCCAAAAAAAATTAAGATAATAAGGGACAGGACATCATGTAAAGGCGAAACAAGTTTCTTGTAATCAAAATTGTTGATAAGAAAAAAAAAATTATTATTTGAGAAGGAATCTTTTGAAAAGTCAAGACAATAAACATAAATTGTTTATATTTTTGTGAAATTTTTTTTATAATGCATTCCTAAAAAATGTTTCTTCATGCCACACGTATTAAATGTACTAATGTAGATGTCACAGAACAGCGAATGTAATGTAATTCAATGTAAGACGTATGAGTACCATAGAATTTTTGTCGACATACTGGCGTATGAGTGTTATTAATAGAATTTTTCTAAAATAAAACGATGAAAGGGCTACGACATCATGTAAAGGCAAAAAACATTTTATTAAATCAAATTGTAAAGCAAACTGTTAAAAAGTCAAGATAATTTACATAAAATTAATAAATAATTAAGGACTCTTTTGAATAGACAACAAAATTAAGATAAAATTGGTTTTTTTTTGTGAGTTATTTAAATAATTTTTTCCTAAGAGGATTTAACTAATGCCACACGTATTATATGTTCTGGTGTAAAGGTCAAGTAAGTTTGAATGTGGAGATCAATGAAAAGCGAATTTTATGCTAAATGTTAGACGTATGAGCAACATTGAATTTTTGTTAACACAATGGCGTATGACTCTTATTAATAGAATTTTTTTAAAATAAACCGATGACAACAAAGGCTATAAAATCAAAATATATTCACGAAATCGCAATTTTCGGTAGGAATAATGTTATTTATTGTAAAGAAATATTTTGAAAAGTCAAAAAATTTCACCCCTTTTACCCCGCCCCTTCTTCCTTCCTTCTTCCGGTACCTCCTATACAAATGTACTATTTCGCCCAATTTGGAAATTGAGAAATTGTATCAATATAATAGAAAATGTTATGTTTTACTAATGGTGAGGGTATATATGAGTAGGGTTGCCCGACTAAAACTTTCTTACTGGATTGAAATATGTTTCACCTAAATCGGAATAGTGGTTCTCGAGTTATGTCAAACAAAAGAGCCTAAAACGTGACAAATTCCCCTATACGATACTTACTAACTTCAAATCGATTTATAAATTATTATGACATGTAACTTGACAAAACGAATGATGCAGAGCTTTATCTTTTTAGGGCTACTTTCACTTGCAGTTATCAGTATTAAGTCCCAAACCAATGAGCTGAAAAATGTTGTACGAGTACTATGTTATTAACCCTAAGTAGGACGTATGAGCAATATGAGACTTCTTTTGACACAAAGGCGTATGAGAGCTACAAATAGAATTGATCTGAAATGTACAACTTTAAGACAATAAATTCAGCCCTCAACCTTCGTACGCCACACACGCAGATTTCTTCTCACAGACTCTCAATATTAATCTTAGAATATTATTATAACGTTAACAGCATAATCCCCTTTCCTCGAAAACCCCGAAACTTTGAAATATGTCAAAATTAAATGTGGGTAAGATACCTAACATGATGGCACACAAATTCTATTCATTTGTTTTCCAAAGACAGCTCACAACAATTGGAAATTATTACCATAACGTCTTTGTATTCTTATGTGTTCAAAAGTATGCGTGTGTATGTGGGTGTGTTTGTGTGTGTGTCTGTTTGTCTTTATTTCTTAAGATATATCTCTATCTGTCTGTTAACTTGCATAAAACAACACTGTTGTTTTGTTGCTCTAACAATGACCATGACCATCAAAATTATCAACGTCATGATGGCCGACCGCATAGCAATAGCAGCAGCGGCAGCAGCCCAACAACAAAAAAGGACTAATTTTTGCTAATAAATCAACATTGAAGTTATAACGAAAAAACAATATACGTAATAAATATGTAAAATATTTAATGATTTTTGCATGCAAATTTGCTATTAATCACAAGGACATGGCCAAGGCAAAAAAACAATATTATGAACATTGTTTTGCAAGAATTTCGATAAATAGATATAAATTATTTATAGTCAATAGAAATGTGCGAAAGATTTAAAGCATAACAACTTTGTGGTAAGATAATTAAAGCATATTGCGTATGTTTACAGCAGTTTAATTGAAAATTTACATTAATTGAATATTAATCATACGCCATAGTGGCATTTTTGAGTAATTGATATCAATTATACGTAATAGAGGCGTTTGCCGTTATAAATTAATTAAACGTAATAAAACGAGCAATGATAACAAGAGTAAGTGGTTTTGAAATAAATTTAAGAGGACATAGCACTAAAACGTACAAAGATCACACATACAATACTACAAAAGTAAACATATGCTTTACCTCTTATGGTCAATAGGTTGATTCTTATTTGGCAAAAAAAAAAATGTTTTTGGAATTTTTCATGGGCCAAGTTAAAATTTTATTAAGACGTACAAAAAAACTATGTGAATTTTTTTAATTTTTTTCTTAAAGGTTTAGGGGTCGCTACCGGGGTTCGAAATTCAAAATTTTACCGTCATCCTGAGGGATAAGCAGAATAACTCGAGTAAACCTTAACTGATCCTTATGAAAATTTTTCAGTATTCATATTTTCCATAACGAAGTAATGAAATTGTAAATGGGCAGAATTGCCCCACCCCTTCTGGTACCACCCATACAAAATTACCTATTTTTTGATAATTAATATTTCTCCCATAACTTTCAAATGGACAGCTGGATGGCATTTAAACTTGGTCAGTTTAATGACCTTGTAATAACAGATAAACCCCCAGAAAATCAAAACCTTTGTCACACCCCTTCTGGTACCTCCCATACAAATGACCGAATTAACCCCCATATTTTTACCTACATATCTTTTTAGTAAAAATACTGAATTCGATAAAATTTTGTGTGAGATGAACACATGCAAAAATTTGACTCGTGAGTATATATGGACTATATCGGCCAACCCCTTCTGGTACCTCCCATACAAAATTACCTATTTTTAGACAAATTATTTTTTACCAATAATTTCCAAACAGACAGCTGGATGGCATTTAAACTTGGTCAATTTAATGACCTTGTAATAACAGATAAACCCCCAGAAAATCAAAACCTTTGTCACACCCCTTCTGGTACCTCCCATACAAATGACCGAATTCACCCTGATAGTTTTACATAGATATGCTACTTATTTTTGATTTTTTTCATAGGTTAACTTAAAATGTTATTAAGAAGTACAAAAGAACTCGCTTCAGTGCCCTGAAATCCATGCGCAGTTTTAAACGTAGAAGTCATATAATATGACTTATGCATTGTATTTCGGGACTTCCCCGAAATATCAAACAGCAACCATACCATTACAAAAAAAACATAAAGAATTCTGCGGATGCTATTTGTTTTGCCGAAAATCAGCTTAAAGAGTTTCAGCCACGAGATGACTACAAAGAGCTACTTAAGCTGACAATAATATTCTGCGGAGGTGTTCCAAAAACACCAATATTCTTCAGAGCACCAGCAAGTCTTCACCGTGCTAGATGGATGGCTAAGGCAATATATTCCATAAAAATATATTTATTCAGAGAGCAGTTCAAGCTAAAGGAAAGCGAATTATGTTAAATACAGGATGTTTGCATTTTTATAATTAATATTTACCTTAAATATTGGTTTGAATCCACTTCTGGACCTCCTGCTTAAAGAAATGACCTCCAGTTATTAAAAGACTTGAAGTCTTATGCAACAATTAATAAAGAGATAGCGGCAATAGCCTTAAGAAGAGCTAGATGGATTTGCTTTTTTGATGACAATGTTTCTCATGAAATTAAGAACGAGTTACAGTAGATGAAAACCTACTACATTCTAAAAGTCTTGAGCATTTTGTATCCAACAATACTATTACATTTTTCAGCAGAACGGGTATTATATCGGGTTTCCTAAAAAAAATTTTGAAGACTGTTGCCGACTGTAAATTAGGTAAAGAATTAGTTCGGTCTATGAGGGTTTTTAACGATATTGCTGAACGCGAAGTGGCCTTGATGCAGGAATACAATAAATTGCATACACATAATGAAGAACAGAAGCAGTTTCTATTATTATTGGTGAAAGAATTTAGAAAAAAATATTCAGATCCAAAAAAATCTACCATGTGTAAATAATAATATATTTTACAATATTTTAAAATTTAAATAAAATTGTAAGCAGTAAATAATAATAATAATTATATTATTTAATGTTAAGTTTTTCATGCAATGAATTGATGTTTAATATTAATATATTAAATTTTTATTTAAATATTTTTTTTTTAACTGTTTAATTTAATATTTATTTTTGAAATGTATCTTTTTAAATAATAACACAACAAAAACTGATGAACAAATTTGAAATAAATCATTTCTTATTAACTGTACTGTAAAAATTCCTAAGTTGGACTGCAAATTAGTGGAATGGGGCAAGACAATAGCGTTCCATTATCTACGTTGAATATCATATAACATTCATTAAACAAGATTTATATTTAAGATAAGCATTAGTAAAATTACAATAAGGGTATATCTTTACCAAAATATAAATGAATTCAGCATACTTACAAAAAAATTTATGTAAAAATATGGGGGTTAATTCGGTCATTTGTATGAGAGGTACCAGAAGGGGTGTCACAAAGGTTTTGATTTTCTGGGAGTTTATCTGTTATTACAAGGTAATTAAACTGACCAATTTTAAATGCCATCCAGCTGTCCGTTTGGTTATTATGTGTAAAAAATAATTTGTCTAAAAATAGGTAATTTTGTATGGGAGGTACCAGAAGGGGTTGGCCGATATAGTCCATATTCACTCACGAGTCAAATTTTTGCATGTGTTCATCTCACACAAAATTTTATCGAATTCAGTATTTTTACTAAAAAGATATGTAGGTAAAAATATGGGGGTTAATTCGGTCATTTGTATGGGAGGTACCAGAAGGGGTGTGACAAAGGTTTTGATTTTCTGGGGGTTTATCTGTTATTACAAGGTCATTAAACTGACCAAGTTTAAATGCCATCCAGCTGTCCGTTTGAAAGTTATGGGAGAAATATTAATTATCAAAAAATAGGTAATTTTGTATGGGAGGTACCAGAAGGGGTGGGGCAATCCTGCCCATTTACAATTCCATTACTTCGTTCTGGAAAATATTAATACTGAAAAATTTTCATAAGAATCAGTTAAGGTTCACTCGAGTTATTCGGCTTATCCCTCAGGATGACGGTAAAATTTTGAATTTCGAACCCCGGTAGCGACCCCTAAACCTTTAAGAAAAAAATTTAAAAAATTCACATAGAATTTTTTTGTACGTCTTAATAAAATTTTAACTTGGCCCATGAAAAATTCCAAAAACATTTTTTAAGACTCACCCTAATGGTCAACTTCGCCTTTAAGGCGACTTTTATAAAAAAACAATTTTCATCTTAAAAATTAAAAATTAAAAAATAAAAATTAAAAATTAAAAATTAAAAATTAAAAATTAAAAATTAAAAATTAAAAAATAAAAATTAAAAATTAAAAATTAAAAATTAAAAATTAAAAATTAAAAATTAAAAATTAAAAATTAAAAATTAAAAATTAAAAATTAAAAATTAAAAATTAAAAATTAAAAATTAAAAATTAAAAATTAAAAATTAAAAATTAAAAATTAAAAATTAAAAATTAAAAATTAAAAATTAAAAATTAAAAATTAAAAATTAAAAATTAAAAATTAAAAATTAAAAATTAAAAATTAAAAATTAAAAATTAAAAATTAAAAATTAAAAATTAAAAATTAAAAATTAAAAATTAAAAATTAAGAAATCAAAAAAAATTTTATGAAAATGTATGTACTTAGTGTCACTGAAAATAATAAAATGTTTACCAAAACTGTTGTTAATACTAAATCTAGAACCATTGACCATTATAATCAAAAAAAATACCATTTTACAACATATTTATAATCCACTGCCTACACAAGATCCCCAAACAGACTGTGTTGTTTTTTATGTGTGTTGTTTTTGTAAAGCATGCGGTTTAAACATTCCTCTTTACATTATATTATTGTATTTCAATTTCTTAAGTTTCCATTGTAGCTGTGGGTATCTGCCTATGCCTGTTCATCAACTTGTTTCTTTTGAATTGTAAAATTATCTCTCACCCCCTTCCGCTTGACAATTAAAATCCTTAGACGTCATTTGGAAATCCTTTTTTACCAGTGACTGCTTAAGTGCGGTTAAATAAATGAAATGTTAAGCCTATGACATTGAGAGTGTCTTAGATATTAAATTAAAGTTGTAGAAATCGCATGTTTTGTTGTAATGCTCATTAAGACGTGAAGTAGCTTAACATGTGGTAATGTTTTTTTTTAATTAAAAATGTGTTCGGAAATTAAACATAAAGCTATGTTCTGATGAGAACAGAAAACACCAAATAAGACATTGTTGAAAAATTCAACATAAAAAGTTGAGGTCATGGAGTACCTAAATATCATATATGTAAGTAATAATTATATTGCTTTAGCATATTAATGTAAAGAAAATGTTGCATTCTGAATACCGGGAGAATAAGTGTAAGCCGCTCATCTTACTGATATTGAAAAAAGAAACGTTTGAGTAATAAAAAAAAAAATTTGTAGGAACAAATTATATACTATTAATTGAGTCGCATGTCGGACTATAATACGGCATTTAAAGAAATCATGTGCTGCTTACAGTTTACAAGTTATAATCGGAATTTGTATTACTCATACGATCTGCATATAATGCATGATGATTTAATATCAATCATACGTATGACTGTTCTGCTTACAGTTTACATGTTATAATCGGAATTTGAATTACTCATATGATCTGCATATCCAGCGTTGGGACTTAATATCAATCATACGTATTTGCATATCATACGTATGATTGTTATTAAATCATCATGCATTATATGCAGTCGTATGAGTAATAAAAATTCCGATTATAACATGTAAACTGTAAGCAGAACAGTCATACGTATGATTGATATTAAATCATCATGCATTATATGCAGATCGTATGAGTAATAAAAATTCCGATTATAACATGTAAACTGTAAACAGAACATGATTTCTTTAAATGCCGTCTTATAGTCCGACATGATTATTTAATATTAATTATACGTATGATATGAAAATACGTATGATTGCTATTAAATCACAATGCAATATGTGCAGATCGTATGAGTAATAAAAATTTGCTGTTTATAAATAAATCGTAATCACAGATATTAAATACCAAAACACCGATGTGTATTTGAGTTGTAAATAGCTATGGTCGATGACAGCAACAAAATCTGGCGTATAACTTGGACTTATATTTTTTAATTTTTGGATAAAATTGAAGGCAAAACCATAAAAGAACAAATACTATACCATTAGTTAAGTCGCATGATGGACTGTAAAACTACATTTAAAGATATCGTGTGCCCTTACCTTTAACGAGCTATGGTCGCTAATGTGCCAGCACGTATGATCAATATTAAATCAATGTGGTATGATAAATATTAAATTACTGTGCAGTGTATGCAGATCGAATGAGTAATACAAATTTGTTCTTATAGAAATAATATATGTAAATATGTAAAACTAAAACACTTAGTTAGGTTAGGTCAACTCGGAAGCAGAGTTTATCATACCTCACTTGGGTCCCAGTGTGGGTTCCATTGTAATATAATTTTTCAATTTTCGCACCAATTACTACCACACTATTCGGCCAATGTCACCATCAAGCCATAAGCTTGAGAAAGTTCGTTTATGAAACTGTAAAAATTTAAAGTTTTTCTACAGAATTTGCAGAATTATGAGAAATTGACTACTGAAACTATTCTTTAAGAGAATAATATCGGTTCCTTAATAATACCTTAAAAATTTCGATGTTACTAGTATGATTTTATAAAAATCTGCGCTAATCTAGATGTTATCTATCGTCAACAAACTGTGATATTGTGTTTCCACCACTTCCCTCTGTCCTTCACAAATTTTACATCCTTACTTGATATCAATTTAATTTTCTTCATTACTCCAAAAAAAAAGAAAATTTAATTTGCCGCTTAACTATTCATTGACAAGAAAACCTACTTTTTTCAAACAAAATGTTTTAAATGTGATTAAATTAAATGCAAACACAGCCGGAAACAGTTTTCTTCGCTCTGCTGCCTCTAATGTTCTTCTCCTCCAAAGAAGGACAACAAATCCCAAATTTTACTCGTTTAAATTTTTCAATAAAATTTCTTATTTTACTGCATCAGTTTTCTTTCCCCCCTCTATGTTTATTTGATATTATTACATTTTCTGCTGATGTTGAGGAAATAAATAAAAAATATTACACCAGAAAAAAAAATGGAAAATGAAATAGGAAAAATTATGAACCCTTAGCTAAAGCAATCGTAGTACTAGGGGTGCCAAAACAAATGGTGTTTCTTCTTTAGAAAAAAAATAAAATAATAAACAAAAAAAAAATTTAATAAGTAGCTGGGGAAACAGTAAGAAGAAATGAGGATTTTTTTCTTATTTTTTTTTTTTTTTTTGTAAGGGCTAACAATTCTACAGTGCTTTAAATTTATGGTCATAATCCTTTTTTAAGCAACTCAACAGCAACATCTTCAACAGCCACCTACAGTTGCCGCCCACAGCAACACCATCATGGTCGTCATCATCATCACGGTCATTATCATCCTCATGTTCATTATTAACCACCATCATCGTCATGGTGTTTATCATCATGTTTTGTAAATATTAACTGAATTTTTAACAAACATCACTACACACCACCTAGAACATCATTATGACCTTTTGACAACATAATCATCTTCTTTTACATCCTGATTATCCGTTTGGGTCCTCGTGACGACTAAATAACCAAAACAAACTGTTGTTGTTGCTTTAAACAGAGCACAACACAGCAATACCTCCTTGCGAAGGCGTAAAGCACCCAGAAAACATTATAACCTAATCGAGGCTTTTCTCAATGCTCATGAAATTGATGGAACATCAGCCAAAACCTCACGTCAAACAAAATATGAAGGTCTGTTATACTTCACTCTCGGGAATCAGTTTGTTTTTTTTTTTTGCATCCACGTCTTCTCTCAACATGAAAAGTCTTTTAAAGGCTCTAAAGAGTAGAGTAAGTGTAGCAGAAAATTATTATGACCCCATTTTTCTCCCGCCTTGCCGATGATATTTATGACTTCAATCATTTGCTACTATTTGCTATGAAATTTGTTTTATTTACTCTGTAATCGCAGAATCTGTAAAGAGTCTCCGTGTACAACAGCGAGCAAGAAAATATATTAGAACACATTTTCATGTTTTTCCTTAAAGGACGAAGAAAGTGGTGGTGGTAGGGTAGGACAGCCATGCCAAAAATATACATTCTACGTTTATTTTGTTATACACTTTATGGTTTGTTATATTTTATGTTTGCTATATTTTCTATGATGAAATCAATATTTTCTAGACAAATCACTAGTGTAATCTATGGCAAAGAAAGTCATAACAGCTATAAAATTCTACATTGTTGCCAGCAGCAATTTGGAGTTAATGTTGTTTTCACTATGAAGGCGGAAAAGTTGTTAAAGGTTGTTGCTGCAAGTAGTTTGTGGAGGGAGGGCTTTGTGGCGAAAATGTTGAGGTTTCAAGGAAAAAGAAACTTAAGTAAATTATTTCAATGTCGAATTTCTGTACTTTGTACTGTTTAAGAGTATTGCCATAAGTGGTATGCAAATTTATTTCTCAGCAAAAATATATGGTGTCAGTCATTTTCCTTATGTAGACTAGTTTCTACCAAAAACTTTCACACATACCTTGGCAATAAATTTCCAAAATCTGATTGATATTGAATGAATACTGTGTGACCTTATACACAACACACAAACATACATTTGTCCGTTAAAAAATAAAGTCAACGTCTATAGTTGATTTATACCGATTCACTATTGACTTTGTCACCACAACTACTGAACCAGGTAACACGTGACCATTATACCACAGTCGGCCTCAATGTGCTGCAACTTGATAGAACTGGACATCAATTTCTAAGTATAACACATTACAAAATTTTTCAGCTCATTGATTTTGGACTTAGTTCTGAAAACTGCACGTGAAAGTACCCCCAAAAAGTTCTGCATTATTTGTTTTATCAAGTTACATCCCATAATAATTTAATATCGATTTGAAGCTAGTAATTATCGTATAGGGGAGTTTGTCACCTTTTAGGCTCTGTTGTTTTAAATAACTCAAGAACCACTAGTCCGATTTAGCTGAAACAAATTTAAAAAAAAAATTAAGAATTACAATTCCTTTAATCTGTTCATATAACGTTTCCCTACATAAACAACAGTTTTACTTTTCCATTCATCAAATGATTTTAAACTGGGTAGTTACAATAAAACGGTTGTACTGCGTGGCGTATGATTTACATGGAATACTACTTACGACAATCATACGTCACTATATAGTATTTATGTTATGTTAAACAGAAGAGTCTAAAACGTGTCGAATTCCCCTATACGACACTTACTTACTTACTTAGCTGTTACTTCTTTGCATTCCCAGTGGATTATATACCGCACGTAGAAAAATGTTATAAGCGCCTCGATTTTCTGCGCTTCTTCTCCAGTTAGTCACAACGAGTTCTGTAAGGTTCTCAGTAACCTGGTCTTTCCAACTGAGTTTTGGTCACCCTCTTCTGCGCCGTCCATCGAGTTCATTGTCGAAGACTTTTCGAGCTGGAGCATTTTCGTCCATGAGTACAACATGACCTAGCCAACGCAACCGTTGCACTTTAATGCGTTTGACCACGTCAATGTCAGTGTACAGCTCATGATTCGTACGACGCCGATACTCTCCGTTAACGATGATGGGCCCATATATGTTACGGAGTATTTTTCTCTCGAATACCGCCAGAACCGATTCATCCACTTGTGTCATAACCCAGGATTCTGAAACATACATTAAGACAGGTAGAACCAGTATCTGGTATAGCTGGAGTTTTGTTCGTCGAGAGAGGGCTCTGTCATTGAATCGCTTGCTTAGTCCGTAGTAGCATTTATTTGCAAGCAGGATTCTTCTCTGGACTTCTAGGCTGACATTATTTGCTTTGTTGATGGCGGAGCCTAGGTAGACAAAGTTATTTACCACCTCGAAATTATAGTTGTCAACGTTCACGCAGTTTCCCAAACGAGTAGATTCTTTGTTCGTTAAAACTAATAACTTCGTTTTGTCCTCGTTCCCCATTAGGCCCATTTTCGCTGATTCCTTCTGTATACCTGAGAAGGCTGCAGTCACATCCCGCAGTTTTCGACCGATGATGTCTACGTCATCAGCGTACGCGAGAAGCATGTGGCTTTTGTTGAATATCGTGCCACTCGTGTTTACTGCAGCTTTTCTCATTATCATCTCCATCACAATGTTGAAGAGATCGCACAATAGGCTGTCGCCTTGTTTTAGGCCTCGTCTGGTACAGAATGGCTCCGTAAGGTCCTCTGCCAATCTGCATTGAAGACTTCGTGTCAGTCAGCGTCATTCCGCAAAGGCGTATCAGCGTACGCTGGAATACCAAACTCAGCCATGGCTTCAAGTAATTTCAGCCGTATCGGGCTGTCGAATGCAGCTTTATAGTCGACAAAAAGATGGTACGTGTCGATCTGTTTCTCTTGGGTCTTTTCCAGGATTTGCCGAAGTGTGAAAATCTGGTCAGTTGTTGATTTTCCAGGTCTAAAGCCACACTGATAAGGCCCGATCAGGTTGGATAACACTGGCTTAAGTCTTTCACATAGCACACTCGACAGGCTTAAGTCTTTCACATAGCACACTCGACAGGACCTTATATGCGATGGATAAAAGGCTGATCCCGCTGTAGTTGGAGCACAAACTTGGATCACCTTTTTTCAGCACAGGACATAGTACGCTTACATTCCAATCGTCGGGCATGCACTCATAAAGCCAAACTGTGCGCAGGAGCTGGTGCATGCTCGTTATCAGCTCCTGGCCACCGGACTTGAAGAGCTCTGCGGGCAGACCGTCGGCACCGGCTGCTTTGTTGTTTTTCAGCCGCGATATTGCTCTTCTTACCTCGGCTTGACTTGGTGGTGGGCAATCTAAGCCGTCGTCGACAATTAGCATGATAACTTCACGTGCGCTGCCTTCTGGAACCAGCAGTTGCTGGAAGTGTTCTCTCCATATGTGCAGCACACTCTGCGTATCCGTGACCAGATTTCCTTCATTGTCCTTACAGGTGGGGAGGCCATTACCGTATCCATTTGCTCTTACATTCTGGTAAAATGTTCGGGCCTTACCTCTATCACTAGATCGCTCTATATATTCGTTCTCCCTTTCCTTAATCTGACGTTTTGTTGGCCTAAATAGCTGTCTCGCCTAGTTTGCTTTTTTCGTGTGCCATTCCCTAACAGCACTGGTTACAATTGGCTGTAGCTTTGCCCTATAAACAGCATCGTGTTCCTCAGATGCTATGCGACATTCTTCATCGTACCAGGATACGTCTGAGCGCCGCTTTTCATACTCTAGCACGGTTGTTGCGGCGGTTGCCATGGAATGCGCAATACGCTGCCACTGTGTATCGGGAACGTCAGAAGTAGAGCTGGTTGGAGTAGGCAGTAGCTGTATCTGGGGTTTGCAGCTTCGCGATGTCTAGCTTTTTATTGTGTTTGGTTACGTGAGTTTTTCGCTCTGCTCAATCTTGTGCGCACCTTGCCTGCAACCAGGTAATGATCCGAGCCTATATTTGCACCACGGATCACACGCACGTCCATGACACTAGATGCATGCCTGCCATCAATTACCACATGATCAATTTGATTTTTAGTGCTTTGACCGGGGGATAGCCAAGTTGCCTTGTGGATATCTTTGTGCTGGAATCTAGTTCCAGTCACTACCATGTTTCTTTCCGCTGCGAAGCTAACCAGCCTAAACCCATTGTCTGACGTGTCGGTATGCAGGCTGAATTTACCGATCGATAGGCCATGAACATCTTCCCTTCCTATTTTTGCATTAAAGTCTCCCAGAACAATTTTAATGTCGTACCTTGGCTGCAACTAGGTGGTGATCCGAGTCGATATTTGCACCGCGCATCACACGCACGTCCATAACGCTTGAGACATGCCTTCCATCAATTACCATGTGATCAATCTGATTTCTTGTATTTTGATCGGGATATATCCAGGTTGCCTTGTGGATATCTTTATGCGGGAATCTGGTTCCACTCACAACCATGTTTCTTGCCGACGCGAAACTTACCAGTCTGAATCCGTTATCGGAGGTGTTGTTGTGCAGACTGAATTTTCCTACTGCTGAACCAAGAACTCTTCCTTTCCTATTTTAGCATTAAAATCTCCCAGATCAATTTTAAGGTCATGTGCAGGGCAGCGGTCATATATATCCTCCAGGCGCTCATAGAATGCATCTTTGATGTCATCGTCTTTGTCCTCCCTCGGGGCGTGTACACAAATCAGTGTAATGTAAAAATATTTCGCCCGGATGCGAATAGTGGCTATTCGGTCACTTACAGGGTAAAACCGCGAGACCAGGTGACGCTCTTGCCGACTATGAAACCACATCCAAATTCATGTCTTTCTGCATGGCTGCTGTAAAAGAGGTCACAGTTTTTCCGTCGTGTGCATCCCAGTCCCGTCCATCTCATTTCCTGTATGGCGGTGATGTCAGCCTTGTATTTGTTGAGGACATTCGCCAGTTGGATAGAGGCACCATCTCTGTAAAGAGTTCGGACATTCCAGGTGCATATCCTTATTTCATGGTCCTTATATCGTTTGCGGGGGTCGTCAACATTTGGAGGGGTTCTTGTTTTTCGTTTTCTTCGTGTTTTCATAATAAATTTTTGTTTAAGGAGAGTGGCTTATTAGGCCACCGCTCCCGATCCTAGTTTCTTGGGGCTGCCAAAGCTTCTAGGAGAGCCTGTGTTGAGCTTCAGTAACTTCTGTTACCTAATTCCTAAGACGCATCGGTGGTAGCATGCCGATAAGGTTACTCAACATTTCGCCTTCTAACTCTAGCTAACTTCTAAGCGGTTGCTATAAAGCCATTGCCCGGGGAATACTTGGTCTAAGACCTGAAGTAGTTAGCTGCTTAGACAGTGCCACAAACGAATCGATTCTGGTCTGAGTGACAATTGGTAACTTTCTACCTCTGGGCAAAGTCCCATTCCCCAATACGACACTAACTAACTTCAAATCGATATTAAATTATTATGGCATGTAACCTGGCAAAACGAATGATGCAGAACTTTCTTTTTGAGGCTACTTTCACGTGCAGTTCTCAGAATTGAGTCCTAAAATCATGTGTCGTACTGTGTATAAGACCGGTTCGTGTCTTCACTGTCCTTCGGACGAAATAGTAGAAAAGCTGAGTTAAAACATAAAAACACAGATAAAAATAAGCAAGTGGCTAACTAAAACGTTACTTACATACATATATCACCATTACCATATTTAATAATACTCATACGCTTTGACGACAATTTGATATTAATATTAGTCATACGCACAAGAGGACATTAGCGTTAAATGACATTATTGGATATACATTGAAAACAAAAAACAAAATTAATTATGACATATATCGACCATTAAAAGATCCCTACTATAAAGATTACCGAAAACAATATTTGCCAACACTTAACAGCAAAAAATATTATCCTCTTATCTAACATGTTTTATATGCACGAGCTAAATTTATTAAATATTTTTCCTTTTGATATATTGGTTTCCTTGTCATAAATTTTAATATTACGAAATTTATGAAAATTGTATCAATTTAACACAAGGACTTTTTTGTTGATTACGACCTAAGTCCTCATTCAAAGTGGGCCAATAAATCTAAAAGGGCTTACTGCTATTGCCAGCTATTTTTTTTATTGATTTTACGCTGTACTACAGCAATTTCCCCATCACATACATAAGTCTTAGTGAAATATTATATATATATATATATTTAACATTCAATTATTGAATTTTTTATTTTTTTGTGAAAATTTTCTAATTTTGTTGATGTAAGCACTTTTGTTGCGAATTGATGACAAACGTGGTGGTGGTGGTCATAGTGAGACGCAAGGCAAGACAAAACGCAGATGATGATGAAAGCACACTTATGGTCTTACAAAATTTCTTCTGGTCCTCCCAAACGTCGCATGGCCTTAGATAGGAGAAATGACGTTGCTGCGTTACGAAATGTTAGGGTGTTAGTATTTTTGTGTAGTACTTTATATTGTTGTTGTTGTTGGTGTTTTTGTTTTTAGTATATATTTATGTGCACATTACACATATGTGTATGAGTTCTCATTATTTGTTATATATTGCTCTCATTGTTGGTTGCGACATAAAAATATGTACATACATGTGTTATGTTAGTAGTTAATTTTATGTTAATGTAATTGTCACCAAAAATGCCGATTGTCATATACACAGACACAGACATAAATGTCACAGTTGTTATGTTATGTGTGCGTGTGTGTCTAGGGGTAATTATATGATATCAGTATAACATTTATGAATGTTATATATCAGCAGCTTAAAATAAAACACTTCTCTCTGAGTAATGGAATGCTGGCGATGTGGTGGCACTATATGGTGGCAATTATACATAGATCGAGAGTTGCTATTAACAGTGGTTAATTTTAAGAGATTTCATATCACACATAAATCGTTCATAATTTTGGTTTGCAATAATAATACTCATACTTAACATTTTCACTCTTCCACAAAACAGTACAACACATGATTTGGGACTCAATTCTAAGAACTGCACGAGAAAGTAGCCCTAAAAAAAAGAAGCTCTACATCATTCGTTTTGTCACGTTACATGCCATAATAATTTTTATATCGAATGGAAGTATAGCGGAATTTGTCACGTTTAATAATACTCATACGTAAAATTTTCACTCTTGCACAACACAGTACAACACATGATTTTGGGACTTAATTCTGAGAACTGCACGTGAAGTAGCCCTAAAAAGAAGAAGCTCTGCATCATTCGTTTTGTCACGTTACATGCCATAATAAATATGATATCGAATGGAAGTATAGCGGAATTTGTCACGTTTTAGGCTCTTTTGTCGTACTGTTATATGGTGGCGTATGATTATCATAATGTTTAGTAACCTAATCGGCATGCTACCACCGATGCGTCTTAGGAACTAGGTAACATAAGTTACTGAAGCTCAACACAGGCTCTCTTACTAGCTTTGGCAGCCAAGAAACTAGGTTCGGGAGCGGTGGCCTAATAAGCCACTCTCCTTAAACAAAATTTATTATGAAAACACTAAGAAAAGGAAAAACAAGTGTTGACGACCCCCGCAAACGATATAAGGACCATGATTTAAGGATATGCACCTGGAATGTCCGAACTCTTTACAGAGATGGTGCCTCTATCCAACTGGCGGATGTCCTCGACAAATACAAGGCTGACATCACCGCCATACAGGAAATGAGATGGACGGGACAGGGATGCACACGACGGAAGAACTGTGACATCTTTTACAGCTGCCATGCAGAAAGACACGAATTTGGATGTGGTTTCATAGTCAGCAAGAGACTTCGTCACCTGTTCTCGCGGTTTAACCCTGTCAGTGACCGTATAGCCACCATTCGCATCCGGGCGAAATATTTTAACATTACACTGATTTGTGTACACTCCCCGAGTGAAGACAAAGACGATGACATCAAAGATGCATTCTATGAGCGCCTGGAGGATATATATGACCGCTGCCCTGCACATGACATTAAAACGGTTTTAATGCTAAAATAGGAAGGGAAGATGCTCTTGGTTCAGCAGTCGGAAAATTCAGTCTACACAACAACACCTCCGATAACGGATTCAGACTGGTAAGTTTCGCGTCGGCAAGAAACATGGTTGTGAGTGGAACCAGATTCCCGCATAAAGATATCCACAAGGATATCGAAAACTACAGGGAAAGAGGTGAGGCCCGAAAGTTCTACCAAAAGGTAAATAGTAAAGGTTTTGGAACAGGGATCCCCACCTGTAAGGACAGAGACGGAAATCTGGTCACGGACACTCAGAATGTGCTGCAAATATGAAGGGAACACTTTCAATCTCTTCTCGTTCCCGAAGGCAGCATAAGTGACGAAATCGCACCAATCATCGACGATGGAGTAGACTGTCCCCCACCGAGCCAAAACGAGATCAGCACAGCAATTGCGCGGCTTAAAAATAATAAAGCTGCGGGAGCCCATGCACTGCCGGCAGAGCTTTTAAAGCCGGCGGCGATTACCTGGTAACATGCATGCACCAGCTCATAAACACGATTTGGCTCAGGGAGTGCATGCCCGATGAATGGAATCTGAGTGTCCTATGTCCCGTGCTTAAGAAAGGCGACCCTAGTGTGTGTACCAACTATCGCGGGATTAGCCTTTTACCCATCGCATACAAGGTCCTGTCTAGTGTGTTATGTGAAAGACTAAAGCCCCTTCTGGCGAACCTGATTGGACCTTATCAGTGCGGCTTTAGACCTGGTAAATCCACCACCGACCAGATATTCACACTACGACAAATCCTGGAAAAGACCCAAGAATTGCAGATCGATACCTACCATCTGTTCATCGATTACAAAGCTGCATTTGACAGTCCGATACGACAGAAATTGTTGGATGCTATGGCTGAGTTTGGTATCCCCGCAAAGCTAATTCGACTCTGCGGGATGACACTGACTGACACGAAGTCTTCAGTGAAAATTGGCAAAAATCTGTCAGAGCCATTTTCTACCAAGCGAGGCTTTAGATAAGGCGATAGTCTGTCCTGCGATCTCTTTAACATCGTAATGGAGATGATGGAAAGCAGCAGTAAACAGGAATGGCACCATATTTAACAAAAGCCACATGTTGCTCGCGTATGCTGATGATATAGATATTATTGGACGAGGATTTCGAGATGTTACTGCGGCTTTTTCGAGCATTGAAAAGCAGTCGGCTGAAGTGGGTCTAGTGATAAACGAGGACAAAACCAAGTTATTTGTTTCAACGAACAAAGAGTCCACACGTCTGGGACGCTGCGTGAACGTTGACAACTATAAATTTGAAGTGGTAGATGATTTTGTCTACCTTGGCTCTGCCATAAACAAAAATAAACATGTCAGCCTCGAAATCAAAAGACGAGTATTGATCGCAAACCGCTGCTAATATGCGCTAAGCAAGCGATTTAACGACAAAGCGCTCTCTCGAAGAACAAAGATCCAGCTCTACCAGACTCTGATCCTACCTGTCTTGCTCTACAGCGCAGAATCCTGGGTAATGACACAAGCGGATCAATCTTTTCTGGGAGTCTTTGAGAGAAAAATACTCAGCAAAATATTTGGACCCATCTTCGTGAACGGCGAGTACCGTCGTCGAATGAATCATGAGCTGTATGAGCTGTACAACGACATCGACGTGGTCAAGCGCGTTCAAATAGACCGAATGCGCTGGTTTGGACACGTTGTACGAATGAACGAAAACGCTCCGGCTCGAAAAGTATTCGGCAATAAACTCGATGGGCGGCGCAGGAGGCGCAGGAGGGGGCGCAAAAGACCGAAGCGCTTGGAATGCTTTTCTACGTGCGGCTACTGATAGATGAACTTCTGTTGTTGCTGCCAGTAAATAAGAAGAAGAATAATTATCATAAGTAATATTCCACGTAAATCATACGCCACGGAGTACAACAGTTTTATTGTAACTGCTACTAAAAAACCCAGTTCAAAATCATTTGATGAATGGAAAAGTAAAACTGTTGTTTATGTAAGGAAACGTTATATGAACAGATTAAAGGAATTGTAATTATAAAACCGGACAAATTCCCCTATATGATACTTACAAACTTCAAATCGACATTTAATTATTATGGCATGTAACTTGACAAAACGAGTAATGCAGAACTTCTTCTTTTTGGGGCTACTTTTACGTGCAGTTCTCAGAATTGAGTCCCAAAAACATGTGTTTTTTTGGTCGTCGTAAAGCATATTGTCGGACCGCAATACATAAATTGGTGGAAAAATTCGACCTGTTGGGACAAGTTAGTGATGTGAAGAATAGAACCAGTGCACGTCGCTCAAGAACAACTGAGAATATTGCTGCTGTAGCCCAAAGTGTTAAAGAAAACCCAGGATTGTCCATTCCTCGTCGTTTTTTGGATTTGGTCATTCCACAAACGTCATTACACCGTATTTTGAATAAAGACTTGGGTCTTAAGGCTTACAAAGTTCAATTAACACAAGAACTCAAGCCGGCCGATCAACAACAACGTCGTGAATTTGCTGATTGTTTCCTTGAAATGCATGAAAATAATACGGAATTCCATCAAAAAATCACCTTGACTGTTGAGGTCCATTTCCACCTCGGTGGCTACGTCAGCAAGCAAAATTGTAGCATCTGGGGTTCGGTAAACCCAAGTGTTATTGTTCAGAAACCTCAATCCTCATCCTCAACGTGTGACTGTTTGGTGCGGTTTATGGTCCGGCGGGTTCATTGGACCTTACTTTTCGAAAATGAGGTTGGATCAACAGTTACGGTGAATGGATTGCTCTATCGAGAGATGATTAATGACTTTATATGGTCGGAGTTGGATGGTATTGATCAGGACAACGTTTACTTTCAACAAGACGGCGCTACGTATCACACAAGCAACGAAAACTTTCCGGACCGTGTTATCTCTCGAAGAGGTGATCACAATTGACCACCGAGATCTTGTGATTTAACACCTTGCGACTTCTTCCTTTAGGGCCACGTGAAAGACCACATGTCTACACCAACAGCCCAGGGTCGCTTCAAGACCTCATAGATAAAATTCGTGAGGCTATCGACGACATAGGGCAGCCGCTTTACGATTTGGTTATGGAAAATTTCATAAAAAGGATATGGTCCTGTAAGCGTGCTCATGGTGGCTATTTGGCTGATATTGTTTCTCATTATTAACGGCGTGCCCACCTCTTTATTATGAAATAAACATGCGATCATTTATCTCAAAAAATGAAATTTAGCTTTGAATACCAAATAACACCTCTTATTGAAAAACCCTTTACATACAAAAATGGCAGAAAATTTTTAATAATTATGCACATCAACCACAATTTATTATAGCATAATTTTGTACATCAGTAATCAATTTGAATTTGTTTTTGCCTATGCCTTAATATCAGCCCAGGAAGCACTAAATGTATTAATAATATTAGTCCTGCAGGATATTTTTTATACTGTGGCAAATTTCATCAACACTGCAGTCGCATATAACGAAACATAATTAACTATTTCCTTGCTGCTGTATATACACAATAATCAACCACCCCAATAGTAACAAAACACCCACATTTTTGTTACCCCTTTGTACTGAGGTAAACAAAATATTGTGAAATTGTTTAATAACTGCATAAATTACAGAGAAAACAAAACTAAAATTAATTTTCGCCCCAAAAATGTGCATAATGTACAAAATCTATTATATAGTCCTATTCAAGTTGCGATAATTACCGGTTAAGGTGCAACGGAACGTATGATTGATATACAACAAGTGGTGCGTATGATTGATAATAATAATTCAGGGGGAGGGGTAAGGATAAAGCAAAACACAAAGCTTATAATTAATATTCAATTATGGAAAGTTTTAGTAAAATGTATACCGTTAGTAAAGCTAAAAGGATTCAATAACGTTTCTCCCCTTCTTCGCAAAAGGAATACATTAGCCAACCATCCTTACTACCACTGACATTTTAGCAAAGCCTTTTCGACAGCTCTAGTTGTTCATATATATCACTAGTTTGTTTCTGTAGTTTTCTACTGTTGCTTAACTAAATTTCTTCCTTTTTACCAAACAGGCATTTAGTTTCGTTTTCGATTGACATAGGGTCAATTGCTTGTCATTCGTTTGCTGCTAACATGTGTTGGCTGTCAGTTTCACTCACGGCAACGTTAGGCGAACACTTTGCACGTTCGTGCGAAGAAATAACTTTTCAAAATCAATAATTTAAAAAAAATGTGTTTATGGCCGAGAATGAAAACATAACAATGTGAAATAAAATCAACCAAGTCGGCACGTGCTTAAAAGTTTTCCCTTAAACGTTATCAGCACTATGAATAATCGATGAATTTGTAAGGAAGTGGAGGTGGAAATCATAAATGGCAAGGCGTTCCACATAGTTTCGTTGGCAAAGAGTTTAATTTATTTAGTTTATGATAAGGAACAAATCGTTTCTTTATTTCAATCCTTAACTAATTCTGTGTTAAAGTAAATGAAAACAAAAGTATGAAAAGTATATTTGTGCTTAATGGTAATCATTAGGGATTAACACTTCCTGCTGTAAAATAGACAATTTCAAGTAAAGCATTTTCGCAATATTAAATAGTTGTGGGATAATTTTTTTTAGTTTTTACCTTAAACAAAAACTATTATGAAAATACAATGAAAAGACAATATTGAATATTGTTCAAAGTGTTGCAGTCTCCTAATTTTATTTGACCATTTGGTTAAGTGTTTAGTAAGCATAGAAAAAGGATATATGCAACGTTTTTTTTTTGTTTAAAATTTATGCTAGTATTAAATTTTCAAAGATTCTTTCAAGTTTTGACTTTTGTACATATTGTAAGCATATTTGCAGGACAAATATGCCCATTTGTGGCTCTTTAAGCATTGATTTTTACACAAATTGTAAGCTTATTTGCAAGACAGATCTTAACCAGTTTACTAAATATAAATTCCCATTTAGCACGCATTTTTTGGTAACATTAAAATTTTTTTAAACTGACATTACGCTTACAACTTGTGCAAAAGTATAGGCTTGCAAGTGTCATTTAGTGTTTTTAGTTAACGCTCGTTGGCACTAACCTGGCCATATATCCTTTTTTTTTTTTGATGAACCTCAAGTTAAACAAATTTTTGAATATTGTCGAAATGAACATTCACAAGACATATCATGACCAGTTTTCTATTTATATTTGTCCATTTGGTTAAGTTTCAAGTGAGCGCAGAAAAAGGATATATAGAAAAGTTTATGATAATTTATGCTAGCTTAAAGTTTTCATTGGCTCTTTAAGCTTTGATTTTTGCACGAATTGTTAGCATATTTGCAAGGCAGATCTTAACCTGTGCACTAATTATAAATTCCCATTTAGCGCGCATTTTTGGTAACATTTAATTTATTTTAAACTGACATTACGCTTACAACTTATGCAAAAGTGTTGACTTGCAATTGTCATTTAATGTTTTTAGTTAACGCTCGTTGGCACAAACCTGGCCATATATCCTTTTTCCTTGATGAACCTCAAGTTAACCAAATTTCGGAATATTGTTGGAAAGATCATTCACAAGATACATCATGACCAGTCTTCTAATTATATTTGACTAATTGGTTAAGTTTTAAGCGGGCGTAGAAAAAGGATATATAAATAAGTTTCTGATAATTTATGCTAGCTTAAAGTTTTCATTGGCTCTTTAAGCTTTGATTTTTGCACGAATTGTAAGCATATTTGCAAAGCAGATCTTGACCTGTGCACTAAGTATATACATATTCCTATTTAGCAAGCAATTTTTTTAAAATTTAATTTTTTTTAAACTGAAATTTCGCTTACAACTTGTGCAAAAGTGTAGGCTTGCAATTGTTATTTAGTGTTTTTAGTTAACGCTCGTTGGAACTAACCTGGCCATATATCCTTTTTTCTTGATGAGCCTCAAGTAAACCAAATTTCTGAATATTTTTGAGGGGATCATTCACAAAGTACATTACGACCGTCTTCTAATTACATTTCACCATTTGGTTAAGCTTTAAGTGGACGTAGAAAAAGGATATATAGAAAAGTTTCTGATAATTTATGCTAACTTAAAGTTTTCATTGGCCCTTGAAGCTTTAAATTTTTGCACAAATTGTAAGCTTATTTGCAAGGCAGATTTTGACCTGTGCACTTATTATATATTCCTATTTAGCAAGCAATTTTTTAAAACATTTTAATTTTTTTAAACAGAAATTTCGTTTACGACTTGTGCAAAAGTATAGAATTGCAATTGTCATTTAGTGTTTTTAGTTAACGCTCGTTGGCACTAACCTGGCCATATATCCTTTTTTTCTTGATTAATCTCATATTATCCAAATTGTTTAATATTGTTGATATGATCATTTACAAGGCACATCTTTAGCAGTGTCCTATTCATATTTGCCCATTTAGTTAAGTTTCCAGTGAGCGTAAAAAAATGATATATAGAAAAGTTTCAAAAATATATGCTAGCTTAAAATTTTCAATAACTATTACTATTGATCACAAACCGCAGCTACAATATCTCTTACTATACTTCATATACCCCGTGTTTTCATTTACTGTCCACTATTCCTTCACTATTCCTTAGTACGAACACATTTTTCACAAGACATGACCTCTAAGTTATTGATTGACCACCTCTATACGTGTTGACCAATAAACATTTTCCATAACATTTTGTATAAAAACAGCTAAATTTAACAACGTGTTTTTTATGACCCCCAGTGGTTATCTAAAAGACAGACATGTAAAAAAACCATTAACTTAATACTGAATTTACAGCCCCTCCCACCCTTAATATTTACTTTATTAATCTCTGACATATCCTATAGGCTACGGACTAATTTAAGAACACTGTCATACACACACACACACACATACATACACACATTTGTCTACTACTATATTATATTGTATTCACAATCTTTATTGTTTATCGACACTGCCATTATCGAAACCAATAATTTAACCTCTACAAATACATTAATGTAAAAAGGTCATAAATTTCTGCTGAACTATAATTAAATTTGACACAAACATGAATGTGTATGTGTATGTATGTGTGTGTGTGCGTCGATGTTAATAAAGTTAACACATTCTTATACACAGGCATTCATAAGAAATTATCACAACTGTTCGCAGTTTGTGTTAAAGGACAATGGCATGTGTCAGTATGTGTAAGAGTTAATGAATGGTATCATACTATACCCAAATGCGACCGCCTTACAACACAGCCATGATACGCTGGTGTTCGTTCGGTATTTGTGTACAGATATATATTACAATTATTTAATGTGTGATAATAAATCTGTAGTAAGGCAGAAACCACGAGACATAAACAACAATTTGTGTAGTATAAATATGTCAACGTGCTACAAGGCGTAGAGTTGAGAAGACAAAGGGATTTTTTGGGGTGTACTGAGATAAGATATAGTAGAGTTGTAGAGGTATATTTAAAATCAAACAGTAAAATAACTCATATTAGGCAAATTTTAACAGATGTTTGTATAATTAATTAATTTTTTTATTTTTATTTTTAATTTTTTTTTTTATTTTTAATTTTTAATTTTTAGTTTTTAGTTTTTAGTTTTTAAGTTTTTAGTTTTTATTTTTTAATTTTTAATTTTTAATTTTTAATTTTTAATTTTTAATTTTTAATTTTTAATTTTTAATTTTTAATTTTTAATTTTTAATTTTTAATTTTTAATTTTTAATTTTTAATTTTTAATTTTTAATTTTTAATTTTTAATTTTTAATTTTTAATTTTTAATTTTTAATTTTTAATTTTTAATTTCTAATTTTTAATTTTTAATTTTAAATTTTAAATTTTTAATTTTTAATTTTTTATTATTATTATACCATCACCCTTACGGACCCAAAAGTGTAATACATAGAAGGAGTCACTTTAGACCCTAGGTTTCTTTGAACCAAATTCGATTTTTAAGTCGTTTGAGCCATGTCCGTCTGTCTGTCTGGCTGGCTGTCCGGCTGGTACGCACGATAACTTTCGAAAGACGCAACGAAATGTTTTCAAATTTTGCACGAGTTAATATTTCCCCAAATCTACTTATGGTATTGCAACTGGGCTACATGGCCCCGCCCCTTCTGGTACCTCCCACACAAATACATCATTCCGCCCACTTAAGAAATCCAGTAATAAAACAATACACCCAACGGGATCATACCCAAATTCTGTACTAAGTAAAATTTAAACAGAATAAAGTTTTGGAAAAGAATCTGGAAGTCTAGACACGCCCCTTCTGGTACCACCCATACAAATGTACCACTCCGCCCACTTTAGAAATGAAGTAATACTATCAATACACTCGACAAGATCGTGCCCAAATTCTGTATTTTGTTAAGTTATAGTTGGATAAAGTTTTCGAGAAAAAATTGGAAGTCTAGCCACACCCCATCTGGTACCTCCCATACCCATCTGGTACCGCCCACTTTAGTAGTCGGTTAATATTATTAATAGACCTAACGCGATCGTGACCAAATTCTGGATTTAGTAAAGTTTAAGCAGGATAGAGTTTTGGAGAAAAAATCTGGAAGTCTAGACACGCCCCTTCTGGTACCTTCCATACAAATGACCGAATTGACCCTCGTAGTTTTACATACATATCTTTTTTGTTAGTACACTAAATTCAGTAAAATTTAGAACAAGATGTTTGGCTTATAAAATTGGACACAGGAATGAATACCGGTTCACCCCTTCTGGTACCTCTCATACAAAATGTCCTATTTTTGGAAAATTACTATTTCTCCCATAACTTTCAAACTGGCACCTGGGGGGTAATGACATTTTATCAGTTAATTTATACTGTAATGAGGCAAACCCTCAGAAAACCTAACTATGTATTTGTCACACCCATGCTGCTACCTCCCAAGACTTAAACAATATCTTATATTGGCTGATGGTATTTATCAGTCGGTTATCTGACTGAAATTTCTGTGCTGGTTTTTAATTATTTTTGATATTTATTTAATTTTTTATTATTAATTTTTAATTTTTTGTATTACCTTTTAATTTCAGTTCCACTCTCCTCGACCCAATACCAATCTCTTACCATCTCATACTTGGCATACGAAAACTTTTATATTTTGCAGTACTCATTAACTTTCCCAAAAACTTGTGTAACATTTTAAGATGGCATTAATTAAATATTCTATTGAATGGCAGACGAAAAATCACACTTAAGTACATTTAAGTGCGGCAGCTAAATGGTACTTTAGTTAATGCCAACGACATCCCCAACTAGACTTCACAAGAGAACGATGGATGACACCGCCGCCATTGCCACGCTGTAAAGTCACCATAAATCATTTCATTATGTAAGTTTGAAAACGTGTTTAAAATTTGTAATTATACGATTATTATGGATAATTCATATAATCGTTTGACAACAAACAGAAAAAAAGCACAAATCGCCCTTATATATTGATGTGGGAAAGAGAGAAAGAGAGAGAAACCATAGAGCGACGATAACCGAGATGTTAAATGAATGGCTTTGCAAAACAATTATCTTTATAACACTATTTCGTGAATAATATATGTGTTTGAGAGTGCGAGAGTGTGTGTGTGTGTACAAAGGATTTCCCCTGATGACGGTTAGACGTTTGGTTGGTTGGTTGGGCTTTTGTTTGGCCCAAATAATAGGGCGGTATATTTTGTTTTAGGCACTCTCTGGGTAGTGGTTTGGTTTGGTAGCTAAATTTTATGTTCATTTTTCATACATAAATTTTGCGCCATTTGTTTTTGATTTGTATGCATTTGACTATTAAACGCCTCCCTCCGCGTTTAATGTCGTCTTACAGCCTTCAGCCATGGCTGGAAGTAATCTTTTGTTGTTCTGTCGGTGGCATAACAAAGATTACACATAGATTTATTTCAGTTGTTAAAATTTATTTTTATTGAATTCTGTAATTATGAATGAGGCCAAGGATGGCCGTTAGAGATTGTGTAGAAAGAGATGTGTCGTTAATTTATTAGTTTTTTTAAATCAAAATATAAAAGAATTTAAAAACATCAGAACAGATTAAAAAGACAAAAGTTTACAAATATGAAAAAGTACCAGAAATTGTATTATATATTTGTAGCTATCAGTGTAGAAGTGGTGTAATTACAAACTGTTCTATAAGGAGTAGATGGGAATTTATCCTTTTATAAGGAGGTTTACACATAACTAACATGATCTTAAATACCACATGGGGACTTACTCCACTTCGGTATTGATAGCTGGTAATGTAGAAGTATTGCTTGTTGCACCAGAACAGCGACAACCAACATTAACTGTAGAAACACCACCTCTGCGCTGATAGTTTCGTTCGAAAGTTTCTGTTATTTGAATTATATAGTACAACAATGAGTTTGGGACTCAATTCTGAGAACTGTGCGTGAAAGTAGCCCAAATGGAAGAAGTTCTGCATCATTCGTTTTGTCAAGTTACATGCCATAATAATTTAATATCGATTTGAAGTTAGTAACTATCGTATAGTTCCTAGAATTGAGTCCCAAATCAATGAGCTGAAAAATGTTGTACTGTGTTATAAACTACGTATAATTGATAAAATCAACCGAGAAGACGTATGAGTAACGTTAACAGTATATATCATACGTATACTTTATATTGTGGACAATGTCATTCTACACTAAATGGTGTTTTTTAAGACGTATATAACTTCCGATTGGTATAACTGCAAAACAACTTAACGGGTATGAAAACAAACAGAATTGTCAATTTAGGAGAGAGAGCACATGGGACTCTTTGGACTCCATTACATCCCGAAAAAGTTGCTGTTTGGTACGGTTTACATGCCGTATAAGTCATTGGTCATTATCTTAAGGCAAAATTCGTTTCAGGACTTTTTAAGACGATTGAACCATGTCTGCTTGTCTAGCTGGCCGGTTACATGGCTGGTGGCAACGATAACTTAAGTTAACCTTTACCGATCCGGGAAATTTACCAGCATTACTAGATTTGTAATTGAAGCAGGCAAAAAAGCACAAAGAGTTGGGTGTTTGGGTACCCCTCATACAAAATGGTATACACAGTACAACATTTTTTAGCTCATTGATTTAGGACTCAATTCTGAGAACTGCACATGAAAGTAGCCACAAAAAGAAGAAGTTCTGCATCATTCGTTTTGTCAAGTTACATTCCCTAAGTGTCGTATATGGGAATTCGTCACGTTTTAGGTTTTTTGTTTGACATAACTCGAAAACCACCTGTCCGATTTAACTGAAACAAATTTAAACCACTAAGAAAGTTTCAGTCCGGCAACCCGACTTTAATCTTATTACTCGATTTCTAAAGTGGGCGGAGTGGTACATTTGTATGGGAGGTGCCATAAGGGGCGTCGCTAGGTTTCCAATTTGTTTTCTTCACAACTTCTCCCTGTCATAGCTTAACGAAATACAGATTTTGGACAGGATCGTGTCGAGTATATTGATATTATTACTTTATCTCTAAAGTGGGCGGAATGAAACATTTGTATGCGAGGTTCCAGAGGGGGCGTCGCTAGGCTTCCAGTTTTTTTTCTCCAAATCCTTATCCTGTTATAGCTTAATAAAATACAGAATTTGGACAGGATCGTGTCGAGTGTATTGATATTATTACTCCATATCTAAAGTGGGCGGAGTGGTACATTTGTATGGGAGGTACCAGAAGGGGTGTGTCTACTAGACCGTATCACAAAAAAAAAGTTCTCCGTAACCAGCGAATATAAAGCATTGTTCCATGCACATTTCAAAACGTAGGGTAGGGTTCGCCTTTTTTGTCTCAGGGAGGCAAAGATTTTTTTTTGAAATGTCCTCGGAACAATGCTTTATATTCGCTGGTGTACGGATAACTTTTTTTTGTGTGCTTGTAAGGTGAAACGGTCTAGTGTCTACACTTCCAATTTTTTTTCTCAAGAACTTTGTTCTGCTTAAGCTTTACTAAATACAGGATTTGGACACGATCGCGTTAGATCTATTAATAATTTTAATCGATTTCTAAAGTTGTCGGTACCAGATGGGGCGTGGCTAGACTTCCAGTATTTTTTTCTCCAAAACTTTATCCTGCTATAGCTTTACCAAATAAAGAATTTAGGTACGATCACGTTGGATTTATTGATATTATTGCTTCATCTCTAAAGTGGGCGGAAAGGTACATTTGTTTGGGAGGTACTAGAAAAGGGCGTGGCTAGACTTTCAATTTTCTTCCAAAACTTTAACCTGTCATAGCTTATCTAAATACAGTAATTGGGTACGATCCCGTTGGGTGTATTGATATTATCACTCGATTTCTAAAGTGGGCAGAACGATATATTTGTATGGGAGGTACCAGTAAGGGGCAGACAAACGGACATGGCTCAAACGATTTAAAAAGTCATAAATCGAATTTGGTTCAAAGAAACCTAGGGTCTAAAGAGACTCCTTCTATGTGTTACACTTTAGGTCGTATCAAATGAAAATAAGAATTGCAATTATTTTAATCTGTTCATATAACGTTTCCCTACATAAGCAACAGTTTCACTTTTCGATTCATCAAATGATTTTGAACTGGGTATACTTTGCAGCAGTTACAATATAACTGTTGTGCTCCGTGGCGTATGATTATCATACGCCACCATATAACAAAAGAGTCTAAAACGTTACAAATTTCCCTATACGAAACTTCCTAACTTTAAATCGATATTAAATTATTATGTCATGTAACTTGACAAAACGAATGATGCAAAACTTCTTCTTTTTGGGACTATTTTAACGTGCAGTTCTCAGAATTGAGTCCCAAAATCATGTGTTAAACTGTGTTATATATTAAAAGAAGCTAGAAGGGCTTAATTGTATTTCCTATAGTTATAATTTTCTTAAACGTATTAAGTTTTACTTAATTCGAAAAAAATATCAACATTTTTAAGGATTTTCTAGATTTAGCTCTACAAATGTAATGTTCAATTTTTTCCCGGAAACGCCTTCAAACACTACAGCATATCTGAAGTTGTAGGCACGAGATTGAAAAACTGGCTACAAAAATTACTTTTGCATAAAACTGTGGTATCCATAATTTTTATAACACTGGAATTTCTATTAAATTTTCTTATCTCATTACTTCAATTAAGCCTCAATCGAATATTTCCTATAACAACCAACTCCAAAAGCTATTCCCACAAATAACACAAAACCAACTTATGAATAACTTTGCCAAAAACTCGTCGTCTGCTGCTAAGGAATTTCCGTTCTACAACTTCAAAGAAAAAGGCAATGCAAATACTGCAAACAACACGATAGAGAATTTTCTTAAAGGTCGTTCCCCTTTCGTATACTCCACAAGACATAAAGACGGCACCAATCCATAAAATTTCCTTCACCTCCCCCTCACTTCCCATCCCCTTCACGTATAAGCCAAATAAAAAACTTTTCTCTGTGACCGACAAACGACAAAGTCCTTGTAGTTTTATCAATAAAAATGATTTTGTGCTATTTGTTGTTCTGTGTGTTCTGTGTAAGGGGAAATATGACATTTTGATGGTCTTGTTAGTTATATTTTCATTTCTTGTGATGTTATTTTAGCATTTGTTTATTTATTCATTTTCTGTTTCCTCCCTCAAGTTTACTTTTACATTATATTTAGAGTTATTAATTATTCAATAACTTACCTAGGTAAATACTGTGGCAGCTGTTTGCTGGCTTAAGTACAAACAAACAATTGTCATTTATATAGAGTGTGATGGGTGTTGTAGTCCAACAACAACACATACTTAGTTTTGCTTAATACTTTTTGTGTGGCTTAGCAAAAATACAAAAAAAAAAACAAAAAGTTTTCGTTTCTTGCTTAAGTTCTCACCACAAAACAATAGATTGACGTTAAACGTGTGTTTGTGTAGAAGTTTTATGTGTAAGAGAAGTAATGAGAGTAGTAGTAGTAGTAGTAGCAGTAGTAGTTATAGTATCAGTAGTTGTAGCAATAGTAGCAGTAGTTTTGGTAGCAGTATTAGTATCAGTAGTTGTAGTAGTGGTGTTGTGTATAATATTTTGTGTGTTCAAAGGATACATTTTATTTGGGTGCGAGTATAGGTGTCAACATGTTGTGACTGTGCGTTCTATGGTATTACTGCTTTGTTTTCTACTTTGTTTTATAGAAACCCACACACACTGACACACTTATACACTGCCACACACACTTTTACACAGCAATATAAACAACGACAAGAAACTTATTAAAAATTTAATTACATCAAATGTAAATTTCAATTAACTAAATTGCATTATTTTCTATTCACTTAATTGTTTACTTGTTTGTCCTTGCTATTGTTGGATTTGTATTTTTTTTTTGTTTTTTTTTTTTTTGTTTGTGTTAAACTGATTTAGGTTTCTGGTTTACTGTAACACTTTCTATGAGGAAATATTTTGTGGTAGGGAGGAGTACAACTACGTAGGTTGCTGTTGCTCGTTGGTACTATAACAGAAGGAAAAACGTCTGTTGTAAAATGTGGGGGAATAGTTTTAACTGAAGTTAAATTAATGATAATACAAAAATAAATGTTACTAGAATGTTATTTTTGAAGCAGCTCAATTTGTAATCTCATTTTGTAAAAGGAGATAAGATTTAAAAATAAACTTAAAAATATATAATACCCATGTCTAATATAATTACATACCACTGACAACTGTATTGAATTACATCAAAATTTCTCAAAGGACACGCCTCCCTCTCATATTTCCTGAATGGAATAAAACTTAAATTTTCCAAAATTTTATTTCTAAGGGATGTAGGCGTGTCATTTGAGATAATTTGCTATAATTCAACACAGTTTTGTCAGTATTAACAGTGACAGACAAATCGAGCCACGTCTAGCTGTCATATATCCTGAATGGAATAAAACTTTTATTTTCCAAAATTTAATTTCAAAGGAATAAAGGAATTTTATATCTATATATATACAAATGAAATGGTCTACGTATGTAAACCCATCACTTGAGAACGGCTGGAGCGATTTGGCTGATTTTTTTTTATTCGATTCGAAATTTTCCATAGATTGTTTGTGTTAAAAAAATCAAATCCAGGTGGCGCTAGGGTGGATTTATATCTAAAATTTGAATGCATGTACCACTTCAACTGAAATTTAGAATGGATATTCGTTTGATCATGAGAAAACATTTTATGTACATATTGACCCGGTAGGTGGCGCTGGGGTCGGTTTACAATTAAAATTTTAACGAATGGGCCAATTTAACTGAAATTCAGAATATATTTGTTTGATCATCAGAAAAATTGTATGTACAAATGGACCCGGAAGATGGCGCTAGGGTGGATTTATATGGAAAATTTAAATGCATGTACGAAATTAACTGAAATTTAGTATTTATGTTTGTGGAACTTAAAGAAAAATTTTTTTGTATCAATTAACCCGGTAGGTGCCGCTAGGGTGGAATATTATAATGACAATTTTAACGAATTAAACAATTTGACTGAAATTTAGAATGTATATTTGTTTTATTATAAGAATTTTTTTTTTTGTATATATGGACCCGCAGTTGATTTGGCTGGGGTTGAATTATTTCGAAAATTTATATCGATTGTCGGATTTTACTTAAACTTTAAATATATGATTTTTTTGGAATGAGCAAATTTTGAATGTATGTTTGGAACCAGTTGCCGGTGTTTAGCTTACGATACACTTAATTTTTGGAATGTCATTTAGTCTTTTATTCAGAAGTCTATATATATAAAAAAGATGTACATTTTGATGTCACCACTAATTGTGAAAACGGTTGACCCCATATATTCCAAAATTTCATTGAAAGTTGGGGATTGGCTATAGATGGTCACCCAGACCGCAAAAAGGCTTAAAGAAGAATGACTAACTTTTATAATGGCGCACTTCCTACAGAATTAGGGAGCTGCACAAAGTGGTTGTTCCCATTTCGAAATTTTAGGGGACAATAACGAAAATAGGAATAACTGTTGATATCACCCAGACCATACGGTTAATGGGGTTGCTGAGCCTAATGAAGGCATTTTTGAAAATTCGTGCTCCTTAGAATAAAAAGGTACAATCACCCAGTAAACCTACGCAGAAAGTTATATGTCAGTCAATCGGCTTAAACATTTTGTTTAAGAATATATGCCTATCGCCCTTTAAATTTAAATATTTTAGAGGTCAAAGAAATAAACCAATCGTTATTAGATTCCAACTACACTCAACATGTTTTACAAAAATTTGGAGGCAGGACGAAGTCTGCCGGGACAGCTAGTAATTCAATACAGTTGTCAGTAATATATCAGTGACAGAAAAATCGAACCACATTTGGTTCAGTACCAACAATATTATTGGAAACTACAAGTTTTTTCCATTTCATGATGTGGGCGTGTCCTTTAAGAGCACTTTATATAATTCAACATAATGACCAGTTATATATCAGAGACAAATCGAGCCGAATTTCATTCAAACAAATAACAATTTTGGATGTAAGACCACCAAACATGACAAATTCCCCTATATAATACTTAATAACTTCAAATCGATATATCTCGATTCCTAGATGTGACCCAGCAAAACGCCGGGAAATGGGTAGATTTTTTTGACCCAAATAATTTTTCCCGGTAGTCAAAACCACCGCCGATTTTGGCTCTCGCACAGTGATAGTGAAACTATTATCATTAAATTAAAAGTCCAACTCTCTACTATCTTTTCCTGTTTTTAATACATTCAAAACTAAAACATTCAGAAATTTCAGATTTTCATTAGAGGTAACCAATTTAAAAATAAAAGTGTGTAAGCCTATGCCAGTCAAACTAACCATGCAATAGGGCTTCCAAAGACATACTTTTGTTTGCTATTTCAACGATCTTGGGACCTTAAAATATCTCTGAAAAGATTTTCGTTATCTGAATTTGTCAGGGTGCACAATAGACCGGGTCGGTCCCCATACAAAATTTTTTTTTCTCCAAAGTCGAGGGCAAACATTAAAGATCACCTCGAGAGACCTTAAAAAAATTAGTGCACAATATACATAAAAATTAATTTTTGTACTTTATGCAAAGGAATAGCAGAGAGTGTCTTTTATGGTATTAACTGAGAATCAAAGAAAAATTACACAAGGGAATAAGGTATCTGTTGATTAAGAACTTATGTTGTTTTTAAAGTTATTTGGGACGCTGAAACCGATGCACTTGGTTTTTTTCTATCATTTATTTTCTATCATTTATTGTACTTCCACTACATATATTTGAGTGATTTGAAAAAGGCTCACGATGTTCAATTTACAAAGATATCCAATTTTTTTTAATAAATTTATCTTTAAGGCGTGTTAGATTGGTTTAAAATTTGCCCAGTAGTTTCAGAAATATCGTTGAAGTTTTGGAAAAAAATTAACAATTTAAAAAAATAGTACTTTGCCCCTTATTCCAAGGAGTTCCAATTTCCAAAAGTCGCTTCATTTGGCTCAACAACCCTATATGGTCTGGGTGAGAGCAACAGTTGTTCCCATTTTCGTGTTTATCCCCTAAAAGTTCGAAATGCGAAAAACCACTTTGTGAAGCTCTCTAATTCTATAGGAAGTGCACCAACATAAATGTTCGGCATTCAACCTTAAGCCATTTTGCGGTCTGGGTGACCATCTACAGCCAATCCTTAACTTTAACTGAAATTTTGGGACAAATGGGGTCAACCGTTTTCACAATTAGTGGTGACATCAAAATGTACATCTTTTTTATATATATATAGACTTCTGAATAACTATGTTGTTAATAAAAGTGACTAAACGACATTCCAAAAATTAAGTGTATCATAAGCTAAACACCGGCAACTAGTTCCAACTGGTTCAAAATTTTCTCATGCCAAAAAAATCATATATTTTAAGTTTATGTAAAATCGGACAATCGATATTCAAAATCTTCTCATGCCAAAAAAATCATATATTTTGAGTTTAAGTAAAAACGGACAATCGATATAAATTTTCGAAATAATTCATCCCCAGCCAAATCAACTGCGGGTCCATATATGCAAAAAAAAATTTCATAATAATACAAATATACATTCTAAATTTTAATCAAATTGTTTAATTCGTTAAAATTTTCATTATAATTCCATCATAGCGACACCTACCGGGTCAATTTATAAAAAAAAAATTTTCTCAAGGTTCCACGAACATAAATACTAAATTTCAGTTAAATTGATACATGCATTAAAATTTTCGATATAAATCCACCCTAGCGCCATCTACCGGGTCCATTTGTACATACGATTTTTTCTGATGATCAAACAAACATAGATTCTGAATTACAGTTAAATTGGCCCATTCGTTAAAGTTTTGATTGTAAACTGACCCCAGCGCCACCTACCGGGTCCATTTGTACATAAAATTTTTTCTCATGATCAAACGAATATCCATTCTAAATTTCAGTTGAATTGGTACATGCATTAAAATTTTCGATATAAATCCACCCAAGCGCCACCTGGATTGTATTTTTTTCAATACAAACAATCTACGGAAAATTTCGAATCGAATAAAAAAAAATCAGCCAAATCGCTCCAGCCGTTCTCAAGTGATGGTATGACATACGTGGACCATTTCATTTTTATATATATTCACAATTAAGGGAATGTGTCTATTTTGAAAAATTTAAGAATATATGAGAGATGGGCGTGTCCCAATTCAATAGAGTTGCCAGTAATATATCACAGACAAATTTAGCCAAATTTGGTTTAATACCAACAACAGTTTCGAAAAAGTAAATTTTTTTTCATTTCAGGATATAGTGGAAGATGGTCGTGTCCTTTGAGATAATTTGATATAATTCAACACTGTCGTCCGTATTATATCAGAGACAGATTGAGGCAAATTTGGTCCCATTTCAACAACAATTTTGGAAAATATAAGTTTTTTCCATTTAAGGATATATGGGAGGTGGGCGTGTCCTTTGAGATAATTTGATATAATTCAACACTGTCGTCCTTATTATATCAGAGACAAATTGTGGCTAATTTGGTCCAATTTCAATAATAATTTTTTAAAATATAAGTTTTTTCCATTTAACGATATATGAGAGGGAGGTTGGCGTGTCCTTCGAGATATTTTCATATAATTCAATAGAGTTGTCAGTAATATATCACAGACAAATTTAGCCAAATTTGGTTTTATACCAACAACAATTTTGAAAAATTTAAGTTTTTTTCGTTTCAGGATATATGAAAGCGAGGTTGGCGAGTCCTTCGAGATATTTTCATATAATACAATAGAGTTGTCAGTAATATATCACAGACAAATTTAGCCAAATTTGGTTTAATACCAACAACAATTTTGAAAAATTTAAGTTTTTTTCATTTCAGGATATAGTGGAAATGACCGTGTCCTTGGCCCGATTTTCACAAAACTTCGTTTTTTTCTTATCTATAAAAGCACTGTTTACTAATTTCCCTTTTTTTTTTGATACCTCCTTATATATTTGAACTCCGTTTGTATGAAAACACTACACTAAGCGGATTATCTAACGCAAATCAGAAAAATAAAATAACCTTTTAGTAATTACTAATATTTATTAGTTCTATAAAACCTACAGTCATCAAAGTTTTCTCGAAAGAATTTTGTACATATCCTCCAATAAATTTTTTTATTTCATTCAGAACGAATTTTTAACTAATATGTATCAAAAAATCAAAATTCTTGTCAAAATATGATACCTTCACTTATTTGTGAATAAAAGCGAGACTTGTCTATCCATTTTCATGACCTATGTCTGATATTGTTCATACGTTATATGACAGTACGTGAAAACAGTAAGGCTTGACATTTTTTTTCGTCTTGATTTTTTTATTATTTTTTATATATAAAAAAATTAAATACTTTAATCAAATTTTTTATTTTTTTTTTTCATAAATTTATTTATTACTACGAAACTGCTGCTTATGCAGTGAAATGATACATAAACAGATTGAAGGAACTCTTATTCCTTAATTTCGGATTTTTTTTTTTATACATGTAACTTTTTTTGACCGATACAAATTTCCCCGATGGTTCCATCACATCCCTATGTTGGCTGTCGCACACTTTTATTACATAGTACAACATTTGTCAGCTTATTTATTTGGGACTCAATTCTGAGAACTGCACGTGAAAGTAACCCCAAAAAGAAGAAGTGCTCTTCATTCGTTTTGTCAAGTTACATGCCATAATAATTGAATATCGATTTGAAGCTAGTAAGTATCGTATAGGGGAATTCGTCATGTTTTAGGCTTCTTGTTTGACATAACCCCAGAACCATTAGTCCGATTTAGCTGAAACAAATTTAAAAAAATTGAGAATTACAATTCCTTTAATCTGTTTATACAACGTTTCCCTACTTAAGCAGCAGTTTCACTTTTCCATTCATCAAATGATGTTGAACTGAGTTTATTTTGTAGCAGTTACAATAAAACTGTTGTACTCCGTGGCGTATGATTTACGTGGAATATTACTTATGATAATCATACGCCACCATATAACAATATAACAAAAGAGCTTAAAACATGACAAAAATTCCCCTATACGATACTTACTAACTTCAAATCGATGTTAAATTATTATGGCATGTAACTTGACAAAACGAATGATGCAGAACTTCTTCATTTTGGGGTACCTTTACGTGCAGTTCTCAGAATTGAGTCTCAAAATCATGTGTGGTACTGTGTTATTTTCCAAAGTCCATAGGAATCCTTTTATTTTCATAAAGGTTATATTTTCTGAATTGAGTCCCAAAATCATGTGCTGTACTGTGTTATTTTCCAGAATCCAAAGAAATCCTTTCATTTTCATAAAAGTTATTTTTTCTGACAAAATTAAATTGTTTTTCCTACATTCGGTTACAGTATTGTTATGAATGGTTAACGAATAATTTTTTTCTTTAAGTGCCCTTTATGATAAACTCATCGTGTATTTTTCTGCAATATTTTCATACATAAAATATATCATTCCAAAACACTTACACACATAAAGCACCAACATTTCTTGTCATTACTGGAAAAAAGTGAACAACATTTTTATTGGCACTTCAGCTTTCATTTCAGCATATCTTGTAGTCGATAAATTAGAATTCATTTGTCTACTTGATTACTCGTATCCTGCCACACTACTAAGAGGCATAAATCAAAGCAGAAAAGGACTAAGTTTTATTAGTACACATTCACTTTCACACAGGAAATTCAATCAGGATTATTTCTGGCTACACAATTTCGGCTGCTAATTTTTTTACACACCTATTTTGTTTTTCAATTATATATTATCCGTTATATTTAGAGAGTATTATCCCCTTAAAATCATTACAATTTCATTAAATTTAATTCGCATTTTGTCGATTTTCATTTTGTATTATTGAACGCTTATATTGAGCGTGTATTTTTATCATGTACGGTTTCGTTAATATCATAAGCCTCTTATCGTGCTAAATCTTATTACTATGCCACACGGAAGTGGGACAAGAGCTACCAACCCAAACAACAGAGATAATAGCAAAAGCTTTTAGTAACGATGAGCAAAGACGACAATTGTTACGGCTTTAATGGTTAAGCCACCGGAAATTTACATACGAAAGCCACCTATGTGTATGGGTATGTGTGTGTGTGTGTTTAGCTTCGTTACGGAAGTTGTCATCAAATGTTATGGCGCTTGGCCGTTTTTAAGCATAACGACAGTTAGACACGCTTCTCTCCCCGTGGCTTAAGCTCATAACACTAAATGCATTCGCATTAATTTTTGTTTAAACACAAACATGTTTGTTTTACTTTTTATATGTTGTACATATAATTAAACACATGAAACCATTTAGTTTTCATTAAATTTTCACCGCCTATGTTTGTTATGAATTCACGAGAATTCACTTTGTGTTGTCCGCACAATTTTCTAAGCGAATGGGTGTTTTTATTGGCCGCCTAACGCATTCATAGACCAGTTTTGGTGACCAGTCTGGGTCGTGTTTTAGTTAAATAGGCGAACTTTCTAAAGGTTTTTAGGAAGGCTTTCAAAACGTTTGACTTTTACCGTTTAAATATTTTTTTGTTTGTAGTGAAATTCTTTTCATTCATTCTTTCTTTTTTACACCAACACAGAAATTAGAAAGTGATTATTGCTTTTTTTTTGTAAAACCTTAATGTTTGATTTTTTTTTTTGCTACCATTTTATGTATTTTTTCTTTTATTTTCCTTTTGTTTTATATTTTTCTTTTATTTCATAGTTGCATTTCACTATACTGTATTGCTATTTATATCCGTTTCCGTTGGTTGACTGTAACCGCCGATTTACGCGCCGCTGTGCGTGTTATCTATTCGCAAACCGTTTATAAACTGACTCGTGTGGTCGTGTGACACTTCGTTTTTGTTTAAAGCTGCTGCTGTTAATTAACATACGACTGTTAATATGTGGGCGTTATGTTATTAACATTGTGAAATGCAACAGTTTTCAAATACGGCGAGAAATTTACCATCCACATTTGCATAGCACGTGCTTATTGTCTAAGGTTAAAGCATTTAGTAAACAGAGAGCGGTTTTTGTAAAGGATTCTGCGCTTTAGGGGTTTAGGTAGCAAGAAACTACTATATGAAATTTGTATGAGATATTTGAATTTGAAACACACAAACCGCGGCCTATTTGATTTCACCTGAGTGTAGTGTGACAATAAATTATCAAATCCCTTAAGTGTAATCAATAAACTCAAGGGATGTATTAGTTAGAATTGTTTTACAATTGTTGGCAGTCCTCGAGTGTGGCAAAGGTACTTTACGTTGGGCATTATGTGAATTGGCAAGGGATTTGGTCGAGAGACTAAAAGTAACAGATGAGAGAATCACCGCAGGTGATGGGGCAATGTGAACTCTGTTGTGAAGAGGTCCAAATTTTAAAGAGCAGTAACTGGTCAGCAACCATTGTTACTCATCAATTTCTGCAGCAAGTTAATTTTAAATACAATAAAAGTACCTTTTTATTCAATAAAATTACTTTTTGACAAAATAAACGCACTTTTTGGAAAGATCAAATGTACTTTTTAGTGTAATAAAATTACTTTTTGGTATGATAATAGTACTTTTCGGTACTTTTTTGTGTAATAATAATAAAAGTACTTTTTGGTACAAAAAAAAATACTTTTTTGTATAATAACAGTACTTTTTTGTGTAATATAAGTACTTTTTGATGCAATAAAAGTACTTTTAGTCGCCACAAAAGTACTTTTTGCTATACAAATTTACTTCTTGTTACAAAGTACTCTTTGATACAATAAAAGTAGTCTTCGCTACAAAAAAAAGGACTTTTGCTGCAACAAACAAAAGTACTTTTGGAACAATAATAGTACTTTTTTGTGTAATTAAAGTACTTTTTGGTGTAATACAAGTACTTTTTGATTCAATAAAAGTACTTTTTGTAATAAAAGTACTTTTTGGAATAAAAAAGTACTTCTAGGTAAAATAAAAGTACTTTTTGATGCAATAAAAGTACTCTTTGGTATAACAAAAGTACTTTTTGGTACAACAAAAGTACTTTTTTTTGTAATAAAAGTACTTTTTTTGAGTAATAGAAGTACTTTGTGGTATAATAAAAGTACTCTTTGATATAATAAAAGTACTTTTTGGTACAACAAAAGTACTTTTTGGTATAACACAAAGTATTTTTTAATGTAATAAAAGTACTTTTTGCTGTAATAAAAGTACTTTTTGGTACAACAAAAGTACTTTTTTTGTAATAAAAGTAATTTTTTGAGTAATAGAAGTACTTTGTGGTATAATAAAAGTACTTTTTGTTTCAAAAAACTACTTTTTGGAACAATAACAGTAATTTTTGTGTAATACAAGTACTTTTTGCTGCAATAAAAGTACTTTTTGGTATAACAAAAGTACTTTTTGGTACAAAAAAAGTAATTTTTTATAATAAAAGTACTTTTTTTGTAATAAAAGTACTTTTTGAGTAATAGAAGTACTTTGTGGTATAATAAAGTACTCTTTGGTATAACAAACTTTTTTGAGTAATAGAAGTACTTTGTGGTATAATAAAAGTACTCTTTGATATAATAAAAGTACTTTTTGGAACAAAAAAAAGTGCTTTTTAGAACAATAACAGTACTTTTTTTGTGTAATAAAAGTACTTTTTGGGGTAACACAAGTATTTTTTGATGCAATAACTTTTTGTTGTCATAAAAGTACTTTTTAGGATAAAAAAGTACTTCTTGGTTAATTAAAAATACTTTTTTGTGCAATAAAAGTACTCTCTGGTATAACAAAAGTACTTTTAAGAGCAACAAAAGTACTTTTTGATACAATAACTTTTTGTTGTCATAAAAGTACTTTTTGGTATAATAAAAGTACTTTTTGATGTAATAAAAGTACTTTTTGCTATAAAAAAAGTACTTTTTGGTACATTAAAAGTGCTTTATTGAGTAATTAAAGTGCTTTTTGGTGTAATAAATGAAATTTTAGGTACACTAAAAAATACTTTTCGGTACAAAAAAAGTACTTTTTGTTGCAATAAAAGTACTTATTGGTATAACAAAAGTATTTTTTGTAAAATGAAATTTTAGGTACACTAAAAAATACTTTTCGGTACAAAAAAAAGTACTTTTTGGTACAATAAAAGTACTTTTTTGTATAATAAAATTACTTTTTGATACATTGAAAGTACTTTTCGGTACAACAAAAGTACCACTAGATACAGTAAAAGTACTATTTGGTGTAATAAAAGTACTTTTTGTTGCAATAAAAGTACTTTTCGGTGCAATAAAAGTACTTTTTGTTGCAATAAAAGTACTTTTTGGTATAACAAAAGTGCGTTTTGGTAAAACAAAAGTACTTTTTTGAGTAATAGAAGTACTTTGTGGTATAATAAAAGTACCCTTTGATATAATAAAAGTACTTTTTGGTATAACAAAAGTACTTTTTAGGACAACAAAAGTACTTTTTCGTACAGTAAAAGTACATTTCGGTACAGTAAAAGTAATTTTTATTGCCATAAAAGAACTCTTTGGTATAACAGATGTACTTTTTGGTAGAATAAAAATACTTTTTGTATAACAAAAGTGCTTTTTGGTGTAACAAAAGAACTTTTCGACACAACAAAAGTACTTTATATTGTAATCAAAGTACTTTTTGCTTTAAAAAGGTACTTTTCGGTACTATAAAAGTACTTTTTTGTGTAATAAAAGTACTTTTTGGTATAATAAACGTACTTTTTGGTATAACAAAAGTACATTTTGGTACTTTTTAGGGCAATACAAGTATTTTTTGATACAATAAAAATACTTTTTGGTACAATACTTTGTGGTGCAGTAAAAGTACTTTTTGGTACAACAAAAGTACTTTTTGGTATAACAAAAGTACTTTTCGGTACAACAAAAGTACTTTTTGGTGTAATAAAAGCACTTTTTGGTGCAATAAAAGTACTTTTTAATATAATATAAATACATTTTAGTAATACTATAGTACTTTTGGTATAATAGAAGTACATTTGGATACAATAAAAAAAAAACTTTAAAAAAACTTACTTTCCATTAACATCCCATGAATGAGATATGGCAGCGAGAAGCTGCGTTGTTGTGAATTAACACGATTTCTATTTTTAGATTTACAACTAACGGCACCTACTTGTTTATCGACGGTTGCGAACGTCACCGTTTGAGAAGCTCTTACTAGACTTGCCGATTGACTCGATATTTAAATTGCGAAGTTGCAGTCGACAACATTCGAGGGAAGCCGACAATGAAAAATGACTGGAGTTGAACCTGTGATCTCTTGCATGGTAGTCGCGTGTTCTAACCACTATGCCACGGTCGGTCCCGTGTAATAAAAGTACTTTTTAATACATCAAAAGTACTTTTTAATGCATTAACATTACTTTTTGATACAAAACATGTACAAATGCGTACGACTTAAGTACTATTTTGTACTTTTGGATAAAATAAATGTACTTTTTTGTACAAAAAAATACTTTTTAATACAATTTTGGTGTGATAAAAGTAGTTGTTGGTACAATTAAAGTACTTCTTGCAACTCTTTGGTGTAATATAATTACTTTTTAATACAATTATAGTACTTTAGTACTACATAAGTTTTTGTTTAGAACTACCAAAGAACTTTTTAGTATTATAAAAGTATTTTTGGTGCTACAAAACAACGTTTTGTACAATAATAGTATTTTAAAATGCTATAAAATAACCTTTTGGTACAATAATAGTACTTGAAAATGCAATAAAAGTAATTGTTGTTACTTAAAAGTACTGTTTGTTATTATAAAAGTACTTATTGGTACTATAAAAGTACTATAATAGTATTTTAAGGTACTAGTGATAGTGATGGTACTACACAACATCGCCCTGCCTCGCAAACGCCACCACAAATTCAATACCCACACTTGGACTCCTTTACAAATATCTAATTATAATATCTAACAGTCCACCAAAACTTTTGAGGCAAAACAAATCTTATGTTATCTAACAAATAGAATTTCTTAACGAGAAACAAGTGCACAACAATTTCTTCTTAACTTTGGCAAAACGAACAACACCAGCAATGATATCGCACACACCTGGTGTACCTGGTGCAACGAAAACGATATTAAAATTACGAAAATGTTGCCTGAATTGCTGTTGCTGATGCTGATGCTGCATCGATTACCAGGATAATGCAGCAACAACAACATAAACACATGCAAACAAACCAAGCAGCATTAGTATTTCAGAACTAAACAACGACACTCCTTAGTAAAAAGAGAGCGAGAGGGAGAGAGAGAAAGAAAAACAGAACCCATATAATAGGACTTCAAAATAACAATTGCAAGAAGTATTGCGGCGTTATTGATGCACAAATTTGAAAACAGACACAATACTTTGAATGTTGTACAATTTTTGCCGGCTTAAGGGGAAAGAGGTACAGAAGGCACTTATTGAATATTTGGCCCCCTGCGATAATTTTCTACATTTTTATATCAGCTTAAGGAAGAAGAAGTGCAGAAGGCTCTTATTGAATATTTGGCCTGCTTCGCTAATACGATTTTGTAAAAATACCTCTGGCTGCTTAGATGTTTTGCAGGTCATCCAACAGCCTTTTGCAATTGCCTGTTACTTAGAGGCTTTTCCCCGGGTAGCTGGCTTTAAATTTGATCAAATAATAGCGATAACTTCGATTACAACACGAAAATAGTTTTTCGGTAATCATTGGTTAGTTGGTGAAAGTCCTTTGCTTGTGTCCTTTTTTTGTTAGTGGTTTCCTTTTTTACTCCTTCTTCTCTCTAAACCCTTTTTCTGTGTTGTCGTACTCGTATGTTGGTAAATTTCTATAATTGAGTTTTCTATTAATGTGAAAAAAGGACATTTGAGGTTTCTTGAAGCAACAGTGGGAAAAGCTACGAGAATTTCTGTAAAGAAATACCCGAAGGGATAGACTCAAATTTGCAGTTGGCCGACTTGGATGTATCAGTCTATGTGTATAGAAGGCTGAAAAGAGTTATAGATAACACAGTAGAACATTTTTCAGCCCATTGATTTGGGACTCAATTTTGAGAACAGCACGTGAAAGTAGCCCCAAAAAGAGGAAGTTCTGCGTCATTCGTTTTGTCAAGTTAGATGCCATAATAATTTAATATCGGTTTGAAGTTAGTAGGCATCGTATAGGGGAATTTGTCACGCTCTTTTGTTTGACATAACTCGAGCTGGAACAAATTTAAAAAAATTAAGAATTACAATTCCTTTAATCTGTTCATATAACGTTTTCCTACATAAGCAACAGTTTAATTTATCCATTAATCAAATGATTATGAACTGGTTTCATTTTGTAGCAGTTACAATAAAACTGTTCTACTCCGTAGGGTATGAATATAACTTATGATAATCATACGCCACCATATAACAATATAACAAAAGAGCCTAAAAGGTGAAAAATTCCCTTATACGATACTTAGTAACTTCAAATCGATATTAAATTATTATGGCATGTAACATGAAAAAACAAATGATGCAGAACTTCTTCTTTTTGGGGCTACTTTCACCTGCAGTTCTCAGAATTGAGTCCCAAAATCATGTGTTGTACTGCGTAATCTTCATTTGTAACTACCGTATGATCTTATCCTGAATATTCGATTGATTCTTCTGCTGGATTTCCCTCGGTTTCTCTACTAGTTCGTCCCCATTATTTTATTTATTTTTATACCATCACTCTTAGGGATGAGGGCATATATCATTTGATACGACCCAAAAGTGTAACACATAGAAGGAGTGACTTTAACCCCAGGGTTTCTTTGAACCGAATACGATTCATGACTTAGTCGTTTGAGCCATGTCTGTCTGTCTGTCTGTCTGGCTGTCCGGCTGGTTCGCACGATAACTTTCGGTATTGCAAATGGGCTACATGGCTCCGCCCCTTCTGGTACCTCCCATACAAATACATCATTCCGCCCACTTTAGAAATCGAGTATTAATATCAATACAACCAACGAGATCGTACACAAATTCTGTACTTGGTGAAGCTATTACAGGATAAAGTTTTGGAAAAAAATTGGAAGTCTAGCCACGCCCCTTCTGGTACCTCCCATACAAATGTACCTTTCCGCCCACTTTAGAGATGGAGTAATAATATCAATAAATCCAACGCGATCGTACCCAAATTCTTTATTTAGTAATGCTATAGCGGGATACAGTTCTTGGAGAAAAAACTGGGAAGTCCACGCCCCATCTGGTACCTCCCATACACATCTGGCACCGCCCACTTTAGAAATCGATTAATATTATTAAAAGACCTAACGCGATCGTGCCCAAATTCTGTATTTGATAAAGTTCAAGCGTGATAAAGTTTTGGAGAAAAAATCTAGACACGCCCCTTCTGGTACCTTCCATACAAATGTACCATTCCGCCCACTTTAGAAATAGGGTAATAATACCAATACACTCGACACGATCGTGCCCAAATTCTGAATTTTGTTATGTTACATTAGGACAACGTTTTGAAGAAAAATTTGTAAGTCTAGACACGCCTCTTATGTTACCTTCCATACAAATGTACCTTTCCGCCCACTTTAGGGATGTAGTAATAATATCAATACACCCAACCCAATCTTGCCCAAATTCTGTAAAGCTATACCTCCCATACAAATGTTAGACTCCGCCCACTTTAGAAATCGAGTAATAATATCAATATAATAGAAAATTATTTGTTTTACTGAGGTTGAGGACATATGTAAGTCGGGTTGCCCGACTGAAACTTTCTTACTGGTTTTAATTACAAATCGGTTAATTTCAATAACTCAAGACTTTAACAATATCTTATAGTGGGTGATGCTATTTATTAGTCAGTTTATTTGACTGAAATTTCTGTACTGGTTTTTATTAATTTTTAATAAACTCTAAGTTTTCTTGTGAATCAGTTTTAGAATTTGGGCTTTTCCACTGTCGTTTGTTGCTACATGAATGTGTGCCTTATTTTCCTAGTATCCTTTCCTTCATCTGGCATTTTAAAATCTTTACCTGCCACTTGTTGAAGATCTTCTCCAGATCCCTGCAGGATTCAGGATAATAATATTAATTTCTAATTTTTTTTAATTGAGTCATTAAATAAATATTTTCTTCCTTTACAAATTATTCTATTGATTTTCGAAATTTCTTTGTAAAAAGTGATTCCAGAAAATAAAACATTGTTTATATTTAGAATGTTTTATTTTGAAACATCCAAAAAATTCTCCCCCTTCATTAACTCAAATGTTTCTTTATTCAAAACTTTTTCCCTCAAACTACCATTTGTCCCACTGTACCTTAACACCAGATGTGTTTTTCCTCTAGCATCCGATTTCCTTTTTAGCCAAAAGACCAAATCAATTCTTGACGTTGTTGTTGTCGTTGCAGTTACCCATATTGTTGGTGCAACAAAGATTTTTATTTCCGTTTTCAATTTACCAAACATTGTAAGCATTTATTGTTCAAATGTCCAGAGCCACTTTTGTACTATCGTTGCCAACCGCCCGATGAGAAAAGAAAAAAAAGAACAAACCGATTTCCCAATCATATGAATACATTGTTAAGTTAATATGTTTCTTAGAGCTACATTAGAAATGAGCAGCCTTTAGCAGCAAGAATGGTAGATGATTACTGCTTTATTGGTCTATGACCAGGTGACCATGGGCTAAGTGGGTGGTGGCAGCCCAATAAGTATAGTGCAATTGGTGAAATACAAGTCACAACCAACAAATCTAAATCAATTGCCAGTAACTTAAGTACGATTAGCCAGAGTATGAGAGAGCGCGATTTAAGGATTTCTCCTCCATTGCCTTTTTGATTGCGAGTAGATGGTAAGAAGCCGGCCACCTGAATATCTGGTGCTTTAACGTCTGCCTTGGAATCGTTGGTAGATGAAGGAGGCAACCATTCGGTTACATTGCTAGCGATATCGTTGGTCTGTGTGGTTGCTTGCTCGGGGGGATTTGGGGCATTCTCCAGGTCTGGGATATCTAAAGGCTGTTCAATTTGTGTTGAAGTGTTATCGGTATCTGTAGGTGGAGTATCTTCTGCTACAGCGGGGTTATCTGCTTGCATTTCTTCTTCTTCTATGGACCCTTGTGGATCCTTAGAGCTTTCATTGTCAGCCTTTTCATTTTCCTCATCTTCTCTAATGTTTGTCTGGTCTTCCCCTGAGTCTTTCGTTTGTTTTTCTCCTGGAGTTTCTTCTGGTTCTTCTACTTCTTCTTCAGCCGGTTCTTCAGCAGTTTCGTCTCCTGGTTCCTCATCTGGTCCTGTCTCTTGTTTCACATCTAGTTCATCATCTAGTTCTATGACTGGTTGTCCAAATGGATATCTTGCCGGTTCCTGTTCTGGTTCATTCCCTACATCTTTGATTGACTCTTCCTTAGGGATTGCCCCTTGTCCTATCTCTGTTTCTCCTCCTGGTTCTTTTACTGCTTCCTCTCCTGAATTTTCTTTCTGTTCTTCTCCTAGATCTTCCGGTGATTCCTTTCCTGGTTCTTCCTCTGGTTCTTCCACTGGTTCTTCTGCTGGTTCTTCCTCTGGTTCTTTTCCTGGTTCTTCTTTCCCTGGTTCTTTGACTGGTTCCTGCCCTGGTTCTTCCACTGGTTCCTCCCCTGGTTCTTCCCCTGGTTCTTCTCCTGTTTCTTCGCCTTGTTCTTTTCCAACTTCTTCCTGTGTTCCTTCTCCCTCTTCTGCATTGCCGGTGTTATGGTCTTGTTCAGCCAGTTCAGAGTTTCCATTATTTGATTCTGAATTTTCTACTGAATTAGTTTCAGAATTTTGACCTACCTCTTCTTCATTTGCCGGCTCTTCATTGTCTGATTCGGAAACTTCATCCTTTTCCCCCTCATCGGTTGTTTCTGGCTCACCTCCAGTATTTCCTACACTTTCTTCTGGAACTTCGGCATCTTGGTCTGCAACTTGTTCGCTATTTCCTTCAGATTCCTTGTCGTCTGAGCTGGCAGAATTTGGATCATCTTCGGAATTTTCTTTATTACCATCATCTGCAATTTCCTCAGCATCAGGTTCCCGAACTTCGACGTTGTCTTCGCCATTTTCAGGATCCTTACCATCTGCATCGTCTTCGGGATCTTTAGTGTCTTCTTTCTCAAGATCTTCCGGTATCTCCTCTTTTCCCTCTCCCTCGTCACCTTCTCCTCCATTTGTTGGATCCGCAACACTTTCTCCTTCTTCTTTGCCTTCATCCTCAGAGTTTGTATCTTCTTCAGGAACTTCCTCGTTTTCTGTCTTCTCTTCTTCCTGACTTGTTTCCTTCTCTGCTTCTGGAATTTCCGCGTTTTCTCCATCGGTACCTTCTGCTTCATCTCCTTCAGTTTCTTCGTCCTCTTCCTTTTCTGCTTCCCCAGGATTAGCTTCAACTTCATCGGCCTCAGGATCTATGTCCTCTGGCGGGGTTTCAGGACCTTCTTCGTTATTAGTCGGTTCTTCGTCATTCTTATCATCCTCATTTTCATCGGTTTCTTTGCCTTCACCTGCAATACCCTCACTGCCTGGACTTTGGCCTTCGCTCCCTGGACTTTCTTCCTCTATCTCAGATTTACCATCTCCGCCACCTTCGGACTTTCCTTGCAGAACAATATCATTAACACTATGGAAGCTTAGATTTTTCGTCTCACAACTTACCAACTGGGGTCCTTCTTGTGTTTCTGGATCATCCACAGCAGCTTCGGCAGCCACTTCTTCTGCATCAACTTCTACCGCAGCTTCCTCCTCGTCATGATTGTCTGTATCCTTGGCAGCATCCTCCGCTACTTCTTCGGCAGTTTTAGCGCCATCATCACCACCTTCAGCCACCCCATCCAAATCATCTTCTTGATCTGGAGTTTCATTGACGCCTTCCTCATTCAGTTCAATACCTTTAGCAACCTCCTCCATCATTGCCTTAACATTGTTGCCTATCTTTGAACCCGTGTAAACGACCAAAACTCCATAATTTCTAACCATTTGTTGATCATCTTCTGGTTCTGCCCCCTCTTCCATATCATTGCCAACACCCTCTTCTTCAGTTCCTTTTATGTTATCTTCGGCCACTGGCAGATTTATTAAAGCATAACCGGTATCCTTGACCTCCAAACGACGACCTCGGCACTCCTCGGCATCTTCCTTCAAGCCACCCGTGATTATATCGCAGTACACTCCCGCTTCCAGGCAGGTAAACACCTCCTTCGTGAAATCCCTTTCGTCATCATTATTCATAGCTATAAAAGCCGAATGACCGCGACAAAATGCTATATGATTAGGACCATTAGTTTGAAAATAGCTAACACTTTCCTCAGCCTGCCCCAAGATACTAAAATAGTTGGCCATTTCCACCAACTTTACCAGCGTAGGCCAACGATGTTCACACACCCAACCTGAGGAGGAGGTGCATTGGTCATGCTCATTAAACTCGGGGGATCCTATAACATCCCCATCATCATCTTCCGTAGGAGGTCCTTGATTAACCTCTCGCTCATTGAAGTAATAAGAGCTCATTAGACGTTTTGTGCCACCATAAGGATGTAATAACATCAAAGCATTGGCCATAATATATTTACGAGGATTCCGGTAGGATAATAGACGATTTTTGCCCAAACCTAAGGGTAAACCCCGTTGGGTGTCATGAGAGTCCACAAAGACTACGGCATCTTGATGTGCTACAAAACCCATGGCAGGACCCCAGTTGATCAAAGAGCTCAAAGGAGCATTACCACGCAGAATGGTGGACAATTCGGCAGCGTATAAATATTCGGTGATGGCGCCATAGGTGGTGTACTCGGTTCTAATGGAGCAGGGGGAGAAACAAAGAGAGAGAGAGAGAGAGATAGCAGGTATACAACATTTAAATGATGAATTACAATATTGATCGTTAAAAGTAATGTCAATAACTTTGATTTTCTCTGGCAACATGTCTAACACTACACAGTCCAACACACAGTACGCACAACACATTTTGGGACTCAATTCTGAGAACTTAAAAAAACTTAATTTCCCTTTGCACCCCATGAATGAGGTATGGGATAGCTTCTCGCGATGTTGTGAATTAACACGCTTTCTATTTTTAGATTCACAACTAACGGCACCTACTTATTTATCGACGAATGCGAACGTCACTGTTCTGAGAAGCTCTTACTAGACACGACGATTGAAAGTTGCTGTCAACAACATTCGAGGGGAGCCGACAATGAAATAAAATTTTATTTATTTTTTTCTTTTAAGATGACTGGAGCCAGGTTTGAACCTGCGATCTCCCGCATGGTAGTCGCGTGTTCTAACCACTATGCCACGGCCGGTCCCAACTCAATTCTGAGAACCGCACATAAAAGTAGCCCCAAAAAGAAGAAGTTCTGCATCATTCATTTTTTCAAGTTACATGCGTTACATATTTTAATATCTATTTAAAGGTAGTAAGTATCGTATAGGCGAATTTGTCACGTTTTAGGCTCTTTTGTTTGATTTGGTGGCGTATGATTATCATAAGTAATATTCCAAGTAAATCATACGGAGTACAACACTACAAATTCCCCTATACGATACTAACTTCAAATCAATATTAAATTATTATGGCATGTAACTTGACTAAACGAATGATGCAGAACTTCTTCTTTTTGGGCTACTTTCTTGTGTAGTTCTCAGAATTAAGTCCCACATTAAGGAGCTGAAAAATTTTGTACTGTGAAAGACTCCTTTTTGAAACTAGGTGACAGAAGTCCCTAGTCTTTTAGAAGAAGGGGGAAGTCCTGATACCGGTTGACCAATAGAACTAGGCTTGGAATCTTCCACGATGTTAACCACAGAGCAGTTACAGTCTAGGCCTCATCGATTACCGAATTAAGTACATCCAAAATGACATACACACGAAATATTGCTCTCCAAATGTGCACAAATTTTGTATGGCTGTGTGTTACCTATAGACTCCTAAACTATTAACACAATTGCAGTGAAATTTAAACCAGTTATTACCTACATAACTGTAGAAGTTTGTACGGTATCTTAGACTTTATATAAAAACGAATACAAAAATTATATACATACAGCTTTTTAAGTAGGTTGCTTCTTATTTTAGTTCTCTACAAAAATTTATGACGTCGTATGATTAAAACTTATAAAGAATACAATTCACTTACTTCGACACCGCATCCAGTCCTATATCAAAGATGTCATGATAGATAAACGGTCTGGTATTATTCTTAAAACCAAAATCCATGCTTAAATCCTTGAGTTTCTCATAGATGCGCTGTAACAAAAAAACAAACACATCAACATACTCTTACATGCCATTCTCTCCTCCATCATAATTGGATCACCACCTCCCTCTTCCCTCTATCCTTCATACCTTCAAATCAATCGGCCACATATATTTTGCTGCATCCACGCGAAATCCTGCCACACCCATATCAATAAATTTATTTAGCATTTGCACAACGCGCAGTATAACCGACGACCGAGACAAATCTAAATCAGGATGTCCATTTAACTGGCAATTACGCAATTCATGAGCACTTTTAGTACTCTCAACGGCACAAGGACGATGAAAGTCTTCTGCGGTATAAGGAACTTGTGCATACATTTGATTGCTTATATTAACATTCTCGTCCAGTAAAGTGTTGACAATAAAATCCTTTTCAACTGTACTATCCTTTAGGAGTAAATGCAACGGGGCAGCCATATGATTAAGGTTGACATCGAGATAAATGCGTACCCCATTGTCGTTGCAGATGCGACTCATAGACCAAAATTCAGATTCATCACCCGAACGGGAGGCAAAGCGATAGGATATTGTCTCATAACGTTGCCACCAAGGATGTTTTAAGGTGTCGGTCTTAATTACTGAATGCTCCAGGACAGGAGAGAGCTGCAAAAGGACAAATTAAAAGGAGGAGATGATGTGAAAAGGCATTCCCAGGCGGCAGGAACAGTGGGGGGAAAATACAAAATATTGAAATATTGATAGTGAAAATAAAATTTAATTGCCATCAAGAAAATCGAAAAAAGGTATAGAAAAAAATATCAGCTTTAAAAAAATTCTATAAAATTCTTCCATTTGGCAATATTCATGGTGAAGACCATAATTTCATATGTGCATCCATTATATGCCAATTAAAAGAGCTTTTAACAAAATTAAACATTTAAAAAAAGGACGAAAAGGACCTTTCGAAATTATGAAATATTGGCCATAAGAGTTTGTTCTCAAATTCAAACAAGAAAAACATTGTTTTCTTTGGTTTTTAAAACAAGGACGAAAATTACCTTTCGAATGTAATAATAGGATATATCCAAATTAAAATTTAAAAACAAAACCGAATAATCAATTTAAATAAAAATATTTCTATTTGGTAATATTAATGGTGAAGCCCATAATTTCAAATGTTTAGTTATAAAAATTTATAAAATATAAATTTTTTTCAAAAAAAGGACGAACAGGACCTTTTGCATATACCTTTTTTTAAAAAAAATTACGAAAATGACCTTTGGAAAATTTGAATATATTATATTCAAAAATAAAAGCAACATGTTTGCAGAACAATTTACTATTTACAGCGGTCATTTGCTACGTTCTTGTAACATTTCCCAAATATATCATAGATCTATGAATTGAATCCTTACATACCAAAATTTGAACTTACATTTTATTTTCATTTTTTGACAATAATAAATCATTTTTTTGAACTCGGACAAGTAAAACATTGTTTTCTCGGCTTTTTTTTAAAAAAGGTGAACCCATAATTTCAAATGTTTAGTTATTCCATGTCATTTAAGTACTTATAAAAATTTATAAAATATAATTTTTTTTTAAAAAAAGGACGAAAAGGATGTTTTGCACATACGAAAATATGCCCTTATGTTTTCTTCTTTAAAATTCAAACAAGTAAAATATTGTTTTTTCGTGTTTTTTAAAAAAAGGACGAAAAGGACCTTTCGAAAATTTGAATATATTATATTCAAAAATAAAAGCAACATGTTTGCAGATCAATTTACTATTTACAGCGGTCATTTGTTACGTTCTTGTAACATTTCCAAAATATATCATAGATCTACGCACTGAATCCTTACATACCCAAATTTAGACTTAAATTTTTATTTTCATTGCCCGATAACATTTCCCTTAAGTGTAAACACCTAAAAAAATAGATTACCCATTTGTTTTGCATAAAATTTAAAAACTTATCTAAATAATAATGAAACTCTATCATATATAGCTGTCAGATATCCTTTTTGTTTTTTCTAAACCATATCCCGACAAAATTCCAAAAAAAGTGAACAACTAAAGCTAAAAATATTTCGTCTATTTGTTGTAGCTGACATTCACAAACAGGGGTTTTTAAAAACGGGACTCATTTACATGTTGTAGCTGCCAGATGTCCTTTTAGTCCTCTTTTAAATAAAATTATCATTTGAATAAAGGACATTGGCAAAATTGTTTGGGAATCTAAATTCAATACTACATAGTAAAGGGTCAATATATTATGTTATTTTAATATATTCTTAAAATTTTGTTTAAATATATTTCTTTATTCTCGTCCTTAAACTTTCATTGCTAAAATTATCATTGTTTTTCGACCTGCCCATAATTAATATTAATATTATATATTTGTTGAATATTACCAGCTTAAGAGCAGTTTTTTTTTTTGGTTTCATTACAAAAAAAGACGAACAGGACATTTGGAAAATATCTATATATATAAAAATGAAATGGTCCACGTATGTCATACCATCACTTGAGAACGGCTGGAGCGATTTGGCTGATTTTTTTTTATTCGATTCAAAATTTCCCGTAGATTGAAATTCATTTGAAATTTAGAATGGATATTCGTTTGATCATGAGAAAACATATTATGTACAAATGGATCCGGTAGGTGGCGTTGAAGTCGGTTTACAGTCAAAATTTTAACCAATGGGCCAATTTAACTGAAATTCAGAATCTATGTTTGTTTGATCATCAGAAAAAATTGTATGTACAAATGGACCCGGTAGATGGCGCTTGGGTGGATTTATATCGAAAATTTGAATGCATGTACCAATTTAACTGAAATTTAGTATTTATGTTTGTGGAACCTTGAGAATTTTTTTTTGTATAAATTGACCCGGTAGGTGTCGCTATGGTGGAATTATAATGCAAATTTTAACGAATTAAACAATTTGATTGAAATTTAGAATGTATATTTGTTTTATTAAGAACATTTTTTTTTGTATATATGGACCCGCAGTTGATTTGGCTGGGGTTGAATTATTTCGAAAATTTATATCAATTGTCCGATTTTACTTACACTTAAAATATATGATTTTTTTGGCATGAGAAGATTTTGAATATCGATTGTCCGATTTTACTTAAACTTAAAATATATGATTTTTTTTGGCATGAGAAAATTTTGAATGTATGTTTGGAACCAGTTGCCGGTGGTTAGGTTATGATACACTTAATTTTTTGAATGTCATTTAGTCACTTTTTTTAACATCATAGTTATTCAGAAGTCTATATATATAAAAAAGATGTACATTTTGATGTCACCACTAATTGTGAAAACGGTTGACCCCATTTGTCCCAAAATTTCAGTGAAAGTTAAGGATTGGCTGTAGATGGTCACCCAGACTGCAAAAAGGCTTAAAGAAGAATGACTAACTTTTATAATGGAGCACTTCCCACTGAGTTAGAGAGCTTCACAAAGGTGTTTTTCCCATTTCAAAATTTTAGGGGACAATAACGAAAATAGGAATAACTGTTGATATCACCCAGACCATACGGTTAATGGGGTTGCTGAGCCTAATGAAGGCATTTTTGAACATTCGTACTCCTTAGGATAAAAAGGTATTATCACCCAATGCACCAACGCTGAAAGTTATAGGTCAGTCAATCGGCTTAAAAATGTGGTTTTAGAATATATGCCAATCAATAAGTAAGTTTTCATCCCATCATGGACGACACTGCTGATCCGTTTTAGCAATTCTTATAAAAATATATATATAATCTTTAAGATATATGAATAACGGAATTTGTCCGGGAAAACCTCGCCCTTTAAATTGAAATATTTTAGAGGTCAAAAAAATAAACCAATCGTTTTTAGATTTCAACTACACTCAACATATTTTACAAAAATTGGAGGCAGGACGAAGTCTGCCGGGCCAGCTAGTAAATATTAAAAATAGATCAACAATACAAAACAAGAGAATTTAAAAATATTAAGAATATTAAAAACTAGCTGACCGGGCAGACTTCGCCCTGCCTAATGAAGTATTGACTTAAATATAACTTTTTTATCTTTCTCATCGAAATTTAACAACAAATTTTGAGGTACTAAAGAATAATATTTTTTTTAAGGCAAAAATTTATTGCAATGCTATTAATAATACGTGTATGGGAGAACTAAAGCAGTGCACATATGTTAATAAGTGGGTCTTTCTACACGTGAAGATGTAACATAAAGCTGATTATGTGAAATACATAGATTTTCTAAATTCAAGCCGAAAACTTGAATACATTGTTCTTTAGCTTTATTTATTGCCATCGCAAATTCTAACCGAACTGGAAACTCTACATATTAGCAATGCATCGGTTCCCTTACATTTTCTGGTTAAATTAATTTAAGAAGGATAACCCAATCATGTATTGATCCTTAAGACCTGTAATGCGCGATCAAGGGGTTCCAACGATTTTTTTGTGTGCCTCACTATGTTTTAACATGTTGAAACTCTTTTTATCTTGATATATTGCAACGTCCAAAGGAGTTGGGCAATACAGGAAGATGCAGTATTCAACGCGATACGTTTTGATCATACATTTACCAAAATCAACAATATTAAAACCGATGGGTGTATCAAGGAAATAAAATTCAACACACCCATTCGTTGCTCTACCTGTAATAGATGCATATTTGAGAAGTGTTTCAATTCGTGAGTATTCGAATTTTTTTTGTGTTGATCTTGGTCACATACAATAGAGGTCTCAAATAACGACATATCAAATATCAAGACGAATAAAGCTATAGTCCCACAGCTATTGCATTTGTGTGACAGAATTGGGCATTGCCACCTCTTTTAGGCTTGATCACACATATAGGTGTTTATTCCACACCCACAATAGTTTTTCAGATATCGCACTATAACAAATTACGTCCAATAGACGGGCCACGTCTACTGATCTAGTACTTTAGACGTCGCACTTTACACATAAGGTCCTATGGTGCCTTAGGCATGGCAATCGAGTACTTCAGATACCGCACTTTAACAAATTAGCTCCTATGGGCGGGCCGCTCCTAATAACCTAACCCCTCCAGTTTTTGACTTGATTGTATTGCATTGATCTTCGATTGGTTGAAACAACTGTTGAATGACGTGTACGTCTGCCAATATTTGAACGTCTTACACGTGACATTTCAAATCCGATAGCAATTTAACCAGCAAATGCAAATGAAGAGTGTATATTAGACCGGGTCGGTCCCCATACAAAATTTTTTTTTCTCCAAAGTCGAGGGCAAATATTAAAGATCACCTCGAGACAACATCAAAAAAAACCCCCGGCAAAACAGCCAAAATCGTTTTTTTATCACTGCTTTTTTGTTTGTGGCTCAATCGTTAAATCAAAGGCATCGATGTATAGGTTTCGACGAGTACTACATTTGTCCTGTAGACGTCGCTGACATACAACATCATCGTGTAATGATGGTCTCATTTAGAACAATTTCTACCCCTTAAATCTTATATATAAAAATGAATTGCTGTGCAGTTGTCTCGCTAAAACTCAAAAACGGCTGGACCGATTTTCAAATTTTTTTTTTTGTTTTGTTCGCTATAGCTTCCGGATGGTTTAAAAGGTTTTGTTTTTTCAAAAAGTGGGCGGCGCCACGCCTCTTTTTTCAAATATCGCTCAGACGGCTTTTCTAATAGACCGATTGATACAAAAATTTTACCATGAGGTACTGTTGACCTGTAGATGGTTCCTGACTACATTTGGCTGTAATTGGAAAAAGGGGCGTGGCACCGCCCATACAACTTGAAAATTAATAAGGCTATATTTCATGAACTATCAGAGATATGAAGATGAGATTTGGTATATATGTTGTTGGAGCAGTATTAATTATAGCCAGGATGGAAGTGGGCGGTGCCACGCCCCCTTTTCAAAAATCGCTCTAACGGCTTTTCTAATAGATCGATTAATACAAAAATTTTACCATGAGGTACTGTTGACCTGTAGATGGTTACTGACTACATTTGGTTGTAATTGGATAAAGGGGCGTGGCACCGCCCATACAACTTGAAAATTAAAAAGGCTATATTTCATGAACTATCAGAGGTATGAAGATGATATTTGGTATATATGTTGTTGGAGCAGCATTAATTACAGTCAGGATGGAAGTGGGCGGTGCCACGCCCCCTTTTCAAAAACCGCTCTAACGGCTTTTCCAATAGTCCGATTGATACAAAAATTTTACCGTGAGGTACTGTTGGCCTGTAGATAGTTCCTGACTACATTTGGTTATACTTGGATAAAGGGGCGTGGCACCGCCCATACAACTTGAAAATTAAAAAGGATATATTTCATGAACTATCAGAGGTATGGAGATGAGATTTGGTATATATGTTGTTGGAGCAGTATTAATTACAACTAGGTGGAAGTGGGCGGTGCCACACCCTCTTTTCAAAAATCGCTCTAACGGCTTTTCTAATACATCGATTGATTCGAAAATTTTACCAAGTGGTAATGTTGACCTGTTGATAGTCCCTGGCTATATTTGGTTGTGATTCGATAAAGGCACGTGGCACCGCCCATACAACTTGAAAATCGATATTGCTATATCTTATGAACTATCAGAGGTATGAAGATGAAATTTGGTATATATGTTGTCGGAGCAGCATTAATTACTTACATCCATTGAGGAAGTGCGGATGCCACGCCCCCTTTTCAAAAATCGCTCTGACGGCTTTTCTAATAGATCGATTGATACGAAAATTTTAGAAAGTGGTACTGTTGACCTGTTGATAGTAAGTGGCTATATTTGGTTGTGATTGCATAGAGGGGCGTAGCACCGCCCATTCAACTTGAAAATTAAATGGGCTATATCTCATGAACTATCAGAGGTATGAAGATGAGATATGTTACATATGTTGTTGTTGCAGTATAATTTAAGGTAAGGGTGGAAATGGGCTGTTCCGTACCCTTTTTAAAACAAACGGTTAAAACTGTCAAAATTCCACATTATATTGCTGTTCGCCTAAATATATGAACAGTATGGTGGGCCAATTTTTTTATTCGCAAAAATCGTAACCAAAATCGGAATCTACGATGAATTTTAAGAAAATTTCACCAAAAAAACTTTTTGTCTAAAATCAATTCCTAGCTCGCGTTGGAAAGCATGAAGATTTCAAATAAAGATTCTTTTTTGTTTTTAAATGAGCACAAACCGAAAACTTCAGATATATATTTTTTGAGACCTTCTGCGTAAAACTGACTTCCCAACAAACTAAATGAGCTACTGCAGGAGCAAATCTATGTATTGGTTAAAAAGTTATGGCCTCTGAGAGTGAGCATACAGAAATTAAATTTTTAAAAATCATTTTTCAGAATATAGGGCGGGATCCCAATAAAAAAATCAAAAATATACTATTCTTTTCGTCATGGTCTCCAAACATTGGAATGGTAGGTAAAAATTAGAGCCGGGGCCCATAGGTCTGAAGTAACTGAATAATTGCTCATTGCTAAAAAAATATCTCTACCTGAATTCTTTATGCTTCTCACCGCGGACTAGGAATTGATTTTAGACATATAGTTTCTTAGTGACATTTTCTAAGAATTCTTCGTACATTCCAATATTGATATACGATTAACACGTTTTTTTTTGACGCGAACTAATTGATTCGCCCTAATGATCAGGCTATTTCGAACTAAATAAGTTAAAAGTGCCGAGGCGCTGCCCACGCACTTCAATAGTTAACTTTTTAACTGTATCAAATAATGGTCCGTACACCAGGCAGTTGAGGATGCGCAGATTAAAATAGTGATTTTTTTTAATTTACTTTACAGGTATGTATTTTTCAATTACTTTTCAGGATAGCGAATCGGTAATAAATCATATAGATAGAAAAATTAAGCAATATTCATTGTAGTTGTACTACAATGGTTAAATTGCTATAGTATATCAGAGGTAACATTAGCAAACAATTGTAAATAACCTATGCATGGGGTATTTTTCTTGACATATAGAACTTCTGATAGGTATAAGTGTAAATCTAGCTGTCATACTAATGATGTGTGATAGACTTTCTTTTAGTATACTTTGCAAAATCACCATGCAAAAACTAAACAAGAACAACGTTTACAAATCTTGCAAATTTATTTTCAAGATGCGCGTTCTGTTCGCCAAACTGATGGAGCCCTTTGTGAAGTTGAGGGCGCATATAATGATCCATCTGAGCAGCTAATAGAAGCCAACGACGTTGTAGACGTAAGTGGACAGGGGACTCAAATTTATCGAACCGACGCCGTTCTCAGCAACTCGGTCTCTGCAAATTCTGAGGAAAGATCTTGGCCTACATTCATATAAAATCCAACTGGTAGAAGAAGTAGAGCCAGTGGACGATCAATTGATTTTTTTTATTTATCATGTCATTGCACATTATTTGAAGGAGAAATAGTTCCAACACAACGGCGTAACATACAGCGAGTGAGACCATCACTTTGTTAAACCAAGCGTTTGGTGACCGAATTATCTCAGAAAATGGTAATACGGGTTCAATACAAAGATAGTATTCGGGAACATTCTTGATCCGTGGGGGAAGAAGACATGGCGAAAGAGGTTTTTATGGCTAAAGGCATAAATCTTCAAACGAAATTTTTATTTGCGGTCAATAGGAGCAGACATATAAATAATTTTGATCTTTAGAAGAATGTCTGTTTCCGATTTGTGGAAGAAGTGGTTTTTCGCCCTACATACAAAAAAAAACTTAATCTACATGTCGGCACTATAGATATGACTGCTGATGAAATTTTTATTAGCATTTACAACAATAAAACTTAATTGGTTAACTTTAATGTTAAGGAGTTACTTTAAATAAGTTGCATAAGTAAATAAACTCAATATATTATTGTCGAGCTTAAGTACCGTTTTCAAAGTACTTTGTAGACCTAAATGTGAAATATATTACAAGTTAATATGCAATAGCGAAGCATTGCCGGGCCCACTAGTTTAAAAATATTTTTTCCTAGGATTAAAGCCCTTTAAAAACCAAGAACATATTGCTTTGAAAGTATATAGTTTTGTTCAAAAACAAAAAAGTTACGATTGATAAGATGTATTTACAGCATCAACAAAAACATTTTTTTATGTTGTTTGCATTATTATCACAAATTATTGCATTCTTTATAGTGCTGATACAAAATTTTTATAAAAATGATTCTATACTTTATAGCTCAAATTGCTGCATAAGTCTTAATGACATCGAAAAAAAATTAAATATTTTCTTGAGATAATTCATTTTTAATCTAGTTACCGGCGAATTAAAATTTTTATTACAAATAAAATCCCAAAAAGAGCAATGATATGTATGTAATTACAGCAAATATTGGCGCGACTCAAGGTCCGTTCACTACTTTCTAGTTTTGCAATAATTTTTCAGTTTGATTAGTCTTTCCAAGCTGATTCACTTACATTTCGCACAAATGTTCAGTGTTGCAAATTGCATGGGAAGAATACAAGTTCATAATAATGTCTATATTTTATTATTAATACTTCCAGTGTAGACCAGGTATCTTTATAATTTCGTTGCTTCAATATTGGTGACGCTGAATAAATTCATCCGTATGTTTGAAAAAACTGTTTGCGCTAAAAAGTATGCAATAACTTGTATTTAATTTTTTTCCATATCGCTAAGGAGTATGCAATAGTTTTCTGTAATAATACAAACAACAGGAAAAATAAAAGTGTTGATGCTGTAAATACATCTTTTCATACGTAATTTTTTTGTTTTTGAATAATACTGTATACTTCCAAAGCAAAATGTTCTTGGTTTTTAAAGGACTTTAATTCGGGGAAAAAATATTTTTAAATTTTAAGGTATAGAAATTGCTCTAAATGAGGCCATCATTACAAGATGATGTCGTATGTCAGCGACATCTATAGGAAATGTAGTACACGTCGAGACCTATACACCGATGTCTTGTATGTTACGATTGAGCCACAAACAAAAAAGCAGTGATAAAAAAACGATTTTGGCTGTTTTTCCGGGGGGTGGGGGAGGAAAAAATTTTTTTTTAAGGTTGTCTCGAGGTGATCTTTAATATTTGCCCTCGACTTTGGAAATTTTTTTTCGCGACCCGGTCTAGTGTATATTAGAGTGGCCATAGTGGAAATTTTTTTGAAAAGTTAAATTTTTCGCACTGAAAAATATGAGGTTGGGGATAAACATAATTATGCATATTTTTTTTTTATTTTTTGATTCCGAGTACCTCCGGTTGAGCCCAAACTTTTATTACATTACCCATTTATGCTAAAGTGCAGAATATGGGGCGGGAGCCCGATTAAAAACCAAAAATATGCCATTGTCTTCATCTTGGCCCCCAAACATCGGAATGGTAGGTCAAAGTTGGCGCTCAGGCCCATGGGGCCCGGGGAGTCAAAAAAGGGGCCCCTTTCGGTTCTATGATGACCCCCCAGGTGCGGGTACTCAAGTGAAAGATATTTTCGAGACGAATCCAACGATGTTATTTTTAGGTTCCTACGGGTCTCCTGGACCGAGTTAGAGTCATTTCCGGGATATACCAAGAAAAAAAATTATTTTCAACTAAATTTAAAAAACTTAAAAAAAAATTTTGGGTGCGGCGCTACTAAACCCAACATAGGTGTACCGTCATTTCGCCCAAAAAAAACCATGACATATCGCCCAAAACATGTCATTGCGACCAAAAACCTAACTACAAAATGACATATCGCCCAAATGCTATGACATAAGACCGAACTCAATTTTTGTGGGCGAAATGTCAGACTCATGACGATGGCACGCGCTGCTGCATACGTCGCAGTCAGTCTTGTACTCTTGCCCCCGCCTTAGGGGGCGTGCCCCCCACCGCATTCGTGTTTTAATAATGCCAGAGAAAGAGAGAGAGTAGCGAGTCTGACTACGACGTATGCGGCGAGGGCGTGCCCCCCACCGAGAGAGAGAGTACAAGACTGACTGCGACGTATGCAGCAGGGCGTGCCGTCGTCATGAGTCTGACATTTCGCCCAAAAAAATTGAGTTGGGTCTTCTGTCATAGCATTTGGGCGATATGTCATGTTGTAGTTAGGTTTTTGGTCGAAATGACATGTTTTGGGCGATATGTCATGGTTGTTTTTGGGCGAAATGACATTGGGCGAAATGACGGTACACCTATGTTGGGTTTAGTAGCGCCGCACACAAATTTTTTTAAAATTTTTTAAATTTAGTTAAAAATATTTTTTTTTCTTGGTATATCCCGGAAATGGCTCTAACTCGGTCCAGGAGACCCGTAGGAACCTAAAAATAACATCGTTGGATTCGTCTCGAAAATATCTTTCACTTGAGTACCCGCACCTGGGGGGTCATCATAGAACCGAAAGGAGCCCCTTTTTGACCCCCCGGGCCCCATGGGCCTGAGCGCCAACTTTGACCTACCATTCCGATGTTTGGGGGCCAAGATGAAGACAATGGCATATTTTTGGTTTTTAATCGGGCTCCCGCCCCATATTCTGCACTTCAGCCTAAATGGGTAATGTAATAAAAGTTTGGGCTCAACCCGGAGGTACTCGGAATCAAAAAAAAAAAAAAAAATTATGCATAATTATTTTTATCCCCAACCTCATATTTTTCAGTGCGAAAACTTTTGGATTTCACATTTTTATTTTTTTCTATATAACGCTATGGCCAGTCTAGTGTATATACATACACTGCTGTCTGTTTGTATTAAAACGCTTAAACAAAACCAAATGAATTGTTTGATGATGTATAGCTGAATATATGAAAAAACAAAAAACTTAAATGCGACTCTTACCGATTACGTCTGTCCACAATTCGAGTTCGATGAAAAAGAACCCTAAAATGATCAATCACTGAGACTGACTGTATGCGCTACAAAGTGTATTTACCGTGTGTATGAAGCAGTGTAATTATTTATTACGCATCAAAATTATTGAAACTATTGCTAAGTTATAAATTTTCACTAAACATACATATTTATACAACTTCTAAAATAACAAAACTACTTTTCTTTTCAGCTCTTCAATTTCTATGAAATCACTTGAAAAGACACGGAGGTAAGTAACTAAACGTTTTTTTTTTCTAAAATATTATACAGTGGCTATCACAAACCTTGCTATGCTCTGTACAAAATGCTTTCTTCAATGACTCATCACCACTACCTTCCTCATTTACCCTTTACGATTTCCAGCTTATAACTTTTCCAACACTCCCCCCGTGTCCAGCACCTTTCCCATTTGCATTAAGTCAACATTATCTTTGACAGTAAAGTACTCACTTGTACTCCACCATAGCCTTTGGGTCCCAAAAATTTACGACATTCCTCGGCTATATCCATAAACTTCCATTCAAACAATTCCACTATCACTGAACGACCCTTCACGAAATGTGGTCGATGATAGGCTCCATCCAAAGTATCACAATCGCCAGCAGCACACGCTTTGTCATCATCAGCCAACACTTGACGCGGTATTCTTTGTTTGGGATCTCCGATATGGATCACATGTTGATGTTGATAGGGGGAAAAAGTAGCTATGGCGGCTTCAGTCCGCACTACCTTTGTTACCAGCAAACAGCAAATCACCAGAACGATGGTAACATTTGTTTTAAGCCTTTGATTTGTTGATTGCTGGTACTGACGATGTTGCTGTAGCTGTTGTTGTGACTTTAACCTCATTGTTGTTAACGCGCTTTTGTGCGTCTCGTACTCCTTTGTGTGACTGACCCAGTGGCTAAGTGACCAATGTTACTGAGTACTACGATACTAACTGTGGCGGAATGCACCCGTGTGGCGTTTTGATGACTTAATGTCATATTTCTTTTGAATTTTCCACTAACGAACGGGACACAAATGTTCGTGTCATGACATGTTTGCATGCAATAAGATCACATATTTGCCAACATACATATAAATGGCAGTGGATTTTACAATCATTCTAGCGGTTGTTGTTGTTGTTGTTTGTCATTGTCCTTTTCGGAATATTTTTATAAATTATAATGTTACTGCCAGTCCGGAGGGGGACAATAAAGTGCAGGATAATGTGAAAAGGGTTTGGGAAAGTTTGTTTTGTCCAGCGGCAATTGATATATAAAGCGGAGTCGGGTGGGGGGTAGTATGAAAATTATGGCGATTAGGGAAGGTAACTAACAAAGGATAGGGAAATTAATAAAAGAGCAAATATTTCTGCAAACATTTACCAATTTAAACTAAAAAAACTAGAGGTTCATGTTATCAAGATTGTACCAGGTATAAGTATATTAATATTTTGAATGTTTTTCTTATATTTTTGATATTTTTAATATCTAGCTATATATATAAAAATAAAATGGTCCACGTATGTAATACCATCACTTGAGAAGGGCTGGAGCGATTTGGCTAATTTTTTATTCATTCGATTCCATATTATTAGCAGATGGTTTGTAAATAAAAAAATCTACTCTAGGTGGCGCTAGGGTGGATTTATCTCGAAAATTTTAATGCATGTACCAATTCGACTGAAATTTAGAATGGATATTCGTTTAATGATGGGAAAACATTTTATGTCCAAATAGACCCGGTAGGTGGCGCTGGGGTGGGTTTATAATCAAAATTTGAACGAATCGACAAATTTAACTGAAATTCAGAACGTATGTTTGTATGATCATTACAAACAATTGAATGTACAGAGGGACCCGGTAGATGGCGCTGGGGGTGTATTTAAATCGAAATTTTAATGGATGGATCAATTTTACTGAAATTCAGAATGTATGTTCGTTTAATCACAAGAAAAATTTTATGTACAAATAGACCCGGTAGGTGGCGTTTGGGTGGATTTTTAATCAAAATTTGAACGAAATGTAGAATATATATTTGTGTGAACATGATAATAAAGTTTTTGTATAGATGGTAGGTGTCGCTAGGGTGGAATTTTAATGGAAGTTTTAACGAATCAAACAATTTGACTGAAATTTAGAATGTATATCTGTTTTGTTATGAAATTTTTTTTTTTTTGTATAAATGGACCGGCTGTTGAGGTGACTGGAGCTGAATTATTTCGAAAATTAATATCGACTGTCCGATTTTACTTAAACTTAAAATGTATGCATTTTTTAACATGAAAAAATTTTGAATGTATGTTTGGGTCCAGTTGCTGGTGTTTAGCTTATGATACACTTAATTTTTTGAAAGTCATTTAGTCACCATTGATTATATTACACACCTCGCCTGAATGACAATTGTACATTAAAACCCACTTGAATCAAAATCCTAGCTGATCCTTTTTTTAAGATAAAAAGATTTTTCATTTTTTTACTCCGTTCTGCACTGTTTTAGAAGTGACGTTCTTTGCCTCTTGATTCCGCCATCAAATCATAGAGATAATATATCGTGTTATATCTCATTGGAAGCGTACGGACTTCAGGTTTAATACACTTTTGTCCAAATTTAAGTTTTTTATAGTTTTTTTTTTTTATTAAAGCCTATAAATGTATTGAAAATTTGGAAAGAAGTGTCTTAAAGCTGAAGTCTGTACGCTTCCAATAAGATATAAAAAGATATATTATCTCTATGATTTGATGGCGGAATCATGGGGCTCAGAACGTCACTTCTAAAAAAAACGCAAAACGGAGTAAAAACTAAAAATCCTTTTATCTTAAAAAAAGGGTTCAGCTAGGATTTTGATTCAAGTGGATTTTTAATGTACAATTGACCCCCAACAAAACCCTATTTATCGTTTTTGTTGCCATTTTAGGTCAACCCATTCGTCATTCAGGCGAGCTGCGAAAACGGTTAAACAGATTTTGACCAAAACTGAAGTAAATGTTGGGGATGGAGTATAAATGGTCACCCAGACCGCAAACGGCACACTCCCTATAGAATTAGAGAGATTCACAAAGAGGTTTTTCGCATTTCGAACTTCCATTTTCTTCCATTTTAACAATTCTTACAAAAATATATAATAATCTTTTAAATATATGAAGTACAAAACTTGTCCAGGAAAACCTCGCCCTTTAAATTTAAATATTTCCGAAGCCAATGTAAGAAACAGATCGGAATTAAATTTTAACTGCACTCAACATCTTTTATAATAATTTGGAGGCTGGACGAAATCTGCCGGCCCAGCTAGTATTTTAATATTTTTAATATTTTTAATATTTTTAATATCTATATATATTAGACCTGGCGTTAAAAAGTTTTTTGGAATCTTGAGTGTGGGTAGCGATTATAATATGCGATTTGATGCCAAAATTGATATAGCAAATTTTCAGGCTGATTGGATGGTGCCAACCCGTGCCCCAATGAGGTCAAAGGTCAACATTTTAAAAAAACGACCAAAAAAACTCTTTTTATTGCATTTTATTAATTTTTTTAAATAAAATTACTATAGATATAATGATTTTTCTTTAATTTTATTTAATAGGGTTTATTAGTGTTATTTTAAATCAGTGAAGATTTTGTATAGACTGGAAAGTCCTTACGGTATCCCTCTATGTATGTACAACAAGTACTGTTTATCGTCTTCGTTGTGTGTTAATCATTTGTAAGATTCAATTATTAGTCTGACTATATTTTCGGCGGCATTCACAACAGGAATGCTTTTGACGATCAGTTTCCCTGCTTGGCCTAAGAAATTTGATGGATTAAAGCGTAAGAAAACCATAGAAATCTCCAAACGAGTAAAAAAAATGTTGTTTTCGTAGTCACAAAAGAGCTCAAATACTTGGATGTGAATAATTTGAATTCATCAACATCATCATCCATATAATGGTCTTTATCAGACTCAGACCATCCTTTATTTTATTTCCGACTTTTACATGTTGGTCAAAAAGGCAAGTGCAACTGTTTCCTCCGATAAATACCACTGGTGTTCCGTATTTTTTCCAATAGCACTGTAAATGTTTTTATTATCAAAACAGCAAATAATCCTATTTATTTGGACTATAGAGACTTACTAAAAAAATTCACATATTACGAATTCCATTCAACTGAATCGCAGAAATTTTGAAATGTGTGTGAAAACTATACATTTTTGGACAATAGATGTCCTTGTACATAAATCTTGCATGTGACGTCACTCCAGGTGCACGAAATGTGAAACTGGAAATGCTACCACCATGAAATATAAATGCAAGATGTAGAAGTTCTCTATAATCATGTCGAATATGTACTTTCGCTAAATATTAAAGACAAAAGGCCAGTATTTGCAGCAGTTGTATCAAAACATATAATTTTTAATGAATTCAGAACATAAATTTGTAGCAAATAGTCGTAGACGGATTGATCTACTGTAGAACCAGTTAATTCTTCAATGCTGGGGATAGCTATAAATTTTTCATAGATCTATGACATCTGCCCAGTAGCCAAACGATCAACTTCATATATTCAAGCAATTGTGGGCCGGTCCGGTTGCATGATGGTTAGAACTAGCGACTACCATGCGTGAGATCCCGGCTTCGATTCCCGCCTACACTTTTCTTTCGCAGCCGGCCCCTCGATGTTGTCGACAGCAAAGTCGCAGTATAAGTGTCGAGTCAATCGGCATGTCTAGTAAAACCTTCGCAAACGACGTTCGCATTCATCGATAAACCAGTAGGTGCCGTAAGTTGTGAATCTAAAAATAGAAAGCGTTTTAATTCACAACAAATTTCCACGTTCTTTCCACTTTTTTGAATCGACATATTTCAGAAACTTGGAATGTTGCCAATTTGCTTTTCATCCTTCGTCTGAATATCATCTCCCAATTTATCACTCTCAAATTCAACATGTTTTATAGTTAAATCTGAACATGAAATTAAGTACACAAAAAATAACCACTGTGTGTCCAAATACTACATAATAATACAGTAATTAAACCAAGTTCGGTTTTTTCTTCATATTTTCTTTTCGACGTTTTCATCTTCATATCATTGTGTCTTTCTTTTTTCTTCACTTATGACCCATTTTTTCGCTGCTTTATTAAGAAGTCTCTATCTTGCTATATACTAATAAGCTTGAGAACGTCCACGTGGGCAAAGACAAATAAATTGTTATAAATTATACTTCGTTCCGGAGATTTCATAATGTTTAATGACTTTTGCAGCACATGTACTTTGATCTGGAGTTAGAATTGTAGCTTTTTCCCAAAAAGGAAATATTTCATTCAACGCCAAATTTGCACTTTCTTTAGCTGTTTTACATTTATATTATAAATTATAATATTCATAAAACTGTGTATAACATTTACATTTATACTATAATTTATAATATATATGTATTCGATTCTTATCGCATAGTTTACTGCAGAGTTAATGAAACTAATAACTAATTTACAAACTATAAATGATGTTCTAATTTACAGTATTTTTATTTATAGAATTTCTTATTAGAACAATTAATAAAATGCAAAAATCTGTATTTTGGTGGTTTTTCAAAATTTTGACCTTTGACCTCATTGGGGCACGTGTTGGCACCGTCCGATCAACCTGAAATTTTGCTACATCGATTTTGGCATTAAATCGCATATTTTAATCGCTACCCACATTCGAAATTCCAAAAAAATAAAAAACCCCATATAAGCTGCGCCAGGTCTAATATATATAAAAATGAAATGGTCCACGTATGTCATTCCATCACTTGAGAACGGCTGGAGCGATTTGGCTGATTTTTTTTTATTCGATTCGAAATTTTCCGTAGATTGTTTGTGTTGAAAAAAATCAAATCCAGGTGGCGCTAGGGTGGATTTATATCGAAAATTTGAATGCATGTACCAATTCAACTGAAATTTAATATGGATATTCGTTTGATCATGAACAAACATTTTATGTACAAATGGACCCGGTAGGTGGCGCTGGGGCGGGTTAACAATCAAAATTTTAACGAATGGGCCAATTTAACTGAAATTCAGAATCTATGTTTGTTTGATCATTAGAAAAAAATCGTATGTACAAATGGACCCGGTAGATGGCGCTAGGGTGGATTTATATCGAAAATTTGAATGCATGTACCAATTTAACTGAAATTTAGTATTTATGTTTGTGGAACCTTGAGAAAAAATTGTTTGTATAAATTGACCCGGTAGGTGTCGCTATGGTGGATTTATAATGCAAATTTTAACGAATTAAACAATTTGACTGAAATTTAGAATGTATATTTGTATTATTATGAGAATTTTTTTCGTATATATGGACCCGCAGTTGATTTGGCTGGGGTTGAATTATTATGAAAATTTATATCGATTGTCCGATTTTACTTAAACTTAAAATATATGATTTTTTTGGCATGAGAAAATTTTGAATGTATGTTTGAAACCAGTTGCCGGTGTTTAGCTTACGATACACTTAATTTTTGGAATGTCATTTAGTCACTTTTTTTACCATCATAGTTATTCAGAAGTATATATATATAAAAAAGATGTACTTTTTGATGTCACCACTAATTGTGAAAACGGTTGAACCCATTTGTCCCAAAATTTCAGTGAAAGTTAGGGATGGGCTGTAGATGGTCACCCAGACCGCAAAATGGCTTAAGGTAGAATGCCGAACATTTATATTGGTGCACTTCCTATAGAATTAGATAGCTTCACAAAGTGGTTTTTCGCATTTCGAACTTTTAGGGGATAAACACGAAAATGGGAACAACTGTTGCTCTCACCCAGGCCAAACGGTAAATAGGGTTGTTGAGCAAAACGAATCGACTTTTAGAAATTGGTACTCCTTGGAATAAGGGGCAAAGTACTATCATGGCTCAGACCAAACACCTAAAGTATCAGTCACCCAGTACACCAACGCAGAAAGTTATATGTCAGTCAATCGGCTTAAAAATGTGGTTTTAGAATATATGCCTATCAATAAGTAAGTTTTCATCACATCATGGACGACACTGCTGAACTATTTTAGCAATTCTTAAAAATATAATCTCTTAGATTTATATAGATTTATATGAAGTACAGAATGTGTCCGGGAATAACTCGCCCTTTAAATTCAAATATTTCAGAGGCCAAGTAATAAACCAATCGTTATTAAATTTCAACTGCACTCAACATCTTTTAAAATAATTTGGAGGCAGGACGAAGTCTGCCGGGCCAGCTAGTTTTTAATATTTTTTATATTTTTAATATTTTTAATATGCTTAACCTGCTGTCAACATAATACATTTCACAAACTCTTGATTAAAAACCTATTGGCAATAATAAATAATTGCCAATAGAACTGATGTCAAACCGAACTATGACAATATCATAATTCTTTACAAATAAACAATAAATAAAATCAAGAACGATGAATACACTGAAGGTACACAGAACAGGGGTTGGCACTTTGTCAACAACAAAACTCCTGTGCAATTGTGTCCGATGGACACATGCATAGGCAAGTGCTTTCTTCGCACCGGAGGGAAAAGTTCTCATTAACTTTGAGATACTCTCTTCCCTTAAGGTTTGTGATGATAGAGGAGAAGGCACAGCAAAGGGCGCTGACGAGACATTGTGGTTAATGTCGAAATGACGTCATACGCCTAACCTGCTGTCAACATAATACATTTCACAAACTCTTGATTAAAAACCTATTCGGAACAATAAATAATTGCCAATAGAACTGATCTCAAACCGAACTATGATAATATCATAATTCTTTACAGATCAACAATAAGTAAAATCAAAAACGATTTTTTATATTTTTAATACTAATAATTATAATGTTATTTATTATCAAGAACGATTTCTAGTATTTTTAATATTTTTAATATTTTCTAATTTTTTTTAATATTTTTAACATTATTCATATTTTTTATTCTTTTAATATTCCAAACAATTTTAATGTTTTTCATATTTTTAACATTTTTATATTTTTAATATTATTATTATTTTTTTAATACTTTAAATTTTTTATTATCTATATATATAAAAATGAAATGGTCCACGTATGTCATACCATCCCTAGAGAACGGCTGGAGCGATTTGGCTGATTTTTTTTTTATTCGATTCGAAATTTTCCGTAGATTGTTTGTGTTAAAAAAAATCAAATCCAGGTGGCGCTAGGGTGGATTTATATCGAAAATTTGAATGCATGTACCAATTCAACTGAAATTTAGAATGAATATTCGTTTGATCATGAGAAAACATTTTATGTACAAATGGACCCGGTAGGTGGCGCTGAGGTCGGTTTACAATCAAAATTTTAACGAATGGGCCAAATTAACTGAAATTCGGAATCTATATTTGTTTGATCATTAGAAAAAATCGTATGTAAAAATGGACCCGGTAGATGGCGCTAGGGTGGATTTATATCGAAAATTTGAATGCATGTACCAATTTAACTGAAATTTAGTATTTATGTTTGTGGAACCTTGAATAAATTGACCCGGTAAGTGTCGCTATGGTGGAATTATAATGAATATTTTAACAAATTAAACAATTTGACTAAAATTTAGAATGTATATTTGTTTTATTATGAGAATTTGATTTGGCTGGTGTTGAATTATTTAGAGAATTTATATTGATTGTCCGATTTTACTTAAACTTAAAATATATGATTTTTTTGGCATGAGAAAATTTTGAATGTATGTTTGGAACCAGTTGGCTGTGTTTAGCTTATGATACACTTAATATTTGGAATGTCATTTAGTCACTTTTTTTTAACATCATCTATATATATAAAAAAGATGTATATTTTAATGTCACCACTAATTGTAAAAACGGTTGTCCCCATTTGTCCCAAAATTTTAGTGAAAGTTGGGAATTGGATGTCGATGGTCACCCAGACCGCAAAAAGGCATAAAGAAGAATGTCTAACTTTTATAATGGCGCACTTCCTTCAGAATTAGGCAGCTTCACAAAGTGGTTTTTCCCATTTCGAAATTTTAGGGGACAATAACGAAAATAGGAATAACTCTTGATATCACCCAGACCATACGGTTAATGGGGTTGCTGAGCCTTATGAAGGCATTTTTGGAAATTCGTACTCCTTAGGATAAAAAGGTACAATCACCCAGTACACCAATGAAGAGAGTTATATGTCAGTCAATCGGCTTAAAAATGTGGTTTAAGAATATATGCCTATCAATAAGTACATTTTCATCACATCATGGACGACACTGCTGATCCGTTTTAGCAATTCTTATAATAATATATGATAATTTTTAAGATATATGAATATCAGAATTTCTCCGGGAAAACCTCGCCCTTTAAATTGAAATTTTTTAGAGGTCAAAAAAATAAACCAATCGTTTTTAGATTTCAACTATACTCAACATATTTTACAAAAATTTGGAGGCAGGACGAAGTCTGCCGGGCCAGCTAGTTTTTAATATATTTAACATTTTTAATATTTTTTGTATTTTTTGTATTTTTAATATTTTTAAATATTTTTTTGTATTTTTAATATTTTTCACTACATTCTAATATTTTTAAATATATTCTAATATTTTTAGTATTTTTAAATAGTTTCTAATATTTTTAGTATTTTAAATATTTTTAATATCTATAATATTGTTAATATTTTCAATATTTTTAACATTTTTAATATTTATATGAACCGCTGTATACCTATGGATAAAATTACAAATACTTTATGAATCAATAAAAACTTTCCTATGTGCACCTTCTATACCAATCCCTTCCAACTCATTTCCCTAACTCTCTCTTTCTCCCTTTCTTTTCTCACACACACTGTAAAACCCAACTAACAAATTGTAAAATGTGATTTTAACCACTATATGACTCCAGGGAGTTTTTACACTTTCAAACTCAGCGGTAGCAATTTTATGGCCAACTTTAATGAACACCTCACAGCGCTAAACGTGACGGCCGCCATACACACTGCTGAGTATGTGGGCGGATGTAATACGTGCATACCTGGCTGGTTGGTGGCAGCGCATATGCAGCAAACTATGAATGGTCATATATTAAACTTTTATCGCTTTTGTTATTCCACAAATATAGTTTTCTCCTATATTTAACTTAACTTAAAAATAATAAATTTTCAACACAGCAACAACAAAGAAAAACTTTAAAACATTAAACTAATGTAAAACAGCTTTTAGAGCAGCAATCGCCGGTTGAGTTTACTTCCTTTTCACGCCCATTGGCATCATTTTACAGCCGCATCACAAACATCAGACCGTAATAAATAGTAAACGAACAAATTATATTTATACATGGAAAATCATAACACGCATTTGTTTGCCGTTTGTTCTCCTTGGGGAGCGTGTCGTTTTTGTCATAGGCCTCGAGGTGATTTTGCAGCCCGATACGAGGTCCTTGCGTCGGGGCCTTGCATGTGTGCTTGTGTTTGTGTAGCGACACCTAACGATTAATTAGCGTAACCGTGACGCGGTTATCAACATGCATTAATCGTGTTTTGAATGCCTCGATTACTTGTTATGCTCATATGTTTATTGGCAGAGACATGCACGTGCATGTTTTGTGTATATTTAGTGGTGGGTTTTTTTCGTTGCGTTTCAGTACGTTTCGTTTTGACTTTTTTTCTGCTGTTAATTTCCAATGAACGTGTTTGGTTTTACCTTCAGGGTATCAACAGGCGTCACTGAATGTTTCGTTTATTTTAATTTGCTTAATTTGAAATGCTTTCAGAGTCATATAAGCGACGGTTGCTTTTTTTGTTGATATCGTTTTTAAATGTCAACAATATCATTTTTTATTAATTGCACTATGCAATAAACAAAGTTCAAACGTGAAAGGCAAGTGAGGAGTGAAAAGTAAAAAAAAAAAAAACAAAATTAGTTTTAGTTTATTAAAGTTGCTAAGAATTTAAAAAAAGCAGTGACAGTAAACTTGAGAACAGTAAATAATTAAATATTTAAAAAATAAAATATTAAGAAAAATCTTAAATATTAATAACTAGCTGGCCCGGCAGACTTCGTCCCGCCTCCAAATTATTTTAAAAGATTTTGAGTGCAGTTGAAATCTAATAACGATTGGTTTATTACTTGGTCTCTGAAATATTTAAATTAAAAGGGCGAGGTATTCCCGGACATATTCAGTACTTCATATAAATCTAAGAAATTACATTTGTAAGAATTGCTAAAATGTTTCAGCAGTGTCGTCCAGGATATGATAAAAACTTACTTATTGATAGGCATATATTCTAAAACCAAATTTTTAAGTCGATTGGCTGACATATAACTTTTTGTATTGGTGTACTGATACTTTAGGTGTTTGGTCTGAGGTGTTTGGTCTGAGCCAAGATAGTACCTTGCCCCTTTTTATTCCAAGGAGTTCCAATTTCCAAAAATCCCTTCATTTGGCTCAACAACCCTATTAACCGTTTGGTCTGGGTGAGAGCAAAAGTTGTTCCCATTTTCGTGTTTGTCCCCTAAATTTGAAATGCGAAAAACCACTTTGTGAAGCTCTCTAATTCTATAGGAAGTGCCCCAACATAAATGTACGCCATTCTACCTAAAGCCATTTTGCGGTCTGGGTGACCATCTACAGCCAACCCTTAACTTTCACTAAAACTTTGGGACAAATGGGGTCAACCGTTTTCACAATTAGTGGTGACATCAAAATGTACATCTTTTTTATATATATAGACCTCTGAATAACTATGATGTTAAAAAAAGTGACTAAATGACATTCCAAAAATTAAGTGTATCATAAGCTAAACACCGTCAACTCGTTCCACACATACATTCAAAATTTTCTCATGCCAAAAAAATCATATGTTTTAAATTTAAGTAAAATCGGACAATCGATATTCAAAATTTTCTCCTACCAAAAAAATCATATATTTTAAGTTTAAATAAAATCGGACAATCGATATAAATTTTCGAAATAATTCAACCCCAGCCAAATCAACTGCGGGTCCATATATACAAAAAAATTCTCATAAAAAAACAAATATACATTCTAAATTTCAGTCAAATTGTTTAATTCGTTAAAATTTTCATTATAATTCCACCCTAGCGACACCTACCGCGTCAACTTTTACAAAAAAATTGTCTTAGGGTTCCACAAACATAAATACTAAATTTCACTTAAATTGGTACATGCATTAAAATTTTTGATATAAATCCACCCTAGCGCTATCTACCGGGTCCATTTGTACATACGATTTTTTTCAATGATCAAACAAACATAGACTCTGAATTTCAGTTAAATTGGCCCATTCGTTAAAATTTTGATTGTAAACCGACCCCAGCGCCACCTACCGGGGCCATTTGTACATAAAATGTTTTCTCATGATCAAACGAATATCCATTCTAAATGTCACTTGAATTGGTACATGCATTCAAATTTTCGATATAAATCCACCCTAGCGCCACCTGGATTTGATTTTTTTCAACACAAACAATCTACGGAAAATTCCGAATCGAATAAAAAAAAATCAGCCAAATCGCTCCAGCCGTTCTCAAGTGATGGTATGACATACGTGGACCATTTCATTTTTATATATATATATATATAGATTTTAAAAATATTAAAAATATTAAAAATACTAAAAATGCTATAAATATTAAAAATATTAAAAATATTTAAAATAATAAAAATATTTAAAATATTAAAAATATTTAAAATACTAAAAATGCTATAAATTTTAAAAATATTAAGATTACTAGCTGACCGGGCAGACTTCGTCTAGCCTTAAGAAGTATTGACTGAAATTTAACTTTTTTTGGTTGGAATAAATCTTCGGGTTGTGTAAGTTTCTTTTGATATTCGCATCGTAATTGAAGAAAAATTTTGAGGTATATTAAAACATAATATAGTTATAATGACAGAAATTTATTGTAACGCTTTTGATAATAGAGTATGTATGGAAGAACCAAAGAAGTGTACATTAAGCCGGGTCGAAAAAAAAAGTTGTCAATGTTACCGCCTTATATGAAAAATTAAGTAAAAACAATTTCGGGGGAGCGAAAATTTTTTTTCTGTGGTCGCGGCAAAAACGCCGGATCCGGGGCTTTTACCATAACATTGTTATTTGAATACCGATTGTCAAGATCTATGCATCGTTGAAACGGTATTAGCCACAGCTTTGTTAGTGTGTTAAAGACTTTTAACTACGACGCCATCTTCCAGCGGTTCTCATCATTGCATTCTTAACATATAATTTTTTGATGTAGATTTATAAGCCTTGAAAAACTATTAACGATTTTAGAAAAAACCGTTAACTTTTATTCATAAACAAAAAAGTTATATTGATTTAAAAAGTCAGTACATGTGATAATGTGAAATATACATTTGTTTATTTTTATTACATTCGTTTGTTATAAAACGTGTACAATTGAAAAATAAATAAAGTTCAAACAAATAAAAATCCATATTCGAAAATACCAAATAATCGGAATACTATCTAACTGAAGAACTTCCAAAGATTTTTTTGGCGACCAATGTAAATTAAGTATGATGACGCTTAATGCCATATCGGATCATGAGGAAATCTTTGGTTGAGCAAATAAAACTTTTTATACAAATCTACTTCGAGCTATCATATGTACTAAAATGTTAAATCAATATAACTTTTTTGTTTATGAAGAAAATGTAACGTTTATTTCGCAATTATTTTATAGTTTCTACAGGGCTTCAAATCTGCATCAGAAAATTTTATGATTAGGGGGGTTTTTAAGGATACAATGTTGAGAACCACTGGAATATGACGTCATAGTTTTAAGTAACTATATTAACAACAAAGCTCTTGTTAATCCATCTTTAACGATATATAAAACTAAAGAATCGGACAGCGAATAACAAAGTTATGGACAAAACGTCAAAACCGGCGTTTTTGCCACAACCACAAAAATAAAAATTTTGCACCTCCGAATTTGTTTTTATAAGACTGTTCATATAAGGCGGTAACATTCATATATTTTTTTTTTTTCTCCATATAGATCGACCCGGCTTAGTGTACATTAGGGTGGGTCGATAAAAAAAGTTGTGCCGGTCACCCCCTAGAATGAAAGATAATTTAAAAACGAATTCAAAAAATTTTTTTATTTTTTTTTGCCACGCCCCTTGACCCCGCGCATTGGGTTTTTTGTTTCCTGTGTCTCCATTTATAGTCCGATCGTAATGTGTGGCATATCAATGTTCTTGGACTGACAACAGCTACATTTTCTTCTCTGATCACTTTTGACTTCGACGTCAAATTCTAGAAGTTTCTACCGGAATCTCGGTTTTTACCCCCCTAAGTCAAATTTTTTTCGTAACGATAAAAAAGTTTTTTATATTCCATGATATTTTCTCTTTTACAGTATATATTTTTATTTATAAACAAAAAAGTTACAGAGGTTTAAAAAAATCAATTTGACGTCGCTAAAGGCCAAAGCTCATTGTTTGCAAATGTTGGCGTGGTCGTATTTTGTTTTTTAAACCTCTGTAACTTTTTTGTTTATGAATAAAAATATATACGGTAAAAGAGAAAATATCATGGAATTTAAAAAACTTTTTTATCGTTGCAAAAAAAAATTTGACTAAGGGGGTAAAAACCGAGATTCCGGTAGAAACTTCTAGAACTTGACGTCGGAGTCAAAAGTGATCCGAGAAGAAAATGTAGCTGTTGTCAGTCCAAAAACATTGATATGTCACACATTACGATCGGACTATAAATGGAGACACAGGAAACAAAAAACCCAATGCGCGGGGTCAAGGGGCGTGGCAAAAAAAAATACAATTTTTTTTTGAATTCGTTTTTAAATTATCTTTCATTCTAGGGGGTGACCGGCAAAACTTTTTTTATTTGTATGAAGTGCGACCCACCTTAGTGTACATATTTTAATCAGTGGGTCATTCTACACGTGAACATGCAACATAAAGGTGTTCATGCAAAAAATTTGGATTTTTCAAATTTGAATAAACTGTCCCTCAGATTTATTGAATGTCATTGCAAATTCAATTCATTAGTAGTAATCTATATAGATATAGATTATATATATAGATCTATATATATAAAAGTGAACATTTGTTTCTACGTATGTCCACTATAGACTTCAAAACCACCCAACCGATGTGCAACAAACCGGCATCAATAGAAAGACAATCTTTCGAGGATCGTTATAGGTTACTTAAACATTGCATTTGAATCATGTGGTCCATTTATTGAGTCGATTTTCAATTTTCCCATACAAAAAATGTTCAAAAGTTTTAAATTATGAAAATTTAAATAGTATGTCAATGTTAAATTTGTCAATATTTGAATTTTCAAATGACGCAGACAAATGGTATATTTATGTATGTATATAAGATTTAAATTGAGTTTGTTTGAAACTCAGTGGATGCTACAGCATTTAACTGATGTCTCTGAGGTGAGAACAATCCATTCCACCCCATTAACAAAAATGCAATATCTGGCGTACTACTAAAATAAGTGACTTTAAATCAGGTGTGGATGCAATATTATCAGGTCAAAAACTGGCAGGATTAGATTATAAGGCGTGATCCCGCCCCGATGAGCTAATTTGTTAAAGTGCGTTATCTGAAGTACTAGATTAGTAGGAATGGCCCTACTCATAGGACCTAATTTGTAAAAGTGCAATATCTGATGGCCTAGATCATTAGGCGTGGCTCCGTCCGTAGGACGTAATTTTGCGAATGGTAATGGAATTTGTTGTGGATTCAATTAAGGTTAATATACGTATTCAAAAGAAAAAGGGGGGATTTGAAATAGGATGTGGAATAAACACCAATATTCGTGATCAAGCATAAGAGGTAGATATGCCAAATTCTGTTTCCCAAAAGCAATAGCTGAAGGACTGCAGCACTATTCGTCTTGATATTTGGTATGCAATTTTTTGAGACCAGTGGTGTATGTAACTGAGATCTACGGCAGAAAAAATCGAATAATCACGAATTTAAACATTTCTCAAATCTGCATTCCATTACATTTAGATCAACGAACGTCATACAACAGTGTAATATTAGCAGTTACGAATGAGTGTGGAGGATTTTATTTCCTTATTGCACCCATCGGCTTTGATATTGTTGATTTTGCAAAATGTTTGATCGCGTTGGCTATTGCATCCTCCTGTATTGCGCAGCTGTTTTGGATGTTGCAGAATAGAGCAAAAAATTAAAATTTTCTGAGAACCGCACATGAGTTATCAAGTTAAAAAATGTTGTAAACATGTCAAATCATAATGAGGGATAAGTGTACTATGACACACAAAAAATCGTTGAAACCCCTTGATCGCGTATTATAGGATTTAAGAAGCAATACATGATTGAGTTATCCTTCTTAAATTAATTTACCCAGAAAATATAAGGGAACCGAAGTGTTGCTACTATGTATAACAATGATACCCACGGATTTGCCGTTAGATTTAAATGACTACAGTTTCCAGTTCGGTTAAAATTTGCAATGACATTCAATAAATCTGAGGGACAGTCTATTCAAATTTGAAAAATCCAAATTTTTCGCATGAACACCTTTATGTTGCATGTTCACGTGTAGAATGACCCACTGATTAAAATATGTACACTTCTTTGGTTCTTTCATACATACTCTATTATCAAAAGCATTACAATAAATTTCTGTCATTAAAACTATATTATGTTTTAATATACCACAAATTTTTGTTTAATTTCGATGCGAATATCAAAAGAAACTAACACAACCCGAAGAGTTATTCCAACCAAAAAAGTTAAATTTCAGTCAATATATCTTTAGGCAGGACGAAGTCAGCTAGTTAAAAATAATTAAAGAATCAAAAATATTAAAAATATCAAAAATATTAAAAATATATAAATATTAAAAATATTAAATTCACTAAATTCATTAAATTCATTAAATTCATTAAATTCATTAAATTCATTAAATTCATTAAATTCATTAAATTCATTAAATTCATTAAATTCATTAATTATTTAAATTCATTAAATTCATTAAATTCATTAAAAGCATTAAATTCATTAAATTAATTAAATTAATTAAATTAATTAAATTCATTAAATTCATTAATTTTCTTAAATTCATTTAATTCATTTAATTTATTAAATTCACTAAATTCATTAAATTCATTAAATTCGGTAACTTCATTATATGCATTAAATTCATTAAATTTATTTAATATTCAAATTATTGGTAATATTAAAAATATTTAATATATTAAAATATATATTATTAAATATATTAAAAATATTTAAAATACATTTCACACAACTCCTGTAAATAAATTCTATTAGCAATAATAGAATAGATCTTGAACCGAACGATGCAAGCACATTCATTAATTACACATATAGATCAACAATACAAAACAAATGGAATATTAAAAATATTGAAAACATTAAAGATAGAAAAAACATAGTTTTATTATTTTTAGTATTTTCTTAATTTTTTAAACACCAATTTCCTAATAATAGTTTTATTTGTATTAACACCACTTTTATTGCCTTCACCCCTCTCTCAGACACACTTAATGTCTTAATGGCTTTCCAGCCATTACATCGATGTATCTTCCTGGTCCTTTTGTCCAACCAAATGCCGCTATAAAACTACTGCAATTTTTCAGTAACAGATAAAAGCGCAATTATAAATAAAAGTTAACCAAAACTATAATGATTTTGTGCCGCACACACACACACAACTCCAGTCGCCATTGCCATAATTAAAATTTGCATATTACCCAAATCCTTTGTGGCTGCTATTATGTCCTTCCATATGATCGCCGCTTTGGTAAATGCAAAGCTCCTTTCATGCACGAACTTTCAATTCAATTGACCATATCCTTTTTCCTCTGCTAAGTCATAGGAAATTTTGTCGTTTATTTTTTTCAATTTCGACTTCATTGTATTTGCTGCTAATGCACAACATTGGCAAAAATTGGCAAAGGAGTAAGTTTGTATCCTTTTTGGTAGAGCACCGGACAATTGAGTCGCTTTTTATATGTGTGACAGTGGCTAAAGGATTTAACAAGTGACTTATTATGTCCTGCATTACAATTTAGTTAGGATGCCATGAATGGGAAAAAATCGTGTGTGGATAAAACTGTGTTCAAGGGATATGTGTGCTGGTGACATTTTAGGGGGAATTTAAGAAAATGTTATACTAAAAATTTAAATTGGATATAGTTTTTATACAAAAGATTATTTAAACTTCATGTCAATGAACTATACACATGTCTTTTGTTTAGTAACTAAACTTCTAGAGTAAAATTTCGTTGGATATGTAAAAGTGATAGAAATATAAAATCCATTACAGCGTATACTTAATATGTTAGCCATACGTAACATATTTATGGAAATGAATTGAACGCCACCTATCGTTTACTAAGTGAACTACCTACAAACAACTTTGAAAGATAAGGCAATAACTAAACTTCTATAGTGAACTTTCGTTGCATATGTAAAAGTGTTAGAAGTATAAAATCCATTACGACGTATACTTCATCTGTTAATCATACGTAACATGTTCATTGACATGAGTCGAACGCCACCTATCGTTCACTAAATGGACTACCCACGAACAACTTTGAAAGATAAGGCAATAATGTTTCATAGTATAAAAGCAATCTTGAGTTAGTTGAGGTCTGTGATTCCGCTTGAAATGAAATTTCCAAACTGCGTTCGTATAAAACCAGAAAAGTTATCAGAGCTTAAAAGATTTCTATTAATAAAACATTTGTAAAAAAAATTTCAACAAATATAATAAAAAATCTTAAAATATTAAAAAAACGGTAAAAGCCCTATCCAACCTTCCCCCATCCCACTTCAAGCAACTTGCCGACACCTTTAAAAAACATTGCACTCCCCTAAAGCCTCGGCAACGCCTCATAAAGTCTATACAAAAAAATTCCAAACACTTTATCGAACGTTCAAACTCTCTCAAAAAAAAACAACAAAGTTCGTTGCCAAAAATTCCAATGCAACCAAATAAAGGAATTTTTAACACATTGTTTGAGTCATAAAGTCCTTGTTCACATGGGGAACTATGACAGCAGCGCCCAAAATACGACAAGAGAAAAAAAACGCTCTATAAAACAGTAATTAAAGCTGTTGGATTTACAATAAAGTGTGAATGGGAGAGAAAAAAAACGAACAGCAGAAGTTGGCTATGCAAAATTTCATATTGGTAACAAAAGGATTTTTAGATTTACCAAAAAGTTTTATTTCATTTATACAAAAACTAAAGTTAAAAGTATTAGTATTGTTCATTTGTGGTTATGAATATGAAAAGTATAATCCTCTTTTAACGTTATGCATATAAGGCCAATATGAATACAATTAAGTCGGTGGTGAGCAAAAAGGACGAAGGAACATATAATAAAATATAAAAAAATTTCAGACAGAAAATAATGTTCAGCATACATTCTTATTAAAAAATATATTAAAGGACATCTAAAGCCCTCTAAGGATATAAATGTTGTTAAGGATAATATCTTATCTCTTAAGAAACTTTTCTCATTTCTTGTTTACCAAATTTGACATTGACTAACTTAGCTTTTCGTATTAAAAAATATATTTAAGAAGATCTTAAGACCTCTAAGGATATAAATGTTGTTGAGGATAATATTATAAAATGTGTCCTTTTCTTATTTCCTGTTGACTTAAAATGACATTGACAAACTTATCCTGCCACAGAGATTTATAACAACCACTTTGATATAGACTCTATATTATAGAGCCTTGTCAACTGTTCCACAACTATTCTTCTTGCTGTCTCTGCTTCATCCCCGTTTAATCTTTTCTTAATAAAAACTTCATCTATATCCTTTCTTCAATTCATTTTATTCTCTAACAACTACTGACTTTATAAATTTAACGCAAATTGCTTATGAACTTTGTCATTTCATATCGCCTTCATCAATTACTGCAAATTACCATTTGGTTTATGTTTTTTCTGCTATTCCAATTTTTCTATTATCACCCAACAAATGCATCATTATCCTTGGCGTTCGCTTTCTATGCTCATAATGCTATTAAATCGAAGAACATTTTTCCCATTATCATTATTCGTTCGTTTTTATGCGCCTCCATCACTTTTTATACACCGTCCATTGTCCGTTCAATGCATTTTGTTATCCTGATCTCTTTCTTGCCCTCTGCAGTAGCCAACAACAACAACAAGAAGTTACCATGAATCATAAAAACCAATTGCAATGTCCTCAATTTCCGATTTGATTGTCTTTTATGGGTTATTTGTATCCTTTCACTTAGGTGTCCGTAGCAAGAAAACTTTTTAACGCGTAATAAAACCTTCCACCCCTTAGATGTGTCTTTAAATGTTGCGTGGAAAATTGTGGGGGGGAGGTGTGGGTAGTGATAGCTAAGAATTATTTGATTTAGGGTTCAATCTGTGAAAGAGTTAAACTGTAAAGCGTTGATAAGAAGATGACAATCTTCAATAAGTTAGTAAATGAATAAGATTGTTTAAATTATGGGATAAGGCAGAAAACTGTTTACTGTTTTATATATAGAACTACAGTATGGCCTTGTTGAAAGCAATTAACTGAAGAAGGCAAACGTCCAATGGCACTAAATAGTTATTAAATAACTGTTGTATTCAGTTATTGTATATTAACAATATTACACTAGGGACCTTAGCTGACACTTTAGGAAAAAGTATTCAAATTTTTAAAGACATTACCTTACCAGTATATGAGACCATTAGCAACATACAGACACATATCAGTGAACATGTAACATTACTGTTACTATCTTGTAAACCAAGGTACATTTATGAAAAACAACATGGCCTAATAAAATCACTATTGGATGAACAATATAGTTGCCTATGAGAAACATACAGACGTACTCAGAAAAGTTTCAGCATATAAAATACATTATCTATTAAAATATTAAAATTAAAATATTTGTTACGAACCAGAAATTCTAAGAGGTTTCAAACCAAGGCCGATATGTGAATAACAACATGACTAAATAAGATGACTATCGGATGAAGGATATAGGGGCCTATAAAAAACACACAGACATGCTCCTAAAATTTGTGGCATATAAATTGTATTTGTATTTAATTTACATCTAACAGTTAAAGTATCTATTACGAATTAGAAATTCTAGGAGAATTCTAGTAATATTTTGTTCACTTTTTTTATAAATTTTTTTTTTTCTGTATGCTATTAATTTTTTTCAGAAAAATATTGAAAGTTTGGCAAAAGTGCAGAATGTGGGGCGGGTGTCCAAAAAAAACAATATGCCACCCGACCCTAAATACGCCCCAAAACACGAAAATCGAGGTCAAAGTTGGCGCTGAGGCCCCCCATGTGTGGGTACTCAAATGAAAGATATTTTCGAGACGAATCCAACGATGTTCTTTAAGTTCCTACGGGTCTCCTGGGCCGAGTTAAAGCCATTTAAATTTCCGGGACATACCAAAAAAAAAAAATTTTAAAAATTTGAAAAAATCATGGAAAAAGTTAGAAATTTAAGGAAATAAATTGAAAAATTCTAAAAAAAATAGAAAAACCAAAAACCGCGCGATTTTAAAAAAAAAAATTCTGAAAAACCCCGTAAAAAATTTAAAAAAATGGGGAAAAATCATGGAAAATTAGAATAATTTAAGGAAATTAAATTTTTCAAATTTCATAGAAAAATGAAATGTCATCAAAAATTAGTGAAAATTTAAAATTTTTTTGAATTTTTTAAGGTTTTTAAAGGAAAATTTCAAGAAATATTTAAAAAAAAATTCAAGAAAAAGTCTAAAGAGAAATATTTGAAAGAAGAAAATTGATTAAAAAAAGGATAAAAGTGGAAAAAATGAAGAAAAATTTGAAAAATATTTGAAAAAAAAGCTATGTATTGTAATTATAGATTTTATTTTTTGATATATCCCTTTAAAATATTATTTGTTTTTTAAATAAGAGTTGTAACTGTTGAGATGGTTGCAGTAGCGCCGAAGCGAACAATTTTTTTTTAAAAAAAAAATATTTTTTTTTGTAAATTAGAGTAAAATGTATATGTTGGGCGTATAAGCGCCGCAGGCAAAAATTATTTTTAAAAAATTGCGCGATTTTTTTAAAAATAATTTTTTTTGTTATATTCCGGAAATTCAAATGGCTCTAACTCGGTCCAGGAGACCCGAAGGTTGGATTCGTCTCGAAAATATCTTTCATTTGAGTACCCGCACCTGGGGGGTCATCATAGAACCGAAAGGGGCCCTTTTTTTGACCCCCGGGCCCTATGGGCCTGAGCGCCAACTTTGACCTACCATTCCGATGTTTTAGGAACAAGACGAAGACAATGGGATATTTTTTTAATTGGGCTCCGGCCCCTTATTCTGCACTTCAGCCGAAAGTTTTAACGTTTGTGTCTGTGTGTTGCAATGAATATAGCTAAAGCGACAGCGATAAAACTTAAGGCAATATATGTTGGTGTCAGAGATTGTTTCTAAAGTAGAAAGCTTCAAATTTAATAGGTTGCTCTTTAGTCCTTTTTTGTAAATTGTAACCTTTCTAGCATATCAAAAATCTAAAATAATAGATATTTTCATTATATACTCCAAAGCATTCCGTCTATGCAACTAAAACTTTATTTAATTTATTTTTTCGCAGTTGAAGTTAACAGAAAACAGCATTATGTATTTTCAAAACAATAATCGACGTATGAAATTCATTGTGTCTGATAGAACTTTGCATAAAACTACAAACATATCAGAGATTGTTTCTGCAGTAATAAATTAAAAAAAGTAATTTTTGCTAAAAAATGTAAGACACATATATTTTGATATTTTGTCCTCAAAACTTCTGTATCTTATTATTTAAAATAATCGTTGTACTTTTGTAGCTACCTTATACATCGGCATATTCGTCACATCCATTCGGCTAAAACTTTATTAAATTGTTCTCTTTACTATTCTCTATGCTTTCCAATTGAAGTCCATCAAGAACACCTAAAGTATTTGTAAAAAAAATATCGACATATAACAATTAGTGTGTCTGTGTGTTGCTTCGTATCTTTTATATGACTGATGCGATTATAATATAAGTTTGCTTAAATACTACACACGTAACAGAAATTTTTTCTACAGTAGTTAAAATTGTAAAAAATTATTTCTTTTAAAAAATATTATGACACACATATATTTTAAGTCTTTTGCTCAAAACTCCTCTATCTAATTATTTAAAAAAATCGATGTACTTTTGTAGACACCTTACACATCGTCATATCGACACACATCGATTCGGCTTAAAGTTTATCAAATTATTCTCTTACATATCGTCTATGCTTCGCAATTGAAGTTCATGAAAAACAGCTACAGTATTTGTAAAAACAATATCAACATATAACAATTAGTGTGTCTGTGTGTTACATTTTATCTTTTATATGACTTATGCGAATATAATATAACTTTGCAGAAATACTACTCATGACTCAGAGATTGTTTCTGCAGTAATAAATTAAAAAAAAGTAATTTTTATAAAAAAAAATTATGACATACATACATTTTGTGCCTTGTGTTCAAATCTTCTGTATCTAATTATTTAAAAAATCAGAGATTGTTTCCAACTTAAAATATTTAAAAAACAATAATTTTAATAAATTTATAATTTTAATTTTATTTATAATTTTAATAAATTACCTAAAACAATCGGTGTATTTTTGTGCAGGTCCTTTGTACACCCCATAGCGTCCTGTCTATATTATACCTAAATTATTCTTTTACATATCGTCCATGCTTGCTAATAGAACTTCTTCAAAAATAGCTAAAGTTTTTGTAAAAAAGTATCGCCATATGTGCATCATTGCGTCTGTGTGTTAAATTGTACCTTTTACACAGTTAATGCGATTACGAAGAAACTTTAAACAGATGCTTAACATGTATTAGAGATTGTTTCTACAGTAAAAAAAATAAATTTCATAGTATTTAATTTATGACATACAAACATTTTTTAGCCTTTGTTGCACATTTCATTATTTTTAATAATAGGCACATTTTTTATGCCCTACACAACCCATATCCTCGAAAGTCCCAACAATTGCTAAATTTGTATCACACAATATCATTATCTGCATGTTGAATTCAAAAAAATTGCATAAAGTATTGGCAAAAAATTAATCGACATACAAAAATTATTGTGTCTGTGCGTAGCGCTATCTCTTGTAAACGGCTTATGTGATTACCAGGGCCAACACAAATATGCCCGGAAAAACTAAAAATATGCGCATTAGATAAGCACGAAAAACACTAAGAAAATGCCTTTAAATTTAATCTATATATATAAAAATGAAATGGTCCACGTATGTCATACCATCACTTGAGAACGGCTGGAGCGATTTGGCTGATTTTTTTTTTATTCGATTCGAAATTTTCCGTAGATTGTTTGTGTTGAAAAAAATCAAATCCAGGTGGCGCTAGGGTGGATTTATATCGAAAATTTAAATGCATGTACCAATTCAACTGAAATTTAGAATAGATGTTCGTTTGATCATGAGAAAACATTTTATGTACAAATAGACCCGGTAGGTGGCGCTGGGGTCGGTTTACAATCAAAATTTTAACGAATGGGCCAATTTAACTGAAATTCAGAATCTATGTTTGTTTGATCATCAGAAAAAATTGTATGTACAAATGGACCCGGTAGATGGCGCTAGGGTGGATTTAAATTGAAAATTTGAATGCATGTATCAATTTAACTGAAATTTAGTATTTATTTTTGTGGAACCTTGAGAAAATTTTTTTTTTATAAATTGACCCGGTAGGTGTCGCTATGATGGAATTATAATGAAAATTTTAACAAATTAAACAATTTGATTGAAATTTAGAATGTATATTTGTTTTGTTATGAGAATTTTTTTGTATATTAGGACCCGCAGTTGATTTGGAATTTATATCGATTGTCCGATTTTAATAAACTTAAAATATATGATTTTTTTGGCATGAGAAGATTTTGAATATCGATTGTCCGATTTTACTTAAACTTAAAATATGTATATGATTTTTTTGACATGAGAAAATTTTGAATGTATGTTTGGAACCAGTTGCCGGTGTTTAGCTTATGATGCACTTAATTTTTGGAATATCATTAAGTCACTTTTTTTAACATCATAGTTATTCAGAAGTCTATATATATAATAGAGATGTACATTTTGATGTCACCATAATTGTGAAAACGGTTGATACCATTTGTCCCAAAATTTCAGTGAAAGTTGAGGATTGGCTATAGATGGTCAGCCAGACCGCAAAAAGGCTAAAAGAAGAATGACTAACTTTTATAATGGCGCACTTCCTACTGAATTAGAGAGCTTCACAAAGTGGTTTTTCCCATTTCAAAATTTTAGGGGACAATAACGAAAATAGGAATAACTGTTGATATCACCCAGACCATACGGTTAATGGGGTTGCTGAGCCTAATGAATGCATTTTTGGAAGTTCGTACTCCTTAGGATAAAAAGGTACAATCACCCAGTACACTAAGGCAGAAAGCTATATGTCAGTCAATCGGCTTAAAAATGTGGTTTTAGAATATATGCCTATCAATAAGTAAGTTTTCATCCCATCATGGACGTCACTGCTGATCCGTTTTAGCAATTCTTATAAAAATATATATATAATCTTTAAGATATATGAATAACAGAATTTGTCCGGGAAAACCTCGCCCTTTAAATTGAAATATTTTAGAGTTCAAAAAAATAAACCAATCGTTTTTAGATTTCAACTACACTCAACATATTTTACAAAAATTTGAGGCAGGACGAAGTCTGCCGGGCCAGCTAGTTTTTAATAAAAATTCATCGCAAATAGTTAAAAATTAATTGAAGTTATTTTTTTCTTTACATTTATAAGATTCAGAATATTGATTTATTACTCTTCTGTAAACAAAATTACATGAGTGACTTCAATGAAGTACTTAATCTTTTAAAGTATAATAAATATTATGTATACGCCTTCACCATAATTATTCTCACATATTCTAGATTGCCACTTTTGAAATCTTGATCAAAGTTTCCAAGAATTACAGAGATTTTCTTCCCATCTTAAAGAATTAAATATATACGAAAAGCAAAAAAGTAATAATAATAAAACCTGAAAACCCCAAAATATGCTTTTATATGCATAAACCCTCAAAACATGCCGCTAAGACTGTAATATGCATTTCCATATGCAAGTATGCGTTGCATACTTTTGTTGGCCCTGGTGATTACTATGAAACTTTAGATGAATATTTCTTACGTATCAGAGATTGCTTTAAATGCAGAAAAAATAATCTAACTTCCTTGTCATATTATTAAATCTAAGACATAAAGATGTATTCGCGATAATATTTTTTTCCAATACATCCCATATTGTCTAGTCGATTAGACTAAAATTGATTTATATGTTCTCTGCTTTACTATGCTAGTGCACATAATTTATATACGAAAAATGTATATAGTCCTTTCACAAAATTATCACTATATGATAACAACTATGTTTGTGTCTGTGTGACGCATTGAATCTCGTATATTGCCAATGCGATAACGCTGAGATTTTTAGTAGTTTTGGTTGTCATATTAGAGATAGTTTCTCAAATGTAAAATATAACATAGGTCATCTTTAACAACGATAGATCCGTTACCTATATTCTCTCGTATTTTCCCAGTATTCCAGAAATAAGTTAAGAAAGAGCTTCTGGCATTTAAAAGTGTGTTAATGGGTTCTATTTTTAGACTCATACAATAGGGCATACAGTTTAACGATGAGTCCTAAACTTTGCATCTTGATAAACTTTTCCTAGACCACATGACTTCGATAGCCAGAAATTGCTGTCGATATTGACTAGTGGGCCGCCCATCCAAAAAATGAGATGGATGTGACAAGGCTGGAATCCAGGTCACCCGCATGATAGTTACGTATTTTAAAAGTCCAGTTGTGGGTATCTAAAAAAAGAAGGTTGTTACATTACTGAATTTTAAGAATCTCTTCATATCTCCTTTATTAAATGCGAAGGAATTTTTTGTTTGTTATTGATTTTTGATGTTCAGCCCACCAATTACATTTGTTTTAGTTTAACTAATTATTTATAGTAGGATTCATATGGGTTTTATTTCAATTTATATACAATCATTTCTATGTAAGTCTCCCATATATTACATATTTGCTATGCAACCAAAAACTAATATTTACTAAAACAACCATATGCGTGGGCGTTGAAGCACGCAAATACTTACAAACTCTCGTGTGTGGATAGTATTTTTCTCTAATAAATATTTTCACATAGACCTTTTAAGTTGAAAAACAAATGGACAAGTAGTATTTCATTATTATACATTGTATTTTTAAACATAGAGTGTTGCTATAAATTGCAAATTAAAACAAACCCAGAATACCTAGAATTACCATCATATTTAATAATGTGGATTGTTTACTGGTAGGCAAATATTGTGGAAGAAAAGAAAGTAGATAGTTTTTAGGATAACATTCGATGACCATTTAAATTGGGCGGAAAATTATACTTCATGCTCATGCTGAATACTAACGGTCAAATTCAACTCAAATATTGATGTTGGAAATTTTCGGCTGATATCTACTTCGCAGAGTTCATCAAATCGTCACAAAGGGGTCTGAAAATGAACTCGTCAAGGTTTGACCGTTTGGCCAATGTATTAAATGATACACTAACACAAATTGATAACTAATCAATACGATCGATGGACTCTCACGAACAACATTGTATAAAGATAATTACTTTCCTAATTAATATTTTTACCGAAATTGGTTTCAATCTAAAATACTGTGTTGGAAATATTGAACGTTACGTTTAATTAAATTTTTGTCATGTAGTTGTTTTATTCAATGTTTGAATAATTTAAAAAAAACCCATATCCAATAAGAAAACGTTTTAGAAAAATTTCCCACATAAATTCCCCTCCACGGGTTGGTGTCTTTGGTACGATTCAAATCCAGCGTTGCCAACGACAAATATGGCCACAGGTTTTTTAATGCATAGATGTAGCAAATAATGAGACTCAGAATAAACAACAGATGGCAGCAGTGATTATAAAACTCATTATTTTAAATTATATTGACTTTTATCCTCGAATATATGATAGCACACCTAAGCCAAAGGTCACTCAGTGTAATTCTCAAATCTTTTCTGAATCTTTACTACTAAGGTCGAACACAGAATAATAATCTACTGACTTACTTAGCTGGTACTTCAATGCAATCCCAGTGGACTATATACCGCACGTAGAAAAATATTATAAGCGCCTCGATCTTCTGCGCTTCTTCTCCAGTTAGTCACACCGAGTTCTGTAAGGTTCTCAGTAACCTGGTCTTTCCAACGGAGTTTTGGTCGCCCTCTTCTGCGCCGTCGATCGAGTTCATTGTCGAAAACTTTTCGAGCTGGAGCATTTTCGTCCATGCGTACAACATGACCTAGCCAACGCAACCGTTGCACCTTAATGCGTTTGACCACGTCAATGTCAGTGTACAGCTCGTACAGCTCATGATTCATACGACGCCGATACTCTCCGTTAACGATGATTGGCCCATATATTTTACGGAGTATTTTTCTTTCGAATACCGCCAGAACCGATTCATCCGCTTGTGTCATAACCCAGGACTCTGAGCCATACATTAAGACAGGTAGAACCAGTATCTGGTATAGCTGGAGTTTTGTTCGTAGAGAGAGGGTTCTGTCATTGAATCGCTTGCTTAGTCCGTAGTAGCATTTATTTGCAAGCAGGATTCTTCTCCGGATTTCTAGGCTGACATTATTTTCTTTGTTGATGGCGGAGCCTACGTAGACAAAATTATCTACCACCTCGAAATTATAGTTGTCAACGTTCACGCAGTTTCCCAAACGAGTAGATTCTTTGTTCGTTGAAACTAATAACTTCGTTTTGTCCTCGTTCACCGTTAGGCCCATTTTTGCTGATTCCTTCTGTATACCTGAGAAGGCTGCAGTCACATCCCGCAGTTTTCGACCGATGATGTCTACGTCATCAGCGTACGCGAGTAGCATGTGGCTTTTGTTGAATATAGTGCCACTCGTGTTTACTGCAGCTTTTCTCATTATCATCTCCATCACAATGTTGAAGAGATCGCACGATAGGCCGTCGCCTTGTTTTAGGCCTCGTCTGGTATAGAATGGCTCCATAAGGTCCTTGCCAATCTTCACTGAAGACTTTGTGTCAGTCAGCGTCATTCCGCAAAGACGTATCAGCTTCGCTGGAATACCAAACTCAGCCATGGCTTCAAGTAATTTCTGCCGTATCGGGCTGTCGAAGGCAGCTTTATAGTCGACGAAAATATGGTACGTATCGATCTGTTTCTCTTGGGTCTTTTCCAGGTCTAAAGCCACACTGATAAGGCCCGATCAGGTTGGATAACACTGGCTTTAGTCATTCACATAGCACACTTGACAGGACCTTATATGCGATGGGTAAAAGGCTGATCCCGCGGTAGTTGGAGCACACACTTGGATCAACTTTTTTCAGCACAGGACATAATACGCTTACATTCCAATCGTCGGGCATGCACTCTTTAAGCCAAACCGTGCGCGGGAGCTGGTGTTCGTTATCAGCTCCTCGCCACCGGACTTGAAGAGCTCTGCGGGCAGACAGTCGGCACCGGTTGCTTTGTTGTTTTTCAGCCGCGATATTGCTCTTCTTACCTCGGCTTGACTTGGTGGTGGGCAATCTAAGTCGTCGACAATTGGCGTGATAACTTCACGTGGGCTGCCTTCTGGAACCAGCAGTTGCTGGAAGTGTTCTCTCCATATGTGCAGCACACTCTGCGTATCCGTGAAAAGATTTCCATCATTGTCCTTACAGGTGGGGAGGCCATTACCGTATCCATTTGCTTTTACTTTCTGGTAAAACTTTCGGGCCTCACCTCTATCCCTGTATCGCTCTATATCCACGTTCACCCGTTCCTTCATCTGAGGTTTTTTTCCGCCTAAATAGCTGTCTCGCCTGTTTTGCTTTCTCCTTATACCGTTCCCTAACAGCACGGGTTACAATTGGCTGTAGCGTTGCCCTATAAGCAGCATCCTGTTCCTCAGACGCTATGCGATATTCTTCATCGTACCTGGATTCGTCTGAGCGCCGCTTTTCATATCCTACCACGGTTGTTGCGGCGGTTGCCATGGAATGCGCAATATGCTGCCACTGTGTATCGGGAACGTCAGAAGTAGAGGCGTTGTGTCGTAAAAGTTGGAAGAGCTGGTTGGAGTAGGCAGTAGCTATCTCTGGCGTTTGTAGCATCGCGTTGTCCAGCTTTCTTTGTGTTTGGTTACCTGCGTTTTTCGCTCTGCTCAATCTTGTGCGCACCTTGGCTGCAACCAGGTAAAGATCCGAGCCAATATTAGCACCACGGATCACACGTCCATGACACTAGATGCATGCTTACCATGATCACATGATCAATTTGATTTTTGGTGTTTTGATCGGGGGATAGCCAAGTTGCCTTGTGGATATCTTTGTGCTGGAATCTTGTTCCACTCACTACCATGTTCCTTCCCGCTGCGAAGCTAACCAGCCTAAACCCGTTGTCCGACGTGTCGGTATGAAAGCTGAATTTACCGATCGATGGACCAAGAACATTTTCCCTTCCTATTTTTGCATTAAAGTCCCCCAGAACAATTTTAATGTCGTGGCCAGGGCAGCAGTCGTATGTTTCCTCTAGGCGCTCGTAAAATGCATCTTTAATCTCATCGTCCTTCTCTTCCGTCGGGGCTGTACACAAATCAGCGTAATGTAAAAATATTTCGGCCGGACGCGAATGGTGGCTATTCGGTCACTTACAGGGTTAAACCGCGAGACCAGGTGTCGAAGTCTCTTGCCGACTATGAAGCCACATCCAAATTCGTGTCTTTCTGCATGGCAGCTGTAAAAGATCTGTAAAGAGTTCGGACATTCCAGGTGCATATCCTTAAATCATGGGGTCGTCAACATTTGGGGGGTTTTCTGGTTTTTTCTATTCTTCGTGTTTTCATAATAAATTTTGTTTAAGGAGAGTAGCTTATTAGGCCACCGCTCCAGACCCTAGTTTCTTGGGGCTGCCAAAGCCACTAAGAGAGCCTGTATTGAGCTTCAGTAACTTATGTTACCTATTTCCTAATACGCATCTGTGGTAGCATGCCGATTTGGTTACTCAACGTTTCGCCTTCTAACTCTAGCTTACTTCTAAGCGGTTGCTTTAAAGTCATTGCCCGGGGTATACTTGGTCTAAGACCGGAAGTAGTTAGCTGCTTCGACAGTGCCACAAGGGAATCGCTTCTGGTCACTCCCAAATGAGTGATAATCAGTAACTTTCAACCTCTTGGCAAAGTTCCATTCCCCAACAACAACAACAAGTACTTTAATTGTACCAAAAATGCATTAATGGTACGAAAAGTATTTTTATTGTACAAAAAAGTACTTTTAGCATTACAACAAAGAGCAAAACCAAAAGTACTTTTTTTATACCATAGAAAAGTACTGTTTTACAACTGTACCAAAAAATACTCTTATTTTATACAAATATACTTCTATTGTACCAAAAAGTACTTTTATTACATATAATGGTACTTTTAATACAACAAAAAAGAATTTGTAGTATTAGAACAAATAATTTCATTGTACCAACAAGTACATTTGTTGTACTCCAAAGGACTGTATTTTATTGTACCAAAACGTAACTTTATTGTACAAAAAAGTGATTTTATTGCACCAAAGAATTCTATCAAAAAGCAAAGTCAGTGTACCAACAAGTTATTTCGTTTTACCACTTTTGCTATATCGGCAAGTACTTTGTTGTACTAAAAATGTAATTTTTATTGTTTTAAAAAGTACTTTTATTATCTTAAAAACAAAAACTTTTTATTGTACTAACAAGTGCTTTTATGGCACCAAAAAGTTTCCCCCAAGCATTCCCTGTAAATTTCTATTAATGATGTCAAAGCCTCTAATGAAATCATGGTTTTTTTTTTGTTTTTGTGTTTTTCTTTATTTCTTTTATTAAGAAATTACATTTATATTGTTTATTTTTAAACAAAAATAATAATAATAGTAATAAAAGAATTTTTTTTTTTTTTTTTTTTTTGTTTATAATATTTTTTTAAATACATATGGTATAATACAAAATAAATTATAAAACTAATATCAAAAGGTTTTACAAAAAATTTTCATGTTATGCCAGACAAAAAAAAATAAAAGTAAGAAGTGAAAAAAGATGTGTATATATATATAGAAGAAAAATTATAGAAAATGTTTTCATTGTTTCATGAAACTAACTAAAAGTCGATTGAAAATAAATTCATTAGAGTTTTACAAGTAGAATTTTTTAGACAGCTGACTAATTGTAGAGTTCATTGTTGTTGTTGTTTATAAAAATATACAAAATAAGAAAACTATTAAAATATCTCATTAAAACTTTCAGTTCAGCAGCGAAAGTAATTTTAGGTTTTTTATTTTACTTATAATTTTTCCGTTTTATTTATATTTATATATATATATAATTAATGGACATTTCAGCATTTTGTTTTGAAGAATATTTTTTTCTATAATTAATTTTTATTTTATTTTTTTTTTAAAGACTACAAAGCGATTTAGTTAGCTATGTTGTAGCTGATTTTTTTATAGGCCTCGTGTTTACAGTTTATAGCATTCATCTGCTTGTTTTGTAATTCTTTTAAGATTTTTTTTTATATATCATCTTTAGATTCCATTTTGCTTTAAGTTATTGATGGATTTCAAAACATTGATAACTTTTGCAAAACTGGCACGATGTTAATGTTTGGACTCGGGGGGTTGTTGGTATATCAGAAGCTGATTTAGATATTGAATTTTTGTGTGTTTCTGTTTTCTTGCCTTTTTTCTATTTTATAGTGTTAACATTTAATTTCAGTTTTCAGTATTAGTGCTTGTTGTTCTTTTTGCTTTCAATAATTGAAATTAAAAATTTTTAGAACTTCTATAAATGTGCTCCTTCCTATTTACTTGGCCAAACTCAGTTTGCCCAACAAATTGGCAGCCTGTTGGCTGGCATTTTCTTGAGCAATTTGTGCATTATCATGTATGGTCTTTTCGAGTTCTTCACGCTTGTGGTCCGCATACTGGTTAGCCTCGTTCATCTTTTGATCGACCGTCTGGCTGGCGGTTTTCACGACACCATCTACGGCGGTCTCGGCTTCCTTCATTTTTTGATCGACCACCTGTTCGGCGGCTTTGACGGATTTGTTGATAGCATCGTTGGCGGCCTTTTTGGTTTGTTCGGCAGCATTGGCAGCAGCCTGGGAAAGAGAAAATAATACATTTGTATTAACTATTATAGGGATTTCTTTATCATTTCGTTTACCTTCTGTGAAGCTTCGGCAATATTGGCGGCAGCTTGTTTGGAATTGGCCGCCACGGTGTTGGCCTGTTGCACGGTATTGTTAACGACATTCTTGGTATTGTCGACGGCAGCAGTGGCTTGATTGACACCCTGATCGACGACCTGGCCAGCCTTTTGGGCCTCAGCGGCCGCTAAATCAGCGGCTTCCTTAGCTAAAGAACAGAGAGAGGGAGATAAAAAAAACAAATTTAGATATTTACATATATATGAGAGGTGATAACATTAAAGAGCTAAAAGTTTTACTAGTCCAAGACTTTTGGACATTTACTTACCAGTGCTGGCGGCCAAAGCCTCCGCTTCGCTCTTTGTTTGCTGCAGAGATTCACCTACTTTCTTGGCTTGCTCTTCGGCCAACTTTTGGGCATTCTCAGCCTTCTCTTTGGCCAATTTTTCGGCTTCATCCTTCTTCTTGTTGAAGAGACCGGCGGTTTTGTCACCCAAGCTTTTAAGAGAGGCTGTAAGAAAGGAGAGAGAGAGAAAAAGAGATTTCGTTATTATTAATGAAAAAGGGGCAAATATTTTGCACTACATCATGCAATGTCTAAAGTCTAGACGCTAAACTATTTAGGGCAATAAATGCATTATGTTATTAAAAGGTAAATTTATAACATAAACAAGGATATCTAATTGGCTAACAGTTGCAGTTATATTGCAGGTAAATGCGATTTTAAAACTTATTATACATTCAACAATTTGCCGTTGAACTAAATTCATTATATTCATTGATTGATTAAATTCATTAAATTCATTAAATTAATTAATGCATTTAATTCATTAATTCATTAAATTAATTTAATTCATTAATTTCATTTAATTCATTTAATTCATTTAATTCATTAAATTCATTAAATTCATTAAATTCATTAAATTCATTAAATTCATTTAATTTATTTAATTCATTAAATTCAGTAAATTCACTAAATTCATATTAAATTCAGTAAATTCAGTAAATTCAGTAAATTCAGTAAATTCAGTAAATTCATTAAATTCATTAAATTCATTAAATTCATTAAATTCATTAAATTCATTAAATTCATTAAATTCATTAAATTTACTAAATTCATTAAATTCATTAAATTCATTAAATTCATTAAATTCATTAAATTCATTAAATTCATTAAATTCATTAAATACATTAAATTCATTAAATTCATTAAATTCAGTAAATTCACTAAATTCATATTAAATTCAGTAAATTCAGTAAATTCAGTAAATTCATTAAATTCATTAAATTCATTAAATTCATTAAATTCATTAAATTCATTAAATTCATTAAATTCATTAAATTAATTAATGCATTTAATTCATTAATTCATTTAATTAATTTAATTCATTAATTTCATTTAATTCATTTAATTCATTTAATTCATTAAATTCATTAAATTCATTAAATTCATTAAATTCATTAAATACATTAAATTCATTAAATTTATTAAATTCAGTAAATTCACTAAATTCATATTAAATTCAGTAAATTCAGTAAATTCAGTAAATTCATTAAATTCATTAAATTCATTAAATTCATTAAATTCATTAAATTCATTAAATACATTAAATTCATTAAATTCAGTAAATTCACTAAATTCATATTAAATTCATTTAATTCATTAAATTCATTAAATTCATTTAATTCAATAAATTCATTAAATTCATTAATTTTTTTTAATTCATTAAATTTATTAAAATCATTAAATTCATTAAATTCATTAAATTCATTAAATTCACTAAATTCATTTAATTCATTAAATTCATTAAGTTCATTAAATTCATTAAATTCATTAAATTCATTAAATTCATTAAATTCATTAAATTTATTAAATTCATTAAATTCATTAAATTTATTAAATTCATTCATTCAATTCATTAAATTCATTAAACTCATTAAATTCATTAAATTCATTAAACAAATTCAACTTAAACACTAAATTATTTAATTTCATTAAATTTATTTTTTGCATTAAGTTCATTAAGTTCATTACATACATGTAATTCATTAAATTTATTAAATTCACTAATAATATTTAAAATATTAAAATTACTAAAAATATTAAAAATTTTTAAAATATTAAAAATATTAAAAGTATTAAAAAATTAATAATATTAAAAATGTTAAAAATAATCAAAATATTTGAAATATTTAAAATATCAAAAATATTAAAATTATTAAAAATATTAATAATATTAAAAATGTTAATAATATTAAGAATATTAAAAATATTAAAAATATGAAAATTATTAAAAATATTAAAAATATTAAAAAAAAATAAATATATTAAAAAATCATTAAATTCACTAAAAATATTTAAAATATTAAAATTACTAAAAATATTAAAAGTATTCAAAATTTTTAAAATATTAAAAATATTAAAAATATTAAAAATATTAAAAGTATTAAAAATATTAAAAATGTTAAAAATAATCAAAATATTTAAAATATCAAAAATATTAAAATTTTTAAAAATATTAAAAATTAAAAATATTAAAAATTTTAAAAATATTAATAATATTAAAAATATTAATAATATTAAAAATATTAAAAATATTAAAAATATTAAAAATATTAAAAATATTAAAAATATTAAAAATATTAAAAATATTAAAAATATTAAAAGTATTAAAATATTAAAAGTATTAAAATATTAAAAATTATAATAATATTTAAAATATTAAAAATATTGAAAAAAAAATTAGAAATATTTAAAAAACAATTAACAATATTATTAATATAAAAAATTTTAATATCAAAAATATTTAAAATACTAAAAATGTATTAAAAAATATATTAAAAAATGTTTAAAATATTAAAAATATTGAATATACTAAAAATATCGAAAATTTTATAATAAAAACATTTAAAATTGATCAATTATAAAAAATATTAAAAATATTCACATATTAAAAATATGCATTCAAAACACATATCAAATTGCTAAAAAAAAAAAAACAAGTAAGACGGTTTCAGTCTAGTTAACCGACTTACATATACTCTCACCCTCAGTAAAAACATAAAATTAGCAAATACATATAAAAATGTTAGGGGGGTACAAGAAGGGTGGTGGATGGACTTCCAATTTTTTTTCTCCAAAGACGTAGCCCATACTAAATACTGAATTTAGGCACCATTGCGTTGGGTGTATTGATTTTTTTTACATGATTTCTAAAGTGAGCGGAATTATACATTTGTATGGGATGTGCCATAAGGGGCGAGACCATGTAACATAGCCAATGGGAGAAGTGGTTGTAGTATTTTTTCGATCTTGCTCGTCGTAAAACTTAGCCTCCGCTTAGAGGATAGAAGCATGTGTATCTATTTTTTTCGATAGCTCTTTTACTACTGCCGTAATCGCAGGGTCATAACCCCAAAAAGGTGTAGTTTTCATGGAAAGTGGAAATAATAATTGCTCGATCTTGCTCCTCTTAGAACTTAACCTCCAAATTTCAGCTAGATATATTTTGAACTACGACTGTAATCGCAGGGTCAGACCCCAAAATGTGTTTTTTTTGTAAAATCTTGCTCCTCTTAAAATGTACCTCCGCTTAGAGGGTAGAAGCCTGCATACCAAATTTCATCTTTATAGCCCTTAAATTACGGGTGACGGACGGACAGACATCTTTAAATCGACTCAGAATTTAAAGCTGATCATGTATGTATATATAATGTCTTACCTACTACGCCTCTTTAAGGGCGTTACAAATGGAAAAACAAACTGAATATACCCTTCTGTCAGTGCGTGCACGTGGTGATTTGGTTAGCTTAACTTTTCAGTTGATAAATATTAACATTTCTTAATATATTTTCAAAAGACTAATTTTGGTCCCAAAATATTTTCAATTAACTCATAAATTCACAAAAAGAAATATAACGATGAAATGTGGATATAAACTTGGGTTAAAGGACATTTGTAAGAATCGGCGCTTGTTAAAATTGATATTTTTATTTTTGGCTTAAGTTTATTTTTGATGTTAGAAAGTCTTAAGCACTGTTTGTAAAAAAAGTTGTAGACATTTTTTTGTCCCTCTAAATATTGTGTAAAATTAACTAAGCACCTTTTCACTCCAATGAACATATACTCAAAAGAGGTTAATATATCCTCATGTTCATAATGATGGCTATTCAAATATTGACTTAATAACAAAAATGTCATCCTATTTAGGGTTTTAGGGTTGGGTTGATTGTTATATAATCCAATATTTTTAAGTTGCATGAATCATCTTTATACTCAAGTTTACACTTGCTGAGAAATACCAATACCTTAAAAATGTAAATTTATTTCAAAAAATAATAATTTCCTTCTAAATATTTTTAAGTTCTATGAATTGGAACTTTGTTACGTTAATTAAAATCATATTTACATATTTGTACAATTATAATATAAAGAATTTACCATTTTAGCAAATGTTTTCTCTTCATTTATTATATTACAGTTTTGATTTTTTAACAAATATCTCTTAAAAATTTATTTGCTTAAGTTTTTTTGGTATTTCCTGTATGTATATAATTTTTACTACATTCCATGTTCTTTTGTTTTATTTTCAAACTTATAAAATTTTAACTTTTAGAAAAAAATATCAGAGTAATCCCTTTGTTTTCTGTTATATTTTGTGTTTGGTTTTCTAAATTAAAATTTATTAAACAATTTGCATAAAATATCAATTAGCAGCTACTGTGTTATTATTTCAGACAACATTTTTTCATTATGAATACAAATGAGTGAATCATACACAAAAGAATTTTACTATTATTACAGTACAGGAATTACTTAATACTTTTAAGGAAAAAAAAAATTTTACGGTTTTCAATCTTTTTGCCATAAAACAAATAAATAGAAAAATGTTTACATTTCAAATCATTCAACCAAATTTATTGTTATAGTACGCTAAACTACTGTTACAACTGGCACGGGGAGAAATGTTAGATATTAATTTCAAATTAATGAGTTCGAAACAGTTATCCGCACCTGGACACTTAAGCAAACACACACACACACAGATACTTAATAGCTTAACTATATCAGGAAAAACAAGAAGGAAAAGTGTGTGTGAGGAACAACAACACAAATACTAAATTCTATAAAACTTAACGAGTACACTTGTACCCTGATCTACAGACACACACACGAACTATGAATGAGATAATCGAAATTATTTTTTCATACAATGAGTCATACACAGAAGATTTATGGATTTAACATGTTGGTGTTCAAAAACAAAATTCGATATTAAAATATCAACACAATCAAAATGAATATAAAATCTACAATATTTTTGAATAATAAAAAAATGTTTAAACAAATTCTCTGGCAATAATTTGGCTGATTTTAAAAAATTATCACCATGTTTTTTTTTTGATTTTTTATAAGTTTCTTACAAATGTAACAATAGAAATTATGAATTTTCATCTTTAAGTTTTTTCAACGTTTCAATTGTTTAAATAAATTTTAAAAATTTTACTTGTACTATTTTTTTTAAATTTGTATCCTTAGTCCTTGTATTGTTATACTATGTGAATTTTCTTCACTTTTCCTATATTTTCCTTTCACTTATTTCCACACACACACACACAATCCTCTTCGCTTTGTTGAGTCACTTACACGAAAACATTTTCTATACTATGCAATTTTTTTTTCTTCTCCTTGATGATACTTTTATTAAATGCGACTGCTTTCACCAAACGCTCGTAGAAAACTGGTAATAAACTAAGGTTTCGTCTATTTGACTAAACTGACTTTTGGGGTATTCTAATTAAGACACAATCAAAAAAATCTCTTGACAAATCAGAGAACAACAACAACGAAAACTAGTAGAAGAATAATACAAAATTTCACAAAAAATAGTTGAGGTAACTCTCTGACTTGTCTACAGCGTTTGGGGTTAAGCTTTCCTCGACTGACTGATGACACCACGCTGCAGATAGCAAGCAGCAAAGTACAATTGACAACAAGCAACAGAGTACAAGGTATGAAGTAGATACAAATGTAAGTTGTTGTATATGACAGCTTGTACAAATGCACCCGTGTGTAGACCTTTAACTAATTAGTCAATATACTAAGTGTACGTAGGAGAATTGTAAAACGTAGATATTATTGAGCAGGAAAATAAAATGTGAAATAAAAAACCACAACAACCAGCACAAAAATGAGGTAATTTCTCGCTCCAGTAGCAGTTGTAGAGTAAAAAAAGGCCACGCGGAAGATTTATGGTGAACGGACGACAATTAGTTGGGTATACAAAGTGAACGTTCAATGTATCAGCTAATAGCTCAGGAGTAAAACAAAGCGTTTCCTTTGTTAAATTTATTACTTTCAAAGTGTTAAATTTGCAGTCAAATGCAAAGATTTGCATATATTTTAAATGTTAGAGGTAAAAATTTTCGTAAAAATTAAACGGAAATTTTCATTTTGTCATATCATAGCTTAGTAAATAAAATGTAGCCGAGTTGATCCTATCTCTCTAATAATTAAAACATATTCAATAAATTCATTAAATTCATTAATTTCATTAAATTTATTTAATTCATTAAATTCATTAAGTTAAAGAAATTCATTAAATTCACTAAAATCGTTAAATTCATTAAATTCATTAAATTCATTTATTTCATTAAATTTATTAAATTCTTTAAATTCATTAAATTCATTAAATTCATTAAATTCATCAAATTCATTAAATTCATTAAATTCATTAAATTCATTAAATTTATTAAATTCATTAAATTCATTAAATTCATTAAATTCATTAAATTCATTAAATTCATTAAATTCATTAAATTCATTAAATTCATTAAATTCATTAAATTCATTAAATTCATTAAATTCATTAAATTCATTAAATTCATTAAATTCATTAAATTCATTAAATTCATTACATTCATTAAATTCATTAAATTCAGTAAATTCGGTAAATTCATTGAATTCATTAAATTCAGTAAATTCAATAAATTCATATTAAATTCATTAAATTCATTAAATTCGTTAAATTCATTAAATTTATTAAATGTAATAAATTCATTATATACATTAAATTCATTTAATGCATTAAATTCATTTTATTTATTATATACATCAAATTCATTTAATTTATTAATTGCATTAATTTCATTAAATTCATTAAATTCATTAAATTCATTAAATTCATTAAATTCATTAAATTAATTAAATTCATTAAATTCATTAAATTCATTAAATTCATTAAATTCATTAAATTCATTAAATTCATTAAATTCATTAAATTCATTAAATTCATTAAATTCATTAAATTCATTAAATTCATTAAATTTATTAAATTCATTAAATTCATTAAATTCATTAAATTTATTAAATTCATTAAATTTATTAAATTTATTAAATTCATTAAATTAATTAAATTCATTAAATTTAATAAATTCATTATACACATTAAATACATTAAATGCATTCAATTCATTATATTTATTACATACATCAAATTCATTAAATTAATTAAATTTATTAAATTCATTAAATTCATCAAATTCATTAAAATCATCAAAATTCATTAAATTCATTAAATTAATTAAATGTAATTTATGTAATTTAATTTATTAAATGTAATAAATTCATTATACACATTAAATTCACTTAATGCATTAAATTTAATATACATCAAATTCATTTAATGTATTAATTGCATTACATTCATTTAATTCATTAAATTCGTTAAATTCATTAAATTCATTACATTCATTAAATTCATTAAATTCATTAAATTCATTAAATTCATTAAATTCATTAAATTCATTAAATTCATTAAATTCATAAATTTCATTAAATTCATTATATTCATTAAATTAATTAAATTAATTAAATTTAATAAATTCATTAAATTCATTAAATTTATTAAATTCATTAAATTTATTAAATTCATTAAAATTTTTAAATCCATAATATTCATTAAATTCATTAAATTAATTAAATTCATTTAATTCATTTAATTCATTAAATTCATTAAATTCTTTAAGTTCAATAAATTCATTAAATTCATTATATTCATTATATTCAATAAATTCATTAAATTTATTAAATTCATTAAATTCATTAATTCATTAAATTCATTATATTCATTAAATTCATTAAATTCATTAAATTCATTAAATTCATTAAATTTATTAAATTCATTAATTTCATTAAATTCATTAAATTCATTAAATTCATTAAATTCATTAAATTCATTAAACTCGTAAAATTCATGAAATTCATTAAATTCTCTAAATTCATTAAATTCTCTAAATTAATTAGATTCATAAAATTCATAGAATGCATTAAATATTACAAATATTAAAAATATTAAAAATATTAAAAAATATGAAAAAATAATACAAATATTAAAAATATTAAAAATATAAAAAATATTGAAACTATTAAAAATATTAAAAATATTAAAAATATTAAATATATTAAATATATTAAAAATATTATAAATATTAAAAATATTAAAAATAATAAAAATATTAAAAATATTAGAAATATTAAAAATATTAAAAATATTAAAAATATTAAAAATATTAAAAATATTAAAAATATTAAAAATATTAAAAATATTAAAAATATTAAAAATATTAAAAATATTAAAAATATTAGAAATATTAAAAATATTAAAAATATTAAAAATTATAAAAAATATTAAAAACATTGAAAATATTAAAAATTCATCATCATTTTGTTCCCATAATTACAACCATAGTTGTAAGGTTTTTAGATACGGAACATCTGTTCACGCCCATGTGTACGTCCACTTTCCCAAAATATCTACAATTCCTATCTATATAATGATGATGCGAACGTCTACCCCGATTTAACTAATGTTTTTTTACATGTTCGTAAAAATCCGGGTAAAGTTTAAGCCTACGCCCATTTCTACGCCCTCTTTTCCTAATATATCTAAAAATAAAACTCTATAAAAACAATAGTCTAGAAAAATTAAATGTTTTTATATATTCCCCTCTCTCCGCTATTAATACTATAGACTATATATTTTTCTAACTTTTTGATCCATTGGGCGCAGTGGGTGTGGCACAACCAATTTTTAAAGCTAGAGAGATAAAAATCGGTACACAGTTGTAACTCGGCATTACAAGTTCAAATTTGCAGACGAAATTTTAATTTTCGATCACTGGGCGGAGTAGACGTGGCCAGACTGTTTTAAGTCCTACACATATCAAATTTTATATTCTGATAGTACTCAGCAATACAATTACGAATATGCAGACAAATTTTTAAGTTTAGATCAGTGAGCGGCGGCACTTCAATTTCAAGTTTGCAGACAAAATTTTTATTTTCGATCAGTGGGCGGAGAGGACATGGCCAAACTACATTGAAGTCCTGGAGAGATAAAATTTGACACAATGATAGTACTCTGCTACTCAATTATGAATATACAGACGCAAATTTAGTTTTCGATCAGCGGGCGGTAGGGGTATGGCAAAACTAACTATATTTTTGCCATAGAGATATAAAATTTGGTACACAGATAGTACCTGGCAGGACTGGATGTAGGAGAACTGATTTTTAGGGCTATGTAAGATAATATTTATAAGTGATCTGAGGGTGTGTGTGGAAGTAAGCAAGCCGAACATATTGTAAACTAGTTTAGAGAGAGTTTCCAAAGTATGTTTAAAAATAGAATATGAGGACACTTATAACTGTGAGGCAATTCCCTGCGATATGTTATTTTAAGTTTAATTTTTTTATTATCGTCAACTATGCAATAGCGAAGCCATTACCATTTACTATCTGCGACATTGTAAGAAAGCTTTAACAACTTTTTAAATACCAATGAGCAACAAGAGGCTTAAATAGTTCAGTTATGTTGCGATAGGTGGCGTGCGGGTCATTTCAATAAACCTTTTGCTCATATGTTACAACTATTCCGTCTGTGTGTTGATTACAATTCTCTAAATTGTGAACGCGGTAGTAATATTGTTGTAGGGAATTAGTGATTTTATGTAAACCTACATAACTTTTAAGCCAGCAAGCATAGAAAAAATCTCTAATTTCGAAACTATTGAAAACATATAGACTATAACCTGGCTAAGTTTCAATACTTTGGCGTAAACGGTACATGAGCCTATATGGAACACACAGACCCGGATAGATTTTCTCATTAGCGTTTAATGCTAATTAACATTTAAATTTAACATTTAATTTGTATATTTCTTATAACTTCCGCTTATATATAAGCTATGCTTTAACAAATTGTCAGTGCACTCAGGTCAAAGGCCTCAGGCTTTCTCCCAATTTTACATAAACCCACATATTTCATCTTGTTTATATTTAGTTTAATTTTCATTATTAAAATTTCCAGCAAATTTACTATTGTTACGTCTTTGTCCATAAAACGATATTCGTTTTAATATTTTTTTTTATAATTTTGTTTCCCATCCCATGTCATTTGTTAAAATTAAAAACAGCTTATGCACATTATAGTATATGTATGGAAATATAGAAGAACATTCCTAAGATGATTTCATGCACCACTCATTTATATCAACTAACATTTATTTTATTAATGACTCTTTGGGGGGTTTCATTTGTTTGTATCGTTTTTTTTTTGCTATTTCCTCTGTTGTTGGTTTGACTCAATTGAAATTCCTACAGTTTTGTTTTTTTTTTGCATATATAAGAAAATTCGTTGCTAAAATTGTATAAAATAAATGTAATTGGAATAATTTTTCATCAACCGCAAAGATGGCACAAAAAAATGGCAAAGTTATTTTTATAAGCTACGAGTGCTATGAGCACTCTAAAGCAAAAAGAAAGGCCAACTTATACAAGTACAAAAAAAAATTTTCATTAAATTATCTAAAAATCGTAAAGGAAAGTCCAAATTGGTTACTGTAAGAGTATTGTGCAAGGGTGATGTTATTAAATTGTAGAGGGGGGAAGAGAAAAGATGGGATTATGAAGCATCGATAAAATTGTGAACTTGGCCAACGTAAGAGAGAAAGAGAGACACATTGATTAGGATTGAAAGGCTACATATTTTTGGTCATATAAAAGGGAAAATTAATGCAATTTTTTCATCAACAGATTACTAAGAAATAATTGAAATTTTTGTATTATTCAAAGCGTTACATCTTAAAGCAAGGAATGTATATAATGTTTGGATTCTAATATTGCTAAGCCTTAACTTCAAGATATATCTTAAGTAAACTATACGATAAGTTGTAATCCAAAAAAAAAAAGTTTTGTTTAATAAAAAACAGCAAACAACCTTAGAAATAGGGTTTTTAAGACTTAGGCGCCACCTATTGTCGACAAAATGAAGTATTACTCAGGGGCAGTATAAAAAGTTGTTGAAAAAATAGTAGTGAACTAGTAAGAATAAACTCATATACTAAAATTCACCGAAAATATTATAATAATTAGCTGAAAAGTAACATATTTTTCAGCTAATAACAACTCTTCAACACAATGCAATCGTATACGGTTGATTTTGCGCATTTCTTCTGAGTAAAGCTATGAAATTGTTTTTCACGAATGTAAGTCAAAAATATTGGAACTCATATCTCACCATCAACTGTACATTATTTTACAAATAGATAAAAAAAAAAAATTTGTCTGTATTCTGCCAAAGTTGAAACGCACTCAAGTCAAAAAGGCATAAATGCATACGTAACACACAGACGCACATCAAATCATATGCCTGCTAGAGTAAGATAATTTTAATCAATAAGAAACTATTGAAATTATGTAGACTAAAACCTGACTTGGTATTAACGAAATGTCATAAACGGTACCTGAGCCTATACGTAACACACAGACATAAGTTTATTTAGATTAAATACCAAAAATTTTAGAAAGTGAATATTTCATAACTTTTTATGATGATGGTGATAAAAAACTTCTGCTGATGCATAAGCAAAAGTCTATCAACGATTCATCACACTCATATCATGCGTATAGGAATGCATAGGCAACACACAGACATTCTTCAGATTTTGCATAAATCCACATAACTCATAGGCCGGCACGCGTAGAATAATCTTACAAGTTTAGAAACTACTAGAAACGTGTAGTTTATAATCAGACTAAGTTTCAATACAATGGCTTAAAACGTACACGAGCCTATACGTAACACACAGACACAAATTGATTTTATTATTTATATGAAATGTGAGTTATATAAAATAAGTATACACAAAAACTTCCTTTAATATATACACTATATTTTACCAAATTTTCTATCTACTCAGATCAAAGTTTTATAAATGCATATGTGTCACACAGACAAATATCCAATTTTGTATAATTCCACATAGCTCGTACGCCGGCCTGCGTAAGATAAACATAGTAATTTAGAAACTACTGACATTATACGGACTATAATCTGCCTAAGTTTTAATACAATCGTATCAACGGTACATGAGCCTATACGTAACACACAGAACCAAATTGATTTTCTGATTAACATAAAATGCTTAATATATCAAATTGAATATACAAAAACTTCCTCAGATATAAAGTCTATATTTTACCAAAGTTACAACGCTTACAGAACAATAATAAAAGAACGTATACGCAACACACAGACATAATTGTGATTTTATATAAATCCTTATAACTCTTATGCCAACAAGCATGGAAAAAGTCTACTAATTGAGAAACCACTAGAAATATGTAGACTATAACGAGACTTAGTTTTAACGCAGTGGGATAAACGGTACATGAGCCTATACGTAACACACAGACAAAAATGGATTTTATTATTTACATAAAATGCAAAAATTATCCAATTTATATATACAGAAACTTCCGCCGATATGTACGCTATATTTTAATAAATTTTCTTTTCACTCAGATCAAAGGTATCAAAAAGTATAAGTGCACACAGACATATATCAGTTTTTTTACAAAACCTCACAAATCAAACGCCATCTATCGTAGAATAAAGCTATTAATATAGAAACCATGGATTACATGTAGAAGATAAGTTTCTTAAACTCCTAAGCAATTGGACATACCGTACATGAGCCTATACATAACACACAGCCACGTATAATTTTTCATACATAAGTTAAATGCTAAGTGCTACAAATTGTATATACAAAAATTTTTGCAAATATAAAATCTATATTCTACCAAAATTGCAATGCCCTCACATCAATAACAAGCGCTTACATACGCAACTCACAGACATATTTCCGTTTTTTTATAAAATCAACATAACTCAAATGCTAGTAAGCATAGAATAAAGATGCGAATTTAGAGACCATGTAGCACATGTAGACTATAATCTGGCGCGATTTTAACTCAATTGTATATACCATATATGAGCCTATACGTAACACACAGACACAAATTGATTTTATTTTAAACGTTTAATGCTAAATGTAACAAATTATATATATAAAAACTTCTGCTGATATATAAGCTATTTCCTATCAAAAGTGCAATGCCCTGAAATCAATAACATGCGCTTGCATATGTAACACACAGACATATTTCTGTTTTTATAATAATCAACATAACTCAAACACCAGAGGGCGTGGAATATGGACACTGATGTAGAAACCATGGGGAAGTTGTATACTATAATTTCCATTTGTATCAATACAATTGTTCCTACCGTACCTGAGCTTGTACATAACACACAGATATATATTAATTTTCTTATGTAAGTTAAGTACTAAATGTAACAAATTGTATATACAAAAAATTCCGCTGTTATATAGGTTATATTCTAGCAAAAGTGCAATGCCCTCACATGAATAACATACACGTGTATATGTAACACACAGATATATTTCTGTTTTAATAAAAATCAACATAACTCAAATGCTAGAAAGCGTAGAATAAAGACGCAAACTTAGAAACCATGGAGGACATGTAGATTATTACCTGGCGTTGTTTTCACTCAAATGTATATACCATATATGAGCCTATACATAACACACAGACACGTGGTAGTTTTGATATGTAAGTCAAATGCTTAAAATATTAAAAAATATATACAAAAACTTCCGCTGATATATAGGCTATACTCTACCAAATCTGCAATGCTCTGACATCAATGACATGAGCTTGCATACGTCACACACATACAGACTTCTGATTTTATATAAATCCTCGTAACTCAGAAGCCACCTCACGTGAAAGCAAGGCACAAATTTAGAATCCATGAACGATATGTAGACTATAACTTACATTAGTTTTATAACAATCGCATGTACCGTACGTGAGCCTATACGTAACACACACACACGAATTGTTGTTTAAATTTATATATATTGCCAAATATATCAAAAGTACTTTAGCAAAGTCAAGCTTTTTAATTGTCTGTTCCATTTTCTGTTAAAATAACTCACATTTCATTCGACTACCTCTTAAACCATTAAAAATTTTACATTTTTATAGCTTTAAGTGTTAAAATACATTTTTCTCTTAAGTAATTTTCCATTATTACTTTCATATTTTTATACAGTTTTTATCATTTCCATTAATCTTTTTAACATTTTCATTTCCTTTACAATTTTCATTTTCCATTGCATATTAATGATTTTCATCTTCTTTATCTTCTTCTCCATCTTCTTATAACTCTAAAAGAAGCCAATCATCATCATGTTACTCTCAGCCAACGCAGTTATTGACTTTCTCGCCTCTAAACTTGTTTGAAAAGTACAAGTTCTGGTCTTGACTGTGATGTCTTCTTGTATGTTTCTGTTTCTTCTCAAGTTTCTTTTGTTGTTTGTACGAAATTCTTTGCTGTTGTTGTTTGGTATTGTTCATTATAGACACCTTTCACGCCTTTGTTTGTGAGGTAACAAAAAAAAAGAAATAAGAAACTTTAAAACGTATACGGTCGACAACATTAACACGATCATCAACAAACAAGCAGCGTCATACACATCATCATAGTCATAGTCGTCATCATAATCATCATCATCATTACCATCCCCATCGTCATCATCATCATAATTATGATCATTCATATTGACTTCATCATCTGCTGCCACCACAGACTTCATCATTCAAAATTGTTGTTTAAGAATAGAGTTTAATACCTCAACACTTTTAAGCAATTTTTCATTATCTTTTTCAGCTTCTCGTAAAGTTCATTTGTTGTTTTGATGTTGTTATGTTGTCGGCGTTTTGTTTCCTGTCTCTTTTTTTCGAAAGCCGGTTTTGTTGACGCTGTTGTTTAGTACATATATGACTCGCATTAGCTTCTACCACCATCAATAACAACAGCAGCAGCAGCAGCATCACTAAGTACGAATTTGTATTAGTGGTCTTAGTAATATTATTGGGACTTAGCTTTTTATGTGGTCTCATGGAGTTCATACACTTCTCTCTGAGTAGCGAGTTGGTAGTACGATCTGCCATCAACATGTGTTTCGCAAACACATAAGTTATATTTGGCGAAAATGAGACAATTTTGAAACCACGCTAAATTCCAAAAGACTACAAGTGGGTTGCTCATAAAGATAAGGACTTGAAAAGGTGACAAAATCAACAAGAATTTTCGATTCGAATTTCCAAAAAGGATATAAGACCTTATTATTTATCTATTTGAGAGTTACAAAAGCAATGGGTGGTTGTCTGTGTGTTTGACATAGACTCCCATGCACTTTATTTAAAAGCAATAAAACTCTAAACATGTATTGCAAAAGTGGATAAAAAGTTATAAAAAGTTAAAAAGTTGGAGTTACATACATAAAAAACTATAGGAGGCTGGGAAGTTAGGTAAAAATTTCTAATGTAAACTTCTTTCCAAATACAAGTCTGTGTGTATTCTATAGGCTACGATTTCGTTAATCTTCTACCGATGAAAATTCGTCAAATTATTGTGTACTTGTCAGCAATAGTTTCTATAATAGTACACATAGTAGATGATAGATGGCTACCACTATGTTAATAAATCCTTCTCCTGTGTATCTTTAGTATTGAACACTATCTAGAAAGCGAATGTTTGGTATGTTAATGTCCACCTTTGGGCTATGTAGCTGAGTGTTAAAGTAATAAGTAAGTTTGTAATGAAAGCAACAAGAATTTTACTTAAAGTTTAAAGAACTTGAGCTAGTAGTGTCATCATATGTTAGTCTGTGTGTTGCACATTGATTTGAGTTGATCTCAACTAATAGCAACAATACTTTGGCAGGATTTCAATACATTCATTAATTTTATTAATTTCCTTAGTTCCATTGATTTCATTAATATTATTGATTTCATTGATTTCAATGATTTCATTGATTTCAATGATTTCATTGATGTCATTGATTTCATTGTTTTTTTGATTAAATTGAATTTATTAATTTCAATAATTTATTTGGTTTCATTGATTTCATTGATTTTATAGAGTTCATTGATATAATCAATTTATTTGGTTCCATTGATTACTTTGATTTAATTGATTGCGATGATTTCAATAATTTCATTGATTGCATTTTTATTAATTTCATTCATTTAATTAATTTCACCGATTTCATTAATCTTATTGATTTAATTGATTTCATTGGTTTAAATAATTTCATTGATTTCATTAATCTTATGATTTATTAGATTTTATTGACTTAATCGGTTTCATAGATTTCATTGGTTTTATTAATTTCATTGATTTCATCGATTTCATTGATTTCATTAATTTCATTGATTTCATTGATTTCATTAATTTCATTGATTGATTTATTGATTTTATTGATTTAATTGATTCCATTAGTTTCATTGATTTCATTGTTTTCATTGATTCCTTTGATTGATTTATTGATTTTATTGTTTCCATTGGTTTCATTGTTTTCATTGATTTCATTGACTTTATTGGTTTCATTGCTTTCATTGATTGATTTATTGATTTTATTGATTTTATCGATTTTATAGATTTTATTGATTTAATTGATTCCATTGGTTTCATTGATTTCATTGATTTCATTGATTTCATTGATTGCATTAATTTCATTGATTTAATTAATTTCATGGATTTTATTGATTTCATTGTTCCATTAATTTCATTCATTACACTTCATTGTTCCATCAATTTCATTAATTTCATTGCTATCATTGAATTCAATGATTTCGTTGATATCATTGAATTCAATGATTTCATTGATTTCATTGTTTTAATTGAAATTATTGATTACGTTGACCTCTTAGTTTAATTAATTTCATTATTTTCATTAATTTCATTAATTTCATTGGTGTCATTGATTTGATTGGTTTCATTAATTTTATTGATTTTATTGATATTATTAATAATAAAATTCATTAATATCATTAAATTCATTAAATTTATTAAATTTATTAAATTCATTAAATTCATTAAATTCATTAAATTCATTAAATTCATTAAATTCATTAAATTCATTAAATTCATTAAATTCATTAAATTCATTACATGCATTAAATTCATTAAATACATTAAATTCTTAAATCCATTAAATTCACTAAATTCCCTAAATTCATTAAATTCATTAAATTCATTAAATTCATTAAATTCATTAAATTCATTAAATTCATTAAATTCATTAAATTCATTAAATTCATTAAATTCATTAAATTCACTAAATTCATTAAATTAATTAAATTCATTAAATTCATTAAAATTATTAAATTCATTGAATTCATTAAATTCATTACAACCATTAAATTCATTAAATTCACTAAAATCATTAAATTCACTAAAATCATTAAAATCATTAAATTCATTAAATTCATTAATTCATTAAATTCGTTAAATTAATTAAATTCACTAAAATCATCAAATCCATTAAACTCATTAAATTCATTAAATTCATTAAATTCATTAAATTCATTAAATTCATTAAATTCATTAAATTCATTCAATTCATTAAATTCATTCAATTCATTTAATTCATTAAATTCATTAAACTCATTAAATTCATCAAATTCATTAAATTCATAAAATTCATTAAATTCATTAAATTCATTAAATTCATTAAATTCATTAAATTCATTAAATTCATTAAATTCATTAAATTCATTAAATTCATTAAATTCATTAAATTCATTAAATTCATTAAATTCATTAAATTCATTAAATTCATTAAATTCATTACAACCATTAACTTCACTAAATTCATTAAATTTATTAAATTCATTAAATTCAATAAATTCATTAAATAAATTAAATTCATTAAATTCATTAAATTTATTAAATTCATTAAATTCATTAAATTCATTAAATTCATTAAATTCATTACATTCATTAAATTCATTATATTCATTAAATTCATTAAATTCATTAAATTTATTAAATTCATTAAATTGATTAAATTCATTAAATTCACAATTCATTGAATTCATTAAATTCATTTTATTCATTAAATTCGTTTAATTCATTTAATTCATTAAATTCATTAAACTCATTAAATTCATTAAATTCATTAAATTCGTTAAATTCATTACATTTATTAAATTCATTTAATTCATTACATTTATTAAATTCATTTAATTCATTTAATACATTACATGCTTTAAATTCATTTAATTCAATAAATTTATTAAATACATTAAATTCATTAAATTCTATAAATTCATTTAATTCATTAAATTCCATAAATTCATTTAATTCTTTAAATTCATTAAATTCATTACATTCATTAAATTGTTTAAATTCATTAAATTGATTAAATTCATTAAATTAATTAAATTAATTAAATTAATTAAATTCATGAAATTCCATAAATTCATTAAATTCTATAAATTCATTAAACTCATTAAATTCATAAAATTCTTAAAATTCATTAAATTCAATTATTCATTAAATTCATTAAATTCATTAAATTCATTAAATTCCATAAATTCCATAAATTCCATAAATTTATTAAATTCTGTAAATTCATTAAATTTATTAAATTCATTAAATTCATTTAATTCATTAAATTCATTAAATTCATTCAATTCATTAAATTCATTTAATTCATTAAATTCATTAAATTCATTAAATTCATTAATTCATTAAATTCATTAAATTCATTAATTTCATTAAATTCATTAAATTCCATAAATTCATTAAATCCATTAAATTCATCAAATTCATTAAATTCATTAAATTCATTAAATTCATTAAATTCAATAAATTCATTAAATTCATTAAATTCATTAAATTCATTAAATTCATTAAATTCATTAAATTCACTAAATTTGTTATATTTGTTATTCATTATTCTATTAATTTGATTGTTTTCTTAGTTTAATTCACCATTTAATTTTTTTATTCAATTTCTTCGCTCCATTCAATGACAATCACCCCCACTCTCTTGCCATTTTCTCCCTCCCCATATAGTAGTAGGGCCAGCGCTCTGTCGGTAATGTTGGCCCAACAAAACCCTTTCCCATGCTGTAATACGACACGTTTTTGGTGCTGCCAAACCACAACAGCACCGCAACCCAAACGGCAACGCCGACTTCAGTAATTTTATGTCTAGAATGAACAATACAAAAAAAAGTTGCCCTTGAATTAATGAACATGACATCATCATGCGACCGACCAAGTCAACCAGCACCGCCAGTTATTCACAACAACGGCAATAGCTCAAAACAGCGTAAAAACGTAAAACGTAGTGTGGCGGCGGTTAACTCGCGAGTTAAAGCCATCCCAGCGCGCGTTGAAACAACGCAAAGTTCTCCTGTGTGTGTGTGTGTGTGTAGCATACGTAGTTGTAGTCGTAGTCATAGTAAATTGCCAGCACCACCAGTTGCCGTTTGAGTGAGTGACTACAGAGAAATTGCGACTCAGTCACAGGTATGCATTACTGCCATTGAATACGAATCGATTTACATCAATGGCCAATCAATTAGCACACTTTTTGGTCAAGTGCCAAAAAGTTGTTGAAACGGTAATTGGCAGATGATGGAAATATTAATAAGGCGGTTTGTGAGCACGCAGAAATATATGCGGGAAGTTAAAGGTTGTTGCTTTCCTCTCCTATTCATTGGCTATAAATGTGATAAAGGGAAGACATATAAGGCACAAATTCCCATTATAGCTCATGGATGGGACAGAGGGAAGTTTAGCATGTTGTGTGTTTTTAAAATTAATGAATAGAATTCATTGAAGAATAAGGAATTCTAACGGGAATTTAAGAATGTATTCCTCCATTCAATTAATGTTAGTCATTAACCTACAAAGTTGTATATCAAAGCGGCTCCATTCCAAATATAGGAAGTTTATATCACTTAATAGTTTTCCTTTTTTTGTAGGTTGCAAATAAAAGCTAAGGTAACCTGAACTAACTTCTTTGCGTGTGTTTTTTATTACTTTATAGTTACTTCACTAAATTTCGGACAATTTTTTGCTCATTTCATTAACATTTTTTTTTTTGCTTCTGTGATATTTATTTCAATTACCGTCGCGTGGAAAACTTTTTTCCCCTATTAAGGTCACTGTCATGACCTTGAACTCTAGCTACGAAATTCCTCTCCTCACACAACACTATATGTAGCAAGGTAGCTATTAGTCTCAGCTATGTGCAACACTTAATTTTCTCACAAAATCGACATTGAAAATGTTTGCCATCAAAAAACATCAAGGAGTGGTATCCCGTAAAAAAAACCAAACACAAACTTACAAGGAGAAACCTAAATTTAAATAAAATCCAGGTTGGTTCATTTCAATTGCAGTGACCTCATTCGCTTAAAAATCATTAAACATTTTTATGTATTTAAGGTTGGCCATTGGGGCGGGCGATGGGGAATTTAAAGGAAATCTCACGATAAATGTGTGAGAATTTTTGTTATGCTTTGATTAACAGACAATTAAAGACAAAAATTATCTCATGTAAGAGGTGGAGCAGAATACCAGAAAAAAAGAAAAAAAACACCCAAGAAGATGAATATTCTTAGTCATTGGATGAAACATTTCAAGCACTCTTTAATATATGCGCCAACTTTAATGACGACGGCGGCGGCATTGTCGTCGTGTTTCCATACCTCTGTGCTGTATTTTTATATGAGAACATAAATGAGTTCTGAACACGCAAACTTAAAGATTTACATGTGAACTCGCCACAAGGTTAATGTAGGCACAGTATTTTCGATACATGGAAATTATTTTAGGTACAGCATTTTAAACGTTTGTTCTTTTGGAGTTATTTTTTACTGTGTGCGTGTGCATTTTTTTTTTTGTAGATGTTACAAGATTATCATTACACTTTTCTTCTATGAGTGTTACCGATGTAGATTAGCCCTCTCAGACCATAGGTTTTGTGTCCTAAATTACTTTCGTTTTCTAATTGACCTTTTGACATTTAATGTGTCGGCTTTTTGGCGTCAATTTAATTGGATATATGTCTAAGCAACTAAACGACGCGATGATTCATTGAGAAGACCCAAAAACGAAACAAAACATGTTATAAGGTCAGATAAAGCTATAAATTTGATAACACGAGGAGCAGCATATTTAAGCAGTCCAACGAAAAGGGGTGGCAGTTTTGTAACTTCAATTACAGATAAGTTAAAATTAGTCAGTTGTTGAGAAAGACGTGACAAAAACTGCAATGAGTATGAATTTTGTCATATCACATAAAGGTGGGTTATTAAAATGACTTTATGACTAATTATTTTGATTGAACTTTCACTCTAGTAAAGAAGATCATAAAATTAAATAAAAATAAAAAAATAATCTATATATATACAAATGAAGTGGTCCACGTATGTCATACCATCACTAGAGAACGGCTGGAGCGATTTGGCTGATTTTTTTTTTATTCGATTCGTAATTTTCCGTAGATTGTTTGTGTTAAAAAAAATCAAATCCAGGTGGCGCTAGGGTGGATTTATATCAAAAATGTTAACGCATGTACCAATTCGACTGAAATTGATAGTGGATATTTGTTTGATTGTGAGAAAACATGTTATGTACAAATGGACCGGTAGGTGGCGCTAGGGTGGGTTTATATTTAAAATTTAAACGTATGGACCAATTTAACTGAAATTCAGAATCCATATTTGTTTGATCATGGTAAATATGTTGAAATGGACCCGGTAGGTGGCGCTGGGGTGAAATTATAATAAAAATTTGAACGAATGGATACAGTTGTGAATTTAGTGAATGTTTTTATTAAATCGTTTCAATAACAATGTTTTGATTATAATATATTTTAATATACAAGTATGAATCGCCGAAATTTGTGTACGCCCACAACTCCAAGCGAATACACCAAATTTTTAAAAATGATCGCACCTGCGAAAAAGTGTATTAAATCGCTAATCATGAGTATGTGAAGCAAAAGATAGATGTCCTTCTCAAAAGTGCCGGCGTCAAATGTATTTGTTTGGGCCAGAAAAATAAAATGGATGCACAGAAAGTTTTGCCACCGTAGATATAAATATACTGGCCAAAATGTTATTTTTGAGTAGTGGACGGAAATCGCGTTGCAAAGGTTTTTTTATATATATAGCAATAAAATTCAAAGCAAAAATAGTAAGTGAGGCAAGAGAAAGAAGTCCTTTTCAACGTGCCGTCGTCAAATTTATTCACCCTAGGTAGCGCTGGAGTATATTTATATCGAAAACTTCAATGGATGGACCAAACAGAAATTCAGAATGTATATTTGTTTTATCATGACAAACAATTTCATGTACAATTAGACCCGGTAGGTGGCGCTGGGGTGGATTAATACTGAAAATTTGAGCGATTAGACCAATTTAGCAGAAATCCAAAGGTATATTTGTTTGATCATGAGAAAATTGTTTTGGAATATATTCTACACGGTTTGTGGTGCTGAAGTTGACTCATTTCGCACCAAATTAGATAATTATTTTAATTTGTTGCACATATAACACGGATGCGCTGAAAAGATTTGGCACCGTAGATATGAAAGTACAGGCCATAATATTATTTTTGAGTAGTAGACGGAATAAGCGAGGAAAATGTTTTTTTATCTACAGAGCAATAAAACTCAATGCAAAGGTAGTAATTTGCACTATAGATATTAAGATACATTCCCAACTTTCAATGTAATTAGTGGGTGGAAAAGCGTGGTAAATGTAGTTTTAGCCCTAGAGCGATACAATTCGAGGCAACAAAAAAATTTGACACTGTAGGTGTTCATATATAAATAATTGTTATATAATATTGGAGGAGGCGTGACACAAATATTTTTTAGTCGTGAAGAAATAAAATTTGATACACAGATACTACTTAGCACTACTCAATCAGAGGGCAAATAGGGCTAAGCAAAAGTTTTTCAAATTCGCTTTGTGTTCCGATTCATTTAAAAGATCCAAAATATCCACTTTATTATTCTGAACAATAGAATGAATAAAAAGCAAATGTGGTTTTGTGAAAATTCTACACTCCATTATGTACGTGTATCAATAACTTTGGAGGCAAGACGAAGTTTGCCGGGCCAGCTAGTCATAAATAAAAATAATGAATCAAGTATAGAAAAAAAAGCCGGTAACGCCGGCTTATGTTTTCTATTTTCAAATATATTTAAACTTTTAACAAAATAGTTTTAGTACACAGATACTGAGGCAACCTCTATAGTATATAAATTGTACTTTATTATAAACAACCTCCAATAAGTAAAGAACCTATTTCATCAATTTCATACATAAAATAAATTTCATAAATTAAATAAATTCATAAATATCATAAATTTATAAATTTTCATAAACTTCATATCGTTAACAAATTTAAAAATTTCATATTTTTTATTAATTTCACAAATTTCATTAGATTTCATAAAATTACTAAATTTTATAAAGTTCATAAATTCCAAAAATATCAAAAATTTTATAAATTTCATAATTTTCATAATTTTCATAAATTTCATAAATGTTATAAATTTCATAAATTTCATAAATTTCATAAATGTTATAAATTTTATAAATTTCATAAACTTCATAAATTTCATAAGTTTCATAAATTCCTTAAATTTCATATACTTAATATATATCATAAATCTCAAAAATTTCTAAACTTTCATAAATTTTATAAATTTCATAAATTTCAATATTTTCGTAAATTTTACAAATTTAAGAAATTTCGTGAATTTCACAAATTTCATAAATTTTAAATTTATGAAAATTAAATTTAAAAATTTATAAAATTAATGAATTTCAATATTTTCGTAAATTTTACAAATTTAAGAAATTTCGTGAATTTCACAAATTTCATAAATTTTAAATTTATGAAAATTAAATTTAAAAATTTATAAAATTAATGAAATGAGTAAAACCAAAAAATTAATAATATAAATTATATGAATAAAGTGTTCAAAATACTACAAAAAATTTCTTATTATTAAAGAAATTATAATAATTAGTAAAATAATAGAATCAATAAAATTACTAAAAATTTATATAATTAATGAAAATAAAAAAATTAAAAATATTACAAAACTAACAAAATCAATAAACTTAATAAAATGATTAAAATTAGTAAAAATTAATGAATTTAATAAAATGAATAACAGTATTTATTTAATAAAATAAACAACATTTAGTAAAATAATAGCATCAGCAAAATTACTGAAATTAATACAAAAAAATAAAAATTAATACAATGAACAAAATTTATAAAATAAAAAATTATTGAAAAATTAATAAAATAAACAATATCAATAAAATTAATAAATCTAAAATAAATCAAAGAATTTAATTAAATAACTGAACTTTTATATAATTTAAAAAAAAAACAGAATTTAATTCACTTTTATAATAAAAAAAATATTAAAAATCAATGAATTGAATAAAATGAATAACATTTAGTAATATAATAGAATCAATAAAATTACTACATTTAAAAAAAAAATTTAAATTAATATAATTAACAAAAATTATCAAATTAAAAAATTTACCAAATTAATAAAAATAACTAAATTAATATAATAAAATAAAAAATATCAAAGAATTTAATACAATTAATAAAATTTGTTTTTACTTTTGTAATAAATTGAATAAAATAAATAACATTTAGTAAAACAATATAATAAATAAAATTTTTTAAATTGATAAAATTTAAAAAAAATTTTATTAAATTAATAAAATAATAAAATTAATATCATTGATAAAAAAATATCATTAATAACTTATAAAATTAGTAATTAAATTAATCATATAAATTAAGTTTTAAAATTATTTAAACTAATCAAATTAATAAAATTAAAAAATTAATAAAATTAATAAAATTAATAAAATTTATAAAATTAATAAAATGTATAAAATTAGTAAAATTAATAAAATTAATGAAATTAATAAAAATAAAAAAAATAATTTATAAATTTAATAGAATTGTTAAAATTAATAAAAAAATAATTACTCCAATTATTTTTATTAATTAATAAAAAATAATTACTCCAATTATTTTTATTAATTAATAAAAAATAATTACTCCAATTATTTTTATTAATTAATAAAAAATAATTACTCCAATTATTTTTATTAATTAATAAAAAATAATTACTCCAATTATTTTTATTAATTAATAAAAAATAATTACTCCAATTATTTTTATTAATTTTAAATTTCAAAAATTAATTAAATTAATAAATTTTGATAAATCATAAAATGTATTAAATTAATATAAAAAAAAATAAATATAATAATTGCAATTAACACAATTTTTAAAGTAACACACATTAATAAAATTGATCTATATATTTAAATTATGAATTTTTTTTCATCGTTCGGTTCAAAATCTACTCTCTTATTGCTAATAGAATTTTTTTTACAAGGGTTGTGTGTCTTCTCCACTATCATCACAAATCTTAAGTGTTATAAGCTCCACGAAAGAATCGAGAAGCCAAAACACTCCTGCGCAAAGTTAGGATCAATGAAGAAAGCACGTCAGCATAATCCATACAAACTCTCGTCTACGATTTGTCTATCGGAAAATAGAATTGTTTTTGACACAAAAGCCAACCCAGTGTACATCCCGTGTTTATATTGCTCTTGCTTTGTGTTGTTAATCAAAAAATTCATAGTTACTAATAGTAATAGTAAATTCTAAAAATTTCTATGCCTCCAACTTCTTTCTCTCTTATCTCTAATGATCAAAGACCCCTTCTGTGTAACAAAAAATGTTCGCATCTATAAATAAATTCTTATCATAATTAATTGAACCTCAACTTGAACTTTACACAAAATGTAAAGCGATGCCAGACACAAAATAACGCCGTTTAAATACAACCCATTAATCATATAGCATTTACAAAAACTGCTGACACATTAATTTAAGACAGCAAAAATATTTTAAAAATGTCTATGTAACAGTTACAGATGACCCCAACTGAGATAATAATAACTCAATGTAACAAGTGCAGTGTATCATTATACGACAACAAAGGGTAAAAGCTTAAGGAGCGCTGTACAGAGCACACAAGCAAACATATCTTACATTTTATACATACTTTTAAATTAAGATATGCATTACGAATTAAGAGGTACTAAAATTCTTATATGACTTTATACCAAACAACGTCATTTGGGGTAAAACTGCGCAACAATAACTAAAATCGAATTGCAAAGCGTATGCAGCGTTACGCTTCGCTAGAACTCACTCAAATTCCATAACAGGCTACGGCGGCCACGGTCATTTGATGATGATGCGACGACTCGTTAAGAGCTCATTCAAACGAAATTTATACCAAATACATTTTGTAGTATGTTTATTGTTGCTATTGCTATTGCTGCTTAAAAGCACTACACGTTCTTTCCTTAGACTGTTTGGAAGTGTTTACTTTGGGTCTGTCATGATTTTAATAAATCAGCATAATTTGTTTGAAAATATTATGACATCGCCCATATCTATTTAAGATAAACGTTCAGTGAAATTTGTTATGTTTTTAAAATTAAACAAATTTTGTTAAAAAAGAAAAAAATCTTCCAAGATCTGTGAGGCTGCTCGCACCACACAAATAATTTAATAATTTATGACCACATCGACGTATTTTTTTTGTTTGCTGGACGTTTTTTTTTTTGTTCGTTTCGAGTATGAGATAATAAAAATTCTTGTTAAAAAGTCGAAACAACGAATTCCTCTTTTTTGTCATTTGTTGAAAGTAGATTTTTTATCTCAATTTAAATAACGGTGGATCATGCATCATATTGACACTTCATAGTACACAGATGATGATGACGGCTAAAGCTTTTAGTGGTCATCTTTAGTTAAAGAAAAAATAATTCTTAATGATGTTATATTTACGGTTTGGTGACCTAATGACGCGTTGCAGTTAACGCGCAGTTTGTTTTATTATTAAGTCAGTTTTTCTTATTTTAAATATAAAAATTATATTTATATACATTGCCAATCTATAGTACATATACTTAAACATCCATTATTAGCCATTGCCGGACAATATAAATACGAGAGTGGTTTTATAAGTTTTAAAAAGGAAAACTAAGCGACTTCAATGATTATTTGAGAATTGTTTTCCTTTCTGGCCAATTGTACTGATACAACACACAATAGTATTTGTTATACTATTCTATATTATAATTGGCTGAAGTTTATAATACTGTACAATATACACTACATAGGGGGCGCTAGAGTAGAAATAGAGCGAACCTGTTTGTCGATATGTTTAATGATGTTTTCAATTTAACTTCAACTGTTTGTGGTTTTTTATATTAATGTGTTTATTTTTTTGTTGTGGTTTGACCGTTAAATATTATTATATTTTATATTTTTATATTTTTATATTTTTATATTTTTATATTTTTATATTTTTATATTTTTATATTTTTATATTTTTATATTTTTATATTTTTATATTTTTATATTTTTATATTTTTATATTTTTATATTTTTATATTTTTATATTTTTATATTTTTATATTTTTATATTTTTATATTTTTATATTTTTATATTTTTATATTTTTATATTTTTATATTTTTATATTTTTATATTTTTATATTTTTATATTTTTATATTTTTATATTTTTATATTTTTATATTTTTATATTTTTATATTTTTATATTTTTATATTTTTATATTTTTATATTTTTATATTTTTATATTTTTATATTTTTAAATTTTTATATTTGTATATTTTTATATTTTAATATTTTTCTATTTTTATATTTTTATATTTTTATATTTTTATATTTTTATATTTTTAAATTTTTATATTTGTATATTTTTATATTTTAATATTTTTCTATTTTTATATATTTATATTTTTATACTTTTATATTTGTATATTTGTATATTTTTATATTTTTATATTTTTATATTTTTATATTTTTATATTTTTATATTTTTATATTTTTATATTTTTATATTTTTATATTTTTATATTTTTATATTTTTTATATTTTTATATTTTTATATTTTTTATATTTTTATATTTGTATATTTGTATATTTGTATATTTGTATATTTTTATATTTTTATATTTTTATATTTTTATATTTTTATATTTTTATATTTTTATATTTTTACATTTTTATATTTTTATATATTCAAATTTTTATATTTTTATATTTTTATATTTTTATATTTTTATATTTTTATATTTTAATATTTTTATATTTTAATATTTTTATATTTTTATATTTTAATATTTTTATATTTTTATATTTTTATATTTTTATATTTTTATATTATAATATTTTTATATTTTTATATTTTAATATTTTTATATATTCAAATTTTGATCTATTTTTTCCTTTAATTTCGCATTAACTTTTATTAGTGTCAATATTTGCCTTAATATTTCTTTCGCATTTATTCTATATCTACAAGTCTTTGTGTATTATTTGTTAACATCTTTTGTCTTAAGCTTGAATCGTTCATTTTGTGTCAATATTATAAATTCCTTTGCGTTTTGTTGTTTCTGCCACCGGCAAGTGTTTACTCTAGCCAGTCATCATAGCTTTTGTAAATATTTACATTCTTGATACGTTCCCCATTGCAATTGTAGCCAACGAGAGTCGTAGACTGCAGATGTTTAATATTTTATAGCAAATAATTTACAATTTATATTATACATATATATAGATAGATAGATATGTATACAGCTTGAGATATGAATATAAATTGTCTATATACGAAGGCATTTAACGGATTGATAGATATTTTAGCTTATGCCAGATATTCACCAGCCACATTTGTATACGCATCATGCAGCGTTGACGTTACTGCGTCTTAAAAAATGCCAGTAGCTAGCAAATATTTCAATTTGTTTGAAATATGATTATGGTGGAGATTATTATTATTATTATTTCAATTACTTTTTGTTTTGTTTTGCGCATGCGCTATCAGTTTACCAAAGGATGGCCGAAATTGTCTCTCGTGAGAAGTGTTTGTGACTTCCCTTTCCTTTTTGGACTATAGTTGCAGCCTTGTATATGTCTTTCAAGTCCATCCTACGCTACAGTGTCATTTCCTTCCCTCTTTGTTTCTTTAGTTACCTTCTGTGCTATAGGGTTTTGTAATTTATCGTTCTTTATAATTTACATTAATCTGGCCTCGTAATGAAGCATATCCTGCATTTGTCTTAACCTACGATCATGTCATGTATTCTTACATCTTACATCTTGCAATTTGCATCTTCCATCTTCAGCCATCGTTTTTTTGCATTAGTCCATGGATGGATTTCAAACTGATGTGTATCTTTCAATCAAATTTATACGCTGTCAAGTGTAAGTGGCCATTATCCTCTTCACATATAGAGAGATCTTAATTTACTTGTACATTATTCAATTACAGTTCATTGTTTCTAGCTGTTTAATGTCCGTCCTACTTTCCGTACCAAAGTACGCAAGTCCATACAACCATCCATCCATCCGTCTGTCCGTCCATCTATCTGGTCAGCCGTTTATACTCATCCAAAATGATCAGTGAATAGTTTCGTTCCTCATTTGTGATTTTGGTTAACTTCAATTTACATCTCTCTCTCTGTTTCTCGTCGAGTATTTTGCATTGCTGCTTTACAGTTTTGTGTGTGTGGCATTTTTCTGGGACAAAAGTGCATTAAACTTTCAAGCTATTTGTTTGTTGTTGCAGAGTTAAAAATTTCGCAAAGAAAAATACACGCTGCTGATTTTCATAGACCAAATCTTGACAGCGCCAGAGAATAGAGTGATACTTTGCACACACAGCAATACAGCCTACGGAAAAAAATTGTGGCTGCTTGTTTTCAGTCCATTTTACATCTGGTCTGTAATTATTTACGAGATCGCATATTTGTATGCGCCGCTACAAAGCAAACTACACCATACATCAACTAATGTGGGCTACTTTCACAACTAACATATGGATAGAGGATAGAGAACGATAAGACGATGAGAAAAACGAAATTTTGTAAGGAATGTTGGCAACTAACAGCGTACATCAGGGGTCATTAAGGCCGCCCACATTAAGGATTAACGGGTTTTAATACGACACTAAAATTCATTAATCACACTTGTGGTGGTCGGGGGCAGTGGTGATAAGAGATATGAAATCTTAGTATGTAAGAGTAATAAAGTTAAGAGGTATTACTTAGACATAAAGCTAAATTAAGAGTTCACAGTAAATAAACTGGAGTTTAAGCTCTTAGCTAAATATGTCGACACATTAAAGTATAATAAAAGTATATTTTTTGTGCCATGAAAGTGCTGTTTGCTACAATCAAAAGTCCTTTTTAGTGCAATAAAAGGACTTTCTAAAACTTTAAAAACAAAAATGTACTTCACAGTGCAATACAATTTGTTTTTGGTATAGTTAAAGTCCTTTCCGGTAAAGAAAAAGTTCTATTTAGAACAATCAAAGCATATTTTAGTACAAGAAATTTATATTTTTTTGTACAAAAAAATGTACTTTTTAGTACAATAAAATCAATTTCTAGTAAGATAAATTTTTTTTGCAAAACAAGTACTTTTAATACCAAAAAGTACTTTTTAGTGCAATACCTTTAGTTTTTGGTACAATAAAAGTACTTTCTGGTACTCTAGAATTACTAAATGGTACTACAAAATCACATTTTTGATATTTTCCTTTACTAAATTTTGGTACTACTAAAGGACTTTTTGGTACAAAAAAGGTACTTTTCTAGGTACTTTAAATGCACTATTTGGTACTGCAAAAGTACTTTTTGTACAATAAAACTTCTTTTTTTTTGCACCAAAAAGTAATTTCATTGCAAAACAGTACTTTTAATACGAAAAAGTACTTTTTAGTAAAATACAATTGATTTTGGTATTATATAAGAACCATCTGGTACAAAAAAGATCTATTTGGTACAATAAAAGAAAATTTTAATAGAATAAAAATACTTTTTCTAGTACACAAAATGTACTTTGTGGTACAATAAAAATTCAATCAAGAACTTTCTTGGTGTAGTAAAAGCACTTTTAGTACTTTAAAAAAAATGTTGTACAATAAAAGTACTTTCTGGTAAAATAAAAGTATTTTTTAGTACAATTATTAGATTTAAGTACTTTTTAGTACAATAAATGTACTTTCTGGTACAAATAAAGTACTTTTTGGTGTTGCAAAAGAATCTCTTGGTACTGTAAAAGTACTTTTTGCTATTATGAAAGTACTTTCTGATACAAATCAAATACTTTAAGCACAAAAAAAATACTTTCTCATACAATTAAAGTACTTTCTGGTATAATTGAAATACTTTTTGTTGAAATAAAAGTACTTTTTGGAACAATAAAGGTACCTTAAAGTATAATAAAAGTGCTTTCTGATACAATTAAAGTACTTTCTGGTACAAATAAAGTACCTTCTGTTACAATTAAAGTACTTTTGGGTACAATTAAATTACTTTCAGGTACAATAAAAGTACTTATTAGTATAACAAAAGCACTTTCTTGTACAAATAAAGTACTTTTTCGTACTGCAAAAGTATATTTTGGTACAATTAAAGTACTTTTTTCCTGTACAATGATAGTACTTTACTAAGTAGAATAAAAGTACTTTCTGACACAACTAAAGTACTTTCTAGTACAATTAAAGTACTTTCTGTTACAATTTATGTACTTTAGGTACAAAAAAAGTACTTTTTAATACAATAAAAGTACTTTCTAGTACAATAAAAGTTCTATCTGGCACGACTAAAGTACTTTCCGGCACAATTAAAGTACTTTTTAGTACAACTAAAGTACTTTTTGCTACAATTAAATTCCTTTTTTGTACAACTGAGGTACTTTTTGATACAATTAAAGTACTTTCTGGTATAATAAAAGTACTTTTTGTACAATTAATGTAATTTTTAGTACTGGAAAAGTAAGTTTGAAATACTTTTTGGTACAATTAAAGTACTTTCTGGTATAATAAAAGTAATTTTTGTACAATAATTGTAATTTGTAGTACTGGAGAAGTACGTTTTGTACAGTAAAAGTACTTAATGATAAAACAAAAGTACTTTTTGTAGAATAAAATAACTTTTTAGTACAACGAAAGTACTCTCTATTACAATTAATGAACTTTTTTGTACAATTAAAACATTTTTATCTACAATTAAAGTACTATTTGGTACAATTAAAGTACTTTTTGGTACAGCAAAAGTAAGTTTTGCACAGTAAAAGTACTTTATTTTTCAATAATAGTACTCGTTAATGCAATAAAAGTACTTATTTTGTACAATAAAAGTACTTGCTGCTACAATAAAAGTACTTTTTGTACTATAACATCTCCTTGATACGACGAAAATACTTTCTGATACAATAAAATTACTTTTTTTGCACAAAAAAGTTCTTGTTGATACAATAACAATAATTTTTAGTACAACGAAAGTACTTTCTGATACAATAAAAGCACTTTTTTACCACTTAAGTACTATTTGGTATAATACTTTCTGATATAATAGAAGTACTTTTTGGTACAATAAAAGTACTTTTGTACATCAGAAGTACTTAAAGGTCTTTTTTACTTCAATTAAATTACTTTTTGGTACAAATAATGTAAAGTATTTTTTGTAAAATAAAAGTACTTGTGATACAATAAAAAAAGGTACATTTTGTACGATAAAATCTTCTTTGATACCATGAAAGTACTTTGTGATACAATAAAAGTACTATTGGTACCATTAAATTACTATTTGGTATAATAATAGTACTTTCTGATGTAATAAAAGTACTTTTTGGTACAATAAAATTACATTTTAGTACAATAAAAGTACTCTTTGGTACAATTAAGGCACTTTTTGTAACATTTAAAGTATTTGGTTTGTACAATTAAAGTACTTTATTGTACAATGGAAGTTCTTTCGGGTACAATCAAAATAATTTTTGGTACTGCAAAAGTACGTTTTGTACAGTAAAAATACTTTGTGGTGCAATAAAAATACTTTTTAATAAAATTATTAATTTTCAGGTACTATTAAAGTACTTTCTAGTACAATTAAAGAACTTTTTTGTACAGTAAAAGTACATTCTGGTAAAATAAATTTACTTTTTGTACAATAAAAATACCTGTTCATACAATAAAAGTACTTTTGTACTATAAAATACCTTTTGATACAATGAAAGTACTTTCTGATATTATTAAAGTACTTTGTGGTACCACATAAAATTACTTTCTGATATTATTAAAGTACTTTGTGTTGGCACATAAAAGTACTTTCTGAAATTTCGTACTTTTAATTTCTCATTATTATTTCATCTTTTATCTTATCATTATTTTCTTTTTCTTCCATCAATTTTTGCGGTTTCATCCGTCACTAAATTGCGCTGTATCATTAGCCAACAGCGTCGTGTGGAAAAGCAGGAGGCCTGCAGGTGCCACATGCAACCCGACGCATCATCCAATACAAACTTATCTGCCATAGTAACAACTTTGAAAATATGAAATTTTCTTCTACTATACTTGAGTTGAGTTTTTATTACCATTTTTTTGTTTTGTCTGTTTTCTTCTTTAGCATTTCCTTTTGTCGCTGCTTAGTATGAGTTCATTTTGATTACTTGTGCACAACGACGACCACGACGCGACGTACACTATCCCATTTTCAAATTAGATTTCCTTTTTGTCTAAAATTTCTATACTTTCGCTTTCAATTTGCTTTGCTGGTTGCGTGTTAGTGTCCGTCACTTTTTTCCTATCATTTCTTTTTTTTTCGAATTTGTTTGAATCGAAATCTGCACAACGGCAGCGAAAACTTGAATGGTCAAATGTTTATTTTTAAATATGTTGATGAGTTTTTCTGTGTGTGTTTTTTTTTATTTGCAATTTACCGGTGATTTATTTAAAGTTCATTGTATTTTTTTTTATTTTTTTTTTGTTTTGTCACTTGCAAGGAAAGAAAAAGACTTTCTATTTTAGCAGCAGATATTTCCCCGAATCAATGGGAAATGAAAACAGAGCAAAGGTTTCGCGATAGACAGGTACAAATTGGGAAAAAGTCATTGTGCATCACAGTATTGTAATTAACTATAGTAATGAGATTTTAATTATGATATATATATTGACGATAAAGATACAATTGTAGAGATTTTAATTAAGAAGTACTTAAACTAAAATTATACTCGTAACAGTGGAACCTCTTATTTATAGAGATTTACAGCTTAGACCATTTTTTATAAGTAAAGAAAGAGTCAAGCAGTTTCTGCCCCTTTCTTTTGTATTATTAATATTAAAAAGGTTCCACTGTATTGACCATACATGCAAAGTTCATATGCAAAATTTTTTACTTGTAGTAAATGTTTCTAGAATGTTTCTTTATAAGATCAGTGTCGTTTAACTTCACTACATAATTTCCAATTTGAAAACTCAAAATTAAATTTTTTTTCTTTTCAACCAGTGCAGAAATTCTACATCATTCAAAAACTTGGTGGAAAAGTTTAAAATAAAAAAAATCCAAAATAATATGCCAACAAAACTAGTTCTAAAATGCAAAATCTAAATTAAAGATAGTTAATTAGACTCTGTAAAAGTTAAGTTAAAGATACTTACATTTAGAACTGTCTGCGTGTTAAAAACGGTTGTTATTAAATAAAGTTTAAAGTACATTAGCAAAACATTACCATAGAATGTTTTTTTTTTCACAGTTATAGAAATTGACTTAACTACATAAATTCATAATATGGTGAAATTTCAATAGAATTCTTTAGGTTCTTGCCATCCGTTGGTGGTTAAATAATGACACATGTTGGAAATAATTTCTGTATTTTTTTTTTCTTCAGAATTTGCATATGATTTTTTTTTATTTTTGTATTTTGTTTTTTCAAACAAAGACAAAGAACATAAAGTGAATTGTGGTGTGTAGTGAACTTTATTAATGAATGACACTACAAATGTATAGAAAACTATGACGTCATGTAATATGTGTGTTTTGGATTGAGTGAAGTAAGAAAACGTTTAATAAAGTGGATATGGCTGGTGTTGGCAACAATAATGACTGAGGTTTTGTGGATTTATGGCAGACGCTATGGGAATTGTTTGTGTGGTCGGTAGGGAATTTTGGTAGGAGAAAAAAAAATAAGACAAAGACATCAGAGAAGTATTGGGAAATGTTTAAATTGTTAAGTTTCTAATCTAAATTTGGTTACAGCAAAAAGAGCTTTACCTAGAAATAGTAACCAAAAGTAGAATTTCTTATCCAAAAGTATTTCGGAGGTTTTTGGACTAGTTCCAAGGCAAAAGCCAAAATTTTTATTAAGATTATAATAAAAGTACTTTTTGGTACTATGGAAGTACTATTGGACGATAACAGCATTTTTTGGTATAACACAAGTACTCTTTGGCACAAAGAAAGAAGTTTTTGGAACCACAAAAGAACTTGTTGACACAATAAAATGTATTTATGGTATAATTAAAGTAATTTCTATCGATAAAAGTACTTGTTTGTTAAAAAAAACTTTATTTTGGATCAACAAAAGTAGCTTTTGGTGCAGAAAAAGTACACATTGGTACAAAAAAATTACTCTTTAAGAACTATTTGTTACAAAAAAGTACTTTTATGTCGAAAAAAATATTTTCTAATGTCGTAAAGTACTTTTCAATACAATAATATTTTGGTACATCAAAAATACTTTTTTATACAATAAAAGTACTTTCTGATACAATAAAATTATTTTTTGGTATAATGAACCTAATTTATGATGTAATAAAAGAACTTTATGATACAAAACAAGTATTTTCCGAAACAACTAAAGTACTTTTTTTGTATAATAAATGTACTTTATGGAACAACAGAAGTATTTTTTGGTATGATTAAAATACTTTAAAAGTACTGGAAGTACTTTCTGGTACAATAAAAATACATTTTAGTACAATTAAAGTACTTTTTGGTCACAAAAAAATACTTTTTGGTACAATAAAAGTACTTTTTGATACAATAAAAGTACTTTTCTTATAATTAAAATACTTTTTGGTCAAATAAAATACATTTAAAGTACTTTTTGGTACAACAAAAGTACTTTTTGGTGAAATAAAAGTACTTTTAGTACAACAAAAGTACTTTTCTTATAATAAAAGTACTTTTTAATACAATTAAAATACTTTTTGGTACAACAAAATCACTTTTTGGTCAAATAAAAGTATTTTTTGGTACAATAAAAATACTTTTCTTAGAATAAAAGTATTTTTTGGTTAAATAAAAGTACTTTTTAGTACAATTAAAGTACTTTTTGGTGAAATAAAAGTACTTTTTAGTACAATAAAAGTAATTTTTAGTACAACAAGAGTACTTTTCTTTTAATAAAAGTACATTTTGGTACAACAAAAGTACTTTTTGTTCAAATAAAAGAACTTTTTGGTCAAATAAAAGTACTTTTTAGTACAATACAACAAAAGTACTTTTTGGTGAAATAAAAGTACTTTTTAGTACAATAAAAGTACTTTTTGTTACAACAAAAGTACTTTTTGGTCAAATTAAAGTACTTTTTGGTACAATAAAAGTACTTTTTTTATAATTAAAGTACTTTTTGGTCAAATAAAATACAATTAAAGTACCTTTTGGTACAACAAAAGTACTTTTTGGTAAAATAAAAGTACTTTTTAGTACAATTAAAGTAATATTTGGTACAACAAAAGTACTTTTTGGTCAAATAAAATACAATTAATGTACTTTTAGCTATAACAAAAGTGCTTTTTGGTCAAATAAAAGTACTTTTTGGCACAACAAAAGTGTTTTTTTGTACAATAAAAGTACTTTTCTTGTAATAAAAGTACTTTTTGGTCAAATAAAAGTACTTTTTAGTACAACTAAAGTACTTTTTGGTACAACAAAAGTATTTTTTGGTGAAATAAAAGTACTTTTTAGTCCAATTAAAGCACTTTTTGGTACAACAATAGTACTTTATGGTACAATAAAAGTTCTTTTTTTATAATAAAAGTACTTTTTGATTAAATAAAAGTACTTCTTGGTATATTAAAAGTACTTTCTGATACAATTAAAGTATTTTTTGGTACAATTAATGTAATTTTGGTACAATAAAAGTAATTCTAATACAATAAAAGCATTTTCTGATACAACTAAAGTACTTTATGGTCCAACAAAAGTACATTTTGGTACAAAAAATTTATTTTTAGTAAAATAAAATACAATTAAAGTGCCTTTCAGTATAATAAAAGTGCATTCTGATACAAAATATGACATTTCTGATACAACTAAAGTACTTTTCGGTACAATAATAGTACTATTTGGTACAATAAACAAACTTTATGATACCATAAAGCTACCATATAATACAATAAAAGTACTTTTGGTACATCATAGGAATAATTTTATACAATCAAAGTACGTTTTGGTACATTAAAGTACTATTTGGTACAATAATATTACTTCCTGCTACAATTATAGTACTTGTTGGTATAAAAAGAGTACTTTCTGATACAATATATGAAATTTCTGATACAATCAAAGTACTTTTCGGTACAATAAAAGTACTATTTGGCAATATAAAAGTACTTTCTGATTCAACTAAAGTACTTTTTTATGCAATAGAAGTGCGGTTTGGTACAGTAAAAGTACTTTCTAATACAATTCAAGTACTTTTTGGTATAGTAAAACCACTTTTTGATGCAAGAAAAGTACATTATGATACAATAAAAGTAATTTATGGTACAACAAATGTAATTTTTGTTATAAAAAAAGTACTTTTAGGTTTAATAAAAGTTGTTTCCGAAACAACTAAAGTACTTTTTCATATAACAAAAGTACTTTTTGGTCAAAAAAAAATTCTACTTGGTACAGTTAAAGTACTTTTTGATACAATAAAAGTTCTTTATGATAATATAAAAGAACTTTCTGATACAATTAAAGTACTTTTTGGTACAACAAAAGTACTTTTTGGTCAAATGAAAGTAAAAACTTGGTGCAATAAAAGTACTTTCTGATACAATTAAAGTAGTTTTTGGTCTTTTAAAAGTACTTCCGGAAACAATTTAAGTACTTTTTAGTAAAACAAAAGTACTTTTTGGTCAAATTAAAGTACTACTTGGTACAATTAAATACTTTTTGGTAAAATAAAAGTACTTTTTTGTCAGAAACAAGTTCTACATGGTAGAACAAAAGTACTTTCTGGTACAATGAAAATAATTTTTATACGATGAACTAGTTGGCATAATAAATGTACAACTTGGTACAATAAAAGTACTTTTAGTACAATAAAAATATTTTCTGATACAATAAAAGTACTTTCTGATAAAATTTAGTTAATTGATGATACAACGAAAGTACTTTTTGACACTACTAAAGTACTTTTTGTTATAATAAAATAACTTTTTTATAAAACAAAAATACCAGTTGGTAGAATAAAAGTACTTTTTGGTACAATGAAAATTCATTCTGATGTAATTTAAGTACTTTTGGTACAAAGAAAATAATTTGTAATGCAATAAAACTACTTATTTTACAATAAGGGTACTTTTTGTACAATAAAATTCTTTTTGGTATAACATTATACTAAAAATTTTTAATTATTATACTATTTTTATACCATAAAGCAATTTTGCTGTCCTAAAAAATATTTTTTTTGTGACAAAAAGAAATTCGATTGCACTAAAAATTAAAAATTATTTTACACTAAAAAATACGTATTTGCAACAAAAATTACTTTTGTTTTACCAGAAAGTTCTTTTATAGCATCAGAATGTATTTCTATGTAAAAAAAAGTAATTTGTTGTACTAACAATTTTTATTTTAGTAATAAAATGTACTTTTTCGGTATCCAAAAGAATGTTCATGTATCCATATACACTTTTTCATACTAAAAATTGTAAAATTGTATGACATTCAAAAGTACTTTTATTATAATAAAAGTGTTTGTTGTACTAAAAAGTACTTCATGTATCAAAATCCATGTGTCTATATTACAACAAACATTTTTGTACCTAATAGTACTTTTACTGACACTATGATGTAATAAAGATAATGCTATTTAAAAATCGCTACATTACATCTGTTTCTAATTAGCAGATGATATATTTTAATATTTTAACACTACACAATTCTTCCTGGGTCTTTCTTTTGCTTTGCAAATTCATGACTTCTGGACATTCTAAACTCCCACGTATTTCCTACCGGTTGTTCTCTTCCGCCACCACTGCCAAATGCGTTTTTTATTCACTATAAATAATAGTTCATGATCGCTGTGGTCATTTTTTTTCTCTACTTTCCGTTTAAAAAAATTTCTAAGCACGTTTGCCTGTCAATCGCTAAGATGGCAGCGGTATTGCCAATTTTTCTCCAAAAACAAAGCAACAAATTGATGTTATTTTATTTAAATAAGAAACCAACAACAACAAAAACGTTGTTCTTTTATGACGCTAAATTTAGTCAATGACCACTTTACGTGAAAGAATTCGTAAATGATGGGATATCAGTATTGTATTTGTTCACCAATTGGTAAAACACACATACACAAAAGTAAAAAATTATTGTTAGTACCAAGCGCATAAATTATTTTATAGCAACATCGCTATTCTTAAGATTTACACGCTAAATGAAATTGAAAAACGAAATATTAAAAATTTTACTCGTATTGTTAGGAATTTTCTTTTAGCAAAAAATGCGGAAAATGTGAAAAACCACTCAGCGAGAAATTGTAGCGTAATTGTTATTATTATTAAAAATTACTAGGTGTTTATGGTATTTTGTACGATATTTTACTTTTTAATACAAAACAAAATAAACATGAAGTAATCTGAGAAATTATGAAGGCGAAGTGTGTGTGTGAGTGTGCCATAATACATAGCTAACATGTGAACAACAAAATATGAATCATAAAACGGAAAATGTTGGAGGAAACATAAAGAAATATTTGGTAATTGAGGGTAGAAGGAGAGGAGAAAGTAAATTGGAAAACTAAAAACTATAATATAGTATAACAAAGTAAAATTTTTCTTGTAACTATAATGCCATACCGTATGTTTGTAATGAACAAAATCAAATTTGTTTCACTGAAATCTACTTAACCCCCCGGCATAGTAACAACGCTACCCTAAAAACTTTACCTGACATATAGGTATGGTGCTGATAAAGCTTCCTTTAAATCGAGTAAACGGTAAAGGAACTTATAAGTAACACACAGATTTACATCTATATAATCTATATACAGGATTTCTGTGTGTTGCCTATAAACTTCCATACCGCTTAAACGATTGCTATGAAATTTTGTCGGGTTACTTTTGAGACATTTTGGGTAGTTTATATTATACCTATAATTCGTTTTGACTTAACACCATTAATATATTTACTTAACACCGAACTCTACTTAACCCTCTCACATAGTTACAAAACTATCCTAAAAACTGTTCCTGGAGTATAGGGAAGATGCTGATAAAGTTTCCTTGTAATTGAAGAAACGGTATAGGAGGTTATAACAAACACACAGACTTACATCTTACATAAAGTATGGCTGTGTGTTGCCTACAAACTCCTATACTGTTTAATCAATTGCTATGAAATTTTGTAATTTTTTTTGGAGAGTTTACTTAAAAAATTTAGTTATGACTTCAGACCATAGATATAGTTAACTAACACTAAACTCTACTTAACCCTCTCGCATAGAAACAAATCTATCTTAAAACTTTACCTGTCAAATAGGGAAGATGCTGATAAAGTTTCTTTGTAATCGAAGAAACGGTATATGAGCTTATAACTAACACACAGACTTACATCTTACATAAAGTATGTCTGTGTGTTGCCTATAAACTTCTCTACTATTTTATCGATTGGTATGAAATTTTTTTCAGTTTATTTCCCGGACCATTTGGAGGGTTTATATAAAAAATCTATAAGCAAAACTTTATTCGCTATGACTTAAGTTCAACGACATATTTTCTTAACACTAAACTCTACTTTAACCACTCGCATAGTAACAAAACTATGCTAAAAACTTTACCTGCCACATAGAGAAGATGTTGATAAAGTTTCCTTTTAATTAAAGAAACGTTATAAGAGTGTATAAGTAACACACAGACTTACATCCATATAGAGTATGTCTGTGTGTTGCATATAAACACCTATATTGTTTATTCGATTGCTATAAAATTGTATCAGTTTATTTTCCGGGCCGTGGGGGTAGTTTACATAAAGAATTTATAAACAAAACTTATTATGTCATAACTTAAGTTCAACGATTTATTTTCCTAACTCTAAAGTCTACTTAACCCTTGGACACAGTAACTAAACTACCAAAGAAAACTCTACCTGCCACATAAGGAAGATGCTGATAAAGTTTCCTTATAATTGAAGAAACGGTATAGGAGCGTATAAGTAACACACAGACTTACATCCATATAGAGTATGTCTGTGTGTTGCCTATAAACACCTATATCGTTTATTCGATTGCTATAAAATTGTATCAGTTCATTTTCCGGGCCGTGGGGGTAGTTTACATAAGGAACTTATAAACAAAACTTATTATGTCATGACATAAGTTCAACGATTTATTTTCCTAACTCTAAAGTACACTTAACCCTTGGGCATAGTAACTAAACTACCCAAAAAACTTTACCTGCCACATAGGGAAGGTGCTGATAAAGTTTCCTTTTAATTAAAGAAACGATTTAAGAGCTTATAAGTAACACACAGACTTCGATCTTACATATAGTACGTCTGTGTGTTGCCTATAAACTTTTATACCGCTTCAACGATCATTATGAAATTTTATCAGGTTATTTCCCAGACAATTTTGGAGGTTTACATAAGAAATGTATAAACAAAACTTAATAAATTCTTTATGACTTAAGATCATAGATATATTTTCCCCACACTATAGCCTACTTAACCCTTGGACATAGTAACTAAACTACCCAGAAAACTTTACCTGACACATAGGGAAGATGCTGATAAAGTTTCCTTTTAATTGAATAAACTGTATAGAAGCTTATAAGTAACACACAGATTTACATCTATAAAGAGTATGTCTGTGTGTTGCCCATAAAGTTTTATACCGTTTAATCAATTGCTATGAAATTTTGTCAAGTTATTTCCGGGATAGTTTTGGTGGTTTCTATATACAATTTATACACAAAACATAATTTGTTATGACTTAAGTTCAACGATATATTTTTCTAACACGCATACATTTGCCTTGATATTACTTATGTTTATATAATTTCTTCTAATTGCTTTCGATCTCTAGTTCTCTAACTCTCATTACTGCCAACCTCTCCCTAATCTGTTTAATACCAATTAAATTATGAAATTCTTTACAAATTAATAACAAATCCCCCTTTGGAAATGGGTGTGTCTTTATCGTGCTACAAACCCCCTTAACACAAATTAAATAAATTTTTTTTGTAATGAAAAAACACTCAGTCATTTATAACAACAATGAAAACACTACTAAAGACGCTTTAAACAACAACAACAACAACATCAACAATAAAATGGTTTTAATGAAATTTATAACAGAAAACCAGCGGGGAAAAGGTTGACATACTCTGAGGGGCACAAAAAAAACTTGAAATAAAATTGTGATGCACTTAGTGGATAACAGCAACGTGGTGTAGGAAAACCAGGGGCAGTGGAGTGGGGGGTTGATAAGAGGGATTAAATACCAATCGACAGCCAAAACAACAATAACATCGACATTAAAAATGCCATTAATTGAAGAATTAACACAAGATGATGACGTTGTAAACATAATTGATGCAGATGACTCTCTGTACCCCTACCCTTGCTGCTATGACATAAATAGTTTTTTTTTTTTTACAAAAATTCCCCCCCTATCTCAAATACCGATGGAATCCCATATAGAGCTGCACACTATTTCCATATGGTAAACCACACACATGTCAGATACCACAAAAACGTTACGCTCTCAGCGCAATTGCAAGCAGAAGTTGAAACTACAGCACACAGCAATAAATATACAACAACCAAAGCCAGCAGCAGCATCTTACTCCATCGCACAAAGTACAATGAAAAACTCTTGACGCTGATGCCATTCAAACATATGCATATGTTTCGACCAGCATTATCTTCGTCATCATCAGCCATGGTGGTGTTTCTTAGTGATGTTATTGTTATTGCTGGCGTTGGTGGTGGTGATGGCTTCTGATTCCCTCCGAGGGGAGAAATGAGGGGGAGACCACATCCAACATATAACCAAACAATAAGAATCAAACTACAAGAAAAACAAAAAACAACACCGTATAGTGTAATGGAAACCTAAAAATACAGACCTCCACTTAAGTGAAAGAAAATTTAAAAAGATAAATCAAAATATATAAGAAGAAATCTTTAGAAAGTTTTTTTATTCGACAGAAATTCAAAATGAAACGAAAAAACTTTTAAAACATCTTAAGAAATATGGCAGCATTTTATCAAAAAGAATATAAGAACATTAATTGATTACATAAAATTTTGAATAATTCCTCTTAGTCGTGAAGAAAACGTTGAGAGCAATGACGTTATGTATGTATGTGTGTGTGTCTCCCCCACTAACATACAGTGGGCCATGACAGAGACGACATAAAGTTTATAAATATATAAGAAGAAAATTAAATAATTGGAACAAAGGTCATTGAGCTAATGCTGTTGGCTGAAGTTACCAAGTAAAATTTGGTTGCTGGGCAGTGACGGGCGGGGGGAGTAGAATAAAAACATGTGTCAAAGGGTTAAAGTACAGAGGGCATTAGAAGGCAAAGTGTGTGATGTAACCCTCCAAACGGTCAGGGAAATATCCTGACAAAATTTGATAGCAATCGATTAAACCGTATAGAAGCTTATAAGTAACACACAGCCTTACATCTATATAGAATATGTCTGTGTGTTGCTTATAAACTTCAATACCACCTCAACGATCGCTATGAAATTTTATCAGGTTATTTCCCGGACCGATTGGAAGGTTTACTTAAGAAATTTATGAACAAAACTTAATTCGTTATGACTTGAGACCATCGATATATGTTCCTAGCACTAAGCTCTACTTCACATTCTCGCATAGTAAAAAAAAACTATTCTAAAAACTTTACCTGCCACATAGGTAAGACATTGATAAAGTTTCCTTTTAATTTAATAAGTTAAATAGGAACTCATAAGTAACATACAGACTTACATGTATATAGAATATGTCTGTGTGTTGCCTATAAACTCCTTTACCGCATAATCAAATGCTATGAAATTTTGTTAGGTCATTCCCCGGGCAGTTTGGGTGATTTACATAAGAAATTTATAAACAAAACTTAATTCGTTATGACTTAAGACCATCAATATATTTTTCCAACACAAAACTCTAAATAACCCTTTGGCATAGTAACAAAACTATCCTAAAAACTTTACCTGCCATATAGAAAAGATGTTGATAAAGTTTCCTTTTAATTGAAGAAACGGTACAGGAGCCTATGAGTAACACACAGACTTACACATATATAGAATATGTCTGTGTGTTTCCTATAAAATCCTACACCGCTTAAACGATCACTATGAAATTTTGTCAGGCTATTTCTCGGACCATTTGGAGGGTTTACTTAAGAAACTTATAAACAAAACTTAATTTGTTATGACTTAAGTTGAACTTAATTTGTTATGACTTAAGTTCAACGATCTATTTTCCTAACACTAAACTCTACTTAACACTCTCGCATAGTAACTAAACTACTTGAAAACTTTACCTGTCATATAGGGAATATTGCTGATAAAGTTTTCTTTTAATTGAAAAGGAGCTTATAAGTAACACACAGACTTATATATATATAGCGTATGTCTGTGTGTTGCCTATAAACTCCTATACCGCCTCAACAATCGCTTTATTAATTATTAATTTATAAACAAAACATAATTTATTGTGCCAGTACAATATTTTCAGTCAGGTCAACTGACTGCTAAATACCCTCACCCTAGGCATGATATTGTTTAACTCTGGAGTTATTGAAATTAAACAATTTTTTAATGAAATTACTTATTAATTATTATTTGACTGCTTGTATGACATAAACGGTTAGAGATAGGACTTTAGTCGTATGGCCAGACAAGACATATAGTAAAACTGTACAAAATGATACCGCCAACAAATGTAAAAAGTTATACTTCAATATTTAGAACATATGGTAATTTTTTGAGAGGATACCTGAGAATTAAAGAAAAAGTCTCAAATTATTTCGCTCAACACTCTCAAAAAACACATTATTTCTAATGAGGGGTAAATCTAGGCAATCACGGACAGCCCAGCTGTAACAAGAATAGGGTCTTGAGTTCACGTCTCTGTGCAAGGACTATCCCACAAAATTAAAGTGCCAATGAGGCTTGTCATTGGCGATTGCTGGCGCTAGTAAATAACTAGTACGCACGTCATCGTCCAGTTTTACTTGGGCGGTTAAGAACATTAACCCCAGCTCACAAGAAGAACTTTAACGTATAGGAAACGACCTCTGTTCAATCCTCCGGGTGAGGACCATATAACCCCCCGGCAGATAGGGTAAATATGCAAAAAAAACGATGCGGGCCGGGTGCCTACCAACACTCCATTCTCCCTCAATAAGTCCTAGTTACCTAAGGCGACTTTTATTGGTTATAATGTGGAATTACGCATGCGCCTCTCGTAGATGAGGGTGCAGGATAAAGGGAGAAGCCAACTTGTTCTGCCAACCCCTAATGTTTTCACAGACAAGGTCATGTCATCTACAGGCACTGGTAAGCCTACTCTTGGACCTCTCTAAATTCAAGAAATCGTATGACCACGTACTGAAAAAGAGCAAGGCCTTCGTGTCTCTGTTTCCTTCCCGGAGCCCTTCCCCTCTCAGACAACAACGGAAATGCTGCAAAACCCTCTGCCAAGGAGGTTTTTGTCAGTACTCCTGGAACCTCCAACCACCGGAACCCTCTGCCTATTAGGCGTTCACTAGAAGCGTACCCGTTCTGATGTGGAATACCTCAAGAATATCTAGAGGAAGAAGCAGGGCATTATAGGTACTGACCCCACTCTTCAAGTGGCGGTTATTGATAGGGGTGATCGGGATGGTAGGATCACTCCGGATCATTGACTGCTGATTAAAGACAAGCTTATGGATGCAATGGTGGACAAGATGTGGAGAACGAACGAGATTAACTTTATATTCTAAGTCCACATGATATTTCACTTTAACTATATCCTGAAAAGCTCTTTGACTATATATAGTCTGAAAGACATGAGAATATAGTCTTGAAGTCAAGAGTTTTCTCAAGAGTTACAAAAATACATCACCAGCCTCAATATTTGAATAAAATTAGTAAATGCCAGAAGTTGTTCTTCCAGATCACAACAAAGATTCTTTCATCCCACTCTACTATATGTATTTTATTTCAAATTTAAAATAAAGCTTCTAAATGAATCACACTTTATATTGAATATTTTCTATCTTCTATGTATCTATCCCACTCCACTATGGCTGCATCATTCATTCTACCACCAGAAGTCACTAGTTATTACCCGGCATGTTTATATTTTTTCCAATATTTCCTATTCTTTCTGTGTGTGTTTTAGCAAATGATGACATAATTTTGTGAATTTTATATGCCATTGTTGTTGTTGTTGCTGTTGGTGGTGGTATTTTATCGTTTGATGGCTTAAGGACAACATCCTTGGAAGCCAGTAAGTGAGAGAAAGTAATAACAATAAAAAAAAAGTTATTCGATAGTGGTGTTTATCCTTTACTCATATTACTGCATACAATTGTTGTTGTTGTTTTAGAGTTGTTGGTGTTGTTTAGTCTATAGAGGATGTGAAAGTGGAACATGGGTGCAAAAGGATACATAAACACACACACACAGACATATACTACACACACTCACACACACAGACTCACATACACACTCGTAACTAAGGATGATGACGAAGCTGCCAGTGGAGATGGTGAAGGCGACCCGTGAGCGATTGTGATGACTAATAGTGAAAACCAAGGAATCGAAGAATGAATACAAAACGCAAGTGGGAATGCAAAATTATAAAAATTTAATAAATTAGGAAAAATTATAATAACATTATGAATTTTAAATATGCTATATTTGTGTAAAGATAAAATTATGTGTAGAATTTTTCGCCTTATAGTAAGTATTTAATAGAGTCACATTATCTACGCCTCAAATTTAACGTATATAAATTTGATGTGTTCCTAATTTCAATGAATGGAATTTTAATAAATTTTTAAAATTTGTAATACATAATGTTTTTGTGCCCCAATTTTCATAAACGAAAATTTTGTTTATACTGTTTAATTTATGTATTTTTTTAATTTTTAGATTTTTTTTGTATCATTTTCATAAACGCAAATTCTGTTTTTTATTTTTTATTCAATTTCTTGAATCTTTTTTCATAAAAGCAAATTTTTTAATTTTTTTTATATATTTTCAGTTTTTTTTTCTTTAATGTTATTGTATTTTTTTCGTGTTTCTCATTTTACCTGTGAAAGAGCTGAACATTTTGCTGCTGTTTTTGTTGTTTTAGATTTGGTTTCAGGAAAATTTCTTTAGCGATTTTTGTTCAAATTTTTGAGATAAAATTCTCTTTTGATTTTTGTTTTTTTTTTTTAATTTATCTGAAAAGAATAAAATTTAATTTATTTGTTGTTTTAGCGACTTTTTGAGTTTTCTTTCGATTTTCCACTTTTGTGATGAAAAATATGTTAACTTTTGTTTTAAAATAAGTTTTTTTCAATTAAATTCAATTTTGTTTTACTTTGTGGATATCCTCACTGTGGTACACAACCGTTCACAACGTAAACACGTATAACATTGAAATCGCTTTTCATCATCAGCCACAGAGTTTGTGGTCTAATTGTTATAATCTCACTCAAACTCTAAGAAATGAGTATTTTTTTGTTGTGGACTGACTGCTCTTGGGGTATGCAACATAAACGTGTTCTTGTATGCTGGTGGGCTCATGCTCATGTTGTTGAAGTTGGGGCTTGCCGACGCGAACACTTGTTGAGTTCGTTTGAGTGGTAATGAAGAGTACTGGTATAAGGCGAGAGAGTAATGCGAGATACTGCGAGACATCGAGAATTGCTGCACAGCAAAGAAAGTGTTTTACATTAAGTTTAATAAAAAAAGTAATAATAAAAAATATAAAAATATAAAAATATAAAAATATAAAAATATAAAAATATAAAAATATAAAAATATTAAAATATTAAAATATAAAAATATAAAAATATTAAAATATAAAAATATTAAAATATAAAAATATAAAAATATAAAACTATAAAACTATAAAAATATAAAAATACAAAAATATAAAAATACTGGAGCTGGAGCCAGGAATTGAACCTGGGATCTCCCGCAAGGAATTCGCGTCTTCTAACCATCATGCCACTTCCGGTCCCATTTAATGCAGGAAATTGTAAAACGCAATAAAGGAGACAAGTTGGACTCTCAGTAAGTTAAGAAGTATTTAGTTTAAAGAGTACTGAAAATCTACTAGTATTAAAATTTATCAAAATGAAGTTATATAATTGCAAATAGGCAGAATAGCCAATAACCTTCTGGTACCTCTCATACAAAATGACCTATTTTAAATGATCCCCCACTCTCGCTACTAACGTCTGATCGCATAGCGGTAAATCAAGAATGAAATATCAAAGCACGCTTTGATGAAGTCAAAAAAAATTCTTGACATTTATTCTTATGTTTAATTTATTGGGTGCAATATTTAATGCTGTCGACGTTACCACATGGTAACAGTCGTCACTAATAGGTTAAGGGAAGAAAGCATTTTAACGCTAATAAGAACTTTTTCCCAACGGTGCGTAGAAAGCATCCTCGAATCGCACAACATGCCAGCATAATACACACACGAGCCCTTGCCTCTGCAACTCTTAAATAAAAACCTATTGGCAATAATAAGTAATTGCCAATAGAACTGATCTTAAACCGAACTAGGATAATTTAAAAATATATTTCTCTTATAACTTCCAAACGAGAGATAGCAGGATATTTAAACTTCTTCGGATTACAAATGGCCGGAGTGGTACATTTCTATGGTAGGCACCAGGAGTCTTTATCGTATTATAGTTGAACAAAATACAGAATTTGGACACGATCGTGTCGAGTGTATTGATGTTATTACTCGGTTTCTAAAGTAGGCGGAATGGTACATTTTTATGGGAGATACCAGAAGGGGCGTGGTTAGACTCTCAATTTAATCTCCTTAATATTATCCTGTTTTAGCTTAACAAAAAAAAGAAATTGGGCACGATCGCCTTGGGTGAATTAATATTATTACCCGATTTCTAAAGTGAGCGGTACTAGATAAGTGTGGGAGGTACCAAAAGGGGTGTGGCTGGACTTTTGATTTTTACACCAAAACTTTATTCTGTTGCAGCTTAAAAAAATGGAATTCAGGCACGATCGTATTGGGTATATGGATAATATTACTCAATTTCTAAAGTGGGCGGAATGGTACATTTGAATGGGATTTACCAAAAGGGACGTGGCCATATGCAATCCCGTAAATAGTTTTGAGAAAATATTAACCCATGCTAAGTTTCAAAACAATCTTTCGAAAGTTATCGTGCGTACCAGTCGGACAGACAGACAGACGGACATGGCCCAAACGACTTAAAAAGTCATGAATCGAATTTTGTTTACAGAAACCTAGGGTCTAAAGTGACTCCTTTTATGTGTTACACATTTAGTTCATATCAAATGATATATACCCTCCTGCCCGTAGGATAAGGGTGTAATTAGATAAAAAACCAGATAACCGAAATATTTGCCACACCCCTCCCGGTACCTCCCATACAATTGACTTAATTCACCGTCATATTTCCACATGCATATCTTTTTGTAGTAAGTACAATGAATTCAGTCAAATTTTCCCAAGGAAAATTCTTATAAAAGTGTGACTTAGAAATGAATACGTGCTATATTGGCCGACCCCTTCTGGTACCTTTCATACAAAATTACCTATTTTTGGAAAAATTTTAGTTCACCCATAACATCAAAACGGACAACTGGAAGACACTTGAATTTGTTCCTCAGAAAATCAAAACTTTTGCCACACCACATCTTATACCTCCCATTAGGGTGTTCCTTATATGGGATTTTTGGGAATTTCGTTCAAAAAAAGTTGTTAGTAGCGAAGTTGGACATCGAGCTCCACCTTCCATTTGTTATTTACAAAATTACGAATATGTTGTGCGAAATTTCGCTTTAATATTTTGACGTTAGAGTTTGCCGCAAAGAGGTCAAAGTACGATTTTTGTGTTAAAATCAGTTTATCGCCGCTGAATAATTTCCTGTTTTAGATAGGTGAACTAGTAATATGCCGTTGAATAGGTGAAGTAACAAAACTGCGTCACAATTTTTTTTTACAGTGGTTTCAAGTTTGATTTTTTTGATCAAAAGTCGATTCAAAGAATATGAAAAATCATCTATAAAAATAAATTTAGGGTATTTCATGTCTTGGGAGACCTATACTAAAACAATCAGGGGAATATTTTCTCGGAACATTTTAACCCTCTAGCACCCACCCATACGGGACATATTTGACCCAATTTTGAAAAACTGTTTACAAGTCGACTTTGGACGGAGGTCAAGGCTTAGAATCTGCGATAGAAATATTCTCCGGAAAATTTCACTAAGAGTCACCGAAGACAAATAGCTTCTATGAGTCAAAGGTTCCAAAATAAATTCAAAATGAAATGTTAATGGAACGTTAAAAAATTTATTTTTGAGCAAACAGTGCAACACACTTTTTCGGGAGTGAACAAAACCATTAGCAAACAGTAGCATTTAACCTTAGCAACAAAACCGTAAACTCCATTTTGCTCGACTACGTCACAAATTTGTTTTTACACAGGTTTGAAGTTTGATTTTTTTCGGTAAAAAGTCGAATCAAAGAATTTGAATAATTACGTGTAAAAATACATTTGGGATAGTTCATGTCTTCGGTGATATACATTCAAATTTTCAGGGGAATATTTCATCAGAACATTTTAACCCTCCATCTGCCACCCAGGCTTAACATTTTAAAAAATTTTACTTTTAAGCTGTTTTATCATCCTAAGATGTTCCATACGGACGGGAGCTAGAGGGTTCAAATGTTCTGATGAAATATTCCCCCGAAAATTTGAATGTATATCTCCAAAGACATGGACTATCCCAAATGTATTTTTACACGTGATTATTCAAATTCTTTGATTCGACTTTTTACCAAAAAAAATCAAACTTCAAACCTTTGTAAAAACAAATTTGTGACGTAGTCAAGCAAAATGGAGTTTAGGGTTTTGTTACTGAGGCCAAATGCTACCATTTGATATTAGTTTGGTTCACTCCCGAAAAAGCTTGTAGCACTCTTTGCTTAAAAGTAGCCTTCTTAACATTTAATTTTGATTTTATTTTATAACCTTTGACACGTTGCGGTTATTTGTCTTCGGTTACTCTTAGTGACATTTTCCGGGGAATATTTATATCGAAGATTTTAAGCCTTGACCTCCCTCCAAAGTTGACATCTAAACAGTTTTTCAAAATTGGGCCAAAAATGTCCCATACGGGTGGGAGCTAGAGGGTTAAAATGTTCCGAGGAAATAATTCCCTGAATGTTTTAGTATAGGTCTCCGTAGACATGAAGTACCCCAAATGTACTTTTATAGATGATTTTTTGTATTCCTTGAATCGAATTTTGACCAAAAAATTCAAACTTCAAACCACTGTAAAAAAATTTGTGACGTAGTGGAGCAAAATGGAGTTTAGGGTTTTGTTACTGAGGTCAAATGCTATCGTTTGGTATTGGTTTGGTTCACCCCCGAGTCAATGACCCTCAAATTGTGTCATAGTGTAATAAATCATAAGTAATTTCATTTAAAAATCGGTTAATTTCAATAACTCAAAAGTTCAACAATATTATACCTAAGGTGAGGGTATTTATCAGTCAGGTCATCTGACACAAATTTTTGTACTGGTTTTATATTCATATTACATCTGTGTCCCTCAATCTTCTCTGGGTTGTTTCCATTACCACTCTCTCAATTGTTTTGTTCTCTTTTTGCCATAAACATCATTACCACTCAAGAGAACGCAAAACATTCAGTGAAATTTGTTTCGAAAAAAAAAACTTTTCATCACCAATTGTAATAAATTAAACACGCAGATATGCATATGGCGAACTAACAATAACATCGACAAAATGCTAAAACGTGATAGATGAAAATTTTTTAAAAACGCTTACAACAATTTTTAACAATAGCAAAAGAGGTGATGTGAGTCATTTTGAAAATTATGACACCGGCACAAATAAAACACAGCAAACACAGCAACATCAACACAAAATATTTTTGTATAAAACAACTGAAGAACGAACATAGCAGAACCGAATAAAACAAAACAACAAAAAGTTGTTAGAATATTGCGCAGTTTGGAATTGAACATGAAACTCAAATCTCAAACTGGTTTATACGATGCCCAAAGAGTAACACAACGGCAGCAACGACAGCAACAATGATACCAATTGTAATATCAAAAAACAAGAACAATAGTATAACTACAACAGCAACAACAACAATTTCCTGCATACCAGAATGAAATTATAATAACAAAAACAACAGCGACCGACGAGTGCCGACCAACCGACAGCAACAATGCAATATAACTGGTGATGAAGGTGGAACTCCAGACTCACAGTCCGTGACATCACGCGGAGTGGGAGGCTGTCGTAGAGTACAAGTTCTTTACATATTGACCCAATTTAAATTTGACTTGTGTACAAATTTCGCTAACATACTGCAGTCGTTTATTTTTTTTTGTCCAGGCAAAATGTTTAATGAATTCCAAAGAACTGGCAAAAAAAAAGATATTTTTCTTTTGTTTGATGACAAAAAATAAAAACGGAGAAAATTCAAATTTAACGTGTTTTTATACAAAGCTGAATTAGGGTTGCCAACTGCGAAGAAAACAAATATATTCGGTACCAAGGTAAAAGTCTCTAATTAATTTGCACAAAAATCTCAAAAGAAATCACACCTTCATTGGGTGTGATAAACCGGTAGGTTTCTTAGGTATCACCTAAAAATACAAAAATATATTTTTTTAAAAAATTATTGGAAAATTTTGACATTCACTAAATTGACTTATTTGTGTAGGAGGCCTCTTACGTTGTGCAAAATTTGACTAAATTTAGTGTACTTACAAAAAAGATAAGCATATAGAATTATAAGAGCAATTACGGTCATTTGTACGGAAGGTACCAGAAGGGGTCAGCCTATATGTCCATATTCATTCCTTAGTCAAACCCTTACGGTGAATTTGGACATTTGTATGGGAAGTAAGGAAATTTTTTCGGTTTTTTTTTGAGATTTTTTTCAAACCGATCAAATTTAAATAATCTGGAGTTTTCCTTTCGAAAGTTTAGTTAAAATTTAAATTTTCCAAAAAATTTTTTTTGGCAAAACTGCAAAATATGGGGCGGGAGCCCTAAAAAACAAAATATGCCACTCCCACCAAATACGCCCTAAAACACGAAAATCAAGGTAAAAGTTGGCGCTAAGGCCCACGGGGCCCCTTGGGTTCTATGATAACTCCCCATGTGTGGGTACTTACTTACTTAGATGGTACTTCTATGCAATCCCAGTGTATTATATACCGCACGTAGAAAAATATTATAAGCGCCTCGATCTTCTGCGCTTCTTCTCCAGTTAGTCACACCGAGTTCTGTAAGGTTCTCAGTAATCTGGTCTTTCCAACGGATTTTCGGTCGCCATCTTCTGCGCCGTCTATCGAGTTCATTGTCGAAGACTTTTCGAGCTGGAGCATTTTCGTCCATGCGTACAACATGACCTAGCCAACGCAACCGTTGCACCTTAATGCGTTTGACCACGTCAATGCAAGTGTACAGCTCGTACAGCTCATGATTCATATGACGCCGATACTCTCCGTTAACGATGATGGGCCCATATATTTTACGGAGTATTTTTCTCTCGAATACCGCCAGAACCGAATCATCCGCTTGTGTCATAACCCAGGATTCTGAGCCATACATTAGGACAGGTAGAACCAGTATCTGGTATAGCTGGAGTTTTGTTCGTAGAGAGAGGGCTCTGTCATTGAATCGCTTGCTTAGTCCGTAGTAGCATTTATTTGCAAGCAGGATTCTTCTCCGGATTTCTAGGCTGACATTATTTTCTTTGTTGATGGCGGAGCCTAGGTAGACAAAATTATCTACCACCTCGAAATTATAGTTGTCAACGTTCACGCAGTTTTCCAAACGAGTAGATTCTGTTCGTTGAAACTAATAACTTCGTTTTGTCCTCGTTCACCGTTAGGCCCATTTTCGCTGATTCCTTCTGTATACCTGAGAAGGCTGCAGTCACATCCCGCAGTTTTCGACCGATGATGTCTACGTCATCAGCGTACGCGAGTAGCATGTGGCTTTTGTTGAATATAGTGCCACGCGTGTTTACTGCAGCTTTTCTCATTATCATCTCCATCACAATGTTGAAGAGATCGCACGATAGGCCGTCGCCTTGTTTTAGGCCTCGTATGGTATAGAATTGCTCCGTGAGGTCCTTGCCAATCTTCTGAAGACTTCGTGTCAGTCAGCGTCATTCCGCAAAGACGTATCAGCTTCGCTGGAATACCAAACTCAGCCATGGCTTCATGTAATTTCTGCCGTATCGGGCTGTCGAAGGCAGCTTTATAGTCGACAAAAAGATGGTACGTGTCGATCTGTTTCTCTTGGGTCTTTTCCAGGATTTGCCGAAGTGTGAAAATCTGGTCAGTTGTTGATTTTCCAGGTCTAAAGCCACACTGATAAGGCCCGATCAGGTTGGATAACACTGGCTTTAGTCTTTCACATAGCACACTCGACAGGACCTTATATGCGATGGGTAAAAGGCTGATCCCGCGGTAGTTGGAGCACACACTTGGATCACCATTTTTCAGCACAGGACATAATACGCTTACATTCCAATCGTCGGGCATGCACTCTTTAAGCCAAACCGTGCGGAGAAGCTGGTGCATGCTCGTTATCAGCTCCTCGCCACCGGACTTGAAGAGCACTGCGGGCAGACCGTCGGCACCGGCTGCTTTGTTGTTTTTCAGCCGCGATATTGCTCTTCTTACCTCGGCTTGACTTGGTGGTGGGCAATCTAAGCCGTCGTCGACAATTGGCATGATAACTTCACGTGCGCTGCCTTCTGGAACTAGCAGTTGCTGGAAGTGTTCTATCCATATGTGCAGCACACTTTGCGTATCCGTGACCAGATTTCCATCACTGTCCTTACAGGTGGGGAGGCCATTTCCGTATCCATTTGCTCTTACTTTCTGGTAAACTTTTCGGGCCTCACCTCTATCCCTGTATCGCTCTATAACCTCGTTCTCCCGTTCCTTCATCTGACGTTTTTTTCGCCTAAATAGCTGCCTCGCCCGTTTTGTTTTCTCCTTATGCCGTTCCCTAACAGCACGGGTTACAATTGGCTGTAGCTAGGGTGTTCAAAACCGAAACCGAAAAACCGTAAACCGGGTTTTTTATTTAAAACCGTATGCCGGTTTTTGCAAAAATGCCATTTTCGAATAACCGTTTTAACCGAGTTTTTTCCTTCGGGTACTCGGTTTTTATACCATCACCCTTAGGGATGAGGGTATATATCATTTGATACGAAAAAAAGTGTAACGCATTAAAGGAGACGAGTTAGACTCCAAGTATCTTAAGACCAAATTCGTTTCAGAACCTTTTAAGAAGAATGAGCTATGTCCGTCTGTCTGGCTGGCTGGCTGGATGGCTGGTCAGCAGGATAACTCGAGTAAACCCTAACGGATCGGTATGAAAATTTACCAGTATTAATATTTTTCGAAACGAACTTATGGGATTGTAAATGGGCAGACCCACCCCTTCTGGTACCTCCCATACAAAATTACCTATTTTTGGATAATTAATATTTCTTCCATAACTGTCAAACAGACCATCGGAGGATATCTAAATTTGGTCAGATTATTTATCTTGCAATAGTTGACAAACCCTAATAAAGCCGAAATCTTTGCCACACCCCTTCTGGTACCTCCCATACAAATTACCGAATTGACCCTTATAGTTTTACATACATATCTTTTTTGTAAGTAAACTGAGATCACTTAAATTTTGCCTATGATGTTCGCTTATGAAAGTTAAACTCATGTATGAATATGGACTATATCGGTTCACGGCTTCTGGTACCTCCCATACAAAATAACCTATTTTCGGAAAATTAATATTTCACCCATAACTTCCAAAAGGACACTTGGGGGGTTATGAAAATTGGTCGATAAATTAATGTTGTGATAGGAGGCGAAACCTCAGAGAGCCTAACTATTTGACACACCCCTTCTGGTACCTCCCATATAAATGACCGAATTGACCCTTATAGTTTTATATACATATCTTTTTTGTAAGTAAACTGAGATCACTCAAATTTTGCGTATGAAGTGCGCTTATGAAAATTAGACTCAGGAATGAACATGGACTATATCGATTCACGCCTTCCGGTACCTCCCATACAAAATTACCTATTTTTGGAACATTAATATTTCCCCATAACTTCCAAACCGGCACCTGGGGTACAATCAGATTCAGTCAGTTAATTTATCTTGTAATAGGAGGCATAACCTCAAAAAACCTAATTATTTGACACACCCCTTCTGGTACCTACCATACAAATGACCGAATTTACCCCCATAGGATTACATACATATCTTTTTTACAAGTACACTGAATTCAGTCAAAATTTGCGTACGTTGTATGCTCTTGAAAATTTGACTCTTGAATGAATAGGGAATTTATCGGTTGACCTCTTCTGGTACCTCCCATACAATTTGACATATTTTTGGAAATTGAACGTTAGTTTACAAAAAAACTTCGGACACTTTGAGCTGCCCCTAACGGTACCTCGTAAACAAATAAGTCAAACTTTTACGGTTTTGCTACATGTCTTTAGACCATTGGTATTATGTTCCGATATTCTTAGCTACAACCGTTTACGCTCCAAAGCAAGCATATACCTAATAATACATAAGTAATTTTAATTACAAATCAGTTAATTTCAACAACTCAAGACTTACACAATATCTTACAGTGGGTGATGGTATTTATCAGTCAGTTTATCTGACTGAAATTTCTATACTGGTTTAAATTCAGTTTAATAAACATTTTATAAATGAAACAAAAGTTGACAATTTTTAATAAGAATTAGGAATTCAGATTTAAAACATTTTTATAAAGTGTTTTTAAAAATAATTTTAATTTTGTAAAACATGGATTTTATTTAACAATATTTGGAATAGATATTTATTATATTATACGATTTGTTAAACGTTACACAAGAATTTGCAATATTTAAACTTTTTACTGTAAAAACAAAAATTTAATTGAAAATTTATTTAGAAAATCTTTTTACATTTTGTAAACGAGAATGTTATTAGAAACTTTGTAAAATTTAAAAAATCAATTTCAAATTAATTTAGAAAAATGTTTTTACATTTTATAATCTATAATGCTTTTAAAAGCTTTTTAAAGTTTTAAAATGGAATTTGAAATTAATTTAGAATATTTTTTTTACTTTTTTTAATGTTTAAACAATTTTTTATTTACAAAATGTTTTTACATATTTCATTAACAAAATGTAAAAGTTTTTTTAAAGTTAGTTTGAAATTCATTTTTAAAATTTTACAAAGTTTTTTAAAAGCATTATCGTTTATAAACCGTAAAAAGTTTTTTCTAAATTACTTTGAAATAGTGGAAGTCGAAAAATCTTACGAGCTCATTGAACGTGTCTCAAATCATCGCAAAATTGCGGAAACATTTTAATTCATTTAACAAGTCGAGCAAAAAACAAAGAAAATGCAGAGCTATGTTTTCCAGGAGCACTATAAAGAACTAAGGCTCATTGTCGATGTGAAACACCGGTGGAGCTGCTTATCTGCAATGGGGATACTCCATTCAGCTCAAAAGAAATAACAATTTTGAGAGACTTAAGATCAGCGTCTCAGCCTTTAGCGCTCGCAATTAAAAGACTATCAAATGATTCAGCGACTCTTATCGTAGCTGAAGGAATATATGCGTTAATACTGAAACAGCTCAAAAGTATGGACTCCGCATTTGTTTGGGAGCTGCGAGACAAAATTAAAGCAAGATTTAATTATATATCTTAGCTCCGGATAATATCTTACAAGCTCATCCTGTGTAAAGTATTCTAAAAAGGAGGAAACGGAGGAAAAAAAGACTTTATTCTGCAATTTACCCAAACAACGGCACAGTCTAGTAACTGTTCAGATTATGAGATGGGGGAATCCCCTAAGGGTAGTCTTTGCAACGATTTATACAGAACGATGAAAAACATCCAAAATCCACCAGTGAAAACAAAAAGCAATGACACAAGCCTATATGATGATTTCAACTATTTCGATAGATTTAATAAAACGACAGAAAAGATCAACATCCTTCTAAACGCGCTTTTGTCAATGAATCTTACTTCCACAATTAGTGAGCGCATGGTTTTCTGTATCAAGCTTTATAAAAACTAAACAGAAGAATATACTTAAAATTGAACACTTAAATTGCATACTATTTCTCAAATACTATTTTAATAAATAAAAATAAAAATATTCCAAAAATACTACTTTAAAAAATAAAATGAGAAGTAAAAACACAAAATAAAACAGCATATTTCTTGTTTTTTGTAAATAAATGCATATTTTTAAACCAATTTTTTTTATATTTTCAACTTTTTAGGAAAACCCGAAAAAACCGGTTAAACCGGTTTTCTTTCAAATGCTGTATTCGAAATCCGATTTTTCTAAAAAATCAATTTTTCGAATAACTCGGAAACCGGTTTTTTAAAAAAAGGAGGTATTTGAACACTCTAGCTGTAGCGTTGCCGTATAAGCAGCATCCTGTTCCTCAGACGCTATGCACGGTTGTTGCGGCGGTTGCCATGGAATGCGCAATATGCTGCCACTGTGTATCGGGAACGTCAGAAGTAGAGGCGTTGTGTCGTAAAAGTTGGGAGAGCTGGTTGGAGTAGGCAGTAGCTATCTCTGGGGTTTGCAGCTTCGCGATGTCCAGCTTTCTTTGAGTTTGGTTACGTGCGTTTTTCGCTCTGCTCAATCTTGTGCCAAACTTGGCTGCAACCAGGTAATGATCCGAGCCAATATTAGCACCACGGATCACACGCACGTCCATGACACTAGATGCGTGCCTGCCATCAATTACCACATGATCAATTTGATTTTTGGTGTTTTGATCAGGGGATAGCCAAGTTGCCTTGTGGATATCTTTGTGCTGGAATCTGGTTCCACTCACTACCATGTTCCTTCCCGCTGCGAAGCGGGATGTAAAAATATTTCGTCCGGATGCGAATGGTGGCTATTCGGTCACTTACAGGGTTTCATGATATTCTTGATTTTAAAATTTTGTTTCTATATCTTAAGTAGTCTTCATTTTATACCATTTTTTTCTTTCTTGTAAACATATGAAAACTTATTTTATGTTATCTTGCATTTTAGTTGACGATATACTCGCATCCCTGAGGGTAAGCGTAAAAAAAAGTCTCTTAATTTATTTATAGCAATATTATTATGATATTATTTATATATTTATCATTTTTTCAAACAAAAACTCCTTGGCAACCCTTTCATTATATCGTTTGAGTGTTATTCCACCATATCTCTTTCAAACCTCCCAAAAGTATGCTTTGAATTTGTTCACAAAATATTTATCTTTAGCTTATCATTTATTTTGTGTATTTTAAATGCTACTTAACATTTTATGTTATTATTGATATGTAATTCTATTGTTTCTGTTAATCCCCTCTACTTAACACAATAGTCTTTCCTCTGTTGACGTATAACAGCCTCCAGTTTGAGGCAACGCTCTCTAAGACTGCCGTTTTCTTTCTGCAAGATATCAATGGTGGCATCCTTCTTCTCAATGGCTTGTTGGACTCTGTAGGGGGGAAAAAATGTGTTAAAAGGAAAAATATATACAAATTTGGTAATGAAACCCGCTGCGGTACCTTTTATGTATCTTTTGTATTTCCTGATCGCGTTCCAGTTTCAAAGACTGAACCTCTGTTTGTATCTCATTGCGTAGATTTTCACGCAATTGATCACGTTCCATAAGGAATTCGGAGCACATCTGTTAAAAGAGTTTATAAAAATAAAATTAATTTAATTAAATACATACTTTTAGATAAATCCCTTAAAATTTATCAAATGAAGAGTTTCCAAGAAAAAAATGACTGACGCTTATATCTATAAAACGACTTGATAGTAATTCATAGGATATTACACATCGTCAATTAACTCGTAAAAAAATTAAATTCTCCGTTATATTAATAGCAATATTACATAAAGTTATATACCTTGTAATTTTATGAAAATAGTATTTTCATATATCTTGGACTTCACTTAATGTTAGATATAAGTTTTATTTGTATATTTACCTTTTTACTATGATTAAATTCAATTTGCAGCTGTTTTATTTCGGCCTGGAAATTACGCACTTGGGCATCCGATTCAGCCAACTTATTACGGGTGTCGGCATATTTTTCCCTCACCGACTTCTCAACACTTTCAAGTTCTTGCAGGTCCTTGTCGTATTTTTCTCTTAGACGGCTTTGCAAAATATAATAAATTTGAAATTTAAAAAAAAAATTAACAATTTCATTAAACAAATCTGTTCAATTTAAGCACCTTTTGTACTCACCTCATTTTATTTTCATATTCTTCGTTGTTCTTTAGGGCTTCCGCATCCATTCTCTGCACGATGGCATCAATTTGGCGATCTCTTTCGGTCCTATAGTGTTGACGTATTGAATTCTCTTTTTCCACCTGTTGCACTTTACAATTATTTTCGTATTCCTTTTTCCAAATTTCAAAATCAGCTTCATATTGTTTTTCGATAGTGTTTATACGATTTAGAAATTTCTCTTCCTGCTTGGACATCTTCTCCTGCAACTCAGATATAGTTTGTTCCAGTTCCGTTTCCTTTTCACGTTGCCATTCTAAACGTTTCGTTTGTAAATCGTTATCTTTAGTTTTGAGTTCGTTGTGCAATCGTTCTTTTTCGTTGGCAAAGTCATCGATGAGTTTTTGTTTCTGTTCGTCGAAGGAGTTGCGCTCTTCCTCCAGTTGGCGTTCGAATCTGAAGAGAGGACAGTATTTTGTTATGTTTATTTAAATTTTTATATTTTTATCCTGTTTGTTGTTTGTATGTTTGTTGCTCAATCACGCGTAAACGGCTGAACCGATTTTAATAAAATTTGACTTAGGCTATAATTTTTTCTAATTTTTGACCCCATGGGCGGTGTGTTCGTGGCAAAACTTTTTTTTTGAGCTAGGGACATAAAATTTGATACACAGATAGTACTCGAGAACACGAATATGAATATGCAGACAATATTTTAATTTTGGACCAGTGGGCGAAGGGGGTGTGGCAAAACATATTTTTAGAGCTAGGGAGATAAAATTGGATACACAAATAGTACTCGGCAACACGAACATCAATATACAGACGAAATTTTAATTTTGGATCAATGGGCGGAGTGGGCGTGGCAAAACATATTTTAGAGCTAGGAAGATACAATTTGAAACATATATAGTGCTTAGCTATACGAATATAAATATGCAGACGAAATTTTAATTTTTGACCTAACGGGCGGAGTGGGCGTGGCAAAACTTTTTTAGTGCTAGAGAGATAAAATTTGTTACCCAGATGGTACTCGACAACACAAATATGAATATGCAAACAAAATACTAATTTTCGATCAATGGGTGGGTTTAACGTAGCCAATTTGTATTTTAGCCCTAAAGGGACATTTTCTGACCAAATTTTTATTTGTAATCAGTGGGTAGAGGGCGTTGCAAAACTGTATTTTAGCTCTAAAAAGATAACATTTAAAACACATATAGTACTTCGTACTACAATTACAAATTTGCGAAGAAAATTTTATTTGTATTTTAGCCCCCGAGAGAAGCAATACAATAAATAGATAATATTATGCGCAACAATAACAAAAATTCAATCAGTGGGCGGAGGGGGCATGCTTAAATCGAATCTTAGCCCTAGAAAAATAAAATTTGGTACACATATAGTATAAAAATATTAATATTTTTATCCTAGAGACATGAAATTTTGTGTACAGATAGTACTCGATCAGCGGGCGGATGGTCATAGTGAAATATCACATTCGACACAATAAAACGTTGTTGATTGAACTGGTTTGGGAGTTACTTGGGGTAAGGAATTGTTTACCGAGAACATAAGATCAACGCTTTAAATTATCCCATTAAGAAAGCAAGCCAAAACTATTATTATCGAGTTAAAGAAACGTTGCCAAAGTATGTTTTAAAGTGGCATATGCACAGCTTTTATAACTGTGCTTGATATTTGTGTATAATATTAATTAAATTTTGTAATATAAGTGAATTATGCAATAGCGAAGCATTGCCGGGTCCACTAGTATTTTTATATTTTTCTAATTTTATATTTTTATATTTTTTTAATTTTATATTTTTATATTTTTACATTTTTATATTTTTATATTTTTATATTTTTATATTTTTATATTTTTATAATTTTATATTTTTATAATTTTATATGTTTATATATTTATAGTTTTATATTTTTGTGTATTTGTTTTTGTTAGTCAATCTTACAGTATATTATATTAATTTACGTTAGTGTATCGAAATGATACAACAAATTCGGCTCAAGATCAGAAAAGTGTTTTTTTATTTATTGTTTGATATTTTTGTTTGATTGTGAATGGTCAAATTCATAATGGTCAAATTTATATTTTTATATTTTTGTATTTTTATATTTTTATATTTTTATATTTTTATATTTTTATATTTTTATATTTTTATATTTTTATATTTTTATATTTTTATATTTTTATATTTTTATATTTTTATATTTTTATATTTTTATATTTTTATATTTTTATATTTTTATATTTTTATATTTTTATATATTTATATTTTTATATTTTTATATTTTTATATTTTTATATTTTTATATTTTTATATTTTTATATTTTTATATTTTTATATTTTTATATTTTTATATTTTTATATTTTTATATTTTTATATTTTTATATTTTTATATTTTTATATTTTTATATTTTTATATTTTTATATTTTTATATTTTTATATTTTTATATTTTTATATTTTTATATTTTTATACTTTTATATTCTTATATTTTTTATATTGTTGTATTTTTATATTTTTATTTATTTATATTTTTATATTTTTTATATTGTTATATTTTTATATTTTTATATCTTTATGTTTTTATATTTTTATATTTTTTATATTGTTATATTTTTATATTTTTATTTATTTATATTTTTATATATTTTATATTGTTATATTTTTATATGTTTATATCGTTATGTTTTTATGTTTTTATATTTTAATATTTTTATATTTTTATATTTTTATATTTTTATATTTTTATATTTTTATATTTTTATATTTTTATATTTTTATTTTTTTATATTTTTATATTTTTATATTTTTATATTTTTATATTTTTATATTTTTATATTTTTATATTTTTATATTTTTATATTTTTATATTTTTATATTTTTATATTTTTATATTTTTATATTTTTATATTTTTATATTTTTATATTTTTATATTTTTATATTTTTATATTTTTATATTTTTATATTTTTATATTTTTATATTTTTATATTTTTATATTTTTATATTTTTATATTTTTATATTTTTATATTTTTATATTTTTATATTTTTATATTTTTATATTTTTATATTTTTATATTTTTATATTTTTATATTTTTATATTTTTATATTTTAATATTTTTATATTTTTATATTTTTATATTTTTATATTTTTATATTTTTATATTTTTATATTTTTATATTTTTATATTTTTATATTTTTATATTTTTATATTTTTATATTTTTATATTTTTATATTTTTATATTTTTATATTTTTATATTTTTATATTTTTATATTTTTATATTTTTATATTTTTATATTTTTATATTTTTATATTTTTATATTTTTATATTTTTATATTTTTATATTTTTATATTTTTATATTTTTATATTTTTATATTTTTATATTTTTATATTTTTATATTTTTATATTTTTATATTTTTATATTTTTATATTTTTATATTTTTATATTTTTATATTTTTATATTTTTATATTTTTATATTTTTATATTTTTATATTTTTATATTTTTATATTTTTATATTTTTATATTTTTATATTTTTATATTTTTATATTTTTATATTTTTATATTTTTATATTTTTATATTTTTATATTTTTATATTTTTATATTTTTATATTTTTATATTTTTATATTTTTATATTTTTATATTTTTATATTTTTATATTTTTATATTTTTATATTTTTATATTTTTATATTTTTATATTTTTATATTTTTATATTTTTATATTTTTATATTTTTATATTTTTATATTTTTATATTTTTATATTTTTATATTTTTATATTTTTATATTTTTATATTTTTATATTTTTATATTTTTATATTTTTATATTTTTATATTTTTATATTTTTATATTTTTATATTTTTATATTTTTATATTTTTATATTTTTATATTTTTATATTTTTATATTTTTATATTTTTATATTTTTATATTTTTATATTTTTATATTTTTATATTTTTATATTTTTATATTTTTATATTTTTATATTTTTATATTTTTATATTTTTATATTTTTATATTTTTATATTTTTATATTTTTATATTTTAATATTTTAATATTTTTATATTTCTATATTATTATATTTTTATATTATTATATTTTTATATTTATTTATTATTATAATTTTATAATTTTTAATTATTTATTTTTATTTTGAATTTTAAATTTTTTATTTTTAGTTTCTAATTTTTAATTAATAATATTTTTTGTTATTTTTTTTACTAATTTTAATTAAAATTATTTAAATTTTAATTATAAATAGTATTTTATATTAGATTTTTTTCTTATTTTGTCACCGATTTACTTTCATTTTAGGTAAATTCCTCCTTCCTTCTTCTTTTTCGTCTATTTCTTGCTTACCTTTCTCTTATTGCATTTCTCTCTTTGCTGATGATCGTTTCTCTGTCCTGAGTACATGACTCTCTGATGCTATTCTCGATTTGTTCATGCTTCAAACGGGCCTCATCCAAAGCATCCAGCAACTGTTGTTGATGTGATCTCTTTAACTCTGTGATTTCCTTCTGATGATTACAATTCATTTTGTTGATCTCGGTCTCTAGGCCCTTAACAGTTAATTCCTGACATTGGAGATTTATACAAATTATTTACAGACTCTTCTTATTCCGTAGTAAAGACTCACCTTTATTTTCTTGGTATTCTCTCTCACCCAACGTTCTCGACGAATTTTCTCACCCGCCAATGTTGTCTCTTTGACTCGGGTTATTTCGGTTTCCAATTTATGCTCCCAAGCTTGATTTTGACTTTCCAGACGTCTGGTAAGAGCAGCCACTTTCTCACACAAGGAGCCCTTGTCTTTGAGTAGCTATTGGTAGAAGAGAAAAAAAATTGCGTACAAGGATGATTTACATGATCAGATTTGAGGCATTATCGTAGATAAAAATAATATATAGGTACCAACTCGCTACTAAAACTAACGTTCTATAGGCCGTTGGGAACTTTTTAGTTTTGTGGGGGAAAATGTGCGAGAAAAAGAACCATTATCCATAAGTCTGTTAAAGTAATGTGAAAAGAGGAAGGTTGAAAAGAAACCCCCCGCTTAGGCCTACTGACGAACTCATTCAATAATAGAGCCCAGAGTGAATTGCTGCCTCTTCTTATTCCTCTCAATAGCTTCTAAACCAGTGAGCGGCAGCTCAATACAACCATAAAAAGAGTTTGTGTTGGTGACTTGCTCTCTTGCCTCTCTTACTGTAGTGAAGAAAATTGTTCCATAGTTTTTTTAAAATCTAGGAAATAACTGATATATAATGTTGCCATGCGCGTGGCAACTCAAATTAAAATATATGAACTAATTTTTACCGAAAAAATGCAATTCTTTAATTGTCGTGCTAATAAAAAGCGTTGGCAAAACCGCGTCGGAAGAATGCTCAGGCGAGACTGAATGCATTTGTTGTTTTTTGTTCAATGTGTGAGCGAATGCGTGTGTCTCTCGCGCTCATGGGCTATCTTAAGCCGTCGACTGTTCTAAATAACTCCTTATCTGAACTTTCTGAACATTCCCTAGCTCCCTGTAAAATACATTATCTCTTGTACTTACCTGCTCGATAAAACCTTGATGTCTCTTCACGATGCCCTCATAGTGTTTCTTTTGTTCTTTCATACGATTCGCTGCATTAGCCTTCTCCGATCTAATGCTCTTTTGCTTTTCGGTGCGTACTTTCATTATATGTTCCTTGGACAGATGTACCGCATTGGCCAGTTCATTGGCTCTCAAGCTGAGAGCAATGACTCGTCGAGCTAACTGGTGATTGGGCAGCATTAATAAGTCGGATAGCCTAGAAGAGAAACACAAACTGAATTTATAGCATTTCACATGACTTTATATAGTATTTTCAAATTACTTGGGTACATCTTCGGCTATATCCGGTTCTACAACAAATTCCACTTCCGTTCTATTTGTATCTGGCATGGAACGACGAGTTTCCAGTAAAGTTTTCTCACAACTATCTTCTACGTTATCTAAATAACTTAAGATATCGCGATATTTATCCGGAGATTTGGGAAGCTCTACAGTTTCGGCTGGAGGATGGGGTGTGCCCCGGCTGGGTGTGGTGCTTAGTTTCAAATCCATTTCGGAGCCCACACGTTCGGCATAATTGTCTGGAAATAAGTTGAGGAATATTTTTCAAATATTTTCTTCTCTCTTTTTTACATTTTCTCACTTACCCTTCTTTTTATCCTCTTCGATTTCCTTGATGACCGACACTATCTCTTCATATGTCGAATCATCTTGTGACTGATCCAATGACTTGGCCGAATTCTTATCATCCTCTTCACCATCGGCATCCTCACCTTCACCCTCCTCGTCCTCCTCCATATCACCATCCAAAGCTGACATGGCATCTAAAGTTTCACGAGTGAATTTCTCAAATGAATCATCGAGAGAGGCATGTTTGGTCATCACAGGCTTGCTCTTCACATGAGAGTCCTCGTGCATGGACATCCATGAATCAATTTTATCCATATTGAATTCATGCAAATTGGAATCTTCACGTAGATTGCCATAGCTTTTGGCTTTTTTAATATTATTTTGGGTCAGTGGAGCTATAGCTGGCTTGGATTTCGTTTTGGCGTTAAGAGCATTATTCGAAGACATTAACGGTATCTTGGGTTCAGTTTCGGAATTCTTATTGGTTTCTTTTTTCTTAATAATGGAAGTTGTGGAGGCTGCTACCTTTAGATAGTTATTGATGACCGAGTCACTGGAGGTTTTCGCTCCCACCGCCGTATCCAGTTTGTTGTCCATTTTTAGGAGATCCTTTTTGGACACATCTGTTTTGTAAGAGTTCAGAGAGTTATTGCGCTCAGATATGTTATTGGGTTTTTCCAGGGAGGGCTCGGGGGTTTGAGAGGGATGCGAATATTTGGACAGGTAAGAAGGTAACTCGAAATTGTTGAGGTTACTGGATAGGTGTGGCCCTCCTTTGGACTTGCTATCATCTAACAGATTTTTTACCACGGAATTTTCCAACTGCTCTCCCACCGCATTTTTATAATCTCTTATAACCTGAGACTCTTCGGGCTCTTTGAGGTCCCTGGCTAGTTTTTGGGTGGCATTTTTATAATCTCTTAAAACCTGCAGCTCTTCTTGATCTTTGTCCTGTGCCTCACTCAACTTGTGAGAGGACGATGATGTCGGCTTTTCCATACTTGTCAGCTTGAAAGCTTCGCCGTCACTTGATTTAACCGGAGTTTCGTTAAAAGCTGCCGTGATATATTTACACGTAGGTGAGTTGCAGTAACACTTGGGACTCAGCGACTCCTGTAAACTACCCGACGAGGAGGATCTGGTGCTACAAGAACAATTTTCCGATGGACACTTGGGATACTCAAAAGTCTCGGCTATTATTTCCTCATTATTGCCAGAGGATCCAAAATGCACTGACTTTTTCAAACTCAACGAAGATAATTCTTTGTTTAATCCTGTTACCGCTGATTTGGTTTTGAAACTGTAATCCTCGGCTTTCACCGGTCCGGGGGCTGAGATATTCTCCGCAAGCTTTAGAGAATCTTCGTAATATGTCGCAGGATTCTCATAATCACTGGAATCGTTATCGCTGGCCAACTGTAGTTGAGGTTTGGAAAATGATACACGACCCGGTAGATCTGGCTTATCCGGTTTCAGCGCTCCCAAGATGTTAGCTGACGACGATGCGTGGTAAGAGTATAAATCGTCTTTGGTCTTGTCTTTGCTCGTGTGTTGCATAGATGTGGAGGAGACGGAGGCGGAAGAGATTTTGCGTGTAGGATTCCTTAAAGAGCTCATAAATCGTTCGTTGTTCAATGGTCGCTGTAGGTTGGAGTAACTTCCACTGCGTCGATAGGAACTTAAATCCGATTGGTTGTCGCCGCGACTAGAGGAGGCATCGCCATCACTGAGCGTTGTAACAGTAGAATCCTTGCAGAGCCAGGATCTTTTAATGGGTTCATCCAGCAGCAATTTTAATAAATTAGAGGACGACACAGACTGGAATTTTTTCTGTTGTTTCTTACTCAAATTGAGATTGGACAACACCGAGTCGGTGTTGGTGCTATAAGAGCCGCAAGGACTTTGAAAGTTGCGGCCAAACTTAGGATCGGCGGACTGAGGCCGAAAGTTAAACGGTGAGGTCTGATAACGTCTCTCTATAAAATTGGCCGAGTGAGGCCTGAGATGCACACGATGCGTTCTAGAGAGATTAGTTTGCGAGCTGAATTTCGGTTTAGGTTTTTGTCGTGTAGCCAAATTTATCTTTAAGAGAATAGGGAAAACTTTTGAATTTAATTACAATTAAGTTATCATCGTGCAACTCACCTGGGAACCTCTTAAACATAAATCCATACTAATCCAAATGAAATGAAATTCAAATGCTCAGTTATCCACATTTCCTTGTGCTTTCTTGGTGTACGATTACAACAATTCATAATTTATGAAATTTGTAATGAAACTTTTCCCAATACCATAAGTTTTTCTCTGTCCTACTTTGTGACAATCCAAAAAAAGGAAAAACGTCTTCCCACTTTTCTTTTATTTTTTGTTTTTCTTTTAGTATATTTTTGGCTTTGTCGCCGCTCTTGCCAGCCACGTCCATTCACTCGGACTTGCGTTCGCTTTATGTTTTGGCCATATGCCATACTCGGCTCGTATGGCGTCACCACTGCCAACAAACAATCGATTGAAAGGACACAATCGTCGTCCACGGAGAGGGTTGGGTTCATGAAGATGGTCAAGCAAGGTGCATTTCTTTAACAATGTAGTTGTTAACCATGAACATTGTTATTAAACACCCCCTCGATGTGAAGCACCCAACTGCAGTGAGTGGCGGTAAACCTACCCCATGTATAAACGCAGGTAAGGGTGGCGCGTTAGAACTGCTTAGGGTAGAGTACCACAAACACTTGTGTTAGGTTGCTAAGATCTTAGTGAACGACAGGTGTTTTAGTGTAAAGTAACTAAAATGTATACAAAGAGCAATGACCAAAGAGAGTAATTAAGAGAAAATATAAATATCAAAATATAAAAATTTTAAAATATATAAAAATATAAAGATATAAAAATAAAAAAATATAAAAATATGAAAAAATAAAATAATAAAAATATAAAAATATAAACATATAAAAATATAAAAATTTAAAAATATAAAAATATAAAAAATATAAAAATATAAATATATAAAAATATAAAAATATAAAAATATAAAAATATAAAAATATAAAAATATAAAAATATAAAAATATAAAAATAAAAAAATATAAAAATATCAAATAATATAAAAATATAAAAATATAAAAATATAAAAATATAAAACTATAAAAATATAAAAATATAAAAATATAAAAATATAAAAATATAAAAATATAAAAATATAAAAATATAAAAATATAAAAATATAAAAATATAAAAATATAAAAATATAAAATATATAAAAATAAAAATATTAAAATATAAAAATATAAAAACAAAAAATATAAAAATTTTAAAATATAAACATATAAAAATATAAAAATATAAAAATATAAAAATATAAAAATATAAAAATATAAAAATATAAAAATATAAAAATATAAAAATATAAAAATACTAGTGGGCCCGGCAATGCTTCGCTATTGCATATTAACTTGTATATATTTCACATTTAGGTCTACAAAGAACTTTGAAAGTAACTCCTTAACATTAAAGTTAACCAATTAAGTTTTATTGTTGTAAATGCTAATAAAAAGTTAATCAGCAAAGTCATATCTATAGTGCCGATATGTAGATTAAGTTTTTTCTGTATGTAGGGCGAAAAACCACTTCTTCCACAAATCGGAAACAGGCATTCCTCTAAAGATCAAAATTATTAATTTTGATCCGTAGTAGCGTGAACCATCTGTATACTAACTATCTCTTTGGGCATAAAAAACACTTTTGTGTTTTTGTGAAAATTCCTTTTGAAACTTCATGCCTTTAACCATTAAAATTTCTTTTGTCATGTCTTCTTCTCACACGGATCAAGAATATTCCGGAATACTTTTTTTGTATTGAACTCGTATTACAATTTTAAAGATAATTCGGTCACCAACGTTTGGCTTAACAAAGTAATGGTCTCACGCGCTGTATGGCATGTTACACCGTCGTATTGGAAACATTTCTCCTTCAAATAATGTGCCATGACATAATAAATAAAAAAAAATCAATTGATCGTTCATTGGCTCTAGCTCTTCTACCAGTTGGAATTTATATGAATGTAGGCCAAGATCTTTCCTCAGCATTTGCAAAGACCGAGTTGCTGAGAAAGACGTCGGTTCGATAAATTCGAGTCCTCTGTCACACTAATGTCTACAGCGTCGATGGCTTCTATTAGCTACTCAGATGGATTATTATATGCACCCACAACTTCACAAAGGGCTCCATAAGTATAGCGAACAATAAATTTGAAAATAAATTTGCAAGATTTGTAAACGTTGTTCTTGTTTAGTTTTTCAACGTGATTTTCCAAAGTATACTAATAGAAAGTCTATCACACTTCATTAGTATGACAGCTAGATTTAAACTTATAACTATCAGAGGTTCTATACGTCAAAAAAAAAGTTACATCATACCTAGGTTATTTACAAATGTTTGCTAATGTTACCTCTGACAAACTATAAAATTTAAATTGTGCCCCAATAAAACAAAAGGTGTTTTCTAGTATAACTACAATGAATATTGTTTTATTTTTCTATATGTATGATTTATTACCGATTCGCTCTCCTGAAAAGTAAATGAAAAGTAACCGGTGTACGGACCATTATTTGATACAGTTTAAAAATTTAACTATTGAAGTGCGTGGGCAGCGCCTCGGCACTTATTACTTATTAAGTACCAAATAGCCTGTTCATTAGGGCGGAACAATTTTATCGCGTCTAAAAAAACGTGGTAATCGTATACCAGTATCGAAATGTACGATGAATTCTTAGAAAATTTCTTAAGAAGCTATATGTCCACAATCAATTCCTAGTTCGCGCTGAGAAGCATGAAGATTTCAGGTTGAGATATATTTCTAGCAATTTTTCAGTTACGTCAGACCTACCATTACGATGTTTGGAGACCAAGACGAAGAGAATAGTATATTTTTGACATTGTTTTGGATCCCGCCCAATATTCTGAAAAATGATTTTTAAAAACTTAATTTCCGTAACTTTTTAACCAATACATGATATGCTTCTGTAATACCTCATTTAGTTTGCTGGGAAGTTAGTTTTACGCAGAAGGTCTCGCAAAATATATATCTGAAGTTTTCGGTTTGTGCTCATTTAAAAACCAAAAAAATTTCTATCTGAAATATTCATGCTTCCCAACGCGAGCTAGGAATTGATTTTAGACACAATGTTTTTGGTGACATTTTCTTACAATTCATCATAGATTCCGATTTTGGATACGATTTTTGCGAATAAAAAAATTGGCCCTCCTTACTATTCCTATCTCCAGGCGAACAGCAATATTCTGTGGAATTTTGACAGTTATTACTGTTTGTTTTAAAAGGGGTGTGGAACAGCCCACTTCCTCACTTACTGTAATTCATACTGCAACAACAACATATGTAACAAATCACATCTTCATACATCTGATAGTTCGTGATATATAGCCTTTTTATACCATCACCCTTAGGGATGAGGGTATATATCATTTGATACGAAAAAAAGTGTAACGCATTAAAGGAGACTAGTTAGACCCCAAGTATCTTAAGACCAAATTCGTTTCAGAACTTTTTAAGAAGAATGAGCTATGTCCGTCTGTCTGGCTGGCTGGCTGGCTGGCTGGATGGCTGGTCAGCAGGATAACTCGAGTAAACCTTAACGGATCGGTATGAAAATTTACCAGTATCAATATTTTTCAAAACGAACTTATGGGATTGTAAATGGTCTGAATAGCCCCACCCCTTCTGGTACCTCCCATACAAAATTACCTATTTTTGGAAAATTAATATTTCTTCCATAACATCCAAACGGACAACCGGAGGATGTTTGAATGTGGTCAGTTTATTTATCTTGCAAAAGTAGACAAACCCTAAAAAAACCGAAACCTGTGCCCCACCCATTCTGGTACCTCCCATACAAATGACCGAATTGACCCTTATAGTTTTACATACATATCTTTTTTGCAAGTAAACTTAGATCACTCAAATTTTGCGTATGATGTTTGCTTATAAATATTAGACTCAGGTATGAATATGGACTATATCGGTTCACGCCTTCTGGTACCTCCCATACAAAATGACCTATTTTTGGAAATTATATATTTCTCCAATAACTTCAAAACAGTCACTTGGGGGGTTATGAACATTGGTCGATAAATTAATGTTGTGATAGGAGGCGAAACCTCAGAGAGCATAACTATTTGGCACACCCCTTCTGGTACCTCCCATACAAATGACCGAATTGACCCTTATAGTTGTACATACATATCTTTTTTGTAAGTAAACTGAGATCACTCAAATTTTGCGTATGATGTTTGCTTATGAAAATTAGACTCAGGTATGAATATGGACTATATCAGTTCACGACTTCTGGTACCTCCCATACAAAATTACCTAATTTTGGAAAATTAATATTTCTCCTATAACTTCCAAACGGACTCTTGGGGGGTAATGAAAATTGGTCGATTAATTTATGTTATTATAGGAGGCAAAACCCTAGAAAACCTAACTATTTGACACACCCCTTCTGGTACCTCCCATACAAATGACCGAACTCACCCCCATAGTATTACAAACATATATTTTTTCTCAGTACACTGAATTCAGTCAAATTATGAGTAATTTGTACGCTTATGAAAATATGAATCAGGAGTGAATATGGACTATATCGGGTCACCCCTTCTGGTACCTCCCATACAAAATTACCTATTTTTGGAAAATTAATAATTCTCCCATAACTTCCAAATGGACATTTGAGGGGTAATGAAAATTTGTCGGTTAATTTATGTTATTACAGGAGGCAAAACCATAGAAAACCTAACTATTTGACACACCCCTTCTGGTACCTCCCACACAATGGACCGAACTCACCCCCATAGTATTACAAACATATCTTTTTTTGTAAGTGCACTAAATTCAGTCAAATTATTCGTAAGTTGTACGTATGAAAATTTGAGTTAGGAATGATTAAGGACTGTATCGGTTCACGTCTTGTGGTACCCCCTATCAAAATTAATTTTTTTTGAAAAATTAATATTTCTCACATAAATTCCAAACCGGTACCTATACCCCCTACACAAATAAGTAAAGTTTTGGACGATTTTGCACCACAAGCAGGGGAAAAAATATACCTATGTAATTTTATTTTAATTAAAAATCTATTCATTTCAATAACTCAAGACTTCAACAATATCTTATATTGGGTGATGGTATTTATCAGTCAGTTTACCTGACTGAAATTTCTGTACTGGTTTACTTTAAAGTTGTATGGGCGGTGCCACTCTCCTTAATCCAATCGCAACTAAGTACAGCAAGTGACTTACAACAGGTCAACAGTACCACTTGGTAAAATTTTCGTATCAATCGGTCTATTAGAAAAGCCGTTCGAGTGATTTTTTAAAAGAGGGCGTGGCACCGCCCACTTGCACCCCGTCTGCAATTCTAACTGTACGAACAACATATATACCAAATCTCATCTTCATACCTCTGATAGTTCATAAGATATAGCCCTATCGATTTTCAAGTTGTATGGGCGGTGCCACTCCCCTTTATCCAATCACAACCAAATATAGCCTGAGACTATCTACAGGTCAACAGTACCTTATGGTAAAATTTTTGTATCAATCGATCTATTAGAAAAGCCGTTAGAGCGATTTTTGAAAAGGGGGCGTGGCACCGCCCACTTCCATCCTGGCTGTAATTCATACTGCTCAAACAACATATATACCAAATCTCATCTTCATACATCTGATAGTTCATGAAATATAGCCTTTTTAATTTTCAAGTTGTATGGGCGGTGTCACGCCCCTTTATCCAATTACAACCAAATGTAGTCAGGAACTATCTACAGGTCAACATTGTAAATTTTTTGTATCAATCGGTCTATTAGAAAAGCCGTCAGAGCGATATTTGAAAAAAGGGGCGTGGCGCCGCCTACTTTTTGAAAAAATAAAACCTTTTAAACCATCCGGAAGCTATAGAGAACAAAACAAACAAAAATTTGAAAATCGGTCCAGCCGTTTTTGAGTTTTAGCGAGACAACTCAGCAATTCATTTTTATATATAAGATAAAAATATAAAAATATAAAAATATAAAAATATAAAAATATAAAAATATAAAAATATAAAAATATAAAAATATAAAAATATAAAAATATAAAAATATAAAAATATAAAAATATAAAAATTACATTTTCTAATTTATACTCAAATTCAACAAATCTGTACCTGAATTGAACCAACAATTCTTCACATTTTTAGTTTAAAAAAGCTTTTTCGTTAAGGAAAAAGTACAATGAAAAAAAAAACGCCATAAATTGTACACCGTGTCTCAAAGTTCAACTTTTTTTCTGAGCCACGAAACGAAACTATACATAAAAGTGATAATAGTGACCATATATAGTAATACCGCAAAAGTGCAGAATATTGGGCTGGAACCCAAAAAAAAGAAAATGCCACCCGCTCCTCAAATACGCCCCAAAACACGAAAATCGAGGTCAAAGTTGGCGCTTCGGCCCGGGGGGCCAAAATATGGGCCCCTTGGGTGCTATGATGACCCACCATGTGTGGGTACTCACATGAAAGATATTTTTGAGACGAATCCAACGATGTTATTTTTAGTTTCTACGGGTCTCCTGGACAATTTAAATTTCCGAGATATACCAAAAAAAAATTGAAAAAATTTGAAAAAATCATGGAAAAAGTTGGAAAAATTTAAGGAAATAAATTGAAAAATTCTAAAAAAAATAGAAAATCTAAAAACCGCGCGATTTTAAAAAAAAAAAAAAAATTCTGAAAAACCACGTAAACAATTTAAAAAAATGGGGAAAAAATCATGGAAAATTAGAATAATTTAAGGAAATGAATTGAAAAATTCCATAGAAAAATGAAATGTCATCAAAAATGTGTAAAAATTTTAAATTTTTTTTTAATTTTTTAAGGTTTTTGAAGGAAAATTTCAAGAAATATTTGAGAAAATTCAGGAAAAAGTCCAAAATATTTAAAAAAAAAAAGGTGTGTATTGTAATTATAACTTTTTTTTTGATATATCCCTTTAAAATATTATTTCTTTTTTAAACTAGAGTTGTAACGGTTGAGATGGTTGCAGTCGCTCGATTTTTTAAAAAAAAAAAAATCTTTTTGGTATATTCTAGGAAAAAAATTTTTTTTTTTTGTAAATTAGAGTGGAAATTGATATGTTGGGCGTTAAAGCGCCGCAGGCAAAAATTATTTTTTTTAAATATCCCATTATTTAATTTTTTTCGAAATTGCAAAAAAGTTTCCGCACCAAACGCAATTACTTTTTATACCATGAGAGAGGGATGAGAGTAAATATCATTTGATACGAAAAAAAGTGTAACGCATTGAAGAAGACGAGTTAGACAACAAGTATCTTAAGACCAAATTCATTTCAGGACTTTTTAAGACGATTGAGCTATGTCCGTCTGTCTGGCTGGCTGGATGGCTGGTCAGCAGGATAACTCGAGTAAACCTTAACGGATCGGTATGAACATTTACCAGTATTAATATTTTTCAAAACGAACTTATGGGATTGTAAATGGGCAAAATAGCCCGACCCCTTCTGGTACCTCCCATACAAAATTACCTATTTTTGGATCATTTATATTTCTTTCATAACTTCCAAACGGGCGATCGTAGGATTTTTAAATTTGGTCAGTTTATTTATCTTGCAAAAGTAGACAAACCCTAAGAAACCCGAAACCTTTGCCATACCCCTTCTGGTACCTCCCATACAAATGACCTAATTGACCATTATAGTTTTACATACGTATCTTTTTTTGTAAGTAAACTTAATTTACTCAAATTTTGAGTTTGATGTTCGCATATGAAAATAGGACTCTGGAATGAATATGGAGTATATCGGTTTACGCCTTCTGGTACCTCCTATACAAAATTACCTATTTTTGGAAAATTTTTATTTCTCCCATAACTTCCAAACGGACTTTTGGGGGGTAATGAAAATTGGTCGATTAATTTATGTTATTATAGGAGGCAAAACCCCAGAAAACCTAACTTTTTGACACACCCCTTCTAGTACCTCCCATACAAATGACCGAATTCACCTCCATAGTCTTACATACATATCTTATTTGCCAGTACACTGAATTCAGCCAAATTTTGGGTAAATTGTACGGTTAGAAAAATTGGACTCAGAAATGAATATGGACTATTTTTGTTCACGCCTTCTGGTACCTCCCATACAAAATTACCTATTTTTGGAACATTAATATTTCCCCATAACTTCCAAACCGGCACCTGGGGGACAATCAGATTTGGTCAGTTAATTTATCTTGTAATAGAAGGCATAACCTTAAAAAACCTAACTATTTGATACACCCCTTCTGGTACCTCCCATACAAATAAGTGAATTTACCCCCATAGTGTTACATACATATCTTTTTAACAAGAACAAGCACACTGAATTCAGTCGGAATTTGGGTAAGTTGTACGCTCATGAAAATTTGACTCTTTGATGAATATGGACTTTATCGGTTGACCCCTTCTGGTACCTCCCATACAAATTGACCTATTTTTGGAAATTGAACGTTAATTTACAAAAAAAAAACTTCGGACACTTTGAGCTGCCCCTAACGGTACCTCGTAAACAAATAAGTCAAACTTTACGGTTTTGCTACATGTCTTTAGACCATTGGTATTATGACCGAAAGTCTTAGCTACAACCGTTTACGCTCCAAAGCAAGCATATTCCTAATAATAGATAAATAACTTTAATTACAAATCGGTTAATTTCAATTACTCAAGACTGAAACAATATCTTATAGTGGGTGATGGTATTTATCAGTCAGTTTATCTGACTGAAATTTCTGTACTGGTTTTTAAGATCATATAGCTATTAAAGGTTTTCCTACGAAGAATACGTCATCCCATCAGCTGTTTTTGACGTTTTGCTTTGTTTTTTTTATTTCTTCACAAATCTGTCAAAGTGATTTCAATTACAGAGTTGCCAACTCACAGCAATACATACATTTTGTAATGTATTAATTATATTAACTAATAGGAGCCAGATATAGAGGTGGCAGCCCAGTTCTTTTTAACGTTTGTCACGAACGACGTTATCTAATCTTGGTTTTCTGAACATACTTTTAACAAAAATAATTTCGCCATACTACAAAAGTCATTGTCCGACTTTACAAAAGCAAATAAATGTTTTCTCAGACATTGGGTCAAAAACCATCAGATATTCAAAAATTTCAGCGGAGCAACACCTGCGCAGAGCGTGCAATTAAAATTATGCAAGACATTTTGACATTTTGTAAATCATCACATACTTTAAACTTGAAAATATAAAAAGCAAAAATCTGACTTTTTTAAAAATCGCGTTTGGTGCGGAACATATTCGGTCATATTCGGTTTTCGAGTTATGACCCATTGAGAACATGTGCAGCGAAATACAGTGTAGCGTATAATGCGATTTTTTACCATTCTACGCAAAAGGGTCATAAAAGTTCCATATATTAAAGAGCTAGAGGATTAAAATGTTCTACGAAAAATTTCCTCGTAATATAATATTATACATAAATGTGCTCAACACAGTACTGTCTGTGTAACAAATTTAGTATATCTAGGGCTTTAATACAGTATTTTCACGCATCCTTCGCCCACTGATCGAAAATTACAATTTTGTCTTTATATTTATATTCGTGTTGTTGAGGGACCGGCCGTGGCATAGTGGTTAGAACACGCGACTACCATGCGGGAGATCGCAGGTTCAAACCTGGCTCCAGTCATCTTAAAAGAAAAATAAAATAAATAAAATTTTCTTTCATTGTCGGCTTCCCTCGAATGTTGTTGACAGCAACTTCGCAGTATTAAGCGTCGATTCAATCGTCGTGTCTAGTAAGAGCTTCTCAAAACAGCGACGTTCGCATTCGTCGATAAACAAGTAGGTGCCGTTAGTTGTGAATCTAAAAATAGAAAGCGTGTTAATTCACAACATCGCGAGAAGCTATCCCATACCTCATTCATGGGGTGCAAAGAGAAATTAAGTTAAGTTGTTGAGAACTACCTGAATATTAACCCATTAGTGACGACTGTTACCATATGGTAACGTTGACAGCGTTAGATATTGCACGCAATAAAATAAATCTATATATATAAAAATGGTGGCAAAAATGTATAGTAATTCATCAATTGAGAACGGCTGTGCCGATTTTGCCTAAACTTTTTTTCAGTTGTTCGTTATTGCCAGGAGAAGGTTTATGTGAAAAAAAATTTTGGGAAAATTTTCCGGAAAAGTCGGAAAATTGCCTTTTTATATGGAATTTTGTGTGAAATTGGTACAGAATGGCTTTTCGAATAGAAAAATGGAAAATTTTTGTTGAAAAATGCGGAAAATTCCGGAAAAATTCAAAAAGTTTGAAATGATTTTTTCGAGGAAATTCTGCATTTATAGTATGATTTAATAAATTTGAACGATGGAACTGTGACAAATTACGGATAATTATTCCAGAATGACTTTTCGAATGGAAAAATAGAAAAATTGTTGGAATTGGAAAATTCCGGAAAATCGCTTGATGTGATAAAAATCGATAATTTTTGTTTAAAATTTTGTTTGCAATTGTTCCGTAGTGGCTTTACGAAAGGAAAAATAGAAAATTTTTGTCGAAAAATTACGGGAAAATTCCAACAAATTTAACTTTTTTAGACGAAATTTTGAATTTTTTCGTATGATTGATAATTTTGGACGATGTTAATCTGTAATATTTCGGATAATAGAAAAATTATTCCGTAAAAACTCGAAAAATTTAGATTTTTCGACGAAATTTGATCGCTTGATTTAATGATTTTTGTCGACGTAAAGGTGGAAAATTCGTTATGATGCTTGGAAGATTTGGGATTATTATGTCAAAAGATTAAACACGAAAGATTAAACACGATTGTTCAAAACCGCATTGAATACAATGCATTCCGACGACCACAAAATCATTATCAGAGCAGACAAAAGACCCTCTGGTTGCCATGCAGGACATTTTAATGCTCTCACTATAAATAAAGTCGCAGTGGTGATTGTTGGGAAGAATGTGGAATCACGCTATATTTTTCTCAAGCGTCGGGATTGTAGACAACTGAGGCATGACTCATGGATCATATGATGCACTTCAATACCCGTTGATGTGCTGTCGTGGAGAGGATGGCTATCACCTCAATTTAAAAATGGTCAATAGAACAAAAGGTTTGTTCACAAGTCATAACTTCTTTTTCATTTTCCATTTAAGTTCGAATTTCGATCTTGAAATTAACTTCTGATCGAAGACATGTGCGTGCTCATGTCAGGCAGTCTTCTGTTGAAATTAGAATACCAGCGTCAAATCGTTCGATGCACGATGCATTCAATCGCGAATTGCAACGAGATCAAGCATTGATCGAGATGAGCTGACTGAAAGAGTCCGAAAAAATGTGCCGCCATTGAGTGCCGTGCAACCGAACGTGTACGATTCGCTGATGGAGGTTGTTGACGATGGAACGGGAGGAATTTACTTTCTCGATGCTCCCCAAGGCAAGACATTCGTCATTTCTTTGATTCCGGCAAAATTTGGTCAAGATCGCAAATTCCGTTAGCTGTTGCATCCGCTGGTATTTCTACCACATTGTTGAAACGCGGTCGACCTGCACTTTCCGCTTTGAAGCTGCTGATGAATCTTCTCACGGTTGACAAGCCAACATGCAGCGAAAATGTTGCGAAAATGCAAAATCATCATTTGGGGTGAGTGCACGATGGCACATAATCAAGTTTTGGAGGCAGTTGACCAAACGAATAAGGATTTACAAGGTGATTCGAGATGATTTGGTGTGGCTATGGTATTTTCGTCAAACGCTTCCCGTCGTCCAAAAATCTACTGCTGCTGCTTTTGAAATTAACGCTTGAAATTAACGTCATCTTTGTGTTACTGAATTTTCAAGACAGCTACTGGCACTTGATAATGGCCAAATTCCTGTTGATGTTTCAACTGGATTGATGACGTTCCCGGCAAATTTTTTCGAGTTTACATCGTCAAAGTAGGAACTCATGATTAAAGTTCTCCCCGGCATTGCAAAAAATTTAAAAAAATCTAGATTGGATAAGTGAACGGGCCATATTAGCAGCGAAGAATAAGGTCGTCGATAGCTTGAATGTTATTATTCAAAGTCATATCGATGGAGAACTGCATTCATACAAAAGAGACCAAAGAGAATGAGGCGACCAACTATCCGACAGAATTTTTAAACTCTCTAGATGTGCCAGGAACTCCGCCGCATAATTTACAGTTGAAGGTGTGATCGATCGTAATCATGTTGCGAAATCTGAATCATCCAAAATTGTGCAAATGTACGCGATTGTCCCCCAAAAAACTGATGAACAGTGTGATTAAATTCGATCTTCCCTTCAAATTCAAGCGAATTCAATTTTCCATTTGATTGGCATTTGTGATGGCAATCAATAAATCGCAAGGCCAATCGTTGCAAGTTTGTAGGATCAACCTCTAATTTCCGATTTTTTACCATTCTACGCAAAAGGGTCATAAAAGTTCCATATATTAAAGAGCTAGAGGATTAAAATGTTCTACGAAAAATGTCCTCGTAATATAATACATAAAATTGCTCAACACATTTTAAAGCGCCGAGTACTGTCTGCATAGGAAAACTTTTATATATCAAGGGCTTTAATACAGTTTTGCCACGCCTCCTTCGCCCAGTGATCGAAAATTAAAATTTTGTCTGTATATTTATATTCGTGTTGTTGAGTACTATCGGGATATTAAATTGTATCTTTCTAGCACTAAAAAAAAAAATTTGAATAATACTTACCCTTTACTAATCTCCGTATATTACACCAAATGTCTACCAAATTTCGTTGAAACTGTTTCCACAGTATATACATGATTGAGGCACAAACAAACAAACTGTCATACATTCAGACAATCAAACAAATATCAATCTTTAACTTTTCTAGATCAAGTCTCAATCTTCAATTTTTTTCTAGAATTTGGGAAAAATTTCGCTTTATATATTTCTATATGAAAGTTTACTGCTTCATAGCACACTCGTTAAATATAAACTTTTTTTAGTTTCAATATTTTAAGCATTTGTCTTAGAAGCGTTAAATGTTATTACATTACTACGTATTTCTATAATAGTTCAATGAATGTCTCAATATTCACTTGTCAATCTAATTATCGTCTTGTAAAGTACATTATAAATGGAAAATAATCAGGTATAATTATAAACTCGTGGTTTTATAACTGACGAAGTGTCATTTGTTTATGTAATTAGTCATTATCATCATTATCATTAAGATCATTAGTGAAACACTTAATTTTTCAAAAAGAAAATATTTGGTATTCAATGCAAAGCTCACAATATAACATACGGCTTCGATAGATCATATGAGTTATGTATGTTTCCTACAAATTGGTGCAATTTTCCTATTGGTCTTTCAATGGCCCAGTACTTAAAAAAGTACCCAGTACAATCTCAGAAATCACCCAATAACTTTAGTTATCTTGCCCACTGACATTGACAGTGACTTCTGCGTTTGCTTGATGGATTGTTAGTTAACCCCGTCGTCGGTGCTGGTGGTGGTGGTGGCGGTAGTAGATTTGAATTATTGTTTAACTGATTGTTATTTGGTGGTCATGAGTTTTTATCAGTAAATTTGTGTTATGTCTCATAACTTTTATATGTTGCTAATTTTGTACATAATATTTCTTGAAGCCATGCATTCCGTTTTCATATTTGTTATTGTTGCTTGAAATAAGATAATATTTAGTATTTTTTTTTCTTGAATTGTTAAGGTTTTTGTTTTTGAATTATGTTGCGTAGTATACAACATACAGTTAGATTTTGTCTCTGGGTTCTGTCGAGGTTAAATGTTAGCTTAATTCATATAAACTTTTGTGTTGATTGATTACCGTGTATGCTGAATGCCAGGGTGCGGTAATCGTTTCTTGTTTTCTTGTTCTCTTTCTCACTCTCTTTCAATTACTCTTAAGTTACCTTGTTATTGTAAGGAAACCAGATTTTTTTGCAACAAATCAGTTTTATGGCGGTGGACACCATTGTGATGATATGATGTGAGAAAAATTTAAACAATTATTAGTTGACATATAACAATTAATTAGCGCTGTAGGATTGACTTGAAGTAAACAATAAGAAAATCCGCTTCAATTTAGTTCGAGCAGACTAAACAGAAGCCAAAAATAATAAAAATAAATAATTTTTGTTTAATTTACACAATTAAATTTGTTTTAATTTTTTAAGTTAGTTTTTTAAAAAAATAAAATGATTGAAATCATCAGTTTTCAATTTTTAATTTTTTAAGATTTTTTTATTTTAAATAAAAATTTATATTAATTTAAAAACCAACTTTATAAAAAATCAGTTTAAACTTTTTTTTACTTTAGATTTTATTTATTTAAAAAAAAATATTTGTTAATATTTTATTTATTTAAAATAAAAACTAATTAATTTTTAAATATTTAAATCTTAAAAAATTAAAAATTGAAAGCTATTATTATTTATTAAAAAAAAAATTGAGAAACGATCAGTTTTAAATTTTTTATTTTTGTAAGATTTTATTTATTTAAAAAAAATTATTTATTTATTTAAAATAATAATAATTTTTTAAATAAAAAAAATCTTAGAAATTTATACATAAGAAATATTGACCTTAGAATTTATCTCAAGCTCAAGACCAACAACAAAACATGTTGTTTGAAAGCCGACGGCTTTTTCGACATAAACAATAAAAACAAGAAAGAAGTTAAGTAAATGGTATCTCATAGTGAATGGTTGTGAAGTTTTTCGAGTCTATGCACTCAAGAAAGAATTCTCATTTTGTTGTTAATTCTGGTGCATAAGACTTGATAAACAGTTTGCAATCATTAAACCAAAGTCTGCTGATGAGGATTCGTGGCTGAATCCGAAACAGATGTACAGACTGCCTGGCATTATGAGAATATCATTCTGTTTTTAACTTCTTTCAAAACCCCTGGTCTTGAGCTTGAGATAAATTGTAAAGTCAATGTTCATACAAACAGACCGAATAAATACAAACAAAACGATCATAAGAAATATTTTTTTTTTATTTTTAATTTTTTAGGTTTTTATTTAATTAAAAAAATATTTTTCTTTTATTTATTCTTAATAAAAAATTATTTTTTTTAAGATTTAAAGATTTTATTTATTTTTTAAAATAAATATTTTTTATTTTTTAAGATTTTTTTTATCTAAAAACAAAATATTTTTTTTTTAAATTAATAAATATTTTATTTTTTAAATAAATAATAAATTTTTTTTTTAAATAAATAATATAAAAATTGTACTTAAATTTAAAAATTTAATTTTAAAAAAATTTAATCTTAAAAAATTAAAAGCTACTATTATTTATTTAAAAAAATTAGTGAAACCATCAGTTTTCAATTTTTAATATTTTAAGATTTTATTTATTAAAAAAAAATTATTTATTATTTGAAATAAATAAATAAAATTATATATTATTAAATAAATTTATTTATTATTTGAAATAAATAAATAATTTTTTTTTTAATAAATAAAATCTTTAAAAAAACACAAATTGAAAATTGAAGGTTTCACAATTTTTTTTTAAATAAATAATAATAGCTTTCAATTTTTAATTTTTTAAGACTTAAATTTTTTTAAATTAAATTTTAAAATTTAAATTAATTTTAGTTTAAATTTTTACATTATTTATTTAAAAAAAATTTTTTAAGAAAAATATTTATTTTTAATAAATTAAAAATTAAAAAAAAAATATTTTTTATGTTTAATTTTCTAAGATTTTATTTTTTAAAAAAAAAAATTATTTATTTATTTCAAATAATAAATAATTATTATTTATTTATTGCAAATAATTTTTTTGTACATAAAAAAAATCTTAGAAAATTAAACATAAGAAATATTTTTTAGGATTTTATTAATTTAAAAAAAATATTTTTCTTTTATTTATTTTTAATAAAAAATTATTTTTTTAAGATTTAAAGATTTAAAAACAAAATATTTTTTTTTAAATAAATAAATATTTTATTTAAATTATTTTTTTAAATAAATAAATATTTTATTTTTTAAACAAAAATTTTTTATATAAATAATTAAAAAATTTTAATTTTTATTTTTTTTTGTACTAAAAATAAAATTTTTGTAATAAATAAAATCTTAAAAAATTAAAACTTTTAAGCTATTATTATTTATTTTTAAAATAATTTATATTTTATATTATATTTATTTATATTTTTAAAATTTTTTTTTTTTTTTTATATAAAATTAAAATCTTAATCAAAAATTTTATTTTTTATTTTTATTTTTTTTAATAAATAAAATCTAATTTTTTTGTTAAAATATATAATAACTTAAAAAATTAAAAATTTAAAACTGATGATTTTTACTAATATTTTTTCGATATAAATTTTAGGTAAAAATAAAGCTCACCTTCCCATACTTACCCTTTTTAAGTGGTTATTTCATTTCCTTTGCCAATAAAATAAAAAGCTTTAATTTGTCTTTTTTTTGTTTTCTTTATTTAAGTTTTTTTTTTAAATAATAAGTTTATTTATATATATATATAAGATAATGTATAATTTAAAAAAATATTTTGGCAACAGTTCAAACTTAAAAACTAAGCAAAACAATGTATAACGTAAAACAAAGTACATCAGTTTGTAAAACAATGGACTAATAATCTGTACTTAAAAGACAAAACTGAAAAAAAATAATCACGGACTCTCCACCAAACGCTCTTGCATGCAACCCCTTAAATAATTGATGTACTCTAATTGTATAATTTTATTAAGCTAATATAATTAAAGATTAAATACTAAAATGCCGGTTTTCTCATGGATTTTATGAAAGAGAATTTTAATATAAAGGCCTTAGAGGGCAGGGAAGGGTTTATAAGAATGCTCATTTAATATAACAAATTTGAATTCTACTTTATTTTCAAAAAAGAATATAATTCCGTATTGCATTATGATAGTCTGCCTGAGAATAAATGCTTATGTGTTATGTGTTGCCACGTTTGAAAGCTTTTACTAAGAAAGCTGCTAAAGAAAACGCTTTAGAAAAAAGTTGTTCAGTAAGATTTTTGCCCAGATTTAGTGAATATGGACAAGATATTTGTTTAACAATATTTTTGCTCTCAATTGACAGCTTAGGTACAACAAGTTATATAAAACAAAAGCTTCATTTAGTTAAAGTCGAAATTGGTTCAAAAACTTTTAAATTTTTTGTACTGCCACTACTGATTTTTCATTGAAATTATAAATATTTTTGTCACAAATCTTCTTCCGAGCTTTAGTAGTTTCAAAAATGTTCCTGGTAGCTTTTGAAAGCTTTTGTTTTTTTAATACAATCGCTTCTACTGAATGATGCAGTGAAGTTTTGTAAGTTTTCCGCCTCTAACACGAATGAAATGAAATATATTTTCAAAAGCTTTTCTAAGAGCTTTTCAATATTAAAACATTCTTTTTAAATGTTGGAAGTTTTTGTTTTTTACAATCGCTCCTACTAAATGATGCAGTGAAGTTTTGTAAGTTTTTCCGTCTCTAATATAAATTAAATGAAATATTGTTTCAAAAGCTTTTCTTAGAGATTTTTAATATTTAAGCTTTCTTTATAACTGTTATAATATTAAATTTTAAAATATTATTATTGTATTGTATATTTTAAGAGACTTAAAGTATGAAAAATTAAGAAAATTGTTGAAAGCTTTTCTGGAAGCTTTTTAAAAAAATCTAGCAACAAGTTTATAAAAACAACAGATATAGTTGTTATAATGTATTTAACATTGTTAGAGACATTTTATGAAATTTTGTATTAAATATAACCTATCCTCAACAAAAGCTTTTCTCGATATTAAGCTACAACATTCGATCCTTAGAAAAACGTAGTGTTATTGTTAAGAACTATATAACATTTGCAGGCACTTGATACGAAATTAAATTTTCATAAGCTTATTTCCACAAAAGCTTTTTATGTAAAAAAGCTTTATAAACCCCTGCCCTATAACTACAAAATGACTGCAGCCTTTTTTTTACAAAAAAAATCTCTTATAATTACTTAGTAAGAAAATGGAATTAAACTCTCAAAACATTACTCTAAATATTTGCCTTAATGAAAGCTTTAAAAAACTATTTTCCCTTTAAAAGCTTTGGATAGCTTTTTGAAGCTTTGATAGCCTTTTAAGCTTTGACCAAAAGCTTTTGTTTGCCTATTCAGCTACCAAAACTGGCTTAACTTCGTTATCTGTCGTTATCTCAAACTTCAATTTGGCCAATTCCTTTAAGTCATCATCAACAGCAGCGGGCTTGGAGTCGCCATTCTGGGCCATTTTAACAGTATCAGGATATTTATTGACATCACTGCCCAAATCTTTGGAAAAGGACACTACAGTTTTAGGTTCATAATTGACACCCTTTTCACCACTGGGATCGGGGTTGGGTAGACTGGGAGTGCTTAAGGCATTGGTGTGTGAAATGGTCACCTCATTTTCGTCAGCATGACCATTGGTGGCGGAACCATTTTGTTTAGGTTCCTCCACGTGACCATTGGTTGTGGGTGCCACCGTGTCATCAACGGCCAAAGGAGCTGAGGTAACCACAGCGGTAGTTACGACGGCTTCAACGTGACCATTTTGCACAGGTTCCTCACCAACATTTTCGGTGATTACAGCAGAGGTGACAACAGCCTGTTGGGGCGTATCAGCTGTTTCAGGTTCCTGATGACCATTTTGTTGCACAGTTTCCGTAGCGGCTACGGCAACAGCGTCTTCTGGTGTTAAGACAGCTGAAGTGACAGCCACTTGTACAGGCGCAGTTTTAGTGTTTTGTACCGAAGCTTCCTCAACCGGTGCCTTCTCATCTTCTTCCCCAGCTACGGCTTTGTTTACCTCTTCAATGGCTTTGTTTACCTCTTCCTCGTCTACGTGACCATTTAAGGTCACTGGCACTGCAGCCACCAACTCTTGAGTAGCCGCTGCTGCCGCATGCTCTTCCTCCTCAGACCTTTCTTCAATATCCTCCTCGTGTTGTTTGGTAGGAGTGGTGGCTGTAGGTGGTGGTATCTCCAAAGCCGGCACTATAGCAGGACTAGACATGGTCTCCACAAACGATTGACGGTTGGGAGAGCTGGGCGATATCATGACATGGGTGAAATAGCCACTGCGACGATTTTCGAAATCCAAAACATTCTCTTTGGCCAAACGCTCTTGAATGCGTCTCTGACGGCGTATAAACTCGGGTACATTCTCATCTTCACCTTCATCTTTGACAGAGGGTTCACTGACCTTGGCTCTTCTCAATACCACCTTGGCAGCTTCATTGTCTTCTTGGCCATTTTGTTGCAGCGATTGTTGAGAGCCTTTGCCGATGTTGGAAGGCTTGAAGACACCATTGAAAGTTGTACTCCTGACCACAAACTCAGGTTTTACTGGGGCTGGGGCAGCAACAGGGGCGGGAGCAGGAGCCGAGAGCTTGGCACCCCAAGGGTTGCTATTATCAGTGGCATTGCCATTGCCATTTTGTACTTTGGGCGAACGTTGTATGGTAAAGTTGGGTTTGCCATGATTGATCAATAGTTTGGTAGCGGGGGAAGGGGACTTCTCGTTGCCGTTGTTAAAGGACAAACCGGAGCGTAATTGCAATTTGGGCTTATTGTTGATGTCAGCCATGTTAATGGTGTGATAGTTACGCTGATATGAGGGCAACACTAAAAAGAGAGAGAGGGGAACAGAAAGAGAGAAATCGTGAGAAAAAGAGCTTAAAGCTTTAGTAATGTTATATTTAAGATAAAGAGTGGTTAACAACTGATAATATTTCAAAAAATTGTTGTGTTAATATTTTTATTAAAAGCTTTAGAAGAACATGAGCTTGTTTCAAAGAACAATGCTTCTTCGAACGTGGCCTTAAGGGTATCTTGCTTTAGCAATTTTTTGTCTTATTTTTTTTCTTGTATTCATAAAATGTAATTAATGACAAAATGTATCATAAAATCACTGTTTATATTAATTATATATGTTAATTATAAATCAAGCTGACGTTTTGACGATGAAGTCATTCCCTGGCTATAAATTTATTGTGATGCAGCTTAAAATCTAACAGTGACGAAGAGGTTGTAAAAAAATACAAAAGTAATTTAAATAACGAACATATAATAAAATTCAAATAAAAATACAGCAATTTAAACTAATTGAGTCATCAAAAATCTTACACACGACAAGCATACAAATGAATACCTAAAAAGCTTTCGTTGATGAATTCTTTGGATAATTTTGTTATTAAACTGAATATTTAAAGTTTTGATACTGAAGAGAAGAGTTTAAATTAGGAAATTAAATTTAGCAAAAAAAAAAATTCATATAAAAAAAACGAAATTATAAACTCCATCAAATTGACGGAAATTGATCCAATATTTGAGGTGATCATTTTAATCTCCAAATTGTACCAAGAATAGACAAATATCCCTTAGTCGTGCCAAAATTTATATAGTTATACAAAAATTTATGATAAAAAAATTTTGATCGAAATTAATCAACAATTATGTTAACAAATTGTTACCAATTATATGACAACAATTTCAATGATAAATGTGACCAGTAAGCTTGAGTCAAAAATTAGCAAAATTTCATAAAAAAAAGTAAAAATTTAGATTTGATCAAACAGTTTAAAATTAACTAAATGCTGAGTTTGCATAATTGATTTAATAGGGAATATATTATATAACAAAAATGTCAATTATAAATGTGCCAAGAATAAGCAAATATCCCTTAGTCGTGCCAAAATTTGTATAGTTATACAAAAATTTATGATAAAAAAATTTTGATCGAAATTGATCAACAATTATGTTTACAAATTGCTACCAATTATTTGACAAAAATTTCAACTATAAATGTGACTAGTAAGCTTGAGTCAAAAATTAGCAAAAATTTCATTAAAAAAAAAATAAAAGTTTAAATTTGATCAAAAAAAACTAAATGAACTTAATGCTGAATTTGCATAATTGATAGATTGATTGATAATATATAGTCAATTTAACAATTCATACCAACAAAAGAGAAAGAATGGCAATTTATATCAATTACCTGGCAAAAAAATTATAGTTAGGTTGTTAGAAGTAGACGCGATAATTTAAATTTGATCAAAATTTATGAAATCATATAAATTGTGTAATTTGAAAATTTAAGATACCACGGAACAATATGGCAACACAGAGTCACCAGCATTTTACAGTTGCGCCCAAAAAAGTAAAAAAAAAATATGCTATATGCAACAAAAAACCGTATCACAAAAAATTGATCAAAATTGTTTACAAAAGAATGTTTCAAATGAAAAAAATATGGCACACAAATTTAAAAAATTAATTTAGAAGTAAAAACTGTATAAAAACCTTAAAATTTAAATTTGATCAAAATTGATCAAAATTGTTCAAAATGCTATAACTTAATAATAATAATGAAATTAAGGTAAAATTTGGCAACACTGAGTCACCACATTTGAAAACTGGCCCCCAAAAATAGTAAAAGTAAAAATTTGTCGAACCAACTCTTAAGTAAAAATTGATCAAAATTCAAAATGAAAATGTTATCACTTATATGGCACAAAAATCACTATAGAGAGTATCAAAAGTAGCCTTAAGTTAAAGATCAACAAAATTTTGTAAAAATGCTAAAATTTAAATTTGATCAAAATTATCTAAAATGCTGTCATTTGATAAAATATAATACCACGGCTAAATATGACAATACAGTGTTACTAAAACTTTACAATTTACTATAAAAATGTGAGAGAATAAAGATTTAAAAAAAAAATCTTATGAATAAAAATTTATCAAAAAAATCGCATAGTCACAAATTGATCGAAAATGTTATCAATTATATGGCACAATAATTACAGTTAGAAAAAGAAGAAATAGCATTCAACTTAGAATAGTGAAAATTGATTAAAAAATGCTATAATATAAATTTGATCAAAATTATCTAAATGTTGTAATTTGATAATAAATGAAACCTCGGGATAAAAATGGCTCCGCAGAGTAATCAAAATATTACAATGCAAACCAAAAACAAGTGAAAGGATAACAACTTATCAAAAAATCTTTTACGTACAAATTGATCAAAATTTATTACGATGAAATAAATAAAAATTCCATCAATTATATGGCACAAATATTACAATTATCAAAGTTAGAAATAGCCTTGAACTAAATATGTTGAATAATTTATAAAAATGTGATAATATAAATTTGATCAAAATTATCTTAAATACTGCAATTTGATAATAGATGAAATTACGCGAAAATATGGCAACAAAGAGTCACCAAAATTTTACTATCTACACCAAAAAAATTAAAAAAAATTTTAATTTATTAAAAATTCGATTATTACAAATTGATCGAAATTGTTCCAAATGAAATAAATTAACTTTTACCAATTATATAGTACAAAAATTACAATAATAATTTTCAGTCATTAATAACTAACATTATGCCATACGGCAATAATAACAAATCGATCAAATTGATCAAAAATTTATCTAAATTGTGTTTTTTGACATTTTGTGAAACCACTTGACAATAAGACAACACAGAGATACAAACATATTACAGGTCAAACTAATTCAAGCGAAATAATAAAATCTTATAAAAAATTTATCATTGGTAAAAATTTATCAAAATTGTTCAAAATTAAAATATCATCAATTAATTGGTACAGAAATTACAATAAGAAATGTTAAAAAGTAAAAGTAGCATTGAGTTAAAAGAAATAAAAGCAAATTGATCAAAAAAACTTAAAAGTAAAAATTGATCAAAATTTATCAAACTTATATAAATACCGTAATAAGATAATTATGCAACCACGGGAACAAAGTCTCCAAAAATTTTATCAAAATTTTATCATAAGTATAAATTCATCTAAATCGTTTCAAAATAAATAACTATTAAGCAAAAGTTAAATTATGAACTTAAGAGGTTGTTTTAAATTTAAAAAGAGAATGAAAATTTATCAAAATTTAATCAAAATTAAAATTTATCGAAATAATTTTAATGTTGTTATTTGATAACTGATGAAACCACGGGAAAATATGGCAATACAGGCAGTCACCAAAATTTCACAATTCACAGAAAAAAGCTAAGAGAATAAAAATTTATCGAAAAATCTTATAAAAACAAATTGATCGAAATTGCTTAAATTGAAATAAATGGAATCTTATCAATTATTTGACACCAAATATACGTATAAAAGTGTTAGAAGTAGGCTTGAGTTAAAAATAACTAAAGTTGTATATACAAACTTAAATTCGATCAAAATTATCTACATTCTTTATTTAGATAATTGATGAAGACAATGTGGCAATACGAGTTACCGTAGTATTGCAATTCATCCTTAAAAGTGAAACAATTAAAATTAGTCAAAAAATATCATAAGTAAAAACTGATCGAAATTAATTTTGAGAATGAAAGTAGAAAATTTTAAAAAAAAAAATTGATCAAGAAATGCAATCATTAGTCATTTAATAAATCCAGGAGAACACAAAATTTTAAAATTTAACACAAAAAAACGAAAATTTATCAAAAAAAATTATGGCATCAAATTGATCGAAATTGCTTAAATTGAAATAAATGGAATCTTATCAATTATTTGCCATCAATTATACAATTAGGGATATTCGTAGTGGCCTTAAGTGAAAAATTACCAAAGTTTAATAATAAAAATATAAATTTGATCAAAATATCTACATCCTATATTTTGGTAATTAAAGAAACCACGAGACATTATGGCAACACGAATTACTATAATATAGAAACCATTTCCACTAAGTCAACAATAGATTACCAAAATTTCAAGGCAATTAGGAGGACAGTCTAGAATGTTATACAAAACATACAGACACGTGATGAACCAAAAAAAAAAAATACGAACAACATTTTGAATTTTATTGCTCGCAAACATATTCATCTGAATTAAGAGGAATATAATCATTTTTTTATTTTATAATAAAGAATTGTACATTCTACACAAGACAATCTGTAAAATCCAGAGCCTATATGATTTTACAGCTAGGCAACTATGAACTCAACAACTCTTGATGTCTAATTTTTTGTGTCTGTATGTTATGCATAGGTTCTTGGACCGTTTCTGCGATTGTTATAAAGCTCTGACAAATTTTTGCTAAGGTATTTGGAACTTTTTTTAAAATAGCATAATTCATATGTTCAGGGGGGGCGAGCACGGCTGCAGAATCTTTAAGCTGGTGTAACTTTCAAAGTAGAAGCAGCAATTTTGACACAAAAAAAACCTAAAGATTTTACTATACACAGCTTTTCATTTATAAACTATACGAATTAAATTGCATTAATTTATTTTCAATCAGAGACAATATACACAAGTTTGTATGTAATCTGTGTGTTGGATAAAGGCTCTTAAAACGTTTGTGTGATTGTAATAAAAATTTGAAAAGTTATTGTTATAATAACTGAGTTTGTTTTTAAAGTAGCATATCTATATATATAAAAATGAAATGGTCCACGTATGTCATAGCATTACGTGAGAACGGCTGGAGCGATTTGGCTGATTTTTTTTTTATTCGATTCGAAATTTTCCGTAGATTGTTTGTGTTGAAAAAAATCAAATCCAGGTGGCGCTATGGTGGATTTATATCCAAAATTTGAATGCATGTACCAATTCAACTGAAATTTAGAATGGATATTCGTTTGATCATGAGAAAACATTTTATGTACAAATGGACCCGGTAGGTGGCGCTGGGGTCGGTTTACAATCAAAATTTTAACGAAAGGGCCAATTTAACTGAAATTCAGAATCTATGTTTGTTTGATCATCAGAAAAAATTGTATGTACAAATGAACCCGGTAGATGGCGCTAGGGTGGATTTATATCGAAAATTTGAATGCATGTACTAATTTAACTGAAATTTAGTATTTATGTTTGTGGAACCTTGAGAAAAAATTGTTTGTATAAATTGACCCGGTAGGTGTCGCTAGGGTGGAATTATAATGAAAATTTTTACGAATTAAACAATTTGACTGAAATTTTGAATGTGTATTTGTTTTATTATGAGAATTTTTTTTGTATATATGGACCTACAGTTGATTTGGCTGGGATTGAATTATTTCGAAAATTTATATCCATTGTCCGATTTTACTTAAACTTAAAATATATGATTTTTTTGACATGAGAAAATTTTGAATGTATGTTTGGAACCAGTTGCCGGTGTTTAGCTTATGATACCCTTAATTTTTGGAATGTCATTTAGTCACTTTTTTTTAACATCATAGTTACTCAGAAGTCTATATATATAAAACAGATGTACATTTTGATGTCACCACTAATTGTGAAAACGGTTGACCCCATATGTCCCAAAATTTCAGTGAAAGTTGAGGATTGGCTATAGATGGTCACCCAGACCGCAAAAAGGCTTAAAGAAGAATGACTAACTTTTATAATGGCGCACTTCCTACAGAATTAGAGAGCTTCACAAAGTGGTTTTTCCCATTTCGAAATTTTAGGGGACAATAACGAAAATAGGAATAACTGTTGATATCACCCAGACCATACGGTTAATAGGGTTGCTGAGCCTAATGAAGGCATTTTTGGAAATTCGTACTCCTTAGGATAAAAAGGTACAATCACAAAGTACACCAACGCAGAAAGTTCTATGTCAGTCAATTGGCATAAAAATTTGGTAGGTGACGCTGGGGTGGAATTATAATGAAAATTGTAAGGAATGGACACGGTGATGTGAATTTAGTGAATATTTTTATTAAAACTTTTCGATTATAATATAGTTTAATAGTCAAGTGTGTATCTTCAAAACGTGTGTACGCGCACAAATCCGAACGACTGCACCAAATTTTCAAAACTGATGGAACGTACGAAAAGGTTTATTAAACCCCTTACTATGGAAAATATATGAGTAAGTGAGGCAAACGAAAGAAGTCCTTCTGTAAGGTGCCGGCGTCAAATGTAGTTGTTTGGCCTATAGAAATGAGACGGATGAATAGAAAAGATTTACCACTGCATTTATGAATATTCCGGCTAAAATTTTATTTTTGAGTAGTGGACGGAATACGCGTTGAAAATGGTGAGGTTTATCTACAGAGCAGACAAATTCAAGATGAAGATGATAATATAAGAACGATATGTTTATTTTGATCAGTAGGGGAGGGAAGGTAGTGTGATACAAATGTATTTTGGTCGTGATGAAAGAAATTTTGATACATAGGTAGTACTTACCAAAGCTCGATCTGAGGACAAAGAGATCATAGCTAAAGTTTTGTTTTGTTTTCCCTTTCTTTCTTAATATTCATATTTATTTCTGTGTATGTCACTAAACTTATCTTTTACGGCCTGACGGATGTTGATACAACTTTTTCTGATAAAAAGAGTTCGTATTATTAGATCTGAACTTCTTTAGCCTTCGCTACCATCTACTTCGTGTAAACTTTTAAAAACGTTTAACATTTGAGATTCAGATATAAAATATGGCAAGTGTGTATGAGGCTTCAGTTCTTAGACCACTTTCCCTTAGGACATATTTTATTTGTATCCATAGAGCTTGGTATAACTCTTTCTTATGCCAATAACTTTGCTGGCAGGACGAAGTTTGCCGGGTCAGCTAGTTTCATATAAATGAAATCGTTTGATTATACGGTAGCTCAATGCTGCTGTGTCTGTATGTCTGTGTGTTGTAGAGAGACTCTTAAAACTTTCGTTCGATTTTGTTAAAACTTTGACAAGTTATTGTTTAAATATGTAGAAATGTTTTAAAACTAAAATAATTTAGTTTTAGTAATGTCCAATTCCGTACAAACTGCCGAAACTCAATGTTGATGACAGTCTTATATTTAAAATAATTCCCATAAGCTTGCTAAGATTCTCTTTTTGCCATCATTGAAATTTCGTTTACTTTTTTTTACCAACCATAGGAAAATTTTTGTGTTTTTTTTCTTAATGACATTAAAAAATCACACACACTCACAATAAAATCCTTCAGCTAACAGTTCATTGTCAAACCCCTTGCTGACAATGTACTCGTACTCTAATCTTGTTGGGGCAATTAACCAAATCTTTATTGAATGTTTAACCTTAACATCAAATTGATAATATTTATTATAGAAATACGAAACTAAAACACAAATGTTGGCAATAAAAACGCATTTTGTATTTTGGGTTTACATGTATTTTGGCCATTGAAAGTGATAACGTCGCGCGAACTTATAAAGACCACATACAATTATATCAATTACGTTAGGTTGTACGCATACGGCTAGCCCTCATATCACCACTTGATCGCTTGCCATGATATATGGTGGTTTATAAACTTGTCTATTAATGAGATTTTATTACCAAGAAAATATTGTTGTCATTTTTTCACGTGGATTTGAGTTTTTTTTTTTTTTCGCTACGGTTTATTTTCAACTTAAGCATAGTTAATTGTTATTTAAAACTTTGTGTTGTTTTGTGTGTGCCCTGATCACCTTTGCGGCGCGTTAATGACACTTAAAAAAATCATTGCAACTTGTGCCAAGTAATGAATTTGCAATTTGTGGCTTTAACACGTGATCTGTGTGATCGGTGGCGGTTGTGGCGTCGTTGGTGATCAGTCAACGCAACTCAGTCAGTCAGTCAGCCGTTTAGAAGTATTTAATTATCATTTTGGCCCTGATTGATAAGTGAACGCATTTGGAAATTATATCATTATGAACAACATCAAGTCACACGCTTGCCAATTCTTGTTGACAGCTGATGGCGATTATTTGACAACAAGTGTTGTATCATCCACCACCTCACCTCTGCTGGCTGCAACTGCTGTGCTGCTATATGTTTCTTGCATCACATATTTGCTATCTGTAATATTTTTTTTAAATTCAATTAGTCTACGTGAGGTATTTCTGGTTGTAAGCCAAGTTATTAAATATGTTCTCAATGAACAGTTGATTAGGGGTAGCGTTGACTTGTGACACATGGTTGTTGTTATTATATCTTTTTGAAATTATTTTTTTTATAATTATTTGATGAGTTGTTATGCAAAAAGAAAAAATAGCGTAGGGGAAGTATAAAATTCCAGACATTTTTTTCAAATAGTGTAAACAAGGGCGGGCGTATTAGTTAATAAAGTTGTTTAAAAGAAGATAACTTGAAATAGGAGAAGCGACAAATATTTAAACTGTATAGATTTTCATCTAGTTTATCTTGCAAACTTATTGATGACTTGCTTCATTATGGTAGACTTCTTTTAGAAACAGTACTCTGTCGCCGTAAAGCAAAAAACATTCAAAGACTACATTATGTAAACTCATGTACACAAATTGTGATATAGAAACCATTTCTAATAAATCAGTAATAGATCATCAAAATTTCATGGTAATTAGATGGGCCGTTTAGGAGTTTATATGAAACATACAGACAAGTGATGAATCAAAAATAAAATAAAATTTTTTTGTCTTTCAAACCTATTTATTTAGATTTTTTTTTATAATTTTTGTCGAATTTAGTGGACAATAATTTTATTTTGTTTGAGAAAATAATGGTATTTTCTATATATTTTTTATATTATATAGAAGAATTTCTACATTTTACAGAAGGTCAATTCCATTGGGATGGGTGTGACCATGTTACTGACATTTTTGGTTTTAATTCATAAATAGAAAATTTATTATTAATAAAAGCCAAGAATGTTAAGTTTTAAATCGTTTAGCAACAGGCAGAATGTCCAGTAGAAGACAAAGACGGGTGTGACCTTAGGCTATGTAGCTTTTACAAAATTATGACTTTCAGGCTAATTTTCCGTTGATAGTCCACAATTATTGTGATGTATGTAATTGATTATATTGTTTTTTGATAGTGTTAAGTACTTACTGTTCGCAAAAAACTACTTTTTCTTAATAAAAAAAAACATTTTAGAAAAAAAAAGACGGGTGTGACACCATTTTGTGACGGGTGTGACCTCCAAACTCCAAAAGCATGAAATTTTTTTTATAGATTTCAATTATATAACAAGCTTAAGAAAATAATAAAACATATATTTATTCGTTATCTGTATTATCGTATACACCATCATTAAGTCAATTTTTTTTCTCGGCAAAGAGGGACAAATCGTAATCTATGATTAATTCAAAGAAATCTAAAATCAAAATCGAGCCCCCGGTTATAAACAAGAAACTTTCCGAATTGGGGAAAATCCACAACAATCCCCGCACTGCCCCGGAATCGCTCATAGAGAGTTCAAATAAGTGACCGACCCCCAGTCAATTTTCTCATCTAACACTCATCGCAATATACAAAAATAAAATGTTTATCAAATTTGTTCCCACCGCTCTAATCACTCTAAAGCAGACCCTAGAGTTTGCCTCCTCTAGGAGTCCTAGAACTTGACTCCTCTGTATGACCGACCCCCAATATTTTTGCAACTCCAACAGTTTCTCAAAACATACACAGAACAGCATTTTTCAGCTCATTGACTTGGGACTCAATTCTAAAAACTGCACGTTAAACTAGCCCCAAAAAGAAGAAGTTCTGCATCATTCGTTTTGTCAAGTTACATGCCATAATAATAATGGGGTCGATAATAAATTGTAACCCCCTAGGAGGCACCGAAAGGGCACACTAGTAGTTCTCGAATTATGTCAAACAAAAGAGCCTAAAACGTGACAAATTCCACTATACGATACTTACTAACTTCAAATCTCATATTAAATAATTATATCATGTACCTTGACAAAACGCATGATGCGAACTTCATATTTTATGGGCTACTTTCATGTGCAGTTCTGAGAATTAATTCCCAAAATCATGTGTTGGACTGTAATATATACCCTCTATTTTCAAACCTTAAGGTGGTTTCCATACAATTTTTTTTACATTTTTATATATTTTTTTTTACATTAGCTCTAGCAGCTCTCATGGGGCCTCCTAAAGAGGTAAAATGTACGAACAACCCCCATTAGTATTTCCCTCCTAACATTTTTCTCCAACATACTTAGTCCCTATCTTAACACCCTAAGGAGGTTCTTATGCCGTTCACCGTGGCTAGTAGCAAACTTATTTACCCAGGGACGGGTGTGACCAAATGTTATCTGTAACTAAATACTCAAATATTTAAATAAATGTTCTCAAAATTTAATTATATTATTAACTAGCTGGCCCGGCAGACTTCGTCCTGCCTCCAAATTTTTGTAAAATATGTTGAGTGTAGTTGAAATCTAAAAACGATTGGTTTATTTTTTTGACCTCTAAAATATTTTAATTTAAAGGGCGAGGTTTTCCCGGACAAATTCTGTTATTCATATATCTTAAAGATTATTATATATTATTATAAGAATTGCTAAAACGGATCAGCAGTGTCGTCCATGATGTGATGAAATCTTACTTATTGATAGGAATATATTCTAAAACCACATTTTTAAGCCGATTGACTGACATATAACTTTCTGCGTTGGTGTACTGGGTGATTGTGCCTTTTTATCCTAAGGAGTACGAATTTCCAAAAATATTGTCTGGGTGATATCCACAGTTATTCCTATTTTCGTTATTGTCCCCTAAAATTTTGAAATGGGAAAAACCAGTTTGTGAAGCTCTCTAATTCAGTAGGAAGTGCGCCATTATAAAAGTTAGTCATTCTTCTTTAAGCCTTTTTGCGGTCTGGGTGACCATCTACAGCCAATCCTTAACTTTCACTGAAATTTTGGGACAAATGGGGTCAACCGTTTTCACAATTAGTGGTGACATCAAAATGTACATCTTTTTTATATACATAGACTTCTGAATAACTATGATGTTGAAAAAAGTGACTAAATGACATTCTAAAAATTAAGTGTATCATAAGCTTAACACCGGCAACTGGTTCCAAACATACATTCAAAATTTTCTCATGCCAAAAAAATCATATATGTTAAATTTAAGTAAAATCGGACAATCGATATTCAAAATCTTCTCATGCCAAAAAAAATTATATTTTATAAGTTTGAGTAACATGGGACAATCGATATAAATTTTTGAAATAATTCAACCCCAGCCAAATCAACTGCGGGTCCATATATACAAAAAAAAATCCTATAATAAAACAAATATACATTCTAAATTTCAGTCAAATTGTTTAATTTGTTTAAATTTTCATTATAATTTCACCCTAGCGCCACCTACCGGGTCAAATTATACAAAAAAAATTTTCTCAAGGTTCCACAAACATAAATACAAAATTTCAGTTAAATTAGTACATGCAGTCAAATTTTCGATATAAATCCACCCTAGCGCCATCTACCGGTTCCATTTGTACATACTATTTTTTCTAATAATCAAACAAACATAGATTCTCAATTTCATTTAAATTGGCCCATTCGTTAAAATTTTGATTGTAAATCGACCCCAGCGCCACCTACCGGGTCCATTTGTAATGTTTTCTCATGATCAAACGAATATCCATTCTAAATTTCAGTTGAATTGGTACATGCATTCAATTTTCGATTTTTTTCAACACAAACATTCTACGGAAAATTTCGAATCGAATAAAAAAAAAATCAGCCAAATCGCTCCAGCCGTTCTCAAGTGATGGTATTACATACGTGGACCATAGATTAATTCGGGTTTCCCGGCAGAGCCTTTATGCTTTTTATCTGGACAATAATGCACATTTCGCTATGTTTAAAAAGTTGTGCCTTGTTTCCTTTTGTTGCAAAAATACTTCGCTATAGTAAATACAACTTTATTTCAAACTTAGTATATATATTGAAATCACCTTACAGCCTTTCCTCGTACAGTAATGTATACAAATTGTACCATTGTACCCACAAGTCAAAAATATATCACCAAAATTCTATAGTAATTAGATAAAAAGTCTAGGAGATTATTTGAAACACACAGACACACGTGATAAAAAAAGAATATTTTGCATTATTATAGACTTTCTTCATGAAAGGATACAGAAATTCTTGTTGTTACTTAATCACTCTCTCTCTCTCTCCCTCTGAATGAGCTGACTTTATCAGAAATACATAACACAAACTGTTTATTTTTGTAATTAGAAAATTGAAAAACAAGTGCCAGAGCTGCGATTCAAACCGGCACCCAACGCCGTACGCGTTTCGTCTTTGGCTTAGGGACTCATCAGCGCCGTCGACCTAATTTTTTTCAATATTTTATATTTTAGCTTAGACTGTCTATGCCAATACCAACTTAAATTAACTTTAATTTTTAACGAAGTCTATTCAAATCACAAAAATTACATCAAATTCAAATTTTGTCATATTTAAGAATATTAAGATCTAAAATATGCTTAAAATCGTATTCTTGTAAAAAAATTTTATTAAATTAAAATTTGTTTCGGCTGAAGTGCAGAATATGGGGCGGGAGCCCGATTAAAAAAAAGAATATGTCATTGTCTTCTTATAGGTCCCCAAACATCGGAATGGTAGGTCAAAGTTGGCGCTCAGGCCCATGGGGCCCTGGGGGGTCAAAAAGGGGTCCCTTTCGGTTCCACGATGACCCTGTAGGTGCGGGTACTCAAATGAAAGATATTTTCGAGACGAATCCAACGATGTTATTTTTAGGTTTCTACGGGTTTCCTGGACCATAGAGCCATTTGAATTTCAGGAATATACCAAAAAATAAGTGGTAGGTCAAAGTTGGCGCTCAGGCCCATGGGGCCCTGGGGGGTCAAAAAGGGGCCCCTTTCGGTTCCACGATGACCCCCTAGGTGCGGGTACTCAAATGAAAGATATTTTCGAGACGAATCCAACGATGTTATTTTTAGGTTTCTACGGGTTTTCTGGACCATAGAGCCATTTGAATTTCAGGAATATACCAAAAAAAAAAATATTTTTAAAAAAATCGCGCGACATATCCATTTTCACTCTAAATTACAAAAAAAAAATATTTTTCCAGGAAAATACCAAAAAGAAAAATTTTCCCTGCGGCGCTACTGCAACCATCTGAACCGTTACAACTCTAATTTAAAAAACAAATAATATTTTAAAGGGATATATCAAAAAAAAAAAACATTATAATCACAATACATAGCTTTTTTTAATATTTTTCAAATTTTTCTTAATTTTTTCCACTTTTATCCTTTTTTAAATCAATTTTCTTCTTTCAAATAGTTCTCTTTGGACTTTTTCTTGAATTTTTTTTTTAAATTTTTCTTGAAACTTACCTTTAAAAACCTTAAAAAATTCAAAAAAAATTAAAATTTTCACACATTTCTGATGACATTTAATTTTTCTATGGAATTTTTTAATTTATTTTCTTAAATTATTCTAATTTTCCATGATTTTTCCCCATTTTTTTTAAATTTTTTACGGGGTTTTTCAGAAAAAATTATTTTTTTAAAAATCGAGCGGTTTTTAGATTTTATATTTTTTTTTAGAATTTTTCAATTTATTTCCTTAAATTGTTCTAACTTTTTCCATGATTTCTTAAATTTTTTTTGGTATATCCCGGAAATGGCTCTAACTCGGTCCAGGAGACCCGTAGGAAATAAAAATAAAAAAATAACATCGTTGGATTCGCCTCGAATATATCTTTCATTTGAGTACCCACACATGGGGTGTCATCATAGAACCCAAGGGGCCCCTTTTTTGGCCCTCCGGTCCCCCAGGCCTTAGCGCCAACTTTGACCTCGATTTTCGTGTTTTGGGGCGTATATGGGGAGTGGCATTTTTTTTGGGCTCTTGCCCCATATTCAGCACTTTTGCCTTTGTTTCTCTTAAATGTTATTAAGGACTACCAAACTAATACATTTTTAACTTTTTTATCAAGTGTATGTCTGTGTGTGTCGTATAAACTAATTGGTTATTTCTTGAATTGCAATGAAATTTTGGACATGTATTGCTGATATATTGGAAATAGTTTGTAAAATAGTATAAAAAATTTACGAGGGCTGGCATAAGATTAACTGAAATTTTTAAAATGTTGTATATTTTGGCCATGATGGAACATACAAATAATACCACATATTAATTTCTTTATAACACGAAAAAAAATATTTTTTTTCATATATGAAAACATTCAAGACTAAATAAAAAATAAAGAAAAACTAATAAATTGTTTTTTTTCATATATGAAAACATTCAAGGCTACAACATATTTGTTTTCATATATAAGAACTTTCAAGGCTATAAAAAATCAAGTAAAAACTTTTAATTTATTTAAATTTATATTTAGAAAAATAATCTTATATAACAAATAATCCCTATTTAAGTTTATTTCGTACATATTATAAATTTATGGTAAATTGTATTTTATTAAATATTTTTTTTATTTCCTTTGCAAAAAATTAATTCAACTTGCAATTTTTTCAAATGCAAAACATGAATTTGTCGAACATTCATGGAAAAATAGTTCATTCATTTAAAAGTCGCGGCCTTAGCTTTATCAGACAAAATGAATATTTTTACTTAATTAAGTTATATTTTCCGTTGGTATTTTGTTAATTCATTGCAAATATCATTGCTAATACGTTGATTTCCTTGATTTAACTCTCACTCTTAAACATTCATATTTCAACTAAACATTTCCACACGCAGTCTAATAACTGATATACTAACTATAAATAAGAAAATAACGCAAACTACAAGCAATAAATTACATAAATATATCACATAGAATACCAGTAATTGCTAAATGCTTTCCGTCTAAGCTCACTCTACATATTGGCTATGCTGATGACGTCAGCTCTCAGAGTGGGGGCGTTTGGCGTAGAAACACCTTTTTCCCGTCATAGCAGTTTGTAAATAAACATTTAAACTGTTTGCTTTATTAATGGCATGCAAAACAAACTGTGTTCTTTTTTATAGTCTCTCATTCAATTTAAGTTTAAATTGTTTAAATAATTCTAATGTGGAAAAAAAGTATCAAAATGAGTCATAAAATGTTGTTAAGACGGCAAAAAAACATAAACTGAGGTGGAGTTCAATGCAAAGACAAAAAAAAAATCCCGCAGCCACAAAAACACTTACTATTATAAGATAACATACTCGAAAGACTACAATTATTTATAAGTATGTGAGAAAAAAGATTAATTGGGGGGGGGATACTCTATACAAGAAATACAAAATATTGTAAGATGGTTAAAAGATATAGGCAAAAGTTTTTTCAGATCAACTTGAAATGCGGGAACCGAGAAATAATTTGATTTTTAGATATATCGAAATAAGCCTTTTATATGTCACTAGTCTTTCAATTGCTTTATATGAGACTTTTTTATTTTATACAATAAATTCCTTGACGAATGTGTTTTGTCTTCTTTTGTTCCAACCTTTTTGTAAATAAAGTAGATAAAGCTTTCACTATTTCATATCTTGATATATATTGAGATCTCATTTCTGCCACCCCTCGTATATTAATTTACACAAATTGTGATATAGAAACCATTTCTCACAAGTCAGTAATATATCACTAAAGTTCTATAGTAAAATAATGTACAGTCTAAGAGATTATATGATACACACAGACACGTGAAGAAATTAGCAAATTTTACAATAATAAAGACTTAAATTTTGAAAATATTTTATACTTTAGCTATGAATTTGTCTATTACTTGAATTAATTTTTATTAGAGACTACCTCCAAAGTGTTAACTTTAACTTGCCAAAATTTCGCTGAAATCAAATGTACAGTTTCAGAACCTAAATCCAACACACAGACACACTCAGTTTCATGTAAATACACATATAGAAATTACATTCCAAAAGTATACTACTCCTTTAATAGGTTAATGGATATATATTACATCTACAAAAACTTTTAGCTATATGTCAGCATTAAGCAGGTAAAATTGCATAGTAATACTATTCAAAGCAAAGTAGCTTATAAGGAACAAAAAGAAAGACAGACGGACGCCTAGGAATATTTATTTAGCAACACATTAAACAAAATATGTATTTGCACATAAGAAATGTCTAAATTTCATTAAAAAATAATATCATCTATCATAAATAATAAAAAATAATGGTTGCTTCTTGTAAAGATTTTCGTTTTCCTTTTAAGATAAAAATATTAGCTAATTTTATCACGTGTCTGTGTGTTGCATATAATCTCTTAAGCTGTTTATTGTATGTACATGAACTTTTGATAATATATAGCTGACATATTGGAAAATGTTTCTATATCACAATTACTGTACTTTAATGTACGAGGGGTGGCAATAATATGACCTCAATTTATATACATGATTTAGAATTTTTGTAGGCTTTCCTATAGGCAAACATTTTTGTAACAGAGTAAAAAAGGCCGTTTATAACAACATTTTTAAAATCAAAATTTTGTTTTAAAAATAAGGTTTTGGTGATGTGGTATTTCAATTTTTTGTTGTTTTTTTTCGTCACATCACGTGTTTGTATGTTTCGTATAACCTTAAAGACAGCCCATTTTATTATCATGAAAATTTTCTAGTCTTTAGCTGACATGTTGGAAATGGTTTCTATATCATAATTACACAGTGATACAAATGTGAAGAAAAAAAAATATACAGGGGTTCTCATGTAGCATTTCTGTTTGACTGGAGTCTATAGAGTAAAGTGATACTTTTAGTTTTTCTCGGTCACTTCGTTAAGTAATGTTTTTATAGCAAAGTAAGTGAAATGGCGATATTCCTTAAATTACAAGTTCCAAAATTCATAAGTCTTCTCATTGTAAACCGATCTTCAAAATCTTACATCTGTTGTAAAGCTATGACTTTCACCTTTTATTAAAAAAAAGAATTTTGAAAATCGGTTAAGAAATAATGAAACGGCGGCTGTTTAAGCAAAACAACCTCGAAAAAAAAATTGCGAATTCTCATTTTCTCAACGCTCTCAGTTGATCATGCAGCAGCGCAATGTATATTTTTTATTTTTGTATTATGCTATATTAAAGTAGCTTTCTAAAATAGGTAAGTTTATAAGAAAGGGTTGAAAAATGACTGAGTTTAATCCATTGCTGACATGTCAGAAGTGGTTTCTATATCACAATTGCTGTACATGTATGTATGAGGAGTGCCAGAGAGATACTCTTAAATTATATATGATTTTTAAATAATGGAAGTTATTGACTATGTCTAAAGTGTTTGCTACACAGGGACAAGAGACATTTACAACAAAAAAAATCAGCGTAGCTGGAAAATAAGACATCAATAAGTTTGCAATACAAGTGAAATCATATCCTCGTGGTATTTTATAGACTGCATTATATTGAAGGTAAAAATTTTCCTTAAAACAAAAAACGATCTTTGAAATCTATACCATAAATTTTATGTATACTTTTGAAAAAACCTCCGAAATATTATTGGAAAATTTTAAAAAATAAATTAAATAGGTTTTGAAGGACATACGGTTCATATTTGTTAGATTGTTATTTTTTTTAATTTGGGTTCATCACGTGTCTGTGTGTTTCTTACAATCTCTTAGACTGTTCATCTAATTGTACTGAAATTTTTGTGATATGCTGCTGACTTGTTGGCAAAGGTTTCTATATCACAATTTGTGTTTAATTATATACGAGGGGTGACAAAAAATGGTTTTAATGTAGACATGTACATGCAAAATTTAAAAAAAAAATCATTTTAACAGGTTTTCGAGTTACATTGTTTTTACTTCTATTCTTTCTTTTTCGTCTCATCGCGTGTCTGTGTGTTTCATATAATCTCCTATACTGTCCTTCTGATATCCATGGGATTTTTGTGATATTTTGCTGACATATTCGAAATAGTTTTTATATCACAATTTATGCACATTAATGTACGAGGGCTGGTATAAAATTTAAAAATTCTTATTTACAACATAAAAAAACATTAACAAAGTTTCCGTTGGGAAAACCGACTTACATATACCCTCACCCTCAGTAAAATATGAAATTATCTTTTATATTGATATAATTAGTCGATTTCTAAAGTGGGCGTAGTAGTACATTTGTATGAGAGGTACTAAAAGGGGCGTGGCTTGACTTACAGATTTTTTTCTCCAAAATTTTATCCTGCTATAGCTTTACTAAATACAGAATTTGGATACGATTTCGTTCTCAGTATTAATGATATTAATCGATATTAATCGAGTGGGCCGAGTGGTACATTCGAATGGGAGGTACCAGAAGGGGCGTGGCTATACCACCAGTTTTTTTTTCTCCAGTCCTTTATCCTGCTTTAGCTTTACTAAATACAGAATTTGAGCACAATCGCGTTGGGTGTACTCAATTTCTAAAGCGGGCGGAGTGCTATATTTGTATAGAAGGTACCAGAATGGGCGTGGCTAGATTACAAGCGTTCTCCCCAAAGCTCTATCCTTATATAGATATACTAAATACAGATTTTGGTCACGATTGCGTTGGGTGTATTTATATTATTACTCGATTTCTGAAGTGGGTGCATTGATATATTTGTATGGGAGGTACCAGAAGGGGCGTGGCCATGTAGACCATTTGCAATGCCGTAAGTAGTTTTGGGAAAATATTAACTCATGCAAAATTTAGAACAGATATTTAGAACAGATATACAGATAGACAGACGGACATAGCTCAAACGACTGAAAAAGTCATAAATCGAATTTGGTTCAAAGAAACCTAGGGTCTAAAGTGACTCTTTTTTATATGTTAAACTTTTGGGTTGTTTCAAATGATATAGACCCTCTTTTCCGTAGAGTGAGGGTATAAAAAACTTGTAAGTGCCCTAAACTCCAGTAAAACTTGAAATAAATTGGTTTACCAAATAAAAAGTTCGTTTTTCCGATTTATCCCGTGTCTGTATGTTTCGTATAATCTGCCCAGCTGTTTAATCAATTACAATGAAATTTTGTTTAGCGTTTGCCGACATGTTAGAAATGGTTTCTATACTACAGTTTATACAATTTACTACATATGTACAATGTAGATAGTACATACTAATGTAGATAGTATCTTTGTTCCGTTAAATTTTCTTTAGAGCGACAAAAGGCTGCTTCTACACAATATCTGCATTATTGGCATACAAATCATTAATACGCCCGCATGATTTGCTACATGTAAGCTCATTGACATGTTAAACAATTTTTCATATTTTGATTTATAGCATTTCCTAAGCCTTCACTGCCTCCACTTACAATTATTCAGATTACTATTATTATGTTCTCGCTTTGGTATCGTATCCAATTGACATACTAACTTATATCTCATATCCATACACAGTGTCAAGCTTTTGTTTTCATTCACTTAAACGTCGCTTATTGTTGCTGTTATCAGGTAAATTTTTTACAAGAGGAGAAGCAGTACAAGAGGTAGAACGCGCAAAACGCCAGCACAATTTGAAGGTCACATAAATTACTGGACATGATGATAGTGGTGGATAGGAAAAGGCAGCCGCCAGGCTATACCATTATCCAAACAAACCACAAACACACTCACAGAGAAGGAGGAAGAGAGAGAGGGGCGAGATCTGTTACACGCTTCAATTGCTCCATACCACCCCCTCTACAAATCTTGCAGCAACTACTCCACTGTGAGGGGCAAATGAAAAAAAAAAACAAAAACAATTTTGCTACACTTTTGTTTATTACACAAAAGTTGGAGCGAACAGAGAAAAAAAACTGTTAAGTGTTTATTGTTTAAAGTTAATTAAAAAGGTTTTAACTTGAGAAAAGTAAATAAATTTAAATAGTTAGGTCATGTGTACGATATACACACGCGTGTATGGCTAAAAAGCAGCTGTGAATTCAAAACGAAAGGCGAAAAATTTGAATTGTCTAAGAAAACAATTGAAATGTAAAAAAAAAACAATAAATAGGTATGGATAAATAATTATAATGTTTTTTTTTCTATAGCCCCTATGGATTTTAAGTAATAATAAGGTTTTAAAAGCTTTGTGGAGTTAAATGCAATTGGAGCCGCTTCAAACTAATTTGGATTTAAATGTAAGTTACCTAAAAGCTTTCATTACTAGAGCATGTACGACTAGGTTTTAATACGTCCAAACCTAAGTAAGATACCAATTGTTTACACTTTGAAGTATTAGGCAAAAATATTGAAAACATTTAGGACCTCATTCAATATAATTTATATGAAAATATTATTCATAAACCATTGACAACAATTGACGAATATTTTTGTTAAAAAAAAATTAATTTAAACTCTTAACCCCTTTGAATTTTAATTAAGCCGATAGAGATTTTAAGTTTTATTTATAATATAATATGATAATTTCTAAACTAACAACAGCCCCTAAAGCTCTCGTCTTTATTAAATTGCAACAATATTTATGCAATTAATTAATAGACAGGTATTTATTGACGTCAATTAATAATATCTTTTTCGCAGTGCCGAAAAGTTATAAAGTTCTTAAGAATGATAAAGTTCTTACCACAACAGCAAAACAAAATCCTCCCTTAGTTTATGATATAATAATAATAAAGATACGTAATTGAACTTTTAAGCAAATAAATACCATAGTAGTTTCTATGGAAAATTAGCTATAATTAGACAGTGCGTCATTGACAAATAATAAATCTGTTTAAATATTAAGAAATTAAATAGTCATATTGAAAGTATTTGTTACAGGAAATGATAAGACATAAAAGTGAGGTAGGGTTAGCAAACAGAGACAAAAAATCATTGACAACTAACAGCAATAAGAAAAAAATTACAAAAAAAAATATTATTGAGTTTCTTATTTAAATCAATTTTTTTTTTCATTCATCATATGTCTGTTTGTTTTCTATACAACCCTAGACTGATCATCTAATTACCATGGTATTTTTGTGATCTATTGCTGACATGTTAGAAATGGTTTCTATATTACAATTTGGATGCATTAATGTACGAGGGTTGGCAGAGAAGCACATGAAATATATATAAATTTAGTTTATATTTTATAAGTTTAACTTAATTTAATTAATATATGATTTGACTATAGTAAACAGACCCAAAAAAAATCATTGACTACTAACAGCAATATGAAAAATTTACAAAAAAAAAATAAATGGTTAGATGTAATTTTTCTTATTTTAATTTTTTTTTTTTTTTTTTTGATGCGCCACATATCTTTTTTTTTTTATACAATCCTAGACTGATCATCTATTTACCATGGTATTTTTGTGATCTATTGCTGACATGTTGGTAATGGTTTCTATATCACAATTTGGATGCATTAATGTACGAGGGTTGGCAGAGAAGCTCATAAAATGTAAATAAATTTAATTAATATTTTATGAGTTTAATTTAATCCAATTAATTTTTAATTTGACTATAGTAAACAAAGATAAAAAATCATTGACTACTAACAGCAATAAGAAAATTTTACAAAAAAATTTAAATGGTTACATGTAATTTTTCTTATTTAAATTTTTTTTTTTTTTGATGCGTCACCTGTTTGTGTGTTTTATATGCAATCCTATGCAGTCCATCTAATTACCATGGTATTTTTGTGATCTATTTCTGACTTATGGGTAAAGGTTTCTATATTATAACTTGAATGCATTAATGTACGAGGGTTGGCAGAGAAGCTCATAAAATGTAAATAAATTTAATTAATATTTTATGAGTTTAATTTAATCCAATTAATTTTTAATTTGACTATAGTAAACAAAGACAAAAAATCATTGACTACTAACAGCAATAAGAAAATTTTACAAAAAAAAATAAATGGTTACATGTAATTTTTCTTATTTAAATTTTTGTTTTTTTTTGATTCATCACATGTTTGTGTGTTTTATATGCAATCCTATGCAGTCCATCTAATTACCATGGTATTTTGATGATCTATTGCTGACTTATGGGTAAAGGTTTCTATATTACAATTTGAATGCATTAATGTACGAGGGTTGGCAGACAAGTTCATAAAATGTAAATAAATTTAATTAATATTTTATTAGTTTAATTTAATTCAATTAATTTATGATTTGACTATAGCAAACTGAGACAAAAAAAATACATTGGCTACTAACAGCAAAAGGAAAAATTAAAAAAAAAAACATAAAAAAAATAAATTTACAAAAAAAAAATAGGTTAGATGTAATTTTTCTTATTTTAATTTTTTTTTTTTTTTTTTTTGATTCAACACATGTTTGTGTGTTTTATATACAATCCTATACAGTCCATCTAATTACCATGGTATTTTGATTATCTATTTCTGACATATGGGTAAAGGTTTCTATATTACAACTTGAATGCGTTAATGTACGAGGGTTGGCAGAGAAGTTCATAAAATGTAAATAAATTTAATTAATATTTTATTAGTTTAATTTAATTCAATTAATTTATGATTTGACTATAGCAAACAAAGACAAAAAAAAACATAAACTACTAACAGCCAGAAGAAAAATTTACAACCAAAAAATATTTTTTTTTCTTCTTTTAATTAATTTTTTTTGTCACGTGTTTGTGTGTTTTATATACAATCCTATATAAGTCCATCTAATTATCATGGTATTTTGATGATCTATTGCTGACTTATGGGTAAAGGTTTCTATATTACAACTTGAATGCATTAATGTACGAGGGTTGGCCGAGAAGCTCATAAAAAATATATATAAATTTAATTTATATTTAATTAAATTAATGATTTGACAGTGTTAACAACGTTTCCAAAAAAAAAAAAAAACTTAACCCTAGAATGGTAAACATATTTTTTAGCACTTAATGGTAAACATCGCCTGTGAGGCAGTTTTTAAAAAAAACGCACATTTCACCTTCGAAAAAATTAAAATGCATTAAAACAAAAACAAAAACATATTTATTATATATTTGGTTACAAAAATAAACAAAAACAATTCATTTTTTAAATAGCTTAAACATTTTATAGGCGTATTTGTAGATCACATATTTTTTTAGATTATTTGAAAAGATCTTTTACAAAAATTTTTTTTTAAAAAAACACAGCTTGAAATAAAGAAAAAACTTCTGGGTCTTCTAGACCTGAGATCTAATTAACGTATAAAAAACTAATTCACAGCTTAAAACTTAAAAATAATTGTTGAGACTAAAATAAAATTTGTGGTTTTTTTACCTAAGGCGACACAAGTGTCTATATCTCAGCAACGCAACGGAGAAAAAAAAACACGTCTGTGCCCAAGCTCGTACAACACTCAACTGAGTTGGCACGAGAGCACGCTTTGATACGAGTGAGCGATCAGGAAATATAGGAAAAACTTAAGGTGCTTCGCCTCACAGGCGATGTTTACCATTCTAGGGTTAATTTCCCTTTGCACCCCATGAATGAGGTATGGGATAGCTTCTCGCGTTGTTGTGAATTAACACGCTTTCTATATTTAGATTCACAACTAACGGCACCTACTTGTTTATCAACGAATGCGAACGTCACTGTTTGAGAAGCTCTTACTAGACACGCCGATTGACTCGACACTTAATACTGCGAAGTTGCTGTCAACAACAATCGAGGGGAGCCGACAATGAAAGAAAATTTTCTTCATTTTTTTTCTTTTAAGATGACTGGAGCCAGGTTTGAACCTGCGATCTCCCGCATGGTAGTCGCGTGTTCTAACCACTATGCCACGGCCGGTCCCAAATTTACAAAAAAGTCACTAATAAATTTACACAATTGCCTAGATGCATAAGCATATAGTGGTAGTATTTCTTGGACTACCTTTCTGAAAGTCTAAATTTTTTCTATTAAAATTACAGAAAAATCTATGAATCCATAACGAAATTTGTATACCCTCACCCTACGTGTAGGAGAGTTTATATCATTTGATACGACCCACAAGTGTAACACATAGAGGAGTCTCTTTTAGACCCTAGGTTTCTTTACACCAAATTCGATTCATGACTTTTTAAATCGTTTGAGCCATGTCCGTCTGCCTATCTATCTGTCTGACTGTCCGGTTAGTGCGCATGATAACTTTCGAAAGACGCAACCAAATGTTTTGAAACTTTGCACGAGTTAATATTTCCCCAAAACTACTTACAAATGGTTTTTCAAACGGGCTTCATGGCTACGCCCCTTCTGGTACCTCCCATACTAATGCAGCACTTCGCCCACTTTAGCAATCGAGTAATAATATCAATACACCCAACGGGATATAACAGAATAAAGTTTTGGGAAAAAAATTGGAAGTCTAGCCACGCCCCTTCTGCTACATCCAATACCAATGCACCACTTCGCCCACTTTAGCTTTTGAGCAATAATATCAATATAATATCAATATACCCAACATGCCCGTGCCCAAATTCTATATTTTTGTAAATCTATAACAGGATAAAGTTTGGGGAAAAAACTGGAAGTTTAGCCACGCCCCATCTAGTACCTCCTATACCCATCTGGTATTGTCCACTTTAGAAATCAAGTAATAACATTAATACAACCAACTTGATTGCGGCCAATTTCTGTATTTAGTAAAGCTATACCAGAATAACATTTTGGAGAAAAAACTAGTAATTTAGCCACGCCCTTCTGATACCTCCAATACCAATGCACCACTTCGCCCACTTTAGCTATCGAGTAATAATATCAATACACCCAACATGATCGTGCCCAAATTCCATATTTAGTATAGCTGTAGCAGGATAAAGTTTTGAAAAAAAAACTGGAAGTTTAGCCACGCCCCATCTAGTACCTCCTACACCCATCTGGTATTGCCCACTTTAGAAATCGATTAATATTATTAATAGACCCATCGCGATCGTGCCCAAATTCTATATTTAGTAAAGCTCAAGCAGAATAAAGTTTTTGAGAAAAAAAATCTGGAAGTCCAGACACGCCCCTTCTGGTACCTCCCATACAAATGTAGCATTCCGCCTACTTTAGACGGCGACAAGTAATATTAATACACTCAACACGATCGTGCCTAAATTCTGTATTTTGTTAAACTATAACAGAGTTAAGTTTTGGAGAAAAAATTGGATGTCTAGCCACGCCCCTTCTGGTACCTCCCATACAAATGTACCATTCCGCCCACGGGACTGGCCGTGGCATAGTGGTTAGAACACGCGACTACCATGCGGGAGATCACAGGTTCAACTCCTGGCTCCAGTCATCTTAAAAGAAAATAAAAAATAAATTTTTCTTTCATTGTCGGCTCCCCTCGAATGTTGTCGACAGCAACTTCGCAGTATTAGTGTCGAGTCAATCGGCGTGTCTAGTAAGAGCTTCTCAAACAGTGACGTTTGCATTCGTCGATAGACAAGTAGATGCCGTTAGTTGTGAATCTAAAAATAGAAAACGTGTAATTTCACAACAACGCGAAAAGCTATCCCATACCGCATTCATGGAGTTTAAAGGGAAATTAGGTTTTTTTTTGTTATTCCGCCCACTTTAGAGATGAAGTAATAATCTCAATGCACCCAATGCGATCGTGCCCAAATTCTATATTTAATAATGCTAAATCCGGACAATGTTTTGTCGAAAAAAACTGGAAGTTTAGCCTCGCCCCTTCTGGTACCTCCCATACAAGTGTACCATTCCCTCCTTTTAGAAAACGAGTAATAATTTCAATATATTACAAAGTTTTATGTTTTATTGAGGGTGAGAGTACATTTAAGTCGGTTTCACTGAAACTTTCTAAGTGGTTTCTATTTAAATTAAAGAAAAATCTATGAACCTATAACGCAATTTTTTGTATGCTAAACTTGAGGAGCTAATCATGGCTAATAATGTTAATTATTTTTAATTTTTAAAATAAGCGCTCAACTATCAATACATATAGCACTCTCGCTAAAAATTGCAATAGAAATAATAATAACACAGCAAAAAAAAAATAATACTTTTCAAGGCTATTCCGCTCAATGCTCGCCTTCCCAAAAAAATCAATAACTTCCTTTGTGGTCTACACACACTCATGCACCGACAACTTGTGATAATTTCTTAGACACATAATTGAGAACTTCCGAAAATTGTTTACACACAACTACCCGAAATTGTCGCCTTCATTTGCCCGCCTTGTATGTGTTTTTTTTTTGCCCTTGTTTGAAATTCACACTCATTTTTTTTTTTGAGCTACTCACTAATCGTTTGTGCAAATAATCAACTAACAATTCATATTTAATTCATAAATAAACATAAACAACAAAATATAACGAGCCAATAGAGCAGACTCATACATATTATAGCACCCAAATGGTAATGAAAAAGAGTTTGCCATAACACTAAATACACCCTACCCAACCACCCAACAACGACAGAGCAAAGCCATTAAAAGCGAGAGAAAAAACTATTAAATGCCAAAATTTAATTTAGAAAACACTTTCGTCGTCTATGTAAACGACGACGGACGACAACGGCAGCAGCAGTAGCAGTGGCACTGGCCGATAAGCGGCGGTTATTATTATGTTGACATAAGTGTTATAATTAAACATATTTGTAAAACCAACAGCAACAACAATAACAATAGAAACTGAAATTCCATATAGAGTAAACCGAAAACAAATATTTTAATTATTTTGGCATAATGAAAGAAACGCGGCAGCGCTTTTAGTTTCAATAATGATTAACACTACAAATGTATAATTTGGAAATTGAGTAGCAGAAGTACACAAAGGGCACGAGAGAGAGAGAGAGAGATGGGAACACTCAAAGACAATTTGTAATAACTTTAAGGTGATTTCATATATATTGTACAGATAAATACAAATTTATCTTGAATGGGGGAGGTCCGTGGTTCGATTCCTGGCACCAGTCATCATCTACATATATCTTTAATTGCCGACCCCCTCGATGTTGTCGTCAGCAACTGCGCAGTATAAGTGTCGAGTCAATCGGCATGTCTAGTAAGAGCTTCTCAAACAGTGACGTTCGCATTCGTCAATAAACAAGTAGGTGCCGTTAGTTGTGAATCTAAAAATAGAAAGCAACGCGAGAAGCCATCCCGTACCTCATTCATGGGGTGTAAAGGGAAATTAATTTTTTTTAAGGGATGCAGGATATTTATTAAAAAAACCCGTACGGATTTTGAAATTTAGACTTACTAAATAGAAACCAATATTAAAACGCTATAATATTTTTTGACTAAAGGTTAAACTGTGAGACCCTCTCGCATTCAGTGAATTTTTACTAATTTTCTTATTATGTTCCCTAAATTGGGCCTAATGACAAATTTCATTTAAAAGTTTGAGTATACATAAATAGCTAGATTACGTTTAGATGCATTATAGTTGTGTCACAATCGGCCTTAACTTACTTTATATCTCTTTACACCCGCGTTGTTGTGAATTAACATGCTTTCTATGTTTAGATTCACAACAAACGACACCTACTTGGTTATCGACGAATGCGAACGTCACTGTTTGAGAAGCTTTTACTAGACATGTCAATTAACTCGACACTTATACTGCGAAGTTGCTGACGACAACATCGAGGGGGTCGGCAATTAAAGATAAATGTAGAGGACAGGTGCCAGGAATCGAACCACGGATCTCCCGCATGGTAGTCGCGTGTTCTAACCAATATGCCACAGCCGGTCCCGATCGGTCTCAACTATTCATATACAAATTTGGCTGGCCCTCTCACTACTTCCCTCTCTACCAAACCATAATCATAATACATACATTGCTACATGCAATTACAAACGAAAAAGTACGTAAGCACCGCATCTGAGTTAGTATCTGGACTACTCTATAAACTTTGCTAAACTCCTTAGGAACAAGTTGCCAAACTTTTTTTTCGTAATTCTATACATAGTTTAAGAGTTTATACATAACACACAGACATGTAAAAATTGGTTAAAATTTTAATGTGTTCAAACTATGATTTCGAATTTTTTTGAATGAAGTTAGTGGTAAAGGAAACAAATCACTTAATTAATATTAATTAATTTATAAATTATAGGAATGAATATAATTATTTATTTATTTTAATATCTTTCTGTATATAAAGAAAAAAATATGAAATATCTTTGGTGACTAAAATACTACGTTGTACAATAAAAATACTTTTGAATACAACAAAAATACTTGTCAGTACGGTTGATTTATATTTTGCTATAATAAAAGTACATTTTGTATAACAGAAGTACTTTTTAGTACAATAACAATAGTTTTTATTACAAAAAAATACTTTACGCTACAACAAAGGTACTTTTTGGTCCGATAACAATCATTTTTGGTATAATTAACACTGTTTGGGTACTTTCTGGTGTACCAAAGAAGTTTTTTATTCCTATAACAAAATTTTTGGACCAATAAAACTACTATTTGATATAAAAAAAGTACTTTTGGGTACCAATAAAATAATTTTTGATACAATAAAAGTATTTTTTAGTACAACGAAAGTACTTTTCGGTACTATAAAAATATTTCTCGTTACAAAAATGTACCTTTTGGTAAAATTTAATTTAATTTTGGTACAATAAAAGTAATTTTATGTTAAAATAAGTATTTTTTGTTCCAATACCAATAATTTTTGGTAAAATAAAAGTACATTTTGGTATAAGAAAGGTACTTTTTTGTCTAATGAAGAACATTTTTTCCACAAAAAAACGTAATTTTTGTCATATTAAAAGTACTTTAATAAATAATGTAATTTTTGATACAATAAGAGTACTTTTTGGTACAATAAAATTACTGTTTGGTGAAATACATAATAGTTACTTTTGGTACAATTAAAGTATCTTTAGGTCTTAGAAAGGTACTTTTTTGTCCAATAAAAAAATAACTTCCAGAATAAAAGTACTTTTTGGTGCAACGTACTTTTTAGTAAAGGGAAAAATAATTTTTGGTATAATAGTTCTCTTTGGACCAAGAAGAGAACTTTAATGTATAAGAAAAATATTTCTTGGTCCAATAATAATAATTTTTGGTCGAATTAAAGTACTTTTTTGTATAAGAAAGGTACTTTCTGGTCTATTAAAAAAAAACTTTTTCCACAATAAAAATACTTTTTGTCATATTAAAAGTACTTTTATAAATAAAGTAATTTTTGTTACAATAAAATTACTTTATAAAAGTTCAGGGGCAAAAGTGCAGAATATGGGGCGGGAGCCTAAAAAAAATGCCACTCCCCCAAATACGCCCTAAAACACGAAAATCAAGGTCAAAGTTGGCGCATAGGCCCACGGGGCCCCTTGGGTTCTATGATAATCCCCCATGTGTGAAAGATACTTTCGTGACGAATCCAAAGGTGTTATTTTTATTTTTGTTCCTACGGGTCTCTTGGGCCGAGTTAGAGCCATTTAAATTTCCGGGATATTCCAAAAAACTTAGAAAAACGTAAGGAAATGAATTGAAAAATTCCATAGAAAAATGAAATGTCATCAAAAATGTGTGCAAATTTTAAATATTTTTGAATTATTTAGGTTTTTTTTAAAATGAAAATTGAGAAAAAATTACAAAAAATTAAGGAAACAAATGGACAATTTCAAGAAATATTTTAAAAAAAAGTCAAAAAAAAAAATATTTGGAAAAAGAAAATTGATAAAAAAAAGGATAAAAGTTGAAGAAAAATTTGAAATAAGCTGTTTTGTAAAATTGTTTTTTTTTGTTCCTATATTACTTTAAATTATTTGTTTTTTTTTAATTAGAGTGGTAACGGTTGAGATGGTTGCAGAAGCGCCGAAGGCAAACATTTGTTTTCTTTTTGGTATATTACGGGTAAAATATTTTTTTTTTTGTAAATTAGATTAAAAGTGGAAATGTTGGGAGTAAAAGCAATGCAGGAAAATATGATTTTTAAAAAAATCACGCGATTCAAGAAATATTAAAAAATAGGCAAGAAAAAGCGCCGTAGCCAAAAAGTATTTTTTACTTTTAATATTTTTTTTTATTTTTTTTGGCACAATAAAATTAATTTTCGGTATGACAAAGGTACTGTTTGGTCCTATAACAATGATATTTGGTCCAATAAAAGTACTTTCTTTCATATAACTTAATTTCCTTTTGCATCCCATGAATGAGGTATGGGATAGCTTCTCGCGTTGTTGTGAATTAACACGCTTTCTATTTGTAGATTCACAACTAACAGCACCTACTTGTTTATCGACGAATGCGAACGTCACTGTTTGAGAAGCTCTTACTACTTGACACGCCGATTGACTCGACACTTAATACTGCGAAGTTGCTGTCAACAACATTCGAGGGGAGCCGACAATGAAAGAACAATTTTTTTTTTAAGATGACTGCGATCTCCCCCTTGGTAGTCGCGTGTTCTAACTAGGGTAGCCAGACGTACTGTTTTTAGCAGTACATGTACTGTTTTTTTGTTAATGTACTTTTTTATGCACAACACCTAAAACAGTACGTAAAAGTACTGTTTTTCAAACCTTTTACTGTTTTTGTACTGTTTTTTTAATTTAACTGATATTTTATATAACAATCGATTTCAATATTTGATAAAACATGTTTTGTATAGCCTACACAAATAGCCGAAGATGATATAAAACATTGTACCATAGTTGTTATTGTTTTGGATGCATACAATTTTTAAAATAAGTTTGAAAATTACATTTCAACGTCGCTGTAAGATACATTTATACCCACACACTTAGGGATAGGGGTATATATCAATTGATACGCGAAGTATCAAATATATTAATACAAAATTCGTTTCAGTACTTTTTAAGACGATTGAGCCATGTCCGTCCGTCTGGCTGGGACGATAACTCGAGTAAACCTCCACTAATCCTTATGAAAAAGTAACACTGTTAATAGTTTTCTAAACGAAGTCATGGGATTGGAAATTGTCCAGCCTATCCCCCTTCTGGCATCACCTATTTTTGAAAAATGTATATTTCTTTTATAAATTGTAAACGAGAAACTGCTGGATATTTTAACATCGTCAGATTAATAACCTTATAAAAGTACAAAGTTATAAAACATTTGCCACACCCCTTCTGGTACCTCACACACTAATGACTTAGTTCACCGTCATATTACTACATGCATAACTGGTTTGTAAGTACAAACTTTGCCCAAGGTTAGCATAATCTCTATTGATCTGATATTTTTTTAATGGACAACGCAGACAATTTCCTCATCAACTGACCGGAGTGTGGCGAAATAAGTCAATTAGTTGGACTCTTATACTATTCCGCGCGAAACAGTTGATGTGTCAACATTTGAATAAGAGAGATATTACACCAAGATGTAATAAACTGGACTTAGTGCTTAATTTCTGTATTAATTTCTTAGAGCTTTGCTTGTTCAGCAAATGCGCTTATGATAGAATATTATTATTTTTTTAACATTGTCTTTGTTGCTTATTGAATTAATTCTCAAAATATGTGAAGCTTAATAAATTTTTATGTTTTATTTAAAATGTACTGTTTTTTCTTGGTTTTACTGTTTTTTATTCACTAATGTACTGTTTTTCCGATTTTAATATCTGGCTACCCTAGTTCTAACCACTATGCCAATGCCGGTCCCGGTCCCTTTCTGGCATATTAATAGTACTAAAAGTGCAAAATAATAATGGAACCCTAATACTCCAACAAAATAAAGAGAATTCATTCTCCATTGTCCAATTTTTAATGAACATGCAGGTTAATAAGAGATGATTATAAGTCATTTTCGAACAAGTGCTTTATAAGAACTTTCAAAAGATCAAAAAAGAAACACCTACAACTTTTGGTCAAATGAGTTACATATTAAAAAAGTATGTCACCTATATAAAATCAAAATCACTCCTTAGTATCGAATTTTTATCACTTTTAAGCACTTCTTCGGATGTAGGAGAAAAAGTATGTAAAAATGGACTACTTCCTTTCTATGACAAACCAATATTAAAATTATTGGTGATTTACCCAAATTCGAAGTACTTCTAAACCAGTAAGTCTGCTTCTTTTACAAATTATAAATAATCTCTTTTTTGCTGAGACCCTGTCTCCACTGAATATAAATCCGATGGTTTTATTGTAAAATATTTTCCAAAAATATTTTCAACTCGTCTATAGAAAATGATAAACTCTTCTTTAAAAATTCTTTTTTTTTCCAGCAAACGTTCGTCTAATCCCTTTCTATAGCCCCCCTCCATAAATCAGCTCATTGTAACACCGGCTAAAATTTTTAGTATAATTTATGACGGCCCCAACACTTTTATAAATGTCTGCCAAAAAAAAAAACAAATTTTACATAACAAAGTCCAATTACTTAATATTAAACAAAAAATCCCACTTTCGTATTGCCAATAATTAAATTTATTATATGGCTAAAAAAACAACAACAACAACATCAATTCGAGTACAATAATGAAAATACCCTTCAGTTTTAATCTAATCTCTAGAAAGTTGTGACTGCCTAAAACAATACCCTTCGCTCGCTTATATATTTTTAGTTTTATTGTTTCTTAACTTTGCAAAACGATAATTTGTTTGCCATTTAATAATAACAAAAAAAAAAACTGAAATCGATATGAAAAAAAAAAAAATACTGAAATCCATCAAAACTCTGAACAAAAGATAAGAAAAGACTGACCAACATTGCAATCGATCGATTGTGGTCGAAAATATATATATATAAAACAAAACTACATTAAAGTTAACGGAAGAAGAACTATTATTTTCTTTAATCATGTGATTAATTTGTGTGCGGTAGAAGAAGCAAAAAAAATACCCTCTCAAATGATGATTAACAAAACCAGAAAGAAAATCAAAAGCAACATAAAAAATAAAATCAAATGAAATGAAATGAAATGTCTGAGACAAAAACATTAACATAAAATGTTTTATGTGCACGATCATAATGAACCCCCTAAAAATTCAGCTTTTTCAGAATCGAATAAATCGAAATAGAAAGTGAAATTTTTGTAGTAACAAGAAGAGCGCGATAGCGATAAAGAAGATGATGATGATGATGAGGGTTTACGAAACTTTAAAGATTTTTCATTTAAATGTTATAAAATATAAATATTTATGTAAAACCTCTGCTCAGTAAAAGAGATAGAATAGGAGAGAGAGTGAGAGAGCGGTGGGTGGGAAGGTAGTATAAGAAAATTAATAACTTTGGTTTCCAAATTCCTTTAGTTTAAAATTACCATAAAACTATTTGAAAATTTTAACTAATTACTAGTCACAAGAGTAGTATATTAATAACTTATGATACTCTTAGCGTTGCAAAGCGTTAACTAAATTGTATGCATTCAGCTTCAAACATCAGCATCATCATCATCACGACTATTGTTGTCAGCGTCGTTGTCGTCGTCATCGTCTTTATCTACTCCCCCCTTTCTTTGTGTTTGTTGCATTGTTATTTTCATCTCCCCCTCAATTTCAATTTCATCTCAAATTTCAAGTTTTTGGTTTTTAAGTTCAGTGTAAAATCGTTCGTTTTTGTGTGTGTGATTTTATCGTATTTATGCGTATTTTTTTTTTTAATCAACCACAAAAACCGGGTGAAAGATCTTTTAGACGAATAGCTGAGTAATCTAAGATGTGAACATTTAAATACTTTTACTTTTAATATATTTCATATTGGGATCGGATTCTGTGGTCTGGGCTCAGACGGCAAAACATATGTTTTGTCATACACTCGAGGAAAATAAAAAAAGTAATGGATTTAAATGCAAATGAGTCATGGTCGATATTTTTTCCAAAAAAAAAACTAAAGAGAACATGCTGTGACCGAGAATACAGAACGGTATATTGACGAGTTGCATACTATTATCACAGCTACACAATTTCAAAGGTTTTAACCATGTATGTCACACCTCCAACGACTTACTGGCTGCAGTACGCTAAGTGTTTAAGCAAAAAGTGATATAAAAAAGAAATGACTTTAACTGGCCACCTCGTAGCCCAGACTTGATCCCAATGGAGTTTTTTTTCCTAAGGGATACCTTAAAAGTAAAGTTACCAACAGGAACCTAGATAAAGTTTTCAACAAAAATACAAAAATTCTAGTCTTGAGCTTAAAATTTCAAATTCCAAATCAATGTTCACATTAACAGACCGAATAAATACAAAAACAACAATGAAAATACAGAAAATTTTTTATAAAACACCAGTCTAGCAGTCATAGAAAATTTCTCGTCTAGATTGCAGCAGTGTTATAATAAAAAAACATCACATATGAAGGCTTTAGTTTCTAAAACCCAAAATCCCTATTTGTGTACTTTTAGTAATTCATAACAGTTTTCATGTTGTTTATCTAGTTTTTATTTCATCTTCGTTTGAAAAGTAAAACGACTTTTGGTTCACCATATATACATAAATCATTGTCTGTGTGTTCTATATGGGCTCCTAATTGCATCATACGATTGCTATACAATTTTTGCTTACATGTTACCAATGGTTTCTAAAGTATCGTTATGTTGTAAATTTTAGAAAATTCAAAATTCAAAAAAATTTGAAGCAAAAGTCTAATATACCAAATATCTAAAATGACAAAAATTTTATTTCGAAATAAAATAAATTTTAAAAATATCATTCACATTGTTCAAAATTTCTAAAATATTATAAAAATTTTTCCGAATATCCGAAAGATCTAGAATAATCGAAATTTTAGAAAGATTATTTCGAATGTTCGAAAGATCCTAAATAATCTAAGTTTTAAAAAGTTTCGAAATTGTTCAAAATTTCTAAAATAATCAAAACTTTGGAAATTAGTTAAATATTTAAAAGATTTTAAATAATGTAAATTTTAGAAAATTTAAAATTTAAAAAATTTCTGCATAAAATTCTAATTTTTCAAATATCTAAAATGAAAAAAATTATATTTCGAAATTAAATAAATTTTAAAAATATCTTTCGCACTATTCATAATTAAAGATATTAAATAATCGAAATTTTTAATATTAGTTAAATACTTATTCAACAGATTATTCTGAATATTCGAAAGATTTTAAAATAAATTTCCAAATTAAATAATGTTTTAAATAATAGTCTAATATTCCAAATATGTTAAATAATCGAAGTTAAATAATTTTAAAATCATTATTCGAATTTTTCAAAATTTCGAAAATATTATTAAAATTTATTCCGAATATTCGAAAAATATGTGATAATCGAATATTCGAAAGATTTTAAATAATCTAATTTACAGAATATTTTTATATTAAATAAATAACAAAAAAAAATTATTTCGAAATTAAATAAATTTTATAAATATTATTCGAATTATTCAAAATTTCTAAAATATTATTAAAATTTATTTTGAATATACGAAAGATCTAAAAAAATCGAAATTTTAGAATTTAGTTAAATATTTATTCAAAAGATTATTCCAAATATTTGAAAAATGTTAAATAATCAAAGTTTAAGAAATTTTACAAAATTGAAAAAATTTTCAAAATATTCTTCGAATTATTTAAGAAAAATTAAATCGTTCAAAATTTATATCCAAATAAGTTAAATATTTAAAATATTATGCGGAATATTTCTTTAGAACTAAAATAAAAAAATATTCAAAAATTTCAAAGTATTAATCGAAATATGGAAAAAATCGGAAATTATATAAATTGTAGAACATTTTAAAAATAGTAAAATATTAAATTATTGCGTAATTTTGAAATTATATACACTTTGGAAAATTTTATTTATTTAAGTTAAAAGATTTGAAATATTTTAAATGTTATTTCAAAATTGTTTATATATCCACAGTATATTTCAGATTATACGTTAGATCTGAAATTTTCGACATTTTAGAAAATTTCACAATTAATTAAATATTTGGAAGATCTGAAACATTATTTGAAAAATATAAATTATCTGTGTCTGTGTGTTCTATATAGTCACCTATTTTGTACATGCGATGATGATACTTTTTTGGAAAATTCAATTTTATATATATTAATATTTTAAAAAATTAAAAATTTTAAAAAATTTAAAATTGGGTTCGAAACGCATCTTCCTAGTGCGTGACACACTGAATTTGACCAAAAATATCAAACAATAAAAAACACTTTTCTGATCGTAAGCCGAATTTGATGTATTTGTATTTGATTAAAATATGTCAATTAATGTACGATAGGTGGCGCGAGCGTTCTCCAAATAAGTAGGGTAAAAATTAGCCTGCGCAAAGTATTAAGCTCATTTGCAAATTATATTCCCACATGTTCTCGAACAGATTTGCAAATTGCTTTAACATTTATAACAGATTCCCAACCGTTTAAAATACTATTCTATAAAATTAATTTCAGCACGTCCGAACAACAAAATGTCATTAAATTATCTGTCAATTATTCCATAGCTAATACTTTTTCCCCCCAATATATCTGACAGTGAATAAATTTCGCGTGCTTGTCAATGGCTTTTCAACAAATCATTCAAATTTTTCCCCCAACCCCAAGGAAATATTCTAATTAATATTAACAGCGCTGGCCCCCCCTCATGACTCATAAGTACTACATATAAGTACTCATTAGCAATGGATCAATCAATATCATGTGAGAGGAGGAGACTCACCTTAATTTTTTTGGAAATGAAAATTTTCAATATTAATTTTTACTGCAAAAAGACGGCAATTGTATGAAACTTGTTTTGTAACGGTTAAACTAGAGAAACAGAAAAAAAAACACAATATATTTTTTTAAAAAATAACGAATTTTTTTAGCACTTTGTCAATAGATTCTAGAACAGTGGCTTAAAACACACAACTATTTGTTTGCCGTTAATTACTCTAGATACAAGAGTCAAAGTCATGGAGACGTAATAACACAATTTTTTTGTTTGTTTTTAGTTTATTTTGTATTAAATTGTTGTTGTTTTTTTTCTTTCTTTTATTTTTTGTTAATTCTAACTTAGACTTGTCGTATCAATCAAAAAAGTAGTTCGAGGAGAGAGCAAAACACTGTGTGTCTGTGTGATATGGCAAAATTTTGTAAATAAGACTAAGTATAAGTTTGGTGCTATACAGCACCACACTATATTTTGGGTTTAAGGCAGCGCACACGCGTTTATGTTTTATGATGTACTATGTATGTTCTTTTTTTTGCTTGTTTAAAGGGGTATAGAGGAATTCAGGGGAGAGTTTGGTATTTGTTATTGTTTTTTAGGCGTATTATTTTTTATATTAATTTGTGCGTTTTCGTCTTTTATTGTGTTGTATTTCTTTTTTTTTTAAATTAATTTTCCGTGACAAGAACTAACCCTTAGAAGTTGAAATCGAATGTGCTACAAAACACCGCTGAAACGTAACTGAAGTCGATTCTACTGTAGGTATTGTTAACACCAGACGACTATCGGAACGCCCGCCCTCCCGACCACCAATACCCCCTCAATAGCAACACCAACACCACCATCAATGTCAGCGCCAGCTACACCACCACGAGCTAGCTGACAGCTGAAAATAAAAGCTGCGGAAATTATGATAAACATTGTGAGCTACAATGAGTCGAGACGACTGAAGTTTTGGCAAAATAATTGGAGTGAAGAATGAATAAGAAAAAGTAAAAACCAGTAAGAAAGTTTCAGTCGGGCAACCCGACTTACAAATACCATCATCCTCAGTACAACAAAAAAAATTCAATTATACTAATATTATTACTCGATTTCTAAAGTGGGCGGAGTGGTACATTTGTATGGGAGGTACCACAAGGGGCGTTTTTAGACTTTCAGATTATTTCTCCAAAACTTTATCATGTTATACCTTTACTAAATACAGAATTTGGGCACAATGGCGTTGGGTGTATTGATATTATTACTCCATCTCTAAAGTAGGCGAAGTGGTACATTTGTATGGGAGGTACCAGAAGGGGCGTGGCTAGACCTCCAATTTTTTTCCAAAACTTTATCCTGTTATAACTTTACTAAATACAGAATTTGGGCACGATCGCGTAAGGTCTATTAATAATATTAATCGATTTCTAAAGTTGGCGTTACAAGATGGGTGTAGGAGGTACCAGATGGGGCGTGGCTAGACTTCCAATTTTTTCCTCAAAAACTTTATCCTGTTAAAGCATTTCTAAATAAAGAATTTGGGTACGATCACGTTGGATTTATTGACATTATTACTCCATCTCTAAAGTAGGCGAAGTGGTACATTTGTATGGGAGGTACCAGAAGGGGCGAGGCTAGACTTCCAATTTTTTTCCAAAACTTTATCCTGTTATAACTTTACTAAATACAGAATTTGGGCACGATCGCGTTAGGTCTATTAATAATATTAATCGATTTCTAAAGTGGGCGGTTCCAGATGGGTATGGGAGGTAACAGATGGGGCGTGGCTAGACTTCAAATTTTTTTCTCAAAAACTTTATCCTGTTAAAGCATTTCTAAATAAAGAATTTGGGTACGATCACGTTGGATTTATTGACATTATTACTCCATCTCTATAGTGGGCGGAAAGGTACATTTGTATGAAAGGTACCAGAAGGGGCGTGACTAGACTTCCAAATTTTGCTCCAAAAAACCATTATCCTGTTATATCTTAAGAAAATGCAGAATTTTGGCATGATCGTATTGAGTGCATTGATATTACTACTCCATTTCTAAAGTGGGCGGAATGGTACATTTGTATAGGAGGTACCAGAAGGGGCGTGCCTAAACTTCCAATCAGTTGTTGGAGGGGGCGGTGAAAACTGTTTTTTAGCCCTATAGAGAAAAAATTTGATATATAGTCCTTACTCGGTATAAAAATTACAAATTTTCTATCAGTGGGCGGAGTGGGCGTGGTTAAACTGTATATTAGCCCTAGAGAGATACAATTTGGTACCCAGATAGTACTCGGCACTTCAAGTTCTAATATTCAGACGAAATTTTCGATTTTCGATTAGTTGGCGGAGGGGACATGGCCAAACTGTACTTCGGTCCGAGAAAGAGACAAAATTTGGTATCCTGCTAGTACTCTGCAACACAATTATGAATATGCTGACGACATTTTTATTTTTAATCAGTGGGCGGAACAGGCGTGGCTGAACTGTGTTTTAGCCAAAGAGAGACACAATTTGGTATACAGAAAGTACACGGCAGGACTGGTTGAAATTTTTATTTTCAAGATAAAATTTTCTAAAATTTATTTATAAAAAATTTCCTTATATTTTCTATGATAGGAAAATAACTTTTCTGAAGGATAAAGGAAAGGATAAACTTTAAATCGAAAAGTGACTTCAAGGACACATTTCTATTGGAAAATATCTCAAAAAATCGCAGTGTGATTGAACAAAATCTAGTGAGGAATCATTGGAGTTATTCCCGCAAAACTAACTTTTCTTCGTCTGATGTCAGAGATATGGTAATCGGGTAAAAAATAGCACCTTTTAATTCACCCGGTCCGGGCATGATCAAGGAGCTCAAGGAGCTCTGTGTCGACCTAAGGAGACCAAGGTAGTTTTATTCCCAATGCGGGTAACCCCTCCCAAAAGATGTTAGACATTTTAGCCTGTCATCGTTTCTTCTGAAACTGAACGGAAGAGACTCACTAACTGTTACCTTAGGGCATATATAGATCGGAAGATGCTCTCAAAAATGCAGCATCCACACTGCCAAGGGTAACTCTTTGACAGTTACCTTAGGGCAAACATAGACGGGAAGATGCTATACAGGCAGCATGCATACTACAAGGGTAAATCCTCTGAGGTAGCCCCGCATAACTTGGTCAAAATCATTACAGGTTCACTCGCCGTAAAATAATATACTATGGTAGACATTCTAGAAAGAGAAGCGCCGTTTATTAATTTAGCTCTCGATACGATAGACACCACACAGTCAAACTGCCAGTAGTCATCAGTATCAGGAGGCTTTTGTACGACCTTTTTACAAGGAGACACATCTGGGATAAATTAAAGTTATTGGTAGGTACTTTAGAAGTTATTATGTTCTCCCTAAAAGATGTTGCGGGAGTCTATTAGAGACCAAATTGGTTATGGCTGACCAGGAGGTACAAGATCCCGTCCGTGGAACATACGAAAAGCACTAAAATTCCATTCGCAGACTGTGCAAAATACCTGGGCGTAATATTGGAAAAGAAGCTGAATTTCACAGAATAGGGAAAAAGAGGCCATAGTGGTATTATACACGTGCAAGATCGCATTAGGGTTTAAAAGTATCGCATTGTTCACTGACCGTTGGGACCGGCCGTGGCATAGTGGTTAGAACACGCGACTACCATGCGGGAGATCGCAGGTTCAAACCTGGCTCCAGTCATCTTAAAAAAAAATTGTTCTTTCATTGTCGGCTCCCCTCGAATGTTGTTGACAGCAACTTCGCAGTATAAAGTGTCGAGTCAATCGGCGTGTCTAGTAAGAGCTTCTCAAACAGTGACGTTCGCATTCGTCGATAAACAAGTAGGTGCCGTTAGTTGTGAATCTAAAAATAGAAAGCGTGTTAATTCACAACAACGCGAGAAGCTATTCCATACCTCATTCATGTGGTGCAAAGGGAAATTAAGTTTTTTATTGTTCACTGATTGTATTCTGCAGTAGCAAAAACGCAAAATGCTATATGAAGTTTTTGTCTGTAGGAAGTGTTTTCAGAAGTCTATATACTGAAGAGTATTAGACAAAGGTTTAACGAATTCCTAGTCATTGATGCGCTCTGCACCACCTTATCCGGTGCACTGGATATTGAAAACGGTTTGAGGTGTTCAAAGTTAAACAAGTGTTTTGGGCAGTAATGGAAACGCTGTATTATGCTGCAAAATATCTTAGTTGTAATTTTAAATTATGTGTCACCTATAGTACATTAATAGTACTATTTTAGAAACCATTGCCAATATGTAGTCAAGAAATTGTATGAGTGTTGTTAGCTAATAAGAAGATTTTTAGAAGTAATAGGTGGCGCACAACAGATCTTTAGTGGTATCATTTCGGAAGCCCTGGCCTAAATGTAGGTAAGTATATTTTACTGCCATCGAGTGAACTGTATAAGGACTTATGAGAAACTTTTAGACAAGTACTTATGCAGAATCAATAAAAGTTTTGAATTTAAGGGAATTCTATATAAATTCCGTGGCATAATGGTTAGAACACGCGACTACCATGAGGGAGATCGCAGGTTCAAACCTGGCTTCAGTCATCTTAAAAAAGAAAAAATAAATAAAATTTTCTTTCATTGTCGGCTCCCCTCGAATGTTGTTTGACAGCAACTTCGCAGTATTAAGCGTCGATTCAATCGTCGTGTCTAGTAAGAGCTTCTTAAAACAGTGACGTTCGCATTCGTCGATAAATAAGTAGGTGCCGTTAGTTGTGAATCTAAAAATAGAAAGCGTGTTAATTCACAACAACGCGAGAAGCTATCCCATACCTCATTCATGGGGTGCAAAGGGAAATTAAGCAACCAATTTTGTATAAAATTTTCAAAAAATTTAATTTTTAATTTTTGTTATTTTATTTTGAAAGACTATTTTGTTTAATCTGCATGGAAACCTATACGGATTACAGACATTTAATGATATTCAGTTGCTACCATACAAGCTGATTTATAAAACTAAATGCTTGTGCACCACCTATGGTGCATTGAGCTATATGATGACATGTACACCATCTATAGTACATTTAAAGTACTATTTTTTTTAAATATTTCCTACATGTGGAGTAATAAATTTCTGATGTTATATCGCCGTCGAATAAACCCTAAATCAAAAATAATAATAAAATAAAAAGTAGTAATAAATTTCCAAAGTTTTACTGCTGTCGAATAAACCATACAGGGGCCTATGAGAAATACACAGGCAAGAAGAAGGATTAAAAATTATTTCAGTGAGTTATATAACAAAAATATTAATATTATAATTGGGAAATTCTAAATTTCTTTAGGTAATGTGCCTAAAGAATTTATTATCTTATTTGTTTTGGTACACATAAAATAGTTTATATAGATTAGTAAAAAAAATTGATAAAAAGTATATTTTTTAAAAAGAGCCACAGGATTTTTTAACATAGGTTGCATATTAAAATTTGCGGTAAAAAATATTTGTTTTCATGTAGAAGATATATTTGAAATATTATCCTCTTATTGACAGTTTTAGTCAGTTTTTTTTAAAGAAATTTTTCATTAAAAATGTTTTTTAAAATTTAATATAGAAAATTTTTTTTCATGTACAAAATGTATTATAAATATTATCCTCTTATTGAGTTTTACATTTAATATAGAAAATTGTTAAAAAATTTGTGTTTTCACGTAGAAAATATACATGAAATGTTATTCATTTATTGAAAGTTTTAAAACCAGCTTTTTTACAAAAAAAATGTCATTAAAAAAGTTTTTTACAATTTAATATAAAACATTATTTTAAAGTGAGTTTTTTTAATACAAATATGTTTAATATAGAAAACACATTTAATTTAGAAAATATTTAAAAAAAAAATTTCACTTAGAAAATATATTTGAAATTTTATCCTCTCATTGAGAGTTTTAGTCAGGTTTTTAAAAAAAAATTGTCATGAAAAAAGTTTTTTAAAATAGAAAATAATGCTGTGTTTATGTTTTTATAGAAAATAATATAGAAAATTAGTTTAAAAAAAATATTTTTATGAAGAAAATATATTTGAAATATTATCCTCTTATTGAAAGTTTTACATATAAAATACAAAATTATTTAAAAAAAAATTTTTCATGTAGGAAATATATTTGAAGTATTCTCTTATTGAAAGTTTCAAAGTTAGTTTTTTTTTAAATTATTTAATACAGAAAATTATTTAAATTTTTTTTTTTTTCATTTATAAAATATTAAAGGTTTTAAAGTCTGTTTTTTTTAAATTGTTTAATATAGAAAATACATTTAATTATGTATTTATATTTATATGTGTTATAGCCGTATAATTTAAAGAGACTTCTAAGACTTTCTTGTACGTAAACTATTTTACAACTAGGGTTTCGATGTAAAAATTAAATTCGAAAAAAATGTTCTTTATGAAAATTAAATTCCAAAATTATTTCCTATATAAAAATTAAATACCCAAATAAGTTTCAAACATAATAATTTAATTGCTGCATATCAGTGATGTTATTCAACTATCTAACTTTTTAGTTTTACTCTTTAACGTTTCAACTTTTATGACTCCTTCTATCTCTAAATTTCCCAGCAGTAGGGTGCATTGTCCCATAACAACCATACCTAGAAAATAATAACAATATAATTTTTTTTGCCCGCATGAAGCTTTCATTTTACAGCTTTTGGGTGCTGATATTGATTTGATAACTTCGTTTTTTAGCAGTTTATTATTTATTTCCCTCTTCACGTTAGCGCGATTTGGGCCTTATTAGACGTTTGTGGCAACACATATAGGCACACACATACACATACACTTATAAGCAGCATTCTAGACCTCTTAGAGTTGTTGTCATGTTCCCGAGACATTTGACGTTTGTTCATTTGTACAATGGAGGTGCCGGTGACGGTGTTAGTATTGGTGGTGGCAGTAGTAGTGGTGGTGTCATCATACTTTTTTTTTTGATAACCAACGGAATGGTGGTAATGAAAACCTACAAAACAAAATCACTTTAATCATAACTATCAATATTTTATGTGTGTTTCTTCACCTCCCTCCTCTTACCAATTGTGTTACGCCGCGCAGCAATTGTCTATGTTTGGTGGCAAAGAAAACTACAAAAATTACAACGCATTGACTAAACAACCTGACAGACAGACATACTACAAAACGCGGCAAAAGGACAGACGTCCCCAATAGTTATAGCTTGACATGTAAATGGAAATGAGCGAGTGAGGAGGAGGAGGAGGAGGAGCAAGAGCAGGAGCTCTACACGAGACATGTTCTGCGATATGTTTAGATAAAACGGTATCTAACAATTATAATACTATAACCAACACCCCATACCCTATACTACTGCACCTCGCTAGTGATGACAACAGCCTACCCATAAGCAATGAGGTTCCATCCCACCACCCCCTAACGCCACAACTGACAGCAAAAAAAAATTAAAAAATTTCAATAAATGTTGACATAATTCATTATTGGAAATATTGCAAACACATTAGTCCAATGTTTAGGCAAAAATTTGTTGCTAATAACTGCTTTGTAGAAGGAGACTGTAGAGAGAGAGAGAGAGAGGGGGGGGAGAGGTTTAAGTTGAGAGTCATTAAGTTAGACAAATTTGGTTGGGGCTGGGTTGGGGCCGAAGGAAAAACAACAGTTTGCCCTAGTCTTGAGAAATAATGGAAAACTTTTACATGTCCATTGCAATAAACTCGAGGAAAAAAAGAATATGTCGAAAAAAATTTATTAAAATTACTAACTACATACTTATAATAGACCAATTAAAGTACTTTAGATTTTCAAAAGATAATTAAGATGACAGCAAAATAACTTTTATTTTATTTGCATTTTAAATATAAATAGGAAACTTTGTTTAAAGCTGTCTACTCCAGGGCCCCCTATCGATCTTTAATGGTACTATTTTTTGCATTATTTATCTGAAGTAAAATCATTTTTATATGAGTTTTGTATACGTTTCTGTTTCATGTTTTATTTTTCTTAATCATTAATTAATTTCAATGTTTTGTTTTTCTTCATAATCAATTCCTTTATCGGCAGACATTTTTCTCTGGGTGTATGTTGTGGTAGAAGTGCTTGTAAATATTTAGTTATAACATATTTGGATTTTTGGTATTGGGAACATTTACAAATTTAAACTAGTTTTGGCACAGTTTCAGAGAAAATTGGTGGTGGTAACACGCACGCTCGATAAATAAATAAATTAAAAAAGGAATCTTGATTTAAAACTTTTTTTTTCTTCCCCCCTAAACAATATTACGATAATGAAATTCCGCGACATGTTTACAATGAAATTACAATACACTTTGCATGGCATAGACGAAAAAAACTGAGATATATTTGAAAAAGATAACAAGAGAGTATTTTCACAAAATGTTTAATATATTTATTTAAATATTAACAACATTTTAAATATTTCGTTTTCAAATTTCAAAATTTCTCTGATTCAAAGATGTAAGAATTTTTAAATATTTTGGTAATGTCGTATGTATTTAAAAGAAATTTGAATTTTAAAATTTAAAATATTTGAAAATTTTTTATATTTTTAATGTTTTAAAGATTCGAAATTTAATTCTCTATTTCGATTATTGATTACTTTTAAAATTAATACGTTGTATGTATCTAAAAGAAATTTGAATTTTCAAATTGTAAATATTTGAAAGCTTGTTGCTATTTTAAATGTTTAAAAAATTTCGAAATTTATTTCTCTTTTTCGATTATTGATATTTTTTAAAAAATTAATATTTTCAAATTTCGAACATTAAAATATATTTTTATATATTTCGACAGAGGCAGAAATGATTAGAGATTTCCATTCGCTAATCATTTCGGCCTCTGACTTAGGCACTAAGATATAAATATATATGTTGTCAAGTTGTTTTAAAGGCTAATAATAATAATAATATATTTCGACAGGTCCATTATAATGTTTTGTCTTATTTCGTAAATTTCGATTATTTCGAATTTTTCGAAACATGATATTTTGTATAAATCGAACATAAACAAATTTTGATTTTAAATATTAATTTTGTTACCTTAATAGTTTCAATATTGAGTGTTTTTTAATAAACATTTTTTATTTTGTATGTTGCAAATTGTTTATATTTCAAAGTTTAAAAAATTTATCAACATTTTTCGAATATCGAAAAATTTCGAATATTTCGAACATTGAAAAATTTTTTATATTTCGAAAATTAAACAGTTTATGTATTTTGATATACTTAGAATGATACTATTTTTTCAAAACTTTGTAATGAACGATACGTTTAACGACATAGCTGACATAGATGAGCAATATTTTGGAATATTTTCAAAATTACGATTATTAAAAATACTTCGAAATCTGCAATATTTCGAACGTAGAATTTTCCAATTTTTGAAAATATTTCCAAATTTTTAGTTTCTACAATTTAATTCTTCATTTCGAATATCGAAATTTTTTAAAAAATCTGAAATATTGAAATTTTTGTTTTATTATATACATTGAATAGTTTTGTCTTTTTGTTATACTTCGAAATTACCTAAATTTTATAAATTTCGAAATTTGCCTGATTTTGCAGATATCGACTTACTCAAATAATATAAATATTCATATACTTTCGAAATTATTGAAAATTTAAATATATTAGCATTTTTTGAATTTTGAACAGATTTCGAATTTTGGTATTTATTTTTGAAAATTGTTTTTATTTCGAATATTTTAAATTTACGGTACAATCGATTCCACTATTGTGATTGAAAAAACTACGCCAATTTAAAATTTTTCTAAATTTAATTTTTCGTATATCGAAATTTTTTCTATATATTTCGTGTGCTTTCGAAAATTTCGAACATTCAAATATTTTCAACATTTTACATATTGTAAAGTTTTCGCATTTTGTTATATTTCGGAAGTTATTTCGAATACTTCGAAAATTACGATACGAATTTGCATATTAGCTAAATTTTATAAATTTCGAACATTGCCTGATTTTACATATATTGTCTTATTATAATAATACGAATATTCATATACTTTCGAATTATCGAAATTTAAATATATTGGCATATTTCGTATATTAAACAGTTTTCGAATTTTGGTCTATTTTAAAAATTTTTCTTATTTTGAATATTTTGAAATTTTCATTATTTTGAATGGAAAAAATCCGACGATTTAGAATTTTTCAAAATTTTTCTTATGTTGGAAAGTTTTCACATATTTTATTTCGAAAATTTTCAAAATTTCGAATGGAAAAAATTCGACAATTTAGAATTTTTCAAAATTTAATTTTTCGTATATCGAAAAAATTTCACAGATTTCTTGAGCTTACGAAAATTTCGAACATTAAAATAGTTGTCATTTATCGAATATGGGACAGTTTTCTCTTATGAATTTATTTCGAAAACTCCCAAACTTTTGAATGGATAAAAAACGACAATTTAGAATTTTTCGAGATATAAAAAATTTTAAATAATATTCGAAATAAAAAAAAATTCCATAAACTGTTTTTTTTTAATTCAATTAATTTAAATTAAAAAAATTTAATTTAATTTCGAATACCAAAAAATTTCCACAAATTCTTTAACTTTCAAGAATTTCGAAAATTGAAATATTTGTTATATTTTGAATATGGGACAATTTTCGCGTATTTATGAAATCCGGAATTTAATATAATTTTTCGAAATTTTCAAAAAATAAAAAAATGTTGTGTACATCTTATTGCCATTGTCGATATTTTTCTTGTATCGAAAATTTTTCACATACATTTTTTGATCTTTGAAAATTTCGAACATTGCAATTTTTGTCATATTTCAAATATGGTAGTATTTTTGCATATTAAAACATTACGAAAATTTTCATTATTTTGAATGGAAAACATTCGACAATTTTTCGAATTCAAAAAATTTTATATAGTTTTTTGTAATTTCAATTATTCCATAAATTTAAATTTCGAATATCAAAAATTTTTCACAAATATCGCGAACTTTCAAAAATTTCGAACATTGAAATATTTGTCATATTTTGAATATGGGACAATTTTCGCATTTTTAGAAATTCCGGAAATTCCTATTATTTCGAATGAAAAAAAATTAATAATTTCGATTTTTTCGAAATTTAAACAAGGTTGTTAAGATTGCTTTTTTTAATTCTAATAGTCAACATTTTTCACTCTTTCGAATGGGACACATTCGATAATTTCGAATTTTTTGAAATTCAAAATATGTTGTATAGAGTGCGATTTTTAATTCCATTTTTATATACCAAAAATTAATCACATATATCTTAATCTCCGAAAATTTCGAACATTGAAATATTTCGAATATGAGGTATATTTCGTATATAATTTATATTCCCATTATTTCGAATGGAAAACTTACGATAATATCGAATTTTTAGAAATTTAAAATATGTTGTATTGATTGCTAGTTTGTATTCCGATTTTTCACATATTTTGTGAACTTCGAAAACATTGAATTTTTTATCATATTTCGAATATGGGACAGTTTTCGCTTATTAATATATTTCGAGATTTAAAAATGGAAATTTTCGTCATATTTCGAATATGAGACGGTTTTTGCATATTAATTTATTTCGAAAATTTTCATTATCTTGAATGGAAATTTTTCGAAATTTAAAAAAAAAATTATTATTATTATTTTTTTTTTTCAATTTCAATTCTTCAATTAATTTAAATTATCAAAATTTTTCGTTTACTGAATTTGTTTATCTATTTCGAATATCAAAAATTTTCCGCAAATATCTTAAACTTTCAAAAATCTCGAACATTGAAATTTTTATAATATTTCGAATATGGGACAGTTTTCGCCTATTAATATATTTGGAAAATTGAAAATAGAAATATTTGTCATAGTTCAAATTTTCCAATATTTCGAATGAAACACATTCGATAATTTCGAATTTTTCGAAATTTCATTTTTCGTTTATCGAATAATTTTCACATATTTCATGATCTTTCGAAAATTTCAAACATGGAAATATATTTCATATTTCGAATATGCGACAGTTTTCGAATATTATTTTATTTCGAAAATTCCCATTATTTCGAATAAAAAACATAAGACAATTTCAAATTTTTCGATATTACAAAAATGCTATTTTTAATTCCAATTGTCAACATTTTACGTATAACAAATATATTTCACATACCTCTTGAGCTTCGAAAATATCGAACGTTGTAATATTTGTCATATTTATTTCAAATATTAAGACATTATTTCGAATGAAAAACATACGATAATTTTTTGAAAGTTAAAATATGTTGCTCAAATTGCGATATTTATTCCGATTTTTTCACATACATATTTTATGAACTTCCGAAAATTTCGAACATTGAAATTTTTTTCATATATAGAATATGGGACAGTTTTTGCTTTAATATATATTTTGAAAACTGAAAATAAAAATATTTGTCATATTTCGAATATGAGACTGTTTTCGCATATTAATTTATTTCGAAAATGTCCATTATTTCGAATGGTACACATTCGATAAATTCGAATTTTTCGAAATTTAATTTTTCGTCTTTCGAAAAATTTTCACATATCTTGCAAACATTCAAAAATTTCGAACATGGAAATATTCTTCATATTTCGAATATGCGAATATGCGTAATTTCGAAATATAAATATTGTTGTATTTTTAATTCCAATTTTCAAAATTTTTCATATAACTAAAATATTCATATACATATATCTTGAGCTTCGAATATTTCGAACTGAAATATTTGTCATATGTATATCACAAATGAGACATCATTCAAAAATTTCGAACATGGAAATATTCTTCAAATTTCGCATATGCAAATATGCGTAAATTCGAAATATTAATATTGTTGTATAAATTACTATTTTTAATTTCAATTTTCAAAATTTTTTATATATCTAAAATTATTCATATACATATATCTTGAGCTTCGAATATTTCGAACATTGAAATATTTGTCATATGTATTTCACAAATGAGACAGTTTTCGCATATACATAAGTTTCGAAAATTCCAATTATTTCAATTGAAACATTAAAATTTTTTTTTTTTAAATTTTTTAAATTTAAAAATTATTAATAAACTTTTATTTACAAAAATTTTTATCTTCGAAAATTTCGTACATTGACATATTTGTCATATTTCGAATATTGGGTATTTTCGCATTTTTATATATGTATGTTAAATATCCCTACCATTTCGAAATCTACGATAAGGTGCGATGACTTTTCCCCGAGACTTGCATAATTTTAAATCTATCGAAATTTTTACTTTCATTTCGAATATGGTTATATTAATGTTCTCCCAGTTATGACAATATCATAAACATTTCGCTTATTTTGCCATCTCTTCATTATACAAAAGTTTCGAACATTAGAAATAGTAAAAAAAATGACTATGAATATTTGAACAATTTGTGTATTTGAAATTTTACGATATCTGTTTGGTTTCGACTACAATTGAATTTGCATTTTTGCAATGTTCTTTCATATCTGCGTTGCCCTGCTGTGCTGTGTCTCACACAGCCCTTCTCTTAATTTCCCCGATGGCTTTTCAAATTCAAATTCGAACTTTCCGTTTTTCTTTTGTGAGCAAGCGCGGCGGCGGCGGCGACAATCTCAACTCTTTCGAACAATCACCCAAAAATTTCAATACAAATTGAAATTTTATTAAAAAATAAAAATCGCAACTTTCTTTTCCATTTTCAGGCGTTTTTTTATTTTTGTGACTTTTAAATAAAATGACCAGCATTCATTCATTTGTTCGGTTGTTAATTTGTTCGACGGCCTTTTGTCGTATATATTTAATATTTTGTTTTTTTTTTCTTCTTTCGTTGTTGCTAATTAAAAGGCAACAACCAAACACCAGCGCTAACAATAACAATTTTGTTGTAATGTTGTTGTCAATTTCAAATGTTTAATTTTTTTCAACTTGTTGGTATTTTTTCTGTTCATGTAAACTACGTTGGGAATTCGTTTATGTTTATTCCAGCTTTTTTGTTTTTTTTTTGTAAATAAATTCTTACTTTATTTGCATAATAATTTATAACCAATGTGAACAATGTATCCGCTTTGTGGCTTTCGGCTGGGCAAACACTGCTGTTAGTTGGTGTTGTCGTTGATTCACTTGTATTCGAATATTAATAATACACTGCCACTACTGCGACTTTCGAACTACACGCGCATGCGCTATGTTATGTTATCCAATGTGCGTTCGCGAGAGCCAACAAACAAACGTTTTAACACTTCGACGTTTCGAAACAAACTCAATACGGAAAATATTGAACTTAAACCACAGGTTAGAGCCGCCAGCCAGCGCTTAATGTGAGGTTGGACGTTAGCTAACATTGTAGCTTAGATGGGATGGGGGGGGGGGCCATTGAGGTGCAATGACGGTGGTGCTGGTGGTGGTGAGGTAGTGGCGGTTACGGCGGCAGAGAACCCTTTCATCACCTCCATCACACACGTAATCGGCTCTGAGCAAAGCTTGCCTGCCGTAATGTAAAAGCTTTTTACGTATTACAACAATATCTCATTGATAGTATATCACCAAATGACTGTAAACAAGTCATAAGCACAGAGATAACATAGAGAGATTTTCTTGACATCAATGGCTCATTGAGAGCCACTGTTCAGTGACGTACCTCTCTGTGATTACCTGCATCTTATTGTCTGTCTCTTCCCAGCTAACTCATGTGCTTTGGACACGAGACAATCGCAGTCATTTATAAATTGAACAATTGTTGTTATTATGACATTTTCTCTAAGGGAATATGTTGTAAATCAACTCTCTCGTCTACCGTGACGGGTTTCAAATCTTTTGCTGCTCTTTCTCTTGTCTATTAAAATAAAAACAACAACTCACACATTGCATATAAACAACAAATTATTCAAAATTAGCAATAATGAGTCAGTGTAGATACTCGAAGAAAATTCGCTACTATAATCAACAAATGATTCTAGATGCTGTAGAATAATTTGATTATTATATAATGGTATAAGATTAAAATTCTATATTAACATTGCTGATTTTTGAGATTTAATCAAAACAATAATATTCTATATTTAAAAACAGGTATTGCAAATAAATATAAACATCGATAGACAAAATTTCAACTGCAAGTTAAAATTAAAATCGCAGTATGGGTGATTAGCTGATTGCTAGGCTGTATCAATTTTTATTGATTTTATTTAAAACTTCAAAAAAAGAAACAGAAAATGGAAAAGAAAGTTGTGTTTATTTAATAAAATTTCAATTTGTATTGACATTTTGAGTGATTGTTCGAATAAAATGAAAAGATTAACGGAAAGTTTAAATTTGAATTTGAAAAGCTAGCAGGGAAATTAAGTGAAGGGTGTGATGCACCTCACAGCATGGCAACGGACACTACGGAGTGGTGAAAGAACATTGCAAAAATGCAAAATCAATTGTAATCGAAACAAAACAGAAATCGTAAAATTCGAAATACAAAAATTGTTCACATATTCACAGTCATTTTTTACTATTTCTAAAGTTCGAAACTTTTGTATTATACGAAGAGATGACAAAATCAGCGAAATGTTTTTATATTGTCATAACTAGGAGTATATGAATAGAAAAATATTCGAAAGGAAAGTAAAATTTTCGATATTTTTTTAAATCATGCAAGACATGGCAAAGTCATCGTACCTTATCGTAGATTTCGAAATAGTAGGAGTATTTAATATTTATTAAAATTCGAAAATTCACAATATTCCAGATACATATGACAAATATTTCAATTTTCGAAAATTTCGAAGATAAATTCATATGTAAAATATATATTAAAATCAAAAAATATCAAAAAATCAAAAAATTACGAATATGCGAAAACTGTCTCATATTTCAAATATATATGACAAATAATTCAATTTTCGTAGATAAAGATATGAGTGAAATATATAAAAAATAGCAATATATACAAAAATTTTTTAAATTTTAAAAAATTTAATGTTTTCCTTTCGTAAAAATTGGAATTTTCAAAATTTATTAATATGCGAAAGGGACCGGCCGTGGCATAGTGGTTAGAACACGCGACTACCATGCGGGAGATCGCAAGTTCAAATCTGGCTCCAGTCATCTTAAAAGAAAAAAAAATAAAGAAAATTTTCTTTCATTGTCGGCTCCCCTCGAATGTTGTTGACAGCAACTTCGCAGTATTAAGCGTCGATTCAATCGTCGTGTCTAGTAAGAGCTTCTCAAACAGTGACGTTCGCATTCATCGATAAACAAGTAGGTGCCGTTAGTTGTGAATCTAAAAATAGAAAGCGTGTTAATTCACAACAACGCGAGAAGCTATCCCATACCTCATTCGTGGGGTGCAAAGGGAAATTAAGTTTTTTTTTTATTAATTTGCGAAAACTATCTCATATTTAAAATACATATGCAAAATACATATTTCAATGTTCGAAATTATTCAAGCTCTAGATATATGTGTAATATATATGTTATACGAAATATGTTGACAATTGGAATTAAAAAAATGAATCTATACAAAATTTTTTAAATATCGAAAAATTCGAAATCATTAGATGTTTGTACGAAATAATGGGAAATTCGGAAATAAATTAAAAAGCGAAATCTGTTCCATATTAGAAGTATGACAAATATTCTAATGTTCGTAATATTCAAAGATCAAGATACGTATGTGAAAACCAGCGATCTATATAATATTTTTGAAATTTCGTTGTTCGAAATTTTAGAAGATCAAGATATTGAAATTAATATAGCAATCTATACAAAATTTTTTAAATTTCGTAAAATTTTGAATTTATTCCATGTTTTCAATCTTTACAACATTTTTGAAATTTCGATGTTCGAAATTTTAGAAGATCAAGATATTGAAATTAATATAGCAATCTATACAACATTTTTTAAATTTCGTAAAATTTTGAATTTATTCCATGTTTTCCATCCGAAATAATGAAAATTTTCGAAATAAATTAATATGTAAAAACTGTCGCATATTCGAAATATAACAAATATTTCAATGTTCGAAATGTTTAAAGATCAAACGATGTATGTTAAAAATAGCTATCTAGACATTATATTCTCAATTTCGATGTTCGAATTTTCGAGGATCAGTTGAAGCATGTAAAAAATGTTAGATATACGAAAAATATTGACAATTTGAATTGTTAAAATTGAAAATTACACTCTTGAAATTTTTTCTAAATTTCGAAAAATTTTAAATTGTCTAACGATTTTCAAATAATGGAATTTTCTAAATTTATTATAAAATATGACAAATATTTTAATGTTCGAAATTTTATGTATGTGAAAAATTTTTGATATACAAGAAATGTTGATAAATTGAATTAAATAGCAATCTATACAAAAAAAAATTCAATTTCGAAATTATTTTCGATATATAGAAAAATTCGAAAACTGTTCTATATTCAAAAATAACAAATATTTCAATGTTCGAATATTTTGAATGTACGAAAAATTATTATAAATGGTATTAAAAATATGAATTTAAAAAAAAAATATTTTTTTTTTGAAAAATTCGAAATCTTCTTATGTTTTCCATTCGAAAAAAATATATTCTATAAATTAATTATTTATTTATTTTATTCATTTATTCGAATTATGACACATATTTAAATGTTCGAAATTTTAGAAGATCGACATACATATAAGAAATATTTTCGGTTATCGAAAAATGTTGGCAATAGGAATTAAAAATAGCAATTTTCACAAATCTTTTAAATTTCGAACAATTCTACTTCATTTAATGTTTTCTATTCGAAATAATGGGACTTTTCGAATTAAATTAATACGTGAAAACCGTCGCATATTCGAAATATAACAAATATTTCAATGTTCAAAATGTTTAAAGATCAAACAATGTATGTTAAAAATAGCTATCTAGACATCATATTTTCAATTTCGATGTTCGAAATTACCAAGATCAGTTGATGCAAGTAAAAAATTTTAGATATACGAAAAATATTGACAATTTGAATTAAAAATAACAATCTTGAATTTTTTTCAATTTCGAAAAATTTTAAATTGTCTAATATTTCCCATTCGAAATGAAGAAATTTTCTTAATTTATTATATATTCTTATATATATTATATTCGAAAGGTGTACTATATATGACAAATATTTCAATGTTCGAAGGCCAATTTATATGTGAAATAATTTTGATTTCGATAAATGTTGACAATAGAAATTAAAAAATTAATTAAAATTGTCGAATGTTTCCATTCGAATTAATGAGAATTTTCGAAATATATTAAAATAGTAGTTTTTAATAAAATAATTTATGCATATTGTAATTTATATAATATTGGCCAAGAGGCTTTAATTACAAGATTGTAAAAATAACAAAAAAAAAATAAAAAAAAATCGTAAACTGTTCTTTATTATTATGTTCGAAGTTTTTGAAAGTTCATAATATAAATGTGAAATTTTTTCAATATACAAAAAAATCATTGAATGTTTCTTTTCGAAATAATGGTAATTTCAAAATAAAAAAATATGCTAAAATTGTCCCAGATATGCGAAAACTGTTCCACATTTGTGTTATGACAAATATTTGTCAATGTTCGAAGCTCTAGGTATAAATGAAATATTATTTATTTTCGAAAAATGTTGGCAATAGAAATTAAAATTAGCAATTTACACAAAATGTTTTTAAATTAGAAATTTCGAAATTCGAATTATTTAAATAATTGGAATTTTCGAAATCTATTAATAAGCGAACTTTCCTATATTCGAAATATGACATATATATAAATTTTCAAAAATTCTAAAACTTTCCACCATATAAATTAATTTTGGTGCAACAAATTTACTTTTTGGCAAAATAAAAGTACTTTTTGGTCTAATTTAAGTACATTTTGGAATAATAAAAGTAATTTAAGGTACCATGAAAGGTATTCTTTTTACAATAAATGTTTTTTTTTTGGTGCAAAAAGTGTACTTTTTGGTACCAAAAAAGTACTATTTGGCATAATTAAAGTACTTTCTGGTACCAAAGTGGTACTGATAAGTACAATAAAGTAAATTTTGGTGTAATAAAAGTAATTTTTGGTACAATAACAGTACTTCTTAGTATAATAAAAGTACAATTATTCGTGCCATGAAAATTGTTCTTTGAACAATATATATTGTTTTTGGCACAACGTACAAATTATCTACTTTCTGGTACAATAAAATTACTTCTCAGCAATAGATACAATAAAAAAATGTTGGCACAATTAATGTACTTGCTGATATCATTAAAGTACTTCTTATAGCCTTTTTACACCGGAAAGCATTTAACATATTTTCGCATTATTCCGCATCTTTGGAAGATGCGGCCAAAATGCTAAAATTTTTATTTGTATTTTGTTCATGAAAGATGCATAAATTTTTTGTTAGTCCATGTTTCTGATAAATGTAAACAAACAACGAAAATGGTGGTTGCCGGATCAACAAAATATGTTAAGCTTAGCACAGACGGTTGCCAGATCTTACAATATTGCCCGAAAAATTTGCAGAAAATGTCCAACAACCGTGTGCACTTTAAATTTTGTATGGCAACGTTTGCAGAAAAATCATTGTAAAACAACAATATTGCCAGACATCCGATAATCGTCTGAACCGCAAAATGTTGCCACCTTCAAATTTTTGTAAGATAATTGCAAACACATTTAATTTGCAGATGTGTGAAGTTTATGCATCTGCAAATTTCACCATTTGCAAAGATTAATTATATGGCAACACTGTCCATGTCAGTACATTGCCGGTACATTAGCAGATTTGACAAAATTGCTATTTCTGACAACCGTCTGTGCTTAGCTTTAACATCTTTCCAACAACAAAATACATGTAAAAATTTTAGCATTTTGGCCGCATCCATCAAAGATGCGGATTACCGCGGAAATATGTTAAATGCGTTCCGGTGTAAAAAGGCTATAAAACCACTTTTTAGCATTTCGCATTTTCAGCTCAAAATGTGAAATGCTTTTTTGGTGTAAAAAGGCTTTTAGTACAATAAAATAGTACTTGTTAGTATAATAAAGATACTCTTCAGTACAATAATAGTACATCCTGGTTAATTTTAATGAAATAAAAAGAATTTTGACACAATTAAAGTAGTTTTTGGTATTTTTATTTATTTTATACGTGTTTATTTTTTTTTTTATGTTTACTTTATATTTCTTTATTCTATTTTGTATTATATTATTTTATTTCTTTTTATTTTGTATTATTTTATTTTATTGTTTTTTATTTTAAAAACAAAACAATACAAAAATTATTCTTTTTTTCTGCGTAACCATTCCCTAACCTGTAACACAATGCTGCCAAGTTTTCTACTACTTTCACTCTCAGCTGTTTACCATCACAGTGCTGATTTTGACGTTTGGCCATAAGTTTTTTTTTGTATTTTCATTTGTGGCTTACGATTCCTAAACGAAATTTTTGTGATCTTCCGAAAATATGGCTAGTCGCGAAGCTGTTAAAAGGGCCGTACAGCAAGTACGTCCAATCCTTTCCGTCGACCGCGATGAGGCACGTAGACGCGCCTTGAATTTGTACAAGGCTTGGTATCGTCAGATTCCCTACATTGGTAAGTATACATCAATGGAAGGCGAACCAGCCGCACAATGTTATGTCATCGTTTTCAAAGGAAGAAATACAGTTAACTCTCTGTTTCCTTATTATTTTAGTTATGGATTATGACATTCCTTTGTCCATTGAGCAATGCCGTGACAAGCTGCGTGATGAATTTGTGAAACATCGCAATATTACCGATGTTCGCGTCATTGATATGTTGGTCATTAAGGTAAGCTATTAGATGAAGGGGCAATGGTGTTGGAATAGGGCTTAACTGAAATTCATAGTAACAAGGAGAACATTTGTAAGAGATAGCAGCGTAGATTTATATGGCTGCGGTACGGTGTTCTAGTTGTAATTTTAAAACAGACATGTACTACAAGGAGAACATTTGTGAGAGATGGTAGCGTAGATGGATATGGATGCGGTACGGTGTTCTAGTTGTAATATTAAAACAGACATGTACTAGGAAGACACTGAATGGCTAAAAAGTTTCCGAAAAAAATGCTGAGAATATTTGTATGTACAAAAACATGTTCAGACTATGATTGATAGGTCCATTAAGAAAATATTGCTGATACTGGGATACTGAGAACATTTTATATACAGAGAAATGTTAAAAGGATAATTGAAAAAGTTTTCATATCGGAAAAATTGCTGAAGCTTAAGGCAACAACTTATTAGTATAAAATATTTTTTTCACACTCGCTGAGGAATATTGATCAGATGTAGGCTAAGGTATTTTTCTTGTGGAAATGTTGCTCATAGCAAGGATTATAACTTTCTGTGTTAAGAAATTTCCACATAATATTGCTAGAAGTTTTTACATATTAAAAAAATGTTCAAAATGTGGCTGAAAACTGTTTAATATAGAAAATGTCTAATAATTTTTCATATAAATTTGTTGATATAGAAAAAGTTCCTTTAACCCTGGATGAGAATCATTTCATATACATAAAAGTTATAGACAGAGATTGTATAGAAAAAGTTGGACGACTAAGGCTAATAACTTTGTTGTATACACAAAGATGCCGGACTAAGGCTAAGAACTTTGTTGTTTAGAAAAAATTTCTTAGGTAACGTCTAAGAACTTTGTAATTGGAAATCATCATCTGAGGCTGTGGCTACCTAGTTAGGACTATAAAAAAAATTCGAAGACTAATATTTTAAACTTTTTTTATACAGAATAAGTTTGTAAAGCAATGACTGAAAACTCCTTCGTATAGACAAAGTTAATCTGGTTATGACTGAGAACGTTTTAGTCTGAAGATAAGTACTAAAGCAATGTATAAATTAAGGGAAATTTAGCCTGAACTACCTTCTGTTGCGAGCAACATTTACAAAAAACATCGTCAGACAAAAACTAAAAACTTTTTCGTATTAACAAGTTGATCGAAAAATGGCAAAAAATCTTGTAAAACAAAACAAAAAAACGTTATCAGTCTACTTTTCGTATACAAAAACAAAGTACATCTATGGCTGAGATATATTTCATCAAGAAAAAATAGATCGGATTAAGGCTGAGGGGCTTTTCATATAGAAACAGTTGTTCAAGCAAGGTGTAACAATCTTTTCGTATACAAAAGGTTGTCCAGACAATAGCTGAGAACTTTTTCTTAAAGTTGCCCAGACCGTGGACGAAAACATTCTATATAGAAAATGTTGCTGAGGCTACGGCTGAGAACTTCTTTGTCGCTTAGACAAAGGCTGGACATTTTTATTGTATAATGACAATTGCTGAGGACATTTTCATATGAAAATTCTAGTTGATCAGACAATGGTATAGGTTAGATTAGGTTAATTCGGCAGCCACGTTGAACACAGTTCACTTGGGTCCTAGTATGAGTCCCGTTGTGATACCATTTTATGATTTCCGCACCAAATGTTCCTATTCTAATCGGTCAACATCGCTGTCAAGCAATTTCGTTGTCCTGATGAAGGCATGGATGTTCCGCAAATCGCCTACTGATAGACAGGTATTGTCTAAAAGTGTCCGATGACCAAGTTTTTCGTATCGCAGGTCACCTAAAGCAGGGCAGTGACATAGAAGATGCTCCGTGGTCTCCTCTTCTTCTTCATCATTGCAGCTTCTACTAAAATCGTTGTAGGGTAGTTTCAGCCTTTTAGCGTGTTTACCAACCGGCCAATGACCAGTTATCACAGCTATGATGTTCCTCAAGTGGACTCTGGATAAGTTCAGCACAAATCGTGTCCTCTGTATATCCATTGTAGGCCAGATCTGTTTTGTCGCCGTGCAGGTGGGTTCTCTTGCCCATCTCTCTTCAGCAATATGGTCCAGTTTTCCCGCAATGAGTTGTTTCCCCCTTGTAAGAGGGATCCCAATGAGACCATAAACTTCGCCCGAGTTCACGGTTGTGGCGGCCCTTGCTGGCGTATCGGCCCTTTGGTTTCCATATATGTCCCCATGCCCTGGAACACATGTTAGGGTAACCGTCGAATATCTCGCTATCTCCTCCAGAGACGACCGGCATTCTCGAACATGTCTCGAAGTGGTGTACACGTTCTCTAGGGATCTGATAGCCGCTTTACTATCAGTAAAAATATGAATATTGCCGTCCAATATCCCAAGATACTGAATTTTCTCTACGGCTATTCTAATGGCCGCTATTTCGGCCTGAAGTATGCTACAGTGATCTGGTAGCCTGATTGATAGACTCAGATTCAACTCTTCCGAAAAGATTCCACAGCCCGCTCTTTCTTTTGATTTTGAACCATCCGTGAAAATTAGGATGACATTCTCCCAAAAGTTTAGGGCATTATCATTATTATCATAGTAGGACCTATCCGGGATGTTCCTTATAAAACCCGGATCGAATAGAGGTTCAGGTATGGTGTAATCCGTATTGCAGATCACATTAATTAGGTTCAGGATTTTGGCATGGCCATAGTTCCTGTGCATCCATGCTTTTGAGGCGTCAAAACGCATTGCGGTATTCGCTGCTATCCTCCTCGCCTCAATGTCCGGTGGTAACCAGTTTAGGATCGTGAAAAGTGGCTTAGTATAAATGGTATAAAACTTTTAAAAATTACTTTTGTAGTATTTGCGAAGAAGAGAACTTCTTCTTCGTCGCTTAGACAAAGGCTGGACATTTTTCTTATAGAATGACAATTGATTAGTTGATCAGACAATGGCTTAAAACTTTATTATAATAAAAATTACTTTGTAGTATTTTAGTATAGGAAATATTGTCCAAAGAATAGCTGGCATCTAATTCGTAATGAAAAAGTAGTTTAGACTGTAGCTGAGGTCTTTTTTGTATATCAAAAGTAGTTGAGACAATGGCTAACAACTTTTTTTTGCATAGAAAGTCGCTCAGACAACGGTAAAGGACTTCTTCGTTGCATAGAGTAAAACAAATATTCACGTAGACTACGGAGAAGAGACAAAGGCTGGGAATTTTATTTATATCGAAAATATTTTTGTATAAAAACATATAGCTTAGAGTATAGCTGAGAACGTTTTCATAATGACAAAGTTGTTTAGACTATGACTGATTAAAGTTGTCATAAATGGTAGATAATTTTTCGTTGCTCAGAATATGGCTAATAAATTTTCACATAGACTACGGAAAAAATACAAGGGTCTGAGAAATTGTTTATATCAAAAAATGTTTTCGTCTTATAAAAATATAGCTTATATAGAAAATATATCTTAGAGTATTCTCAGCTATACTAATATAAATAATAACTAAGATCCGTTTCGTGACAAAAAAAATTTAATCAGGCGATGTGAATATTTTCGTATAGAAAATGTCTCTCTGTCCGTTGCTAATACATTTTTCGTATATAAAAAGCTCTTTAGTCGATGATTAAGAAGTTTTTGTATAGACCATTTCAACTATATCTACCAAGTCTTTTTTTTGTAGGAAAAGTTATGTATAGGAATTTGTTTTTATATAGAAAACTTGGCGAACTTGTCTGCAATGATTGAGTAATTTCTCTATATTCCGCTAAGCTTTCGAAATCTAAATTAACTGTATTGCACAAAAAGCAATGCCTAATTTGCAGCCATGTTCTCTAAAACAATTCGAATTGAAAACAGAGCAAAATCGGTAAAAAGGTAATACTTTTTAACACATTTTTACTGATTTTGCTCTTGTAATACTTTTTAATACATTTTTACTGATTTTGATCTGTTTTCAAACCGAATTGTTTTCCAGAACATAGCTGTTGATACCGGTTTTAGTTAAATTATCATCTCTTAACGAGCTTACAATAAGCGATTAAATTTCGCTACCTTCGAAGATAGTACGATTGAGAGTTTCTATGTTAAGACTTTTTGTAAGTCCCTTAATTTAGCATATTTCTTCAAAAATGTGCCAAATTTTAAGAGTCATCTTTCGATTATATATAATAACAAAAAATTACTTATATTAATTTTCTTTTTTTCTTTTAGGGTCAAATGGAACTCAAAGAAACCATTGAGATTTGGAAGCAAAAGGGTCACATTATGCGCTACTGGAAGGAATCCCAAGAGCCCAAACCCACTGATTTCTTGTCTAAATTTATACAAGGCGTAAACTAAGAGAAGCCGAATGTAGTTTAATTTTCGAAACAGTAGAAAAGAAAATGTGTTAAGTGATATATATCAAAAAAATTAATAAAAAAAAAAAACACAAAAAAAATATTATTTGCTAGTTTTTAAATTTAAAAAAAAAATCACTGAAAATCTTTGTTAAAGTATTAAAAACATATCGCTCATTTGCTGGAAGACCGGCATAACTAAAAAAAATCGATTCCGAGATAAACGCGTTTAAAGTTTTTAATTTACACCCAACTTGTACGAAATGGTGGAATTCAAATATCTCTCAGGCGAAGTGTATAAAAGATATTAACAAGAGTATGATGAAATGAACAATTCTACATCATTAACTCAAAAATCACGTTTTTTTAAATTATGCCGGTCTTGCAGCAAAAGAGCGATATGGAGACATTTAAAAGCAATTCATAAAATTCATTTAATTCACATAATGTTATTGTTGTACATCTCCTTGTTCTTCTTACGCTATTCAACTTTCTTGAGATCATCAAATACATCTTGCATTATATCATCTAAGGTTAAATTAAAAGCCTGCAATTCAACTTCCATATCCTGCTCATCAATCTCTTCGATTTGTAAATCATTGTTGCGCTCTGAAAAGGCATCAAAACGACTGGGGTAGCCATGTTTCTCTTTAAACATTAAAGCCAACTCATTGTCGGATATATCGAAAGAGTGCATTTTCTTGCAGTGCTGTTTAATGCTGTGAAAATAAAAGAAAGTTTTAAGAAAAAGTATAAAATACTATTCTTAAAAGATGATGAGAGATCATTATGTTTACAAGACCTTTTACAGGCAATATAGAAAATTAGTATTAAAAATTTTTAAATTATTAAAAATGTAGAAATATTTTATACTAACGCTTTCCTTAAAACAAATTGCTTGTTGCAAAATTTGCATTTGTATGGTCTGCCTGTATGCCTATACTGATGCACCTCCATGGCAAACTTTGAGGTGGTTGTAAACGGACAATATTCACACTGAATACTTCTTCTAGTCGTTGCCCCTTTCCGCTTATGCTCCGGTAACTGACGTTTGTGTATCCTTCGTATGTGCACTTGTAATTCAGCACGATTTATATAGTTTTTCGGACAAAGCTCACACTGATAGTGACGTTCGTTGTGCCTTTTGCGATGTGCAGCTAAATTTGCAGACGTTTGAAAGGATTTCTCACATATTTCACATTCATGCTTAACGGCCACAGCATGATTGGCCTTTATATGTTGTTCATATTTCGATACAGAGGAAAATTGTAATTTACAAAAATTACAAGAAACCGGATCACGTATCTCGCAAATGCGTTCATGATGTACAAGGCTAGTTTTAAGATCGAAAGCGATTCCTGGAAGTAAGAAAAGGATAAGACGAGATTTTAACTTTAGGAATTATAGTTTAATGCTAAACATACCACATTTTTCACATTTGTGTAAAGGTTTACTATCGACCGGCGGTGAATTGTGGGTCATCGTATAGTGGATTTTGGCAGCCGTTTTATCATTGAACTGACGATAGCAAGAAGGACAATTGTACCAAGTTGTTATGAAGATGTCTGAGTGAAGGTAGAAAGTTATGAAACGTAATAGGAAAACAGTAGGAAACTTTTGGAACACTTCTGTGTATCTGTTTATAATTATATTGAACAAAAAACTAATCTAGTAAAAAAAAACATTTATCTATTTAATTACCTTTATCCTCTTCTATGTCGTGTTCCATTGATAGATGTTCATCTATGTTCGTTTGTAAATGAGTTTGATAATCACATTGGTTACATTTAAAAGTTACATCTAAAAGAAATTTTATGAAAAAAATGTTATTCATAATAATTATTAAAAGGTTTATAAACGATTTTACTTTCAAAATTTTATTTAAAAATCATTAATAAATGTTTATGAATACGGTTGCTCTTCTGCCAACTTACCATGTGTGAGTTTCTCTGCCGCAGAAATAGTTAGCACTGAAAATCAAATAAATTTAAAAAAAAAAAATACAATTTAACGTTATTTACACCACTGAATAACTGCTGGTAACTTTCAATATGACACTTACATTCTTTGGTATTGTACAAACGATTTTCAACATCCTGCAACTGATGTACTTTTTTATAATGTTTTGCCAAACTCTCAAGATGGCAAGTGCGAAAATTACACATAACACATTCAAAGGGTATCATGTCTGGAATTTGTACATAAAATTTAAAAAAAATTATAATATTTTGTCTTAGTATATACTCACGTTTATGAACACTTAACGTGTGATCTATTAAGGTATCATGGAACTCAAAACTTTCTGCACAATGACGGCATTTATAGCTCTTATGCGGTGGTGGTGGTTTCAGCAAATCCTTTTCCTTTGCCACGGAAATCGAAGGTTGGTCCGTAGCTACTATATACATAATAGGTTTTAGTACAGTTCTTCGCTTAAAACTTTCGCCTACCTTCTTCTTCGGTATTATTTTGCACTGCTTGCACTCCTTGAGGTCCTTCAATTATAACCTGATAGTTATCTTCACCCGTTTGCATTATATTTACCTGTATAGCCTGTATATCATTTGCGTTGGGCGGCATCGGATTCCCCAATCCTTTGTTACTATTCTCAACATTTGTAAATAATCCTTGAACTTTTGCAATTTCTTGCAATTTCCATTTATTTTTAAAAGACATTAGTATGAAATGATACGACACCTGTAGAGCCTTACAACAACGCAGACACACCTGAGTGGGATATATAAGATCTTCACGATTTGTATAATTTAACAGCAGATTCAAATATTCCTCCAAACTTTTGCCATCATTGTGGGTGGAATCTGTATATAGAGAAATCATTGGAGATTTCGCCGATAAACAGCAACGGCAGATATTTTGAAACATTTTGTCTTTTGTTAGGGAGAATTTGTTTTCAATATTGTTTATTTTGAGGTTTGTTTAAGAGTAACTGAGAATGACCGCAACAATGTGTCAAATAAATTTAAAAGTTGCGGAGAGACAATAACTAAAGTAACGGGTCCTTTGTTAGTTGTAGATGATGGAAGAGCAGGAGGGGGAAGAACACAAAACATTTGTCTATAGGGGGAGTGATTTCATGGGAGATCAAAGAGACTGTAAATGTTGAGATAAAATTATGAGAGAAATTTAATAAAAAAAAACAACAAAAACAAACAAACAAAAAATAATATTATACATAATAAAATAAAATTAAAATAATATAAAATAAAATAAAATAAAATAAAATAAAATAAAATAAAATAAAATAAAATAAAATAAAATAAAAATAAAATAAAATGAAACGAAATGAAATGAAATTAAATAAAATAAAATAAAATAAAATAAAATAAAATAAAATAAAATAAAATAAAATAAAATAAAATAAAATAAAATAAAATAAAATAAAATAAAATAAAATAAAATAAAATAAAATAAAATAAAGCAAAAAGAAATAAAATAATATAATAAATACATATTAAATAACTAAAAAATTAAAAAAAAAAATATACAGTAATATATTACCATAAAAAAAAATTTAAAAAAAAATAGAATAAAGTTATGTAAAAAATATATAAATAATTTAAAAATAAAATAACAAAAATTAATAAATACAAAAATTATTAAAAAACACTATAATATAATGAAATAAATTAAAATTATGTAGTATAAAAATAATTGAAAAAGTAAATAAATATTTCAAATTGAATTTAAAGTTAAAAACAACAATGATTAAAATATGCACCCCCATGTTATTTTTTGTTGTTTATTGCAATACAACAAAATTATAATTTAGTTTTGTTCTTTAAATTCGACCTTTCTAAATTATCTTTATTTCCTTATTTTTTTGACCTCGAGCTTGATTTAAAAATAAGGAAATAAACAAAATTATAATTATAAAAATTGGTCAAAAAGTAACTTCTTTGCGGATAAAGTTAAAATTAAGTAAAGTAAAAAAAAAACAATAAAATGAACTAAAATAAGTATACATAATAAAATACAATAAAATAGAGCAAACAGAAATAAAATAATATAAAAAAATTAATATAATAAATTAATAATAAACAACATAATATAATAAAATGTAATAAATTATGCCAGCTGTCAACATAATCCATTTCACACAACTCTTGTAAAACAAATTCTATTAGCAATAATAGAATAGATCTTGAACAAAACAATGAACTCACATACATAATCAATTAACATTAAATAAAATAAAAATATCAAATAAAATATAATAAAAAAGTAAAATAATATATAACAAAGTAAAATAAGATAAAAAAGAAATAAAATAAAGCTTAATAAAAAAAAATGCAAATAAATTTTAAATAAAAAAACACAAAAATTAATACAAACCGATAAAAAAAATATAATGAAATACACTAAAATTTAAAATTAAAATTTATAATAATTAAAAAATTTCCAATGCGATGAAACCTCCCAAAATTATAAAAAATATCGTGTTTTGTTTCATTATTTTTTGTAATTACCTAAATATTAGACAGTTGACATTTTTTTGGTTATCATGCAAGAATGAAATAAATAACATAATTTTTAATTTTTTTTTGCGTTGTAACTATATATTAGAAAAGTTGAATTTGTAATACATTTTCGATTTTTGATCTTAATTATTTTTGATTTTCGAAAAAATGGTAGGAGATGGAAAAAATGTTAGTACTAATCATTGGTAGGTTAGGAAATGATCTAATCTGCGGAACCAAATGAATATATATAAAAAAATAATTCTTTTAGAAAAAATTATCAATAAAAGAAGATTTTTATTTTATTTTAATTATTACGTACTTTTTTTCATTTAAAAAATTAAATTGATGAAGTTTTTTTATTTTATTCATTCTATTTAATTTATTTACTATTTTTTAATTAGTATTATTTATTCATTTTAATTATTTTATCTTATTTATTTTATTTGGTTGGTTGGTATGCAGGCATCTCCTTCTTCAAAGGAGAACACTTAGGTCCCTATGGACCCATTGTGACACCCGTTGGGCATTTGTGCCATCCCTTCAACCTATGCTATCAGCGCGTGTGCTGACTGATCGCGTTGCTAGTTGTCGATTGGGAATCCGGAGTTTCGATCCAATCCGTCCAGTTGATAATTTTACAAAAGTTGTTAATCCTTCCGATGTCCAACGATGCAAGTTCTTCTACACCATTTAAGAAGGGTTTCCCCAGGGTTTCCAGTCTCCTTCTGTATAGCGCTGGGCAATCACAAATAATGTGGTCGGTGGATGGTTCACTGCTACTGTTTCCGCAGTAGTAGCATTCGCTTTTCGTTGCGAATCCCATTCTTCTCGCATGCTTGCCTATGGGTCCATGTCCCGTCAGGAAGGCAATAATCTTCCTTATCTGGTCCCTCTCAAGACTTACCAGGTACGATGCACGTTTCGCGTTGTATTCTGGCCAAGTCATTTTGGCCTTTCTACAGGTTTCTTCATTCTTCCATCTGTCGTTTGCAATTCTAAACGTTAGATTTTCAATGGTACTTTTACAGGTGGATATAGGGCGAAGTGCTACGTGTTCAACGTCGCTTTCCAGCAGGGCTGAGCCCTGTCTGGCCTCTTCATCAGCTCTACAGTTGCCCTCGATTCCGCTGTGTCCGGGAATCCACGTAACCAGAACTCTGTTGTTCCTGGATATCTCGTTAAGAGATTTCCGGCAGGCACTGACCACTTTCGATTTGATGTCACAGGACTTCAACGAGTTTACCGCCGCTAGACTATCCGTGAACAGGAGAATATCCTCCTGTGATATCTTCCTCACGTTGATCACGTCCGCGGCTCGTTTAATAGCAAGTATTTCCGCTTGGAAAACGCTGCAGAAATCTGGAATTCTTGATCTTATATTTAGGCCCAGATCCGCGGAGTAGATACCGTAGCCGACCTTGCCATCCAGTTTGGACCCATCGGTAAATATGTTTATTGGTCCATACATTGCGTTCTCGTTCTCTGCCCACTCCTTTCTGGAGGGCGTTCTAGTTTCGTATAGAACGTTTGATTTCCGTGTGTTTAGCACGTAGTCAGTTTCGAGTGAGATGTTGATATGGTTCAGGATCTTTGAATGTCCGATGGAACGATCCCAATGATCAATCTCGTTTAGTCGAATAGCCGATTTGAGAGCGGAGCATTTGCAGCTCAGATCAGGTGGTAGTAGATTGAGTATCGTGTAGAGAGCCTTAGAGGGGGTCGATCTCATACATCCGGTTATCAGGAGACAAGAGGACCGTTGAACACGATCCAGTTGTTTGAATTTGCTCTTCTTGTCGAGCGCGTACCACCAAACTATAGAGCCGTATTGTAGTATTGGCTTCACTATAGCATTGTAAATCCAGAGTGTTACCTTGGGTTTAAATCCCCATGTTTTCCCGATAGCTTTACGACATGTATATAAAGCTATGAGTGCTTTGCTGGATCTGCTTTCAATGTTCTGTCTCCAATTAAGCTTCCTGTCTAATATAAGGCCCAGGTAGTTCGCCGTATCGGAGAAGTTGAGTTGTTTGTTGTCCAGATAGATGTTGGATGTAGCGGGCGATTTCTGTTTCCGACTGAAAAGTACCAGTTCTGTTTTGTCCGGGTTCGCATTGAGCCCTCTACTGGCACACCAGTTTGCCAGGATGTTGATATAGTCCTGCATCCTTTGTTCGAGACAAGATAAACTTCCCCCAGAGACGCAGAGTGCTATATCGTCTGCATACGCTACTACTGTACATCCTTCCGACTCCAACCGTTTGAGAACGTCGTTGACGGCAAAATTCCATAATAGCGGCGATAATACTCCCCCTTGAGGGGTGCCTCTAGTCACTCTTCTAGTGAGGGTGTGATTTCCCAGCTTTGAGGTGATAGTTCTCTTTAATAGCATGTTGCGAATCAGCTTGCTAATATGTGAGTTGATATTTAGGCTGTTGAGCTCTGTCATGATGCAGAGGGGTTCGATGTTGTTGAAAGCTCCCTCTATGTCCATAAAGGCAACCAGAGAAAATTCTTTCTTGTCTAGCGATTTCTCTATGGGATACAATAGTGCATGGAGTGCGGATTCTGTCGATTTCCCCTTTGTGTAAGCATGCTGAGCATTCGAAAGGAGATCCGGGCCAATTGAATTTTTGATGATGTCGTCCATGATTCGCTCAAGGGTTTTCAAAAGGAATGAAGTAAGACTTATAGGTCTAAAGTCCTTTGCTTTGGTGTGTGATGGCTTTCCCGCCTTTGGGATGAAGACCACCTTTGCCGTTCTCCATCGTATTGGTAGGTAGGATAATTTCACACAGCCGTTAAAAATAGCCTCCAGCCATGGCAATAGTATCTCCAGTGACTGTTGAAGTTCGGCGGGTATGATGTCGTCCGGACCGGGTGATTTGTAGGGATCAAAGTCGTTGATGGCGTCTTTGATCATGTTCCCTTCAATTACCGGTATTCTATCGCATAAGTCGGTAGGTGCGACGGTTATGGAGTTGGACCCTCCCCTGGGGAAGTGGGTATCCGATAGGATTTCCAAGGTTTCCTTTGAGGATTCAGTCCAGGTACCATCATTTTTCATTATGTATGCCGGGGCGCTGGTTGTCGAGGATAATACTTTCCTAAGTCTACTTACCTCTGCGGTTTTTTCGACATCGTTGGTGTATGTCCTCCATGAAGATCTTTTCGCCTTCTTTAGTAGTTTCTTGAAGAGTCTTAGATTCTCCTTGTACTCCTCCCATTGGCCTGTTCTCTTGGCCTTGTTGAAGGATTTTCTGGTGGAAGCACGGGATCTAGAGATATCGTCGTTCCACCATGGAGGCTTCTGCTTTTTCCCATCTTTTCGTCTTGGGCAGGATTTCCTGGTGCATAAGGCCAAGGCTTTTGTAACTTTACCTACCATGCTGTCCAACTTTTGTGGGCTGTCAATGGTGAGATCAGTTGTATTCGGTAGGAGTCTTGCAAGGTGTTCCCTGTAGACGTCCCATTTCATCCGTCTCTTGTTGAAGGTTACTATAGGCTTCGTTATTTGAGCAGATATTTCAAAGGAAATGTATTGGTGGTCGGAGAAGGAGTGAACATCCTCCACCCGCCAGTTTGATATCAAGTCGTTTTTGGCATTAGAAATTGTCAGGTCTATGACCTGCTCAGTGATCGAGTTAATAAAGGTGGGCGTATCTCCCTGGTTATGCACTACTAAGTTCCTACTTAGAATATAATCAAAGAGTAACTCACCTCGTTTGTTGATCGTTTTACCTCCCCACAGCGTGTGGTGTGCGTTTGCATCCATTCCGACAATGAGGGTGGTCTTGTTGTGTTCCGCCGTTAGTACTGCTTTCTTCAGTTCCTCTGATGGGGGGTTTTGGTCTTCGTAAGGAAGATATGCCGAAGCTATCCATAGGGTTGATTGTTTCATTTCTAAACCTATAATTGTAAGATCTTCGTTACCGAAAGTATTTAGCAGGAATGCGTCAAGCTGTTTCCGTACTAGGATACACGCTCGTATTTTAGCATTTACCTTACCTTGGTAGAGTCTATAATTTTTGTGGTTTAATCCACAGACTCTGTTTTGATTTATCCAGGGCTCCTGGATGAGAAGTACGTCCTCCTGGAGCTCGGAGAGACGTACCTGAAGTGCTGCTGAAGCACTCTTAGAGTGGTGGAGGTTTATCTGTACCACCCGAAGAATGCTCAATGACGGTGTTGTTGGCGTCGTCGTCATCGCTCATCAGTAGGTCATCCTCATCGGCCTCCTGGAAAAGCCCTCCTAAGCTGACCATGGTAGATGCCATGGATTCAGCATCTGAGCAGTGCTCTTCATCTGCCGGATTGTTGCTTGGCGCTGCGAGGTTGTCCTCAGCGGGAGCTGCGGTTATTGGTGTCGGAGCGACGGATGGTGCTGTAGCTGCGGGAGTTACAGTTGTTGATGTAGCTGCGGGAGTTGCAGTTATTGGTGTCAGAGCGACAGATGGTGCTGTAGCTGTGGGTGGCACGTCTGCGGTTACAGTCTGTGTGGCATGTTTTGTTTTATATATCCACATCATTGTTTCGGTGAAGCCGCAGAATATTAGGTTGTTCATTTCCTTTATTAGGTCACTGCTTTCATCGGTGATGAGGAGGGTGACGTGAACGAAGGTGTCCCGTGATTCCGATACCTTCAAGATTTTCCAGTTTTCCACATCGAGGCTGGGGTTGGAAATTTGCAGAAGCTCAAGGATTGCCTTTCGGTTACTAGCCATTATATCTGGGATTTTTATACGACCTCTAGGCCTGTTGGGGATATCGCACTGCTCTACCAGACAGAGTTTAGCCCCTGGCCATACTTCGCCAATGACCGTTAGAGCCTTTTCGAATAACTCTAACGAGCGTTGGTCGTGGAATGCCATGAGCTTTACTCTGTTCAGATGCCAGCCTGCGTCAGTACATCTTGCTGGAGTGCCAGGATTGTCCCTTATTACACTAGCGTACGCAACAAGCAGCTTAGCGTTAGCTTTCCTCCAGTTATCAAACGAGATGCTACCGCTGGGATGTGAGTTGTCTACGACGGCGCGTGTGAGACTGTTCCTGGCTATGTCGCTGTACCGGACTCTTTCTTGGATCTTTGATCTTTTATGTGAACTGGCAATGCCAGGCTCATCAGCGGATCGCTGACGTTTTATGTTAGCAGTCCCTTGTGGGGTCTGAGATTGGTTCAGTAGGTTTTTGGCCTTTTGAACCAATTGGTTTTGCTCCGTGGATCTTTGAACCTCAGGGATTTTGCCAACAGTTGAAAGGATGTAGTTGGCCCTTCGACGGTCACGGTAGCGTCGATCATGAGGTCGTACCCGTTTAGCTGGCTTGCCAGCGCGAGGTGGGGAGGCGTTGCCCGGCGTCGGCTTGCTGGTCCCCGAAGTAGATGCTGCCGTATCCCCATTAGGGGGGGCTTCTTCTGCCGCGTTCTTCCTGAAGAAGGAAGATAGGGTACTAGTATTGTGCCTCTTGGCTTCTTGTGACAATTTAGTCGAGCCGAGAGGTCTGCCTCTTTTCGAGGGAGTTGGGGTGGAGGGTCCGTTACCAGACTTCTCCGAAGTTGTTGTTTGTTGTGGTTTTGTTTGTTTAGTTTGTGTATTTGAGTTCATGTTTATGGTTCGGTCCTTAGGCCGCCGTAGAAGCCGCCGGGACCTAATGAGATGAAGAGGGACAAAAACGGTCACTTACGCCAGAGCCCTTTAGCGCAAGAAGGCATTGGATTGAAACAGGTGTGCGCCCTCACCTGAGTTTGACATAGTAACGACTAATATGTAACCCCTATAGCCATACATCCCTCGGCCTATGCAGCCCACCTTGGATTGGGGGGTTTTGTTTAAAGAGAGTCTCTTTCTCTCCCGCAGAAACGCACTTTCCACCGTCCCAAAATTGAGCCAATGCCAGAGACATGACCGTAACATTAACCTCTCATTTAGGCCGGTATCCAGTTCCTACACTGGGAAGTCCTAGGGTAGGAGGCGTTCTGCGTGCTTCTCAGGTTTTTATTCCCCGATCGGCAACTGGAACTAGGTTGGTTCGCGAGCGGGCTTTTACCGAAGCTATGACCCGCTTCACCACGGAAGATAGCCGTGGCTTTCACTATCCACCACCTGTGACGCGCCCGATGGATAACCCAACCACACGGGTTATTTATTTTATTTATTTTATTTATTTTATTTATTTTATTTATTTTATTTATTTTATTTATTTTATTTATTTTATTTATTTTATTTATTTTATTTATTTTATTTATTTTATTTATTTTATTTATTTTATTTATTTTATTTATTTTATTTATTTTATTTATTTTATTTATTTTATTTATTTTATTTATTTTATTTATTTTATTTATTTTATTTATTTTATTTATTTTATTTATTTTATTTATTTTATTTATTTTATTTATTTTATTTATTTTATTTATTTTATTTATTTTATTTATTTTATTTGGTTGGTTGGTTGGTATGCAGGCATCTCCTTCTTCAAAGGAGAACACTTAGGTCCTTATGGACCCACTGTGACACCCCCGTTGGGCATTAACGCCATCCCTTCAACCTATGCTATCAGCGCGTGTGCTGCCTGATTGCATTGCCAGTTGTCGATTGGGTATCCGGAGTTTCGATCCAATCCGTCTAGTTTATAATTTTACAAAAGTTGTTGATCCTTCCGATATCCAACGATGCAAGTTCCTCTGCACCATTTAGGAAGGGTTTCCCCAGGGTTTCCAGTCTCCTTCTGTATAGAGCTGGGCAATCACATATAATGTGGTCGGTGGATGGTTCACTGCTGCCGCAGTAGTTGCATTCGCTTTTTGCTGCGAATCCCATTCTGCTCGCATGTCTGCCTTGGGTCCATGTCCCGTCAGGAATGTAATAATTTTTCTTATCCGGTCCCTCTCTAGGCTTACCAGGTACGATGTACGTTTCGCGTTGTATTCTGGCCATGTCTTTTTTGCCTTTCTACAGGTTTTTTCATTCTTCCATCTGTCGTTTGCAATTTCAAACGTTAGATTTCCAATGGTACTTTTACAGGTGGATATAGGGCGAAGTGCTACGTGTTCAACGTCGCTTTCCTGCAGGGCTGAGCCCTGTCTGGCCTCTTCGTCCGCTCTGCAGTTGCCCTCGATTCCTGGATATCTCGTTAAGAGATTTCCGACAGGCACTGACCACTTTGAATTTGATGTTTTTATTTATTTTATTTATTTTTTTTTATTAATTTTTTTTTAAATTGTTTGTTATTTTATATATTTTAATAATTTCTAATAATAATTCCTTATAAAAAAAATTGATTATATATGTAAAAAAATGTATTTATTACAACATGTACTTTTATCCCTGCAGACAAGCCTAGTGGCTTCGCGGGGCTAAACAAATGTGTTAAATAAAATGAAAAATTCATATTAATAAAAAAAAAAATTATTAAAGTTATTTTATTTGTTTAACTTATTTTTATTTATTTTATTTTAGTTTTATTTATTTATACTCATGATTGTAATTTTAAGCCTAATAATAATTCCTTATAAAAAAAATTGATTATATATGTAAAAAAATGTATTTATTACAACATGTACTTTTATCCCTGCAGACAAGCCTAGTGGCTTCGCGGGGCTAAACAAATGTGTTAAATAAAATGAAAAATTCATATTAATAAAAAAAAAAATTATTAAAGTTATTTTATTTGTTTAACTTATTTTTATTTATTTTATTTTAGTTTTATTTATTTATACTCATGATTGTAATTTTAAGCCTTGTGGCCGATATTAATTTATCCATTAATTTATTTTTATTGGTCCCTTAAAATATATTTATTTTGGGGTCCGCTTTTTTTTCTATTTTTTTTTTTTTTTTTGGGTAAAATAAAAAACTGGTTTTATATATTTTTTTTAAATTTTATTTTTGAAATATTTGTATTACATTTCAGTACATTTTGTTAATATTCCATTAAGACACTTTCAAGGGATTATCGAACACTTTCCCCAAAATCTTCATGACCCAGTTGAGATCCATGTAAACATCAGTGATAGCTTTAAATAGAGAATGGTGATTAACAACAACAGTCATCATGTACGCAAATGACTCCAGTTCTACTACATATCATATGGTATATGTACCTTGGCCGGGCTATAACTTAAGTTGTCCTACATACGTATGTATATGGATTGGTTGGAATATGGAGCTAATAGATTATTTACAAAAGAACATCTTCTGATGGTGATGTAGAAGCTGAAATTATATTTTCTCGAACAAACAAATCCCTGGATAAAATCGAAAGACGCTAAAGGCTACACATTACAAAAAAAAAAGAAAATTAAAATGCTGTAGAAGTGGAAAGTTTACAAATAAAACCATAATAGTCTATTTTCTTTTATGGACCTATAGTTTTCAACGATTGTTCTTCCTGGCCATTGAAATAATTTTTAACATTTCAGTGACTAACATGATCATTTATTAAGCCAATTTACTTCCTTTACATCACGTCTTAGTAGATTTCCCAAAATTGACCTCTTATCCGTTGCACATAATGAAAACAAATTTTTATAATTTGTTAATTTTATAACTTTAATTAAAGTTTTGACTTTTGCCTGGTATCTATTAAATATATATATAATATTTTGACTTTGTTTAAAAAAAATTAACATTTCATTAACAAAAAACAAAATTTATGTACATGTGTGATTTTATATGTATATGCATATGATTAATTAACTTAAATAATTAAAACTAATAAGAGATTCATGTAACATGCAGAACTTAAGCATAACTCTTTTTTTACAATTCTATTAATAGAACTATTTGTGTATATATACTTAGAGAATATCTTATTATATTACATAAATAATACAATCATTTTTGTTGTAGCAATTCTACTGCAGAGATGGAGGCAACGATTCCCAAACATCCGGCATCAACATATTACCATTCCTTACGGCCAACGTCAAGTCATGAGGACTTGTGTAGCCCAAACTAAGGCGAAATATATCGGCCACCTCATCCTCGGTTAGACGTATATTATGGGCTTTCAAACAGTGGTCACGTAATCTAGCAAACGACAACAGATGACAGCCAATTAGTGGAGAAATATTTAAAAAAAAAAAAACAGAATTCAAACCCAAACCAATGAAAACTTACAGAAATCTTTTCTTGAACAACCGCTCGCAGTATTTACATTTGTACGGCACTATGCCATAGTGAGACCATTTATGGATCTTCAATTGATCCAGTGTCGTAAACTGACGATTACAATTTGGCTCGGGGCACATGTGACGCTTGCCAAAGTGTATAATGTCCTTGTGGCGCTTTAAGTGATGCACATATCGAAAACTACTGGGGCACAGATCACACTTGTGGGGCCGCTCATTGCGATGGCTACGCTGATGAAAGTCCAGCTCAATTTTACTAACGTAGGTGTTGGCACACAGCGTACAACGAAATTTGCGCACTGTGTGACGTTTCAAGTGAACAGTCAACAAATTTAAAGATTTATATTTACACTGGCAAAGTTCACATTTAAAGAGCGGACATTCCTTATTGGATAGCTTATGGAGACTACTACAATTAACACCTTTGCCGTGTACAATCACCGATTCCAAGGTGTAACAGGGTATATGGCACAAATGGCATATGTAGATAATGACTGATGATGTCACTGGATCATTAGATGGTGGAGGTGGATTATCGTTCTCTAAGGATTGGTTATTTAATTCCTCCGTTTGGGCATTTAATTTTAACATACTGGGGTCTTTGGCCTTGATGCAATTACTGTTCAATGTGTTTGATACTTCGTTTTTAAAGTTGGAATTGCTAAAGCTGTCAATGCCTGTTGCTACGTCCTCGCCATTATAATTTGCCAAAACAGTCGAGGATGCTAAGCAGTTTCGGATGGTGTTGAATTTGTTGTCGTCATCGAGTTCTGTGATTTTTTGGGATTCGTGTTGTTCTTGATCGTCCATAAAGTTTACATTTACATAGCAACATGTTTGTTTATATACGAAAGGAGCGGAGTTAGTAGACGAAGGAATAGAAATTGTACAAAAAGAAAGAATATCGTTAAATATTTTCGCCGATTGTTTTGTAAGCTAACAGCCAAAACTGTAAGTGCTCCTGAGGCCTATGATTTTGTGTCAATTGTGCCAATTTATAAGGCAAATAAACTAAATCCTTATAAGATAAAGTTCCTCTCCTAACGTAATACCTTTAAAACAGTACATCCCCTGATTACAACAAACAAATAAATTTGATTAATATTCTGTTAAAAAAAAAAACAATTTGTATTTTTGTGCCATATTCTTTCTTTCTATCCCGCTCCTTCTTTCTCATTAACTCCACGTTGTCTATATGTTTTTAATTTTGAATTTTGCTTTAATTATTATTACTGGGATTTGGTATGTGATTGTTATTTACATTATTGACAAAGTGTTTGGTCAGATCATTGCTAATGGGTGGTGGTGTGGTGGTAGGAGTGGTATTATTGATCTGATATACCTTACCGCATTCAGCGTTCATTTGCATCATATTTACATTGTTATTTAACGATGGAGCGGTAGTTGTTGTCGTGGTTGTTGTGGCGGTATTACTGGAATTCATATGAACCTGATGCAGATTAATAGGCATTGCCGAGTGATTGCGCTCCAGGTGACGTAAAAGTTTAGTTTTACTAGCAAACGAGCGTATGCAGCGCGGACATTCGAAGGGAAGTTCTGTAAGAGGAAGAAAAGAAAAGAGTAACGTTAAATTTATAACGCTATAATAAAGTTTAATAAACACTTTACTTACTTTTTAATATATATGTATCTGAAAGAAATATAATGAAAAAAAAATTTATTAACTTTAAAAAAAAATTGTTAAAACAATTTTAAACTTACCCTCATGTATGCTATGGTTTGTGTTCAAATGTAGCTGCACACTGGGAAAATCTATGGACTCGTATGTACATTTGGCGCACATAAGGGTGATAGCTAAAATATAAAAAAGAAGAGCGTGAATAAATAAATAGCAAAAAAAGCAGAACTATATTATTTTAAGACTAAATAGCAGAAATAAATAAAATTAAAAAAATAAAAAAAGACCTAAATCAAATAAATAAAAAAAAAATAAATAAATAAAGTTAAATAAATAAAATTAAATAAATAAACTAAACAAAATAAACAAATTAAAATAAATAAAATAAATAAAATAAATAAAATAAATAAAATAAATTAAATAAATAAATAAATAAAATAAATAAAATAAATAAAATAAATAAAATAAATAAAATAAATAAAATAAATAAAATAAATAAAATAAATAAAATAAATAAAATAAATAAAATAAATAAAATAAATAAAATAAATGGTGCAGAGGAACTTGCATCGTTGGATATCGAAAGGATCAAAAACTTTTGTAAAATTATTAACTGGACGGATTGGATCGAAACTCCGGATACCCAATCGACAACTGGCAACGCAATCAGGCAGCACACGCGCTGATAGCATAGGTTGAAGGGATGGCGTAAATGCCCAACGGGTGTCACAATGGGTCCATAAGGACCTAAGTGTTCTCCTCGAAGATGGAGATGCCCGCACACCAGCCAACCAAAAAAAATAAATAATATAAATAAAATAAAAAAAGAGATAATATAAAAAAAATATAATAAATATTATAAATATAATAAATAATATAAATAAAATAAATTATATGAATAAAATAAATAAAATAATTAAACTAAAAAAATAATAATAATAAAAAGTTATATAAAGTAAAATTAAATGCAACAAATTACAAAATTATTTAAATAATGTAAAATAATAAAAGAAAAATTTTATTTATATTTTTTTAAATATTTGAATAAAATAAAATAAAATAATAAAACAAAAATTTATATTATATTTTTTTGAATTTTTTTTTCTTTTTTTATTATTTGAATATTCTGTGTAAATTTTAATTATTGGATGAAAAATATTCCCGCCGATATTTTAATAGTTGTTATATTTAGTTTTAGTTTTTCTCTTTTACTTACATTTCGATTCCTCGATATTTAGGTAATCCATTGGTGTTTTATCATAAATATAAACTGAAAATATTGCAAAGCGTTAAATCATATCTTTCCCATATACATATGTACTATAATCGCACTGCCTTACCTTTATCACCTTTCGCCTGTATCATATCCCGCGACGGCACCTTTTTGTGTATAGCCCGGTAATGACGTATTAATGCACGTTTGGTATTATAAAGATTTGTACACATTTCACAGCGATATGGAGCCAGACCTGCAAGTGCATTAAATAATGAATAACAACACATAATGAAACGTCTCTATCCTGCAGCACTTACCTCTATGCAAAAACGTATGATTCTCAAATTGATAATGACTTAGAAATGATTTTTGACATTGAGCACAAAACGATGGCGTTTCTGTGGTGGCCGTTGTCGTTTCTGTTTGTTGCGCTTCATTTTGACTCGTCACCGTATCTTCATAATCATCATCGGACGTCAAGACAATATTACGCAAATCATTATCATCTGATTCATTTTCAACATCATCGAAATCTTCAAATAAAGCATCACCATTAAAATCAAAATCCATATCGGTTTCTATTGTTTGTTCCATTTCTACAATTTGAGGTATGGCGTCGGAAGGTAGAGTATATGTTGAACTGGATGAGGGTGTTAATGGTGCGGGATTATTGAATGTGTTATTGGGCGTTAGGACCAGAGACATTGGATCAACATTATCAAAGGTTTGCAAAGGATTCTCTAGGTTTGATGCGGTGGTGATAATTGTTTCTTGATGTTGATGCTGCTGCTGGTATTGTACATGCTGCGTCTGTTGTTGCTGAGACTCTAATTCATTTGATTGCTGCTGCAATTCCATTTGAGGCTGCTGTATATCGACTTGTGGTTGAGGTTGTGTTTGTGGCTGCAGTTGCAGTTGTGTATCCACATTTACATTAATGGCTGGCGTCTGCACTTGTACTTGTTGTCTTTGAGTCCTTAATGCTTGTTTCTGTTGCTTTACGGCCGCCTCTTCGGCATTGTGTAATTTGTAATGTTCATACAATTCATTACGCCAATAGAATATCTCATTACATTTCCGACAATTTAAGCCATTGGGATAATCTGGTAGGCCCTGATCTGCAGATGAAATTTGTAAATTAACCTGATCTCCAGATGTGGTCTTCGGATTAATTTTTAATGTATCTGCAGGAGATTTTGAGACTCGTTGATGCACCTCCGTCACTTGTACTTTATGCTTAGTGGAATAGTGTCGCTTTATTTCATACTTTAAATCACATTCATAATAACATATATCGCAGTAATAAACCATTCTGGGCGACTTGGCATAACGTTCAATTTTTTGTACTACAACATTTTTCTTAGGAATTTCTGTGTCATTTTGAGTTAATGCAGCGCCTGGTGCACTACCGCCTCCAAGCGTTCTCTGTTTGTTTTTTGGTTGTAGTTGTTTGGTAGTTGGATGAACATTATGTTTGCTTTTGTAATGTTGGTGCAAATCGATTTTAAAGAATGTATAGAAGTTACAACATTCGCAAAAGAAATGGGGTATTTCTGAAAAGAAGAAAAAGGAAAGGATATGAAATATAGATTTCTAATAGGAGGTTTCTGTGGGATACGTACCATTGTGAGTAAGCATATGATTTTTCAGCTCCCCCTGTGAGTCGAAATCTTTGGTACATATTTTACAATTGATTTTCTTTATAATAGTGGCTGGTATCATGTCTTCATCCACGGGTGAGGGAACATCTGTATGAGATTAAATTGACAAAAAAAAATATATATATAAGGTTAAAAATTATTTGTATATAAAAATATTTTATATGTTAGTAATTTAGTTTTCAACTTCCTGTATGAATTTTGATTGTTCCATCTGTCGCCTGTACAGTTTTCTTACTACACAATATTTCTCATCGCAATACATTACCTTGCAGTTGTTCCGGTGAGTTTTGTGGATCTTCTACTATCAAATCATCAACATCCATTTGTACAATATCATTTTGACTCATAATCATATTGGCGGTTTCTGCATTCGGAACCTGTATAAGATTTTCCAAAACTAAACCATTCTGCAAAGCCAAGGAACCATCATCCGACGATTGTAGTATAACAACACCTTCAATATAAAGATAATATCATTATTTGTTGTTAGTTTTGTTATATATTACAATATATCGATATACCTCGACCCATTGAATCCTGTACGGTGCCATCGGCCATCACAATAAATTCATTGCCGACACCACCAAGATCATTTTGCATGTTAACCTCACCACCTTCGAATGTATTGAATGTGTACGTTTCCCCATTTGGTTGGGTAAATATCGTTGTGTTACCCTCCAGGGGCATAGATATGGTAGATGTGTTTGAGGTGGTATAAATAAATTCGGAATTCTGCTGTGACGGTGTCGCTGTTGTATATACTTCCTGTATACTGTGTGATGTATCCATAAACGTTTCACCCTGTGTAGTCTGTTCAAGTGGATGGGTTTGTAGCTGCTGCTCAACCAGCGCCTGATCGGTAAAATCATAGTGTATGCTGGCTGTGGTGGAGGCGTTTGTTGTAGTAGAGGAGGCTGATGTTGCGGTTGAGGGTGTTGTTTTAGTTTTAGGTTTTAATTGTTCAGAAGTAGCTTCCAAATCATGAGCTAATTGATAATGTTCAATTAAGTAGTTGCGCTTATTGTTTTCATATTCACACATTTGACAACTATAGATGATGATGTCTGGAAAGATATGGGAATATGTTGAGAAAAAGTGATTATTGAAAGATAATTGGTTTGACAAAGATGTGTAGAATGGTGGTGCACAATAGCGACACAAAGGCACATAAAAACACAAAGATCATGGCTTTATAAGCACCAAGAGAATAAAATAAATTTAATTATAAAAATAAGAAAATCAAAATCATTAAAATAAAAAACTTAACATCAAATAAAATAAATATTACAAAATAAAATAATGGAAAATAAAATAAAAAACAAAATTCATTAATATTAATAAAAAAACTAAAATAATATGAAATAAAGTAAAGTAATACAGAATAAAATAATTGAAATCCTACAAAATAAAATAAACAGAAATAAAAACACAATAAAATAATATGACATAAGGTATAATTTAATAAAACAAAATCAACAAAGAAAGGCGTTGTGTTAGTCAAAAATCGAAAAACATTTGACTGAATTATCAATAAGTCCTCTGTCTCTAAATGCCTTTACTAGTTGTCGTTTGACTTGGATCTTTAATAACTGAAGCCTTTGCATTGTTAAAGTAGCCACTAATGGAGCCCACGAGAAAGAAAACAGCTTGACTTAAAACAATGCATATTCCTTCATTAGTAATTATTATACTTTAGATTAAGCGATTGATGGAACCAAATAAAGTGTACGAGCCTTGCCCCACCATAGGACATTTGCCTTATTCGTCATTTGGCGATAACAGTTAAAGGTGTCTCACATATCTTCTGGCCACGTCGGGTTTAGCGTCAAATTAACTACGTTTACACTGCTTCATAGCAAACAAATGATATGCAAATTAAAACCATGGCATTATCTTTAAAACCCACTATACTATACCTTGACATAAATATCAACGTATAAAGTAAGCGACTGCACAAGCGTGCAATTCTTAGATATGCCGGTTTCTTACCCCCACCACAAAAACTTCATGTAATAACCACCCCTACGTTTTAAAAGTTGTTGTTATCACCGATCCCCTTCTGGGGTCTTTGACAAGGTTTCCCTTTTAAACCAAAAAAAAAATGTCAAATTACTAGCAATCCTCATAAGTAAAAGAAGGCAAACGCTGTACAATTCGACTAGTTTTTTTGACACACACACACACTCACCCAGATGTACTTTGACGTGATCTTTCAAAGATCTTTTTGTTTCCAGCCTAACATTGCAAATTTTACAACGATACCTCTTGGGTTTCTTCAACGTCTCTGCGAATGCCTAGAATCGAAAACATTCTAAACATTAACAACGTAAACGTTTAGCGACAAATTAGTCATATTTTTCACCTGACGTTCAATTTGTTTGCGTTTCTCCTGTAGCTCTTTTAGACGCACTTTCAGCAGCTCCTGTGCCTTGCAAGCATTTTTCATAAACCAGTAGGCCACCTGCAAAGCCGATGCACATTCCCTGCATATTTTTGTGGGCATTTCCACTTGTGCCTCATCCAGGGTCAAGCAGTAACGTAAACACTCCATATACGATAGTTGTATCTCGCCCGTTCCAAGATTGTCATGAATGAGCGCGCTTAAATTTTGCATCTCTCCGGCAGACTTAAGACAAGTGCGACAAACCGACGTATAGTCCAGTACCAAACCCTTGTTGTCGCCCATCTTGTCATGAAGATGTGCGGCGGGGCTTTCCTAACGTTATCTCAGCTATTCTTAACAAAATTCACTAAAATGCCGAGTTGTTTGTTGTGTTTGAGCCGATCAAATTTGTTTTTGTTATATTTTGCATTAAATATTCACAAATTTTGTGTGAAATTCTCTTTTTCTGTTGTTAAGAAGACGCACTCAAAAAGAACAATTAAGAAAATAGAGGCAAATGTCAAAATTGCCAAAATTGCGGAGAACAATAAGAAGAAGAGCAAATAGCGTTACCAAGTGCGAGAAAAAACAATGATGCCAAACTATAGATAACAGTGTTGCCACATAACAACGAGGATAGGAGAGAATATGAATAATATGAAATGAAATAAAATAAAATAAAATAAAATAAAATAAAATAAAATAAAATAAAATAAAATAAAATAATATAAAATAAAAAAAAATGAAATAAAATAAAAAAAAATAAAATGAAATAAAATAAAATAAAATAAATTATTATGGAATTTTGCCGTCAACGACGTTCTCAAACGGTTGGAGTCGGAAGGATGTACAGTAGTAGCGTATGCAGACGATATAGCACTCTGCGTCTCTGGGGGAAGTTTATCTTGTCTCGAACAAAGGATGCAGGACTATATCAACATCCTGGCAAACTGGTGTGCCAGTAGAGGGCTCAATGCGAACCCGGACAAAACAGAACTGGTACTTTTCAGTCGGAAACAGAAATCGCCCGCTACATCCAACATCTATCTGGGCAACAAACAACTCAACTTCTCCGATACGGCGAACTACCTGGGCCTTATATTAGACAGGAAGCTTAATTGGAGACAGAATATTGAAAGCAGATCCAGCAAAGCACTCATAGCTTTATATACATGTCGTAAAGCTATCGGGAAAACATGGGGATTTAAACCCAAGGTAACACTCTGGATTTACAATGCTATAGTGAAGCCAATACTACAATACGGCTCTATAGTTTGGTGGTACGCGCTCGACAAGAAGAGCAAATTCAAACAACTGGATCGTGTTCAACGGTCCTCTTGTCTCCTGATAACCGGATGTATGAGATCGACCCCCCCTAAAGCTCTGTACACGATACTCACTCTACTTCCACCTGATCTGAGCTGCAAATGCTCCGCTCTCAAATCGGCTATTCGACTAAACGAGATTGATCATTGGGATCGTTCCATCGGACATTCAAAGATCCTGAACCATATCAACATCTCACTCGAAACTGACTACGTGCTAAACACACGGAAATCAAACGTTCTATACGAAACTAGAACGCCCTCCAGAAAGGAGTGGGCAGAGAATGAGAACGCAATGTATGGACCAATGAACATATTTACCGATGGGTCCAAACTGGATGACAAGGTCGGCTACGGTATCTACTCCGCGGATCTGGGCCTAAATATAAGATCAAGAATTCCAGATTTCTGCAGCGTTTTCCAAGCGGAAATACTTGCTATTAAACGAGCCGCGGACGTGATCAACGTGAGGAAGATATCACAGGAGGATATTCTCCTGTTCACGGATAGTCTAGCGGCGGTAAACTCGTTGAAGTCCTGTGACATCAAATCGAAAGTGGTCAGTGCCTGCCGGAAATCTCTTAACGAGATATCCAGGAACAACAGAGTTCTGGTTACGTGGATTCCCGGACACAGCGGAATCGAGGGCAACTGCAGAGCGGATGAAGAGGCCAGACAGGGCTCAGCCCTGCTGGAAAGCGACGTTGGACACGTAGCACTTCGCCCTATATCCACCTGTAAAAGTACCATTGAAAATCTAACGTTTAGAATTGCAAACGACAGATGGAAGAATGAAGAAACCTGTAGAAAGGCCAAAATGACTTGGCCAGAATACAACGCGAAACGTGCATCGTACCTCGTAAGTCTTGAGAGGGACCAGATAAGGAAGATTATTGCCTTCCTGACGGGACATGGACCCATAGGCAAGCATGCGAAAAGAATGGGATTCGCAACGAAAAGCGAATGCTACTACTGCGGAAACAGTAGCAGTGAACCATCCACCGACCACATTATTTGTGATTGCCCAGCGCTATACAGAAGGAGACTGGAAACCCTGGGGAAACCCTTTTTAAATGGTGTAGAAGAACTTGCATCGTTGGACATCGGAAGGATTAACAACTTTTGCAAAATTATCAACTGGACGGATTGGATCGAAACTCCGGATCGAAAACTCCGGATTCCCAATCGACAACTGGCAGCGCGATCAGTCAGCACACGCGCTGATAGCATAGGTTGAAGGGATGGCACAAATGCCCAACGGGTGTCACAATGGGTCCATAGGGACCTAAGTGTTCTCCTTTGAAGAAGGAGATGCCTGCATACCAACCAAAATAAAATAAAATAAAATATAATAAAATAAAATTAAATAAAATGAAATAAAATAAAAAGTAATATTCGCAAAAGTGCAGAATACGGGGCGGGAGCCCAAAAAAAAAATACCCCTCCCCCCCCAAATACACCCTAAAACACGAAAATCAAGGTCAAGGTTGGCGCTTAGGCCCACGGGGCCCGGGGGCCCAAAAAAAGGGGGCCCTTATGATAACCCCCATGTGTGGGTACTCAAATGAAAGATACTTTCGAGACGAATCCAACGGGTCTCCTGGGCCGAGTTAGAGCCATTTAAATATCCGGGATATACCAAAAAAAAAAATTGAAATGTGAAAAAATCATGAAAAAAGTTAGAAAAATTAAGGGAAATAAATTGAAATATTCTAATAAAATAAAAAATCTAAAAACCGCGCAATTTTTACAAAAAAAGAATGTTTTTTTCTGAAAAACCCCGTAAAAAATTAAAAAAAATGGGAAAATATCATGAAAAATTAAAATATTTAAAGGAAATGAATTGAAAAATTCTATAGAAAAATGAAATGTCATCAAAAATGTGTACAAACTTTAAATTTTTTTGAAAACTAAGAAAAAAATTTAAAAAAATGAAGGAAACAAATGGACAATTTCATGAAATATTTAAAAAAAATCAAGAAAAAGTCCAAAAAGAAATATTTGAAAAGAGAAAATTGATTAAAAAAGGATAAAAGCGGAAAAACTTAAGAAAAATTTGAAAAATATTTAAAAAAAAGCTTGTTTCGTAATGTTTGTTTTTTTTTATATATCCCTTTACATTATAATTTGTTTTTTAAATTAAAATTGTAACGGTTGAGATGGTTGGAGTAGCGCCGCATGCAAAATTTTTCTTTTTGGTATATTCCGGGAAAAATATATATATTTTTTTTGTAAATTATTGTGAAAATGGATATGTTGGGAGTAAAAGCGCCGCAGGGAAAAATTGCCCGATTTTTTTAAAAATATTTTTTTTTTGGTATATCCCGGAAATTTAAATGGCCCTAACTCGGTCCATGAGACCCGTAGGAACTTAAAAATAACATCGTTGGATTCGTCTCGAAAATATCTTTCATGGGGGGGTCATCATAGAACTGAAAGGGCCCCTTTTTTGACCCCCTGGGCCTGAGCGCCAACTTTGACCTACCATTCCGATGTTTGGGGATCAAGACGAAGACAATGGCATATTTTTTTTTAATCGGGCTCCCGCCCCATGTTCTGCACTTCAGCCGTAATATTTATGTTTTATATAAAATAATATATACATACATATAATTAAATATAAACAAAATAAAATTAAATAATAGTTAAAACAGAAATAAATAAATAAAATAAATTGGAAAAAGAAATTATAATTAAGTTTATAAAAAATGTAACAGAATTTTTTCATACTTTAGAAAGTAAAAGATAGTAATAAAAATAAAGTGAAAAATACGAAATGACCTGTCGTGTGATATAATAATTAAAACTTTATATATTAACAAATTTTACTTTATATAATTTAAAATGAAAAAAAAAAAAAATAAAATAGTATGAAATAAAATTTAATAAAATAATATAAAACATTATAGAATATAAAATATATATATAATATTTTATTATATACAAACAAAATAAAGGAAAATAAATGATTAAAAAAGGAATAAGTATATAAAATAAACTAGAATAAGAAATAAACTTAAAAAATATCAAATATGTAATAAGGCCATAATGGCTCGGTTAATGAATCAAAGTAATAATATATATAAAATTTTAATGAGATATATATAAGATTATAAAATAAAAATGTAATATAACGTAATAATATTAAAAATGTATTACGTAATCGCAATAAAAAATGTATAATTAGTTAGTTCTCTTCACATTTTAAAAATTTTACTAGTTTTTGTCAATTTTTTGTTCGATTTTATTGCAACTATTTTGACCTGTCGTGTAATATTGCAATTAAAACTTTATATAATTACAAATTTCATCAATTTTTCAAAGAAAAAAAAAATTAAAAAAAATTCATGTAAAATCCAGTAAACTGTGTTTACAATCAAGAATAGCTATCAAGCTTTCCCCCCATAATGACAAAAGCCCCTTTCTTTATTCCATCTTTATAATTTTAATAAATTTAAGACATTCATACATTTTTAATTGATTTTTTTTTTATTTTAATTTTTAAACAAAAACCTTATATGAATAATGATAATAATGTATTTAATATAACTTAGGAAAAAACAAATATAAATGATTTATATTAAACAAACAAACAAAAAGAACAAAAAAAATTAATCCAATGTTAAACAATCGAAACTATTATTAAGTCAAAAATATAGTTTTATACCTTAATAAGGTATGCGCAACCTTGGTTTACATATTGGTAATTAAACATGTTGAAGAAAATGTATAAGCTAACATTCAGAAAATATTACTTTCAACTAAAACTGTTTTTCAAACGTAAGTAGAAAAAAACACAATTTCATAACAAAGCTAAATAAAGGCTTAACAGAGGGCGATATAATAATTATTAAATTAACAAAGAAATTATAGTATTTCTGTATATACAACAATATATACGCGTATAAATTCTTAATGCTATAAATATTCTGTTGTTTGCATTTGTTTCTCAAGTCTTCCTCTTAATTTATAAGTGCTAAGAGAAACTTAATTGTCTGTATTGACTCTTATAACTATGTTCGATTACTTTGTACCTCTTTCGTTTGTAATCTTAACACTTTTTTTACTATTAACATTTTATTGTGAAAATGTTTTAAATTTTCTCTTTTAATTAAGAATTTTAAAGGGAACTTTTAAAAACATATTCTTTATTACAGTGACTTGTATAATTCAAGTCTATAGCGTTGTTCCTGTTCCGTTTGTAATCTTAAGTTTTTCTTATTTTTGTGAAAATTTTCTCTTAATTTAAAATTTCAAAAGGAAACAAAAAAAAACATATTCTTTATTACAGTAATTCCTGTAACTATGATCGATAAACTTTGTTCCTCTTCTGTTAGTAATCTTAACTTTATTCTCCCTATTAACAGTTTTTGAAAATTTGAAAATTGTTTATCAATTTCCTGTTATTTAAGAATTTAAATGGAAATCTATAAAGCTAATCTCTATTACAGTGACTTGTATTACTAAAGTTGATAACTTTGTACCTCCTCCGTTCGTAATCTTAACTTCTGCCTTAATTATATATTTTTTTTGTGTTTAAGGGACTACGATTACAATTACCTCTCTTAATTTAAGAATTGCTAAGAGTAACTAGAAACATAATTTAATTTCCAAAGTGACTCCTAAAACTATAGTTGAAAACTTTGTTGTTCTTCCGTTTGTAATCTTAAATTTTTTCTAACGATTCCCTTTTTAATGAGGAATATCTAAGAGCAAATTTTTAAAATGACTACTCTCTAAAACTGACTTTTATAACTATGGTCGATGACTTTGTTACTCTTCCCTTTTTTAATCTGTACTCTTTTCCTTTCTATTAACAATTTTTCCGCGTTTTACACTTTCTATCTCTCTCTCTTTACATTTTCTTATCACTTGCTTAATAGCGCTCCTCCATAACATCATCCATAAAATCATACTCTACAATTTCCTCTATGATATCTTCGGATATTATACCATTTTCTATATCAACAACACTGCTATCATATATCAGCTGCTGATCTCCTGGTTGTCCCACATCAATATCACCAAATTCATCCCCCGCCCCAACACAATCTGCTTCTTCGATGATGTAGTGATCCGTGCCATCGGCACATTGAAATTCATAACGTTGCAACATTGCTGGATCCGGAAGATAAACATATTCATCGTCATCATCTTCGTCATAGGAATCCTCCTGCATATCCTCGTAGTCATGATCAATGCCAATGTCATTGTATAACGTTGACTGATTGTAATCATCGTCATTGGACTCATCATCCTGCGGCAGTATCATATTTTTAAATTTGAGTCGCTTGTCTCCATTACTCTCAAATTTAAATGGATCGTAGGTATGATTTAGTTCTTTTTCAAAATCTTCGGAGGTAGTTTTAATGGCTCGGGATATTTCATTGCCCAACTCTTTTTCCTTTTGCTCGGCTAATAGTTTTTTCGCCATTATCTTTGTCACAAACGCGTTAGGATTTTCACTGGAATTCAACTGATCGATTTCGAGCGGTGAGAGCAGATTGTACAGCTGTTTGGTATTTTTGACCAAATCGTCGATATCATGCCACGGTACCTTGTGCACCACCGTATAATGTTTTCGCACACTATTAGTGTTGGAGAATAGAGCCTTCTCCTTTTTGCACAGCAGGCAAATAACCGTGGACTCTGTGATGGGATGTTCCTCGCGATTATGTTGTATTTTTTCTTTGCGCGTTTCGAACACCAGTTTGCAGCGGTAACAACCATAGAAAAGTTCGCCCGGCTTTACGGCTTTGCGCATTTCACGGCGCCACTCAAATTCTCTACGAGCTTCGGCATTAAAGGGCACTTTGGAGTCTGTGCGTGCACGGGTTCTTTTGGCAACTTCCTCGCATGTACCATATTCCACCACATGACGCTTCTTTTGATGCTCGAGCAGGCGGTAGTTGGATATGGAGGTGAATTTGCACACCACGCACTTGTTGCGCATTTGGAAATGTTTATCTTTTCTGTGGTAGTTAAGGGTACCCACCGATTTGTAAGACACGCCACATATTTCACAGACGTACAGCGGTGGCGACGACGACGAGGGGTTGTCACCTTGCATGTCTTTTTGCTGATCCTGCTGGGCATGGTCGGAACATTTATCCGCTAAATAGGCTGAGTAGTGCATTTTCTTGCATGTGGCACACGGGTACTGGGGTGGAAAATGTCTTGCCCGATGGCGTGTTAGCTCCATGGGTCGATTGAAGTCCACAAAACATATATCACAGATGAAAGGATCCGGCGGTGCTGAGCTGGTGTCCAACTCACTTTTGAATGGTTTGCAAGATGCAGCAAATTCTTCATCGCCTTGATCCGACTCGGCTCCTTCGGAAAATGCCAAATCATTAGCTAAGCTACATTTGTCATCTGTAGTCGCGTCGCCTCCACCTCCGGCTGGTTCTTTGTACAGCATCCATTTGGGATAACGATTGATTTCATTGACGTCATCCTTTTGAAAACGTTTACCCAGCACTAAATCTTTAGTGTTACTACTATCGGAGCTTAGAAATGTGTCGAGCATCTTAAAATACTCGGGAAATGTGTGTTGGAACGGTTGTTGTGGTTTCTTGGCCACTTGTTGATCTTTCTTGTGGCTGTCCATCTTTTGCAAGGTGCGACAGTACCAATATTTAATGCGTTGCACGCTAAGACGAATTTCAAATTCTGTCATTTCGATGTTGAATTTTTCATTGATGTGCGCGCACAAATGCTGGACACTTTCCTGATAGTTAACGGCCGTATCATTGTTGCGATTGAATTTCCACAATTCGGGATATTTTTGCAGTTCGCTAATAAACTCCAGGACAATTTCGCGATTAGTTAAACCAAAAAGAATCTGAAAAGGAGGAATAACAGGGAAAAATTAATATGAAATCGAATAAAAGTGCCTATCCAAATTGATGCATTCCCCGATTCTTTATTATTTTAAAACAGTTTGGTTTATTGTGTATTCTAATACTTACACCACAACCATTCGTTGGACTTGGTATCTCATCTTCATTTTCATCATTTGAAGGCATTTCATCATCGGAATCTAGCAGATTTGAAGGAATTGGCTTGGGTTTCTGTAATGACGACGATAGCTTTTTCTTTAAGTCAACATTTTTCTGAAAAACAAAAAAATTTTAAAAAGATTTCATGTAAGTAGATCATTCACAAGTAATTACCTTTGGCTTTTCCCGTTGTTCATACATTTTTTTGGGCAGCACAGTTTCCTAAAATTATACATAGTTAAAGCTTATGTTAGCTGCTTAATTTACAAATCTTACATCACCACTATTGTTTAGAGTAACATCAAAAACTGGTTCAATTTTGACATTTTGTTCCACATCATTTTGGCTGATATCTAATGCTTCATTTTTAATACTTGTTTCAGGAGTAACCAGAGTATCGATAAACTCAAATTCGTCACATTTGGTAGGAGATTCTGAAGTTACCTGAAGGAGTTGAAAGGAAAGGAAACCTATAACTTGTCAAGTTTAGAGTTTTGAAGAAAAGAAACAAGCAATGCTTACCTCAACTTTAGTGGGCTTTGCAATAGTACCGTCCACAATGGTGGTATTAATTGAATCCTGCAAAATATTATAATATTATTATTAACATATTTTTAAGATTATAAAAAGGCATTTACCGCAAAGGCTCCATTATTGGAACATTATAACAAATAAATATATTTAAAAAATAATCGAATTTAATTCAGTCTTTTCTCACCTCTGATATGTTTGATTTGGTGGTAACTTTTTTTGGATGACTTGTTGAAGTTTGCTCGTATTCTTTGCTGTCGTTTAGTGCTTCTTTTATGGACGAAGTTGGTGTTGTCTTTATATTCGAAATATTGACTTTGGTATAAGTATTACTTGATGCTGGCTTTGCAAATGTTGTTGTTGTCTGTTGTTCTGCTGGGCCGCCCACTTTAAATTGCTTTATTATTTTCATATTTGTAGGCAAAGTTATTATTTTATTTTTGTTTAACGGCTGATTGTTAAATTTTATACCATATGTTGCTTTATCGACCGTTTGGGTGGGAACAACGTTAGCTTTGGTCCGTGTTTCCGTTTTAAACTAAAAAAGGACACCATGGCTTAATTATGAATACAAAAGCTTTCAGTGTAATGCGATTAATACTTACATTATCCTGCAGTTTTGCGGTCAGATCACCGATTTTTTTAATTGATATTTGTGGTAATTTGACGGCTTTTATTTCAACGGGAGGATGAATCTAAAATTACAGATGGCATTAAAAAAGGGACATAAATGGTTCAATAATTTTAATATGCCTAACCACATTCAATTTTTATTAAAATCTTCAGCTGAAAGTCAGTCAGCTCATCGGCCACCGTATTAACTTTTACGGTTTCTCACATTTTGCTTTATGTTCTTTTATTTTATATTATTTCATGTGTTAATCTTACCTTTTCTCTATTTTCCTGTTTAATTTCAGAGAATTTTGCAATTTTCTTTGGCGGTGATGGTAACGGTGCATCCGCATCACTTGACGATTCATCGTCGTCTTCGTCCATATCAAGTGCTATAAGCACTCGCTCAATATCATCGTCCATTTGATTTTCATCATCTGCACTCTCTGTATTATCCGCTGCTAAAGTGTCCATTAAATCGGAATCTTGTACCTCATCTATGCTGCGGTTTCTTTTGGATCCAAGCACCTGCAGATCATTAACAGTATTTACTTGGATCTCTCGTGACATCGTGCCGTGTGGTATAACATTCCTAGGTGTTAAAAGCCTATCGGCGGTATCCTGTTCATATTTATCCAGATGGTGAGCATTCTTAACGTGTCTTATAAATGAAGGCCAATATCTTAAGGAAAACACTTCGCAACAATGATAACAATTGAGCTTGAACTCAACGGTATCTACAACAGCGCATATATTATCATTAAAAGTAAAACTAAACAAAAGAAGAAAGAAGGTTAGAAAGTATGTAATAGAATTTATAGTTAACAATAAAACTTACTTGGTTTGAATAGATTTGGTTGAACAATTTGCAGCATCTTTATCGGTTTGTACAAATTTCGATTGATGAGATGGTGTTAGCTTTATAGCTGCCTTTGGCATTAGCGACTCAGTTGAGCTTGGTTCTTTTTTCACTACATTTATAAAGTTGATTTTATTTGATAACGAGCTAGAATTTGACACATTTCTTAGCTCTGCCACTTTTGCTGTAGGAACTTTTACTAGCTCTGGATTTATTATGACCTTAGAAGCAATAACAATATCTTGACCTTTAGCCATTGCTGGCACGCTTTTCATCTCTGATCCTTTAAATAATTTGCTGTCTGGGATCTTGATTGAATGTGGTAATTTTATTATTTCTGGATTTTTTACAATGTTAATTGAACCTTTAAGCTTTTCTGGGCGGTTTGCTGTATTTGATATGTTCACGCTTTGTGGTATTTTTATCAGCTTTGATACTGGCACTCTAACAATTGTTGGTTCTTTTACCAATTTTGGAGTTCCCTTGGACTCTGCCGATTTATTAAGTTGTAGTTTTGTTGCATAGGCCTTATAGTCACTTCTATCAGCTTTTCCCGGCAGTGGTGCACTTCCAATACCAATCTCATGTTTCTTTTGTGCTAACAATTCCACAAATTTTTTTCTAAACTCTTCTCTAGTAATTTCATGTTTTTTTTGTAACTCTTGCCTAATACGATTTTTGATCTGTTCACCTTTGCGTATTTTGGCATTTATAACATCGCGATTTTTGTTATCGCCACCGTTAGTGGTAATGGCTTGTTTTTTAACAATTAGCTGATTATTGTTTTTTGGTCCATTAATTTGTTGTTTAAGTCGGAAAGCCTCTTGACTTTTCCTAACAGTTCTTTCCATATCCTGCAATGAAGTTATGTTGTTGCCAGGACTAGTTTGTTGTAGTGTTCTTTTACGATCATTATTATACATTTGTTTTGTGTAAATTATTTTGTTTTTCAACTGCATTGTAATAGGCTCTATTTTGATGGGCTTATTCCCATGTTCATCTTTGCCAGACGTTATGTTGTTTTTAGGCATTATTTTCTTATTTGCCGTATCGTCTTTTGTTAGCATTTTTATATTTTTAACTTGCACAGGTGACGACTTCATTTGCTCATTCGATGTGTTTAAAGCCGTTTGAATTGGACGTTTCACAGCTGCAGGTTTGCCAACGATATTTCCAGTGATTTTTCGCGTTCCTATTTCCAGTGCATTTTTCTCGATAATATTTGTAAGGTTTTTTGTCTTCACTGGATGTTTGTTGGCAACTATTTGTGGAGTTTGTGATTTCCTGATGATATGTTTTACAGGGTGTTGTGATGGTAGCACAGATGAGCTGGAAAGATAAGTGTTTAATAATTATTGTTATTCGTCTGTAAAGAAAGGGTTGGCGTCCTGTCCACCAGTTTCTAGTAGTTTCTATTATAAATATTCCTTGCTTACCTGTCTCGTGAAATGGGCATCATCTTTTTTTCATATCGCTTTAATATGTCTCGCGACAAACGCTTCACCCGCACCCGTAACTTTTTCGTCTTTGGCAGTGGTCTTTTTGGCGGCACTGGCACAGTCAACGATACCGGTAGCGACACCTTAGGCGGTTCTTGGCAATCCCCCAAAATATACTCCTCATCGCTGTTGCCATCCAAACAAATTGAGATCGCCATTTGAAGGCTGTTTTTGCTGTTTGTGAGCTGACGATTCTCTACTTCAAAGAACTTGAGAATGTTTTCGCCCATTTTGAGTCTTTGTTGGTGAAATTCCTTTTGCTTTTGAGCTATTAAACAAACTCTGACAATTTTCACACTCTGGACGGCCAATCAACAAGTCGCTGGCTTGACCACAACCAAAGTGGCAACACTAAGAATGGACTATGTTGTCATGGGCCTAACAGAATGGCCGCCTAAGACAAGCGAGCACAAGTAGTATTGATTGCTAACCAAGGCTGCAGGAGTTACACAAAATATCGAAGTAATTAGGCAAACTGTCTTGATTGCTGTAAACAATTGTTCCGGCACTTTTCAGTTTTTTATTTGTCTCTCTCATGGATTCCCCCTGAGACGAGATGTAACACCGAGAGACTCAATGAGTTTCTTAAACGCTTTGTTGCTCTATTTCTTCAATTTGCACTTTGTTTTGTCGATTGTAGTGGCAATATAAAACATTTGTAGTCGTTTTTCGTGCCTTTTAACATGTTTAATTAAACCAAATTAACAATATTGCGTTTTTTTTTTGTCGCTGATGGCTGTGCACCAGAAAATCCGTGTTTATAGTTGTAAAATATGACAGCTGAGAAAGAGCACAACACTACAGGGTGTGCTGCACAGCACATATGCTATTGTGAATTGTTATTGAGCAATGACACAGAATACACAGAATGTTTTACAGCTGTTAATGTGCTTAAATGTGAGCGCAATTTTTGAATGCTAATTGTTTGGTAGTAAGCGTACAGTGTCATTCATAAAATTAGTAGTCATTTTATGTATATAGGAAATTAGTCCAGACTTCATAGAAATAGCTGCAAATGTGCCTTAATGTTCAGAAAACCATTTACATTGCAACTCAAAATTGAATTTTTATAGAAAAATAATAATATGCTGGACATTTTCGGCTGATAACTACTTCACATGCACATGTTTGACACAATTGTAAAAATAATTTAAATAAAAATATTTTATGCATATAAAAATGTTATCGTAATTTTGTAAAATTTATAAATTTTATAAGATTCTGAAAATTCATAAAATTTATAAAAATTCATAAAAATTACTAAAATTTATAAATTTCATAAATTCTTAAAAATCATAGAATTTAAAAAAAATATAAAATTCACAAATTTCATTAAATTAATAAAGAATATAAAATTCAATAATTTCTACAAAATTGATAAAACATCATAAAATTCGTATTATTCATAAATTTAAGAAAATTCATAAATTTAAGAAAATTCATAAATTTCTTAAAATTCCTATTATTCACAAATTTCACAAAATTCATGATTTAATAAAATTTATAAATTTCAGAAAATTTCATAAAATTCATAAAACTTGTACAATTCATAAATCTACTAAAATTTATAAAATTAAAAAATTTGTAAATTTCATAAATTTTATAAATTTCATAAATTTCATACAATTAATAAAATTAAAAAAATTCGTAAAAATCGTAAAACTCATAAAATTCGTAAAATTCATAAAATTCATAAAATTCATAAAATTCACAAAATTCATAAAATTCATAAAATTCATAAAATTCATAAAATTCATAAATTTCATAAAATTTCTGAAATTCATAAAATTCATATATTTCACAAAATTCTTAATATTCACAAAATCCATAAAATTCAAAAAATCATAAAATTCATAAAGTTCACAAAATTCAGAAGATTCATAAAATTTATAAATTTCATACAATTCGTAAAATTTATAAAATTCATATAATTCATAAAATTCGTAAAATTCATAAAATTCATATAATTCATAAAATTCAAAAAAATCATAATATTCATAAAAATCATAAAATTTTTTAACTTCAAAAAATTCATAAATTTCATAAAATTTATAAAATTCATAAAATTTATAAAATTCATAAAATTTATAAAATTCATAAAACTCATAAAATTCATAAAATTCATAAAATTCATAAAATTCATAAAATTCATAAAATTCATAAAATTCATAAAATTCATAAAATTCATAAAATTCATAAAATTTTTAAAATTCATCACAATTGATAAAATTTCACAACCTTCATGAAATTTATAAAATTCATAAATTACACAAAATTCATTAAATTTATAAATTTCATATAATTCATTGAATTTATAAAATTCATAAAATTCAACAAAATTCATAAATTTAATAAAATTTATAAAATTCATGCAGTTTATAAAAAAATTCATAAATTTAATAAAATTCATAAATTTAGTAAAATTCATAAATTTCAGATAATTCTTAAATTTCATAAAATTTCTAAAATTCATATAATTCATATATTTCATAAAATCCATAAAATTCAAAAAATTATAAAATTCATAAAGTTCACAAATTCAGAAGATTCATAAAATTTATAAAGTTCATAAAATTCGTTAAATTTATAAAATTCATATAATTCATAAAATTCGTAAAATTCATAAAATTCATATAATTCATAAAATTCAAAAAAAAATCATAATATTCATAAAAATCATAAAATTTATAAACTTCAGAAAATTCATAAAATTCATAAAATTTATAAAATTCATAAAATTCATAAAATTCATAAAATTCATAAAATTCATAAAACTCACAAAACTCAGAAAATTCATAAAATTCATAAAATTCATAAAAATCATAAAATTCATAAAATTCTTAAAATTCATCACAATTGATAAAACTTCACAACATTCACGAAATTTATAAAATTCATAAATTACACAAAATTCATCAAATTTATAAATTTCATATAATTCATTGAATTTATAAAATTCAACAAAATTCATAAATTTAATAAAATTTGTAAAATTCATACAGTTTATAAAAAAATTCATAAATTTAATAAAATGCATAAATTTCATAAAATTCATAGAATTCATATAATTCATATATTTCACAAAATTCTTAATATTCATTAAATTCATAAAATTCGTAAAAATCATGAAATTCATAAAGTTCACAAAATTCAGAAGATTCATAAAATTATAAAATTCACAAAATTCTTAAAATTCATAAAATTCACAATTGATAAAACTTTACAACATTCATGAAATTTATAAAATTCATAAATTACACAAATTCATTAAATTTATAAATTTCATATAACTCATTGAATTTATAAAATTCATAAAATTCATAAAGTTCAACAAAATTCATAAATTTAATAAAATTTATAAAATTCATACAGTTTATAAAATTAAAAAAAAAATCATAAATTTAATAAAATTCATAAATTTCAGATAATTCAAAAATTTCAGAAAATTCATAAAATTTATAAAACTCATAAAATTTATAAAATTCATATAATTCATAATACTCAGAAAATTCCTAGAAATATTAAAATTCATAAAATGCATACAATTCATATAATTCACAAAATTCTTAAAATTCATCACAATTGATAAACTTCACAAAATTCATGAAGTTTATAAATTGCATAAAATTCGTTAAATTTATAAATTTCATAGAATTTATAAAATTCATAAAATTCATAAAATTTATAAAATTCATAAAATTAAAAAAATTCATAAAATTTATAAAATTTATACAGCTTATGAAATTTATCAAAATTCTTAAAATTCATAAATTTAATAAAATTTATAAAATCCATACAGTTTATAAAATTCAACAAATTTCATAAATGTAATAAAATTTCAGATAATTCATAAATATTAGACAATTCATAAATTTAATAAAACTTGTAAAATTTAAGAAATTTATAAAATTTATAAAAAAAAATTCAACAAAATACTTAAAGTTCATAAATTTAATAAAAATTCATAAATTTCAGACAATTCATTTCATAAAATTCATAAAAATAATAAAATTCATACAATTTAACAAAATGCTCAAAATTCATAAATTTAATAAAATTCATAAGATTCAGAAAATTCATAAAATTCATATCTTATTTAATCATAAAATTCATACAATTCTAAAATTCGACGAAATTCATAAATAAAATAAAATTATAAAATTCATATATGTATTTCCAAAAATTCATAAAATTCGTAAAATTCATAAATTTTATATAAAATTCATAAAAATCATTAAATTCATAAAGTTCACAAAAACCATAAATTTCAGAAAATTTATAAAACTCATAAAATTTATAAAATTCACAATTCTCATAAAACTCCTAGAAATATTAAAATTCATTAAATGCATAAAATTGATATTATTCACAAAATTCATAAATTTAAAAAAATTCATAAAATCCATAAAATTAAAAAAATTCATGAAATTCCTAGAATTTATAAAATTCATAAATTTGAAAAAATCATAAAAATTTTAAAATTCATTAAATTATTCTTTCAGTAATGGGATCTGCTTATGTATAGAACATATTAAATGACATATGCAAAAAAAAATGTTTGTGTGAATCAAAAATGTGAGAAGCTCTCCATTGTCTCATGCATGGTATGCAAACGGAAAATAATTTTTTTTTATGTAAAAAATTTGTACTTTTAAAATGTATAAATATTATTTCACAATCTCTAGTAAACCTTAATAACACATATTCTAACTATTTAGTTTACCTTTTCATTTCCAACATTCCTGTCTTTAGCGATTTATGAATTGTTTCTCCCCCTTTTTCCCATCATTTTTCCAAATGTGTTAAAGTTTATTTGCTTTCAAACAAACAAAAAAAACCCAACACATCATTAACAATTTAGAATTTTAAATGCATTATCCACATGTTACATGCCATTTTAATATTTCCATTATATTATTTCATTAAAAATACTTTTGTTATTATACAAATTTCTAATTAAATATTTTAAATGTTTGAAAATTGGACGAGGGGCGGTGCGGGACAGGGATGAGACAGAGTGAATGAAAGGGAAACGAATTGCAAACAATTTAAATTTTTAATAGGATTCCATGGAAATCTTCAATGCATTTAATACATTCACAAAAATTATTTACACAATAAAATTCAATTTACTCACATCCCCAAAGGATTTTTCACTGCTCAAATGCTAGTGTGGTAGAAGAGAAGACAGGAACATATAAAGACATACACATACGCATACACGGAGTTGTGCAAATATATATAGTTATGTTGCAATCTTCTCATATATGAATGTTTAAGTGTGTGTGTTTGTGCTGCAATCAAAGATGCACATTTTCATATATAATTCACACACACGCACATACGGATGAAAAATAAACAAACAATCCTTGAGTCTTCCTTTCATGCATTCATTCATTCATTCATTCATTCATTCGCTCATTCAGTCCAAATGGCAGTAGCATAAGTAAAGTGCGGTGGTAAAGGATTCTGCGGGTGTTTTTGTGCGTTTATGCTTATAATGCTGCTAAGAAAGATCCCCAATTTAGTGTCGCAAAGGAGCTGCAACAAATTTGTTTTTGGAGGATACCGCACCGGAGAATTTACGCAGTTTGAGAAATGTTGGCGGAAGGGAGGCGTGGTAAAGGAGTTAACAACTTAAGGAGTGACTTGTATATAAGCGTACAAAATATCATCAATTGGAAGTTACTACAAATTCAGTTATGTTATATTTTTTATATAATAATTCAAATTAAAAATAATTATATTATATATTATTACATTTTTAAAAAAACAAATTATTTTAATTAATTTAGTAGTAATAAAATTAATTCAATTTAATTTTGTTTTCAGTAATATATAATAGATTTTTTTGTATTAATATGTTTTATTAAAATTTTTGTAGATAATTTAAAATAAAAAAATTAATTAAATTATTAATATTAAAAATTTAATTTAATTAAATTTTTAAAATTAAATAATTTAGTGTACTTAATTTATGAAATACAATATTATATTAAAAAAATGTAATTTATTTAGTTTAACTAATTTAATTTATTTAAATTAAGTGATTTTATAATTTTTTCTTAGTTTTTTGGATTTTATAAATTTCATTAAAATTTATGAATTTAATACATTTTACGAATCCTATACATTTTATGAGTTTTATGAATATTAGGAGTTTTGGTAATTTAAAATTTTTTGGTAATTTTATAAATTTTATGAATTTTGTGGATTTTAAGATTTTTATGCATTTTATAAACTTTATAAATTTAATAAATTTTATGAATTCTATGAATTTTTTAAATTTTATAAACTATGTGAATTATATAAATTTTGTGGATTTTACGAATTTTATGAATATTAACAATTTTATGAATTTTGTGGATTTTATGAATTTTATAAATTTTATGAAATTTATAAATTCTCTTGTTTGTTTTTATCGATCTGTGCAGAATATGAATATGTTTTTCATTGTTCGGTTTGAGATCTATTCTATTAGAATAATAGAATTAGAATTTGTTTTTACAAGAGTTGTGTGAAATGGAATTTTATGAATTTTATGAAATTGATGAAATTTATGCATTTTGTAAAATATATGAATTTTATGAATTCTGTTAATTTAATGAATTCGAAAAATTTAATAATTTATGAAATTTATGCATTTTATGAAATATATAAATTTTATGAGTTTAATGAATTTTATGAATTTTATAAATTTAATAAATTTTATGAATTTTAAGAATTTTATGAATTTTATGAATTTTATGAATTTTATGAATTTTATGAATTTTATGAATTTTATGAATTTTATGAATTTTATGAATTTTATGAATTTTATGAATTTTATGAATTTTATGAATTTTATGAATTTTATGAATTTTATGAATTTTATGAATTTTATAAGTTTTATTAATTTTACGAATTTTATGAATGTTATGCATTTTATGAATTTTGGGAATTTTATGAATTTTATAATTTTATGAATTCAATAAATTTAATAATTTTATGAAATTGATGAAGTTTATGTATTTTATGAAATATATAAATTTTATGAGTTTAATGAATTTTATAAATTTTATGAATTTTGTGGTTTTATGAATATTGACAATTTTATGAATTTTATAAGTTTTATTAATTTTATGAGTTTTATAAATTTTATGAATTTTATGAATTTTATGAATTTTATGAATTTGATGAATTTTATGAATTTTATGAATTTTATGAATTTTATGAATTTTATGAATTTTATGAATTTTATGAATTTTATGAATTTTATGAATTTTATGAATTTTATGAATTTTATGAATTTTATGAATTTTATGAATTTTATGAATTTTATGAATTTTATGAATTTTATGAATTTTATGAATTTTATGAATTTTATGAATTTTATGAATTTTATGAATTTTATGAATTTTATGAATTTTATGAATTTTATGAATTTTATGAATTTTATGAATTTTATGAATTTTATGAATTTTATGAATTTTATGAATTTTATGAATTTTATGAATTTTATGAATTTTATGAATTTTATGAATTTTATGAATTTTATAATTTTATGAATTTATGAATTCGATAAATTTAATAATTTTATGAAATTGATGAAATTTATGCATTTTATGAAATATATAAATTTTATGAGTTTAATGAATTTTATAAATTTTATGAATTTTGTGGTTTTATGAATATTGACAATTTTATGAATTTTATAAGTTTTATTAATTTTATGAGTTTTCTGAATTTTAAGAATTTTATGAATTTTATAAATTTTATGAATTTTATGAATTTTATGAATTTTATGAATTTTATGAATTTTATGAATTTTATGAATTTTATGAATTTTATGAATTTTATGAATTTTATGAATTTTATGAATTTTATGAATTTTATGAATTTTATGAATTTTATGAATTTTATGAATTTTATGAATTTTATGAATTTTATGAATTTTATGAATTTTATGAATTTTATGAATTTTATGAATTTTATGAATTTTATGAATTTTATGAATTTTATGAATTTTATGAATTTTATGAATTTTATGAATTTTATGAATTTTATGAATTTTATGAATTTTATGAATTTTATGAATTTTATGAATTTTATGAATTTTATGAATTTTATGAATTTTATGAATTTTATGAATTTTATGAAGTTTATGAATTTTATGAATTTTATGAATTTTATGAATTTTATGAATTTTGTGGATTTTATGAATTTTATGAATTTTATGAATTTTATGAATTTTATGAATTTTATGAATTTTTATGAATTTTTATGAATTTTATGAATTTTATGAATTTTATGAATTTTATGAATTTTATGAATTTTATGAATTTTATGAATTTTATGAATTTTATGAATTTTATGAATTTTATGAATTTTATGAATTTTATGAATTTTATGAATTTTATGAATTTTATGAATTTTATGAATTTAATAAATTTTATGAATTTTATGAATTTTATGAATTTTATGAATTTTATGAATTTTATGAATTTTATGAATTTTATGAATTTTATGAATTTTATGAATTTTATGAATTGTATGAATTTTATGAATTTTATGAATTTTATAAATTTTATGAATTTTATAAATTTTATGAATTTTGTGGATTTTATGAATATAGACAATTTTATGAATTTTATGAATTTTATAAATTTTATGAATTTTATGAGTTTTATGAATTTTATGAATTATGTAAATTTTATGAATTTAATAATTTTATATATTTTATGAATTTTATAAATTTAATGAAGTTTTTGCATTTTATGAATTTTTGACTTTTATGAATTTTACAATTTGTATGCATTTTATGAATTTTATCAGTTATGTGAATCTTTATCAAATTTGATAAAATTTATGAATTTTGGGTTTTTTTTTGAATTTTATTAGTTTATGAATTTAAAAATTTAATTAGTTATATGAATTATTCTTAATTTTATGAGTTTTATAAATTTTACGGATTTTATGTATTTTATGAATATTTTGAGTTTTACGAATTTTATTAATGTATGAATTTTATGAATGTATGAATTTTATGAATTTTATGAATTTTATGAAATTTATGAAATTTATGAATATTATGAATATTATGAATATTATGAATATTATGAATATTATGAATATTATGAATATTATGAATATTATGAATATTATGAATATTATGAATATTATGAATATTATGAATATTATGAATATTATGAATATCATTAATATTATGAATATTATGAATATTATGATTATTATGAATATTATGAATATTATAAATATTATGAATATTATGAATATTATGAATGTTATGAATATTATGAATATTATGAATATTATGAATATTATGAATATTATGAATATTATGAATATTATGAATATTATGAATATTATGAATATTATGAATATTATGAATATTATGAATATTATGAATATTATGAATATTATGAATATTATGAATATTATGAATATTATGAATATTATGAATATTATGAATATTATGAATATTATGAATATTATGAATATTATGAATATTATGAATATTATGAATATTATGAATATTATGAATATTATGAATATTATGAATATAATGAATATTATGAATATTATGAATATAATGAATATAATGAATATTATGAATATTATGAATATTATGAATTTTACGAATTTTTTTTATTTCTATGAATTTTATAAATTTTTATGTATTTTATGATTTTAGAGAATTTGAGCAAATTTTATCAATTTTATACTTTTAAGAATTTTATGAATGTTATGAATTTAATAATTTTTGCGAATTTTATGAATTTTGTGAATTTTATGAATTTAATGAATTTTAATAGTTGTGGAATTTTTGTAAATTTTGATAAATTTAATAAATTTTATTAGTTTTAAGATTTTTTGTAATTTAGTCAAATCATCAAGAGTTTTATTATTTTAATGAATATTAATAATATCATAGATTTTGTACATTTGATGAATTTTATGCGTTTTTATAAAAATTATGACTTTTATGAATTTTATGAACATATTGTGAATTTTTATAAATTTCTTGAATTTTCTGAATCTTTAAATTATTATAAATTTTTAATACATTCTACATTTTTAAATTTTTTGGAATTTGAGTAAATTTTTAAATTTACGGAAATTGAATGAATTATTTAAATTTTATAATTTTTGTCGGTTTTTTTTGAATTTATAAATTTTATAAATTGTGTTTATTTTATATTTTATTTTAATATTATGAATTTTGTGCATTTGATGAATTTAATTTTACAAATTTTTTAAACTTTACAACGTTTATTACATTTCTGTATTTTACAAATTGTTAGGGATTTTATAAATTTTTTATACATTCTGAATTTTTCCAATTTTAAGAATTTTTTTAATTGAATGAATTTTATGGATTTTTATAAATTGAATGAATTATTTTAATTTTATGAATTTTGTCGATTTTTTGAATTTAGGAAATTTATAAATGTTATAATTTTATAAATGTTATGAATTTTTTTAGTTCAATAGTTTTTTTTAATTTTATGAATTTTGTGTATTTCGTGAATTTTAATTTTACATATTTTTTAAATTTTAGAGTTTACATTTTTGAATTTTAAAAATTTTTTGAATTAAGAAATTTTACATATTTTATAATTTTTTTCTTTTACTCTTTTAAATAAAAAATAGTTTTACTTATAGAAATCATTTATTTTATAATTTTACTCTTTTACTTACGTTCTTTGCATACATCCCTCGTATCGTCACTCGCTTCATTATAACTCATACATTTTTTTCTTTTACTCTTTTAAATAAAAAATAGTTTTACTTATAGAAATCATTTATTTTATAATTTTACTCTTTTACTTACGTTCTTTGCATACATCCCTCGTATCGTCACTCGCTTCATTATAACTCATACATTTTTGGTCACAAATGAGGTAAAGGATTTTTTTTTGTGCGTGTGTGTGTAAATTGTGCAACATATTGAGTTGTATTTGTATTTGTTGTATCTATGTTGCATTTAAGGATCAAAGAAGCTTTTGATATTTGTCTGGCTTTGTAGTGGGGGGCGCTCTGAATGCACTGCAAGTTTATTATTAACAATTCATGTTGTACAAAAGATTGTATAAACTTCAACGTCGAAAGAGAAACACTCAAACCCAAACGCCACTCTTTTGACAAACGAGTATAAAGAAAGTATTGTGTGTTGCAAAGAGGAAGGGAATTATATTTCAAAATATGAAACTCTGGGGGTTTGATTTTTAAAATAATTTAAAGGGCAGTTTTATAAAGAAAGAATATATTTTAAAGTAAAATGTGATTTAAGAATTTTTCTTTTAAATTCGTACTATTTTCTATAAAATAATTTGTTTGCCTTACTAGATTTTTGTTAGCCCATTATAATTAACATTAGAAAAAACATAAGGTTAGCCCTTCATTACTACTTCCAGTTAATAACAGCATTACTACAATTTTGTCATTACCTCTCCACCCCTCTGGCATCCGCCGACAAAACATTTGCATTTAATTGAACATAACGACAACATTTCCGGTCTTTATTAGTAGTAACATTTAATTTAACTAAATAGAATTTATTAAATAAAATAATGTTTTCGTTGTTAATCCCTATTGTTGTGGTTGTTGTGATGGTGGTGAGTGAGTGAGTGAATGAACACAATGAACTAAGTGAGCCTAAATGAATGGTCCCATTCATGTACTCATTGTTGTGCTTGTTGTTGCTGTCTCGAGTTTTATATGCTCATTTCCGATTTTTAATAGTTCATGTTAATGCAACTAATATTAATATACCAGAATGTGTTTGAGTGTGTGTGGTGTGTGTGCGTTACTATACTACTGGCTACTGGCCATTGTTGTTAATATGCCGGCTATTGTTTGGCTTAAATGCTTTGGGGGCCAATTTACCTTTCATTGGCCCTGGCCAGCAGCACTCGATGGTCGAATGGTCCTGAGTCCAGTGTCCTGTAGCAGTCAGGATATAAAACATTATGTACTAATGCGAAATATCCTTAGTTGGCATAAATTGCGTGACCAAAGCTTAAGCAGATTAAATTAAATTGTTACAAATATGTTGCGTTAAATATTCACTTGTTTTTCGCAGTTGTTGCTGGATACTCATTGTGCAGTTCATATACATATACTTATATAGTATATGCATTATATGTATATAGTTGTATACATGTCGCTCTGTCCTCTTTGTGCAAGCGTTCGTGTGTGTATGAGTGATTGTATGTAAATTAAATGAAATTGTTTCGACTTAATTGATTCCTATTATAAACAATAGTGAAGTGAGAGAGGGGAGGGTGATGGATATGCAGAGAGAGAGAGAGACAGAGAGAAAGCTAGGACAAAAATTAATTAAATCCATACATGTTTGTTTGATTGACATCATTAATAATTGATGCCATGAGCCACTTCGTTTTGTGTTGTACACAAATCCGTTTAGATTTCATCTCAATCCCTAACACAAATGTCTGGCAATTGATTTGTTATTAATTGGAATCACATCAAAAAGTCATTTAGACATAAGGACAGAGGATGCAAAAATATATGCGTAAAGGGAATTTAAGCTTTTTGGCACAAGATGGGTAATGGCTTAAAGGATAATGGCAAGGGATAGGAAATTTAAGCGTAATAGTCTATAATCACCATGTCTTTAATTTTTAGTGAATTTTATGAGTTTTATGAGTTTTATGAATTTAATGAACTTTGTAAATTTTATAAATTCTATGAATTTTAATGTTTTTTTAATTATAATGAATTTTACGAATTTTATGAATTTATAAATTTTTTGAATTTTATAAATCTTATGAGTTTTATGAATTCTTTAAATTCTATGAATTTTATGAATTTAATAAAGTTTAAGTTTTGTTTTTGTATTTTATGTAGTTATTAAATTGTATGAACTTTATGGGCTATGCATTTTCTATTTATGAATTTTGTAATTTTAATGAATTATGTACCGTCTGTGAATTTCTTTAACTTTAGAAATTTTGGAATTGTATTTTTTTAATTTTATTGTTTTTATGAATTTTAAAATCTTTATCAATTTGATGTATTTTATGAAATTTATGAATTTTAAAAATTTTATAAATTTAGTGAATTTTATAATTTTATGAATTTTGTAAAGAATTTAAATTTGATGAAATTTTATGAATTTTATATATGTTACTTTGTGAATTTGATGAATTTTATAAATTTTGTGAATATTTTTAAATTTTATGAAATTTGTTAAGTTTTTGAATTTTTTGATTTTATAAATTTTATGAATTTTTTTATTTTATAAATTTTATGAATTTTTATGAATTTTATGAATTTTATGATTTTTATGAATTTTATGAATTTTATGAATTTTATGAAATTTATGAATTTTATGAATTTTATAAATTTTATGAATTTTATGAATTTTATGAATTTTATGAATTTTATGAATTTTATAAATTTTATGAATTTTACGAATTTTATAAATTTTATGAATTTTATGAATTTTATAAATTTTATGAATTTTTGAATTTTATAAATTTTATGAATTTTATGAATTTTATAAATTTTATAAATTTTATGAATTTTATGAATTTTAAAATTTTTTTGAATTTTATGAATCTTATAAATTTGATGCATTTTATGAATTTAAAAATTTTACGAATTTTGTGAATTTTAGGAATTTTAGGAATTTTATGAATTTTATGAATTTTATAAATTTTATGAATTTTATCAATTTTATGAATTTAATGAATTTTTATGAATTTTATGAATTTTATGCATTTCATGAATTTTGTGAATTTTTATGAATTTTGTGAATTTCATGAATTTTATGAATTTTGTGAATTTTATGAATTTTATGAATTTTATGAATTTTATGAATTTTATGAATTTTATGAATTTTATGAATTTTATGAATTTTATGAATTTTATGAATTTTATGAATTTTATGAATTTTATGAATTTTATAAATTTTGTGAATTTTATCAATTTTTGAATTTAATGAATTTAATGAATTTTATGAATTTTATGAATTTTGTGAATTTTTTAAGTTTTATGAATTTTATAAAATTTATGAATTTTATAAAAATTTATGAATTTTATGAATTTTACAAAATTTATGAATTTTTAAATATTATGAATTTTTGAAATTAAATAAATTTTGTGATTTTAATGAATTTATGGATTTTGAGAATTTGATAAGTTTTATAAATTTTATGAATTTAACAAATTTTATGAATTTTATAAATTTTATATATTTTATGATTTTTATGAATTTTATGATTTTTATGAATTTTATGAATTTTGTGAATTTTATGAATTTTATGATTTTTACGAAGTTGAATGAATTTTATGAATTTGATGAGTTTAATGAATTTAATGAATTTAATTGCGAGATTTCTATATTTTATGATTTTTATGTGTTTTAAGAATTTTATGAATTTTTTGAATTTTATGAATTTTATAAATTTTATGAATTTTATGAATTTTATGAATATTATGAATTGTATAAATTTTACGAATTTTGAGAATTTTTTAAGTTTTATGAATTTTATAAAATTTATGAATTTTATAAAAATTTATGAATTTTATGAATTTTACAAAATTTATGAATTTTTAAATATTATGAATTTTTGAAATTAAATGAATTTTGTGATTTTAATGAATTTATGGATTTTGAGAATTTTATGAGTTTTATAAATTTTATGAATTTAACAAATTTTATGAATTTTATAAATTTTATATATTTTATGATTTTTATGAATTTTAATGATTTTTATGAATTTTATGAATTTTATGAATTTTGTGAATTTTATGAATTTTATGAATTTCATAAAATTCATAGATTTTTACGAATTTGAATGAATTTAATGAATTTAATGAATTTAATGAATTTAATGATTTCAATTAGTTTAATGAATTTAATGAATTTAATGAATTTAATGAATATAATGAATTTAATGAATTTAATGAATTTAATAAATTTAATGAATTTAATGAATTTAATGAATTTAATGAATTTAATGAATTTAATGAATTTAACGAATTTAATGAATTTAAAGAATTTAATGATTTTCATGAGTTTAATGAATTTAATGAATTTAATGATTTTAATGAGTTTAATGAATTTAATGAATTTTGTAAATTTAATTTTTTTTAATTTAATGATTATTATGGATTTTATCAATATTCTAAATTTACCGATTTTAATGAATTGTATATATTTTATAATTTTCTTTAAATATAAATAATGTTTAATTTTATAAATTTTGTTGAATTTTAGGATTTTTACAAACTTATGAATTTTGTAAAAATTTATAAATGTTATGGATTTTATGAATTGTGTAAAACTTTGTAAAATTATAAATTTTATAATTTATTACGAATTTTACGATGTTATCAAATTTTGTGAATTTCATTAATTTTTTAAACAAAATACTGCCTTAACTTCACAAAACTTTTTCCAAGGTTGTTCTGCAACAATTACAGACATATAAGGTATCATCATTCATAGCATATTGTAAGTGTGTGTAATACACTAATACACTGTGTATGTTCTTATGGCCATGTTAATCCCTTATGGCTTCAGATTAAGAGAAAAACTTACCACCGAAAAGTAGCCAATGTTAGGTGAAATTTTCAATATTTTTTCCTTCCGCTTCAACACTCAAATTTCGAGTTATAAAACATAATTTTTTTTCTGCCTCATCATGTTTTAAATGTAATTGAACCCCAAACCGAGGAAAAGTTCACCGAACATCTAAAACCTTTTTAGAAATTCCATAACCCAAACCGATGACTACCTATTCTGCCCTCTCCCCTCTCTTTTCCCATACCAACAAATGAGTACGAACTACTCAAACCTTTATTGTTGCTGCCGCTGCTGCTGCTCCAATGGTTTACCATTTGCCTTCCGAGGATGAAAAATAAAAAAGTTGTTAAAACTGAAATAAAAATCCGACAAAAAACAAACAGCTATCGATGGCACAATTTCCCCACTTCAATTGCAATTGAATGATGCTCGAAAGAAGAACAACCAGCCATCTCCTCACCACCCCTTCCGTCACTGCCCAAAACACTCATGGGTCTAGCTCACACTCATACTACTACTTTGACAGCAGCACCATTCAACTCTTTTACTCACTCAGGGTTCGCAATTCGACACATCCTTATCCTCATTCTCATCCGCGTTTCCACTCTCCTACCCTCGCTCGCCATCATCCAAATCCACTTCCACTTTTGTAAACAAATACTTTGAACTTTTTGGATAATTTTCGAACGTTCGCTCGTTTTTGGTTGGTTGAAACCAGTGAAATTGCTGTGAGTAAAGTGAAAGTTTACATATAAAATAAATGATGTTAAGCAAAGAACTTTTGATCTTCCATGAGCAGCAGTGGCAGCAAAAAACAGCAGCGTTACGAGAGCTCAACAACAAGATTCCAATAAAATTACAAAAGCACTGAGAAAAAAGGGTTTAAAAAACAATTTGCTCTACACAATTTTCCTTGTGAGCATAACAGAGAGGAGTTACAGCATAACATCAGCAACAACAACGATAAAGTTACTTTCATTAAGCTAGGGTCGTTAGGGTACAGTGAGACGAAAGGTGTGGACGTTTGGTTAAAAATGAGAGAAGTTGAAGGAAATTGCTAAGGATATTTTCTAAAAACTTTGTTTTGAGGAAATTTATAAATATAAAATGATGAGATAAATTCATAATATTAAAAATTTACAAAATTCTTAAAAATCGTAAGTCATAAAATTCATAAAATTTATATTATTAAAAAAAAAAATTATAAAATTCATAAAATTTACAACATTCATAAAATTCATAAAGTGCATAAAATTTATAATATTGATAAAAAAAATTATAAATTTTTTAATATTTATAAAATTCATAATCTTCACAAAATTTATAAAATTCATAACATTCATAAAATTCATAAAATCCATAAAACTCGTAAAATTCATTAAATTCATAAAATTCATATAATTCATAAAATTCATAAAATTTTTAAAATTCATAAAATTCATAATAATCATAAAATTCATGTAATTCATAAAATTCATTTATTTAATAAAATAAAATTCATGAAATTTATAAAAAAAATATAAAATTCATAAAATTTACAACATTCATAAAATTCATAAAATACATAAAATTCATAAGAAATCATTAAATTCATAAATTTTATAAAAGTCATAAAAATTTTTAAAATGCAAAAAATAATAAAATTTATAAGTTTTATAAAATTCGTAAAATTCATAAAATTTATAAAATTCATAAAATTCATAAAATTTTTAAAATTCATAAAATTCATAAAATTCATAAAATTCATCAAATTCATCAAATTCATCAAATTCATCAAATTCATAAAAATCATAAAATTCATGTAATTCATAAAATTCATTTATTTAATAAAATAAAATTCATGAAATTTATAAAAAAAATATAAAATTCATAAAATTTACAACATTCATAAAATTCACAAAGTTCATAAAATCCATAAAATTCTTAAAATTCATAAAATTCGTAAAATTCAAAAAAATCCATAAAATTCATAAGATTCGTAAAATTCTTAAAACTTGTTTAATTTATAAAATTCATAAAGTTAAAAAAATTAATAAAATTTATAAAATTCATAAGAAATTCTAAAATTTACAACATTCATAAAAATCGCAAAATGCATAGAAATTATAATATTGATAAAAAAAATTATACATTTCTTAATATTTATAAACTTCATAAATTTCACAAAATTTATAACATTCATAAAATTCGTTAAATTCATAAAATTCATAAAACTCATAAAAATCATAAAATTTATAAAATTCATAAAATTCATAAAGTTCATAAAGTTCATAAAATTTATAAAATTTATTAAAACTCGTAAAATTCATAAAATTCATAAAATTCATAAAATTCATAAAATTCATAAAATTCATAAAATTCATAAAATTCATAAAATTCATAAAATTCATAAAATTCATAAAATTCGTAAAATTCATAAAATTCAAAAAACTTATTGAAATTTATAAAATTTATAAACTTCATAATATTCATAAAATTCATTAAAATTAATAAAATTCATAAAATTCAAAACATTCATAAAATTCACAAAATTCATAAAATTCATAAAATTCATAAAAATCATAAAATTCATAAAATTCATAAAATACATAAAATTCATAAAATTCATAATATTCATAAAATTCATAAAATTCATAAATTCATAAAATTCATAACATTCATAAAATTCATAAAATTCATAAAATTCAAAAAATTCATAAAAATCATAAAATTCATAAAATTCATAAAATTTATAAAATTCATAAAATTCATAAAATTCATAAAATTCATAAAATTCATAAAATTCATAAAATTCATAAAATTCATAAAATTCATAAAATTCAAAAAATTCATAAAATTCATAAAATTCATAAAATTCATAAAATTCATAAAATTCATAAAATTCATGTAATTCATAAAAATTCATAACATTCATAAAATTCGTAAAATTCATAAAATCCTTGAAATTCATAAAATTTGTAAAATTCATAAAATCCATGATATTCATGAAATTCATAAGATTCCTAAAATTTATAAGAAATCCTAAAATTTATAAAATTATAAAAAAATATAAAATTATGAAATTATAAAAAAATATAAAAGTTTTAAAATTCATAAAATGCATATTCATAAAATTCAAAAAATTAATAAAATAAAATTCATAAAATTCATGTTATTCATAAAATTTCATAAAATTGCATAAAATTCATAAAATTCATAAAATTCATAAAATTATAATGAATTATGAATAATTATATAATATTAATAAAATTCATGAAATTTAAGTTCAAAATGAAATTCTATTTGTTTAATTTTTAACAACTTTCCTCCTACATTGTCTTTCTCCTGCCATTTGAAAATCGTTTGCCCAGCCTCTTATTTTTCTAAGTGTTTATTTTCTAAAATTTATAATATTGATAAAAAAAATTATAAATTTTTTAATATTTATAAAATTCATAATCTTCACAAAATTTATAAAATTCATAACATTCATAAAATTCATAAAATCCATAAAACTCGTAAAATTCATTAAATTCATAAAATTCATATAATTCATAAAATTCATAAAATTCATAAAATTTTTAAAATTCATAAAATTCATAAAATTCATCAAATTCATAATAATCATAAAATTCATGTAATTCATAAAATTCATTTATTTAATAAAATAAAATTCATGAAATTTATAAAAAAATATAAAATTCATAAAATTTACAACATTCATAAAATTCATAAAATACATAAAATTCATAAGAAATCATTAAATTCATAAATTTTATAAAAGTCATAAAAATTTTTAAAATGCAAAAAATAATAAAATTTATAAGTTTTATAAAATTCGTAAAATTTATAAAATTTATAAAATTCATAAAATTCATAAAATACATAAGAAATCATTAAATTCATAAATTTTATAAAAGTCATAAAAATTTATAAAATGCAAAAAATAATAAAATTTATAAGTTTTATAAAATTCGTAAAATTCATAAAATTCATGAAATTCATAAAATTTATAAAATTCATAAAATTCATCAAATTCATAAAAATCATAAAATTCATGTAATTCATAAAATTCATTTTTTTAATAAAATAAAATTCATGAAATTTATAAAAAAAATATAAAATTCATAAAATTTACAACATTCATAAAATTCACAAAGTTCATAAAATCCATAAAATTCTTAAAATTCATAAAATTCGTAAAATTCAAAAAAATCCATAAAATTCATAAGATTCGTAAAATTCTTAAAACTTGTTTAATTTATAAAATTCATAAAGTTAAAAAAATTAATAAAATTTATAAAATTCATAAGAAATTCTAAAATTTACAACATTCATAAAAATCGCAAAATGCATAGAAATTATAATATTGATAAAAAAAATTATACATTTTTTAATATTTATAAACTTCATAAATTTCACAAAATTTATAACATTCATAAAATTCGTTAAATTCATAAAATACATAAAACTTATAAAAATCATAAAATTTATAAAATTCATAAAATTCATACAGTTCATAAAGTTCATAAAATTTATAAAATTTATTAAAACTCGTAAAATCCATTAAATTCATAAAATTCATAAACTTCACAAAATTTATAAAATTCATAAAATTTGTAAAATTTATAAAATCCATATAACATTAAATTCATCAAATTCATAAAATTTATAAAAATTCAGAAAATTCACATAATTCATAAAATTTATAACAATTTATAAAATTTATAAATGTAATAAAATTAACGAAATTCATAAAATTAAAAAAACTTATTGAAATTTATAAAATTTATAAACTTCATAATATTAATAAAATTCATAAAATTAATTAAAATTAATAAAATTCGTAAAATTCAAAACATTCATTAAATTCATAAAATTCAAAAAATTCATAAAATTCATAAAATTCATAAAATTCATTCCTTGAAATTCATAAAATTTGTAAAATTCATAAAATCTATGATATTCATGAAATTCATAAGATTCCTAAAATTTATAAGAAATCCTAAAATTTATAAAATTATAAAAAAATATAAAATTATAAAATTATAAAAAAATATAAAAGTTTTAAAATTCATAAAATGCATATTCATAAAATTCAAAAAATTCATAAAATTCATGTTATTCATAAAATTTCATAAAATTGCATAAAATTCATAAAATTATAAAAAAAATATAAAAGTTTTAAAATTCATAAAATTAATAAAATTCATGAAATTTATGTTCAAAATGAAATTCTATTTGTTTAATTTTTAACAACTTTCCTCCTACATTGTCTTTCTCCTGCCATTTTAAAATCGTTTGCCCAGCCTCTTATTTTTCTAAGTGTATCATTTTTGTTTATCAATAAGTAAAATCAAATAGTAATGCGATTAATATTAATTGGATTTTGTATGTGAGTCGTAGATGTTTTTTGTTGCTGTTGTTTTCTCTTAATACGGGGAGGGAGACTATCCCAGTAACTGAATTAAAATTTGAAACGGGCACGTTAAACATAAAATTCAACTTTTTTGTTTGCCCTACAGAACATAGAATTAATTGAAATTTTTCATTTACTTGCCACAAAAATTGCAAAGATTACTACTGACGTTTTGTTGTTGTTATTGTTGTTGCTATAGCGGTTACTGTTTTTAGCGGTTATGTGATGGAACTCTTGTAGTTTTATCCATTAATCATGGTACGAGCGAGCTCGTTCACTATATCCTTAAAAAAGGATTAACAATTGGGTAACTTAAAGACAAGAGTGTGATGGGTAGGGTTATACCCTGAAAAATTCCATCATGCTGCCAGTTTGTTGTTCTTCATTAAGTGTTAGACGTAAAATGCCAATAGGACGCTAATTAACAACTTTATTTCATTCTACTCAATTCAACTCAGTTCTGAAAGTTTTTTTTTTCGTTCCCCCCACACTTCTTTACAACCTTCTTGTCCTTATCATGATGCTGCCGTGGCACGAAAGGACGAAACAAATTTTTCGTTTTGGAGTACATCAATGTCGTCGCCATCTCCGTCTCCTCTTACCGTAAAGTAAAGGAGAAAACTGGTGTTTTTTGTTTTAATACTTGTCGAAACTTTTATAATAAAGTTTTGCGGCTAAAGGGAAAAAAGTTTAACATTTGATGCCCGGTACCTTGGCAAAGAAGGTTTTAGATTTGTTTGGCTGCATACTCCACTCTCCCGATTGTTACTCCGTCATTGGCAGCTTTGGCTGCCACTTCTTGGTTGCTCATTTATAAATGTTTGATTTCTTCATTGAATGTCTTAAAAGACATTCGTGTTTTTTTTTGGTTTTTGAAATGGCAAAACCAAAAGGATTACTTAAGGATGCGGTTGTTTTTTCCAAAGAGTGTGTAAGGGCGAGGGTGGGAGACGAAAAGTTTGGCTTAAGAAATTAAAATTATATGAACGTTAATGAATTTTTAAGCAATAATTAATGTTATAGTGACAGAGAACATTTGAAATGTAAATAAGTTGCTAATTTGAAGTGAAGGAGGGATAGGAGAGTTTTATTGTCTCAATAGGATGCTGATGGATTTGCCAGTGGTTTATTATTGTCAATGGTTATGGTAATGCGTTAACTTATGGTTTCACTTGAAGAGTTTCTTAAAGGATAATAATTCGGCAAAGAAAATTTAGATTTATTTCTTATGCAAAATTTTTCGAACACCATGAAATTGTAATTATGTACTTGCGAAAATATAATTTTCTGTGTTATATTTTTGATTTTTATATTCTATACGGTGGTACAATTAACTTTATCAAATTGTACATCAAATTCCGTTAACTTGGAAAAAATATTAAATTTCGAAAATTTTCGAACATAAAATTTAATAGTACTAAAAGTGGACACATAAGCAACGTATACAATAAACCTTCGTTTTTCATAAAAAAAATATATCGATCTGCAGTTTTTCGAACATGTAATTGAAGAATTATAAATCTATTTCCGAAAATTTTCGAGTTTTAGTTTAAGAATTTTAAAGCATTAACTAACATAAAGTTTACTGCTTTGACGTAATTGTTGATTTTAAGACAATATTTTTCTCAAAATCATTTGTATAAAAAATTTTGAATTTCGAATTTATTTTTAAAATTTTAACCTTAAGAATTGTTTAGAAGAAAACATAAACTGGAGTTAATTTTGTTAAATTATCGCAATTATTGATGATGTAAAAAGGTTTTGCTTTTAAAAATTTTGAAATAAAAAAAGAAATTCAGATGTTTCGAACACCATAAAATCTTTATAATTTCGAAAATACAATTCTTAGTGCTATATTTTTATATTTCTACATCCTTTACAGTGGTACAATTAACTTTATCACTTTGTATTTCGAGATCCTTGATCTTCGAAAAAAATTTAAAATTTCGAAAATTTTCGAACATGTAATTTGGGAATTTCGACGTAAGCTATAACTTTATTTGATAGTTTGTAACTATTCGAATAATCTACGCAAAATTTTGAATCACTAAAGTTTTCGAACATGACATTTAAGAATAATAAAAAATATTATAGGTAACGCTTTTGAAAGGCGTTAATTGATCAAAATTCGAACTAGCTTTTGTTTATTATATATTGTTAATCAGTACATAATGGGAATTTCGAAAATTAAAAATTTCAAAATTTTTCGTACATGAATTGGAATTTCGGAAATTAAAATATTTTCGATTATTTTTAAACATGAAATTTAAGAATCAGATATAAGCTAGAAAATCAGTTGGTAGTTCGCAAGCATTTCAAATGATGTCTGAATAAATTTCTGTCACGAAGTTTTCGAACATGCGTTAAAGAAAAATAAAAAAATATTACATAAATCTTTATTGAAATGGGTTTAGGAGTTAAAATTGAGCCTATTTTTTGTTTATGTTGGAAATTAAAAAATTTCGAAAATTGAAAATTACGAAATTTTTCGGACTAACTTTATTTAGTAGATCGCAAAAATTTCAAATAATCTTTGTAGAAATTTGCATCACTGAAGTTTTCGAACACGCCATTTAAGAATAATAAAATATTATAGAATATTATAAAATAACATAAAGGCGTCAAGAGTCAAAATTATCAAAAAAGTTCGAAACTTTTCGAAAATGAATTGAATTTGGAAAATTCGAAATATTTCGAAGAATACATTTTAGAAATGCTAGAACTAAATTTTATAGAATACTACAATTTGATCTTTTAAAATTTTTAAATTATCTATAGAAAATTTTAATTTTTCGAACATGAAGTTATCGAATAAGAATTATAAAATATTGTACATATCGCTTTTGAAAGGCGCTTAGACGCTAAAATTACAACTACTTTTTGTTTGTAAATTATTTTAAATAAGTATATAGAGGAAATTTCAAAATTTTAAATTGTTAAAATCTTTCGAACATGAATTGGTATTTCGAAAATTAAAAATTTCGTAAATTTTCTAACTTAAAATTTGGAAATTACGACATAAGCTAGGACTATTTTTGGTAGTTGGAAAAATTTCGAATAATCTACATAATAATTTGCATTGCCGAAAATTTCGAACATGATTTTTAAGAGTAATAAACTATTGAACATATCGCTTTTCAAAACCGTTTAGACATTAAAATTTCTCTTATATTTGTTTGTAAATTATATTTAGTATGTGTATATTTTGAAATTTTAAAATTTTTCGATCATAATTTCGAATTTGAAAAATTTAAAATTTCGAAAGTTTTCGAACATGAAATATGAGAATTCACACATAGGCTAGAACTTCAGTTCGTATAATTTTCGAATAATTTACGTACAATTTTGCTTCCCCGAAGTTTTCGAATATGAAATTTAGGAATAATAAAATTGTATATATACATATATTTTAAAAAAAGCGTTTAGAGGTTAAAATTACCACTACTTTTTGTTTCAAAAATATATATAGTAAGTGAATAATGGGGATTTCTAAATTTGAAAATTTTGAAATTTTTCGAATTTGAATCCAAATTTCTAAAATTGGAAACTTCGAAATGTTTTTAACACACAATTTGCGAAATTCTAAATATAAGATAGAAACTAGAACTGTATTTGTATCTTTTTCGAACATTAATTTAGAATTTCGAAAATTTTAAACTTTTCGAACATAAAATTTGAGAAATATTACATATGAGACAGAAGCTTTTAAAGATACATATATGTTATATATTAATATGACCACAACTATTTCTTTGTAAAGTATATTTAGTAAGGGAATAATGAGGATTTCCAAATTTAAAAGTTTTCGAAATTAAATTCGAAATTCAATAAATGGATATTTATGAAATTTTCTTACATTAAACTTCAGAAATCTTAAATATTAGACATAAACTAGAATGGAACTTGTATGTTTAATAAATACATAATTGTTACTTAAAAATCTAACATTTCGAAGTTTTCCGAAAATTTATTTAGAATTTCCAAAATTTTTAAATTTTTCTAACATAAAATTTGGTAAGTATGAGAGGAGTTATATTTCGTTATCATACACAAATTTGAAATAAGCTATAAAAATTTGTAATTTCGAAATTTTTTGAACATGTAATTTTTGAATTATAAAGTAGATATAATATTTTTGTAATTGTTTCGGTTATTTTTTCTTTATTTAAAAAACGCAAATTTCAAATTTCAGAAAATGGAAATTTTGAAAATTTTTGCACATAATTTGACAACTTTAAATATTAGACTAAAAAAAAAACTTAATTTCCCTTTGCACCCCATGAATGGGGTATGGGATAGCTTCTCGCGTTGTTGTGAATTAACACGCTTTCTATTTTTTAAATTCACAACTTAAATATTAGACAGAAACTGTAATAAATACAAAATTGTAATTTTGAAAATCTAAAATTTTTAAGAAATATTAAATAAGAGACGGAAGCTAAAATTTAATTTTGAGTTATTTATAATTTATCTTACAAAAATTTTTAATAAGCTTTTCAATTTTTATTTTCGAAATTTTTCGAACATGTATTTAATTTAATGTATTTTTAATTACAAAGTAATTATAATATTTTTTTAAATAGTTTTCGGTTTTTCCCTAATTAAAAAACTCAAATTTCGAAATTTTTCAATACAAAAGAATCTTCGAAAATTTTCGAACTAGAAATTTATAAGGTCTAAGAGACGTATGCAAGCAGTTCGCAATATTTATGATATTAAACATTTTTTGAATTATCTTCAGTTTTTTAATTCCGAAAATATTCGAACATACATATATATATATTCGAACATAACATTTAAGAAATATTAATTCTGAGACGGAAGCCAAAATTGAATTTTGAGTTATTTATTTTTATATTACAAAAATTGTAAATAAACTTTAAAAATTTTTAAATTCGAAATTTTTCGAACATGTTCTTTTTTTAATTATAAAGTATGTATAATATATTCTTGAAAGTTTTCGGGTATTTTCTTTATTAAAAAAAACACAAAATTCGAAATTTTTCAATCCCAAAGCATCTTCGAATATTTTCGAACATGAAATTTAAGAATTCTAAAAAACAACATATGGTCCAGACAGTTCGCAATATTTTTTATGTTACAAATTTCTGGAATAAATATTTAAATTTTTTATTTCGAAAATTTTCGAACAAAAATTTCAAATGACATATAATTTTACACTTATTTGACTTTACAAAATCCATAAAATTCTTAAAATTCAAATAATTCGTAGCACATTGATAAAATTTATTAAATTCGAATAAATCATAAAATCCATAAAATACATAAAATTCATAATTTTTATAAAATTCATAAACTTTATATTTTTCATGAAATTCATAAAACATAAAATTTATAAAATTCATAAAAGTAATAAAAGTAATAAAATTCATAAAATACATAAAATTCTAAATTTATAAAATTCATAAAATTATAAAATTCATAAAATTCATAAAATTCATAAAATTCATAAAATTCATAAAATTCATAAAATTCATAAAATGCATAAAATTTATAAAAATCATAAATTTTTAAAATTCATATAATTCATTAAATTCATAAAATTCATAAAATTTATAAAATCCATAAAATTATAAAATTCATAAAACTTATAAAATTCATAAAATTCATAAAACTCATAAAATCCATAAAATTCATAAAATTCATAAAATTCATAAAATTCATAAAATTTATAAAATTCATAAAATTCATAAAATTCATAAAATTCATAAAATTCATAAAATTCATAAAATTCATAAAATTCATAAAATTCATAAAATTCATAAAATTCATAAAATTCATAAAATTCATAAAATTCATAAAATTCATAAAATTCATAAAATTCATAAAATTCATAAAATTCATAAAATTCATAAAATTCATAAAATTCATAAAATTCATAAAATTCATAAAATTCATAAAATTCATAAAATTTATAAAATCCATAAAATTATAAAATTCATAAAACTTATAAAATTCATAAAATTCATAAAATTCATAAAATTCATAAAATTCATAAAATTCATAAAATTCATAAAATTCATAAAATTCATAAAATTCATAAAATTCATAAAATTCATAAAATTCATAAAATTCATAAAATTCATAAAATTCATAAAACTTATAAAATTCATAAAATTCATAAAATTCATAAAATTCATAAAATTCATAAAATTCATAAAATTCATAAAATTCATAAAATTCATAAAATTCATAAAATTCATAAAATTCATAAAATTTATAAAATTTATAAAATTCATAAAATTCATAAAAATCAAATCAAATTCATTAAATTCTAAAAATTCATAAAATTTATAAAATTCATAAAATTCATAAAATTCATAAAATTCATAAAATTCATAAAATTCATAAAATTCATAAAATTCATAAAATTCATAAAATTCATAAAATTCATAAAATTCATAAAATTCATAAAATTCATAAAATTCATAAAATTCATAAAATTCATAAAATTCATAAAATTCATAAAATTCATAAAATTCATAAAATTCATAAAATTCATAAAATTCATAAAATTCATAAAATTCATAAAATTCATAAAATTCATAAAATTCATAAAATTCATAAAATTCATAAAATTCATAAAATCATAAAACTCATAAAACTCATAAAACTCGTAAAATTTATAAAATTTTAAAAATTCATAAAATTCATAAGATTCATAAAATCCATAAAATTTATAAAATTCTTAAAATTCAAATAATTCGTAGCACATTGATAAAATTCATTAAATTCGAATAAATCATAAAATCCATAAAATACATAAAATTCATAATTTTTAGAAAATTCATAAACTTTATATTTTTTGTGATATTCATAAAATTCATAAAATACAAAAAATTCATAACATACATAAAATTTATGAAATTCATAAAATTCATAAAATACAAAAAATTCATAACATACATAAAATTTATAAAATTCTTAAAATTCAAATAATTCGTAGCACATTGATAAAATTCATTAAATTCGAATTTTTAGAAAATTCATAAACGTTATATATTTTGTAAAATTCATAAAATTTATAAAATTCATAAAATACAAAAAATTCATAACATCGTAAAATTCATAAAACTCGTAAAATTCATAAAATTTTAAAAATTCATAAAATTCATAAAATTCATAAAATCCATAAAATCCATAAAATTTATAAAATTCTTAAAATTCAAATAATTCGTAGCACATTGATAAAATTCATTAAATTCGAATAAATCATAAAATCCATAAAATACATAAAATTCATAATTTTTAGAAAATTCATAAACTTTATATTTTTTGTGAAATTCGTATAATTTATGAAATTCATAAAATACAAAAAATTCATAACATACATAAAATTCATAAAATTTATGAAATTCATAAAATTCATAAAATACAAAAAATTCATAACATACATAAAATTTATAAAATTCATAAAATTCATAAAATTTATAAAATTCATAAAATTCATAAAATTCATCAAATTCATAAAATTTATAAAACTCATAAAATTCATAAAATTTATAAAATTTGTAAAAATCATAAAATCCATAAAATTCATAAAACTTATAAAATTTATAAAATTCTTAAAATTTATAAAATTCATAAAAATCATAAAATTTATCAAATTCATAAAATTCATAAAATATATAAATTTCATATAATTTATGAAAATTATAAAATTATCTAATATAATGCATTTCCTTAATATTATAAAATCCATAAAATTCGAAAAATTCATAAAGTTAATAAAATTTATAAAAGTTAATAAACTTCATAAAATTTTCATAATTTATAAATTGCGAAAATTAATTTTTCAAATTCATTAAATTCAAAAAATGCATAAAATTTATAAAATTCAAAAAGTTATTAAAAATCATTTCATTCATAAAGAGTACAAATTTCAAAAATTTTATAAAATCCATAAAATTCAGAAATTATATAAAACTCATAAAATTTTTAAAATTCTTAAAATTTGTAATATTCATTAAGTTAATAAATTTGATAAAATTCATAAATTTCATAAAATACATAAAATTCATAAAGAATATAAGTTTTATAAAATTCATACACATTATAAAATTCATAAAGTTTGTGAAATTCTTAATAATCATAGAATTGATACAAATCGTAAAAAAGTAAGTGTTCAGTCATGGTAGTATGACAAAATTTGTGATATTAAATTGAAAATTCGAAAATATTTTTATATTTTTAAGTTTTTACCGTAACAAAACTGAACTTTTTTAATGCTTTGTTAACCGTTATTTGTCCAATATTCTGACAGCAAACGTCCATTAGATTTGGCATTAAGGCAAGTTTTATGTACAAAAAAATAATTTAGATTTTAGTTGCCTAACATCACAGCACTATACCATTTTATATCAGCTTTAAGGCTAACAATTAAAACAACAACATTTTGTGTTCTTGTTTCATCAGCAATTGTGATTTGTTTTTTTTTGTTCTCCTCCATATGCTACTCTTTCACCAAGATGTTATTTTCCTCATAAGCTTTCAATTGTTTCTTTGGGCTTTGTTCCAAAGATTAACAATTTCCTGAGTAGGTTTCAAAACAATCTCTGTATAGATATGTGTGCGTGTGTGTGTGTTTTGTGCCTATGCTTTGCCTTTTGTTGCAACTAACTCTCCACCTAACTACCTCAAGCCCATCAAGAGAGTGGGACAAACAAAAGAGCCATGTGAGTACTTGGCCCACATGCTGTTAGGCATATGCTGTGATGGAATAGCATTCTCATACCCATCATCATCATCGTCATTTTTTTGGTCTTGCCATAGTTTCCTATGCAGTTTTGTACAACCAACAAATTTCTGCTGCTGCTCATCTTGATTGTCTTCATTCAGTCGTCTTGAGTGCTGTTATTTCTGTCACCGCTGGCTGGTGCTTTTGCTCCTCTTGCTTGTGCTAACTGACGGACTGACTGGTTATTGTTCTCGTATTCCGTTTACAACGAGTGTATCCTTTTTGTGTGTCCTGCGTAGCAATTGTCATTGTTTGCAGGAATGTAAAGTGTTGTCATTAACATGTGCGCATCGTAGTCGTCTGTTTAGCAGTCAGACACTATTTATGAACATTTACAATGATGGTCGGCCGGTCCGATCCATTCGTGACTGTGTGTGACTGAAGTGCAAAGGAGTTGAATGACTTTTTTTTGGTTGCAAGCGAAATGCGAGAAGCGTTTAGAAAAAGGAGGGGCTGGTGATGGAATAAGCTTTGTTTTCTAGAGGTTGTTAGACTATGATAGTTGAGATTTCTTGACTCTTTGGTAAAGTTAAAGTAAATAGTTGTGTTAGGCAAATTTATGGAAGGCAAAATCTTGAAAATATTAAAATCTTTTTTATTTAATTTATTTTTTAAAATCTCCGGAAAAGCTTAAGAAATATACTTACTAAAAGAAAATTTGGCCTATCAACTTTTATTTTTTTAGAATTTGTTCCAATTAATTCTAAACAATTTCATATTCACCAACAAAACCTTTCCATGACAAATGTCGGCAATCTTGTCCAACACTCTCTCCCTCTCCCCCCTATCGTCATATTTAAAACCAATAAAGAAAAACATTCAAAACCTCTGCATGCAACCACGTAAACTGTCCCAAACGAATCGCCTGAAATATGTTCTAGTCATAAATCGTTGTCCCCCAATTGCCGTTTCACAATATTTTTCACCAGAAGCGGCGGTAACAAAACGCCAAGAATTTGCCGTGATTTATATTAAATTTCCGTTTCAAATTAATAATAAACTTTTCGTTACTACAACAATACATTTTGCAAGAACATGCAAAACAATCGCCAGCAACAGTGTCAAAAACTTTACCACCGGAAGTAACGGTGGGTTATAGAGAGAGCGAGAGAGAGAAAGGCCAAGAGGACGTAGGGGCCGAGGGAGAAATAGACCACGATAACGCATGACTGCCACTACCGTTGCCGCTACCGTTGTATTTCGTGACAGCAGAAAAAAGGACAATGTGAACATAGCGAAATATTCAACATCATCATCTCAGATGTCAACTGTATGTATTTGAGTATGTGTGTGTGTGTGCGAGTGTGTAGGTACGACGATATCCTGTAACAAAAGATGCGTACATGTATGACAAGCAACTGAAGCTATATACAATTGCATGTTGGTGAGATGGAGGGGGCAGGTGTATCCTTCATACACTCAAAGAAAAAATGGTGTTTTTAAGAAAAAATTTAAGGCAAAGTAATAACAAGAGCTCGTCTAAACTAGTAACTAAGATGTCTGAATTTATAACGTGTAAAATTTTTAAATAACGATAGAAGTATTTAATAGGTATTAATAAAGTTTTAAGTAAGAAACATTTTTCGAAATTTCCATTCATGTTCGAAAAATTTCGAAATTTTTAAAATGCTAATTATAAACTAATTGAAGATAATATAGAAACAAAAAGTCGTAAAATATTATTATAATTTCGAAATATAAAGATTTGAAAATTCGAAATTTTTCGAACATAAAATTTGAGCCATATCAAATATAGACAGATAAAAGCTAGAACCGGGTTTAATAGCGCGCAATTATTTTGACTGTAAAAAATTTTCTAATATAAAATTTAAATTCCGGAATTTTTCGAACATATAATTTTAGAGTAATAAAGTATTTTTTAATAATTTTTGGATATTTCCGTTATCCAAAAAAAAAAACAATATATAGATTTTTTTTATTTTAATCGAAAAAATTTTCATTAAAAAATATGTACGAAATTTTTTTTCGAAATTTCCATTCATGGTCAAAAAATTTCGAAATTAATAATTTCCGAAAATCTAAGTATATAATAATAATAATAATATTAATAAAAATTGAATTGAAGCAAAAGATCGTAATGTATTAGTAGAATATAGGCATATTAAAATTTCGAATTTTTTTTTAAAATTTTCGGACATGAATTGAAATTTCGAAAATTTTTCGAACATAAAATTTGAACCAACTTAAATATAGCTAGAACCGAATTTAGCAGAGCGCAATAATTGTGACTGTTAAAAATTTTCTAATATAAAATTTCAGTTCCGGAATTTTTCGAACATATAATTTTAGAGTAATAAAGTATTTTTTAATAATTTTTGGATATTTTCGTTATCTTTTTTTAATTTCATCGAAAAATTTTCATTAAAAAATATTTAGGAAAATTGTTTTCCAAATTTCCATTTATGTTCGAAAAATTTCGAAATTATTAATTTCCGAAAATCTAATTACATAATAATATAAAAAATAATTACATATAGTTTATAACTTATAACATAACTTTTGGATTAACAATTTGTTGTTCGATTTCGGAAGCCAAGAAATGTTAATAATTTTCGAAAATGCAACATTTTTGTATATAAAAATTTCGAAAAATTTTCGAACATAGAATTTTTATGTTAGTAAAGAGACACCGAATTTCTGTTATATAAATTATGTTTGTACATCTTTTGCCGCCCTACAATACTCTATTACATTTTTCTAAACAAATTTCGTGATTTCCGAAAAAAAAATAAAAGTTTCGAAAATTTTCGAACATGGAATTTTAGTTACAAATTTTTAAAACATAATCAAAAGTTATGTTTAATGCCTTGACGAACATTTTTTTGTTATTTATATAATTTTCTATTTAAAAAATGCAACTAAAAAGGTAGAAATTTCTAATTTTAAAAATTTTCAAATAATACCAAAATACCAAATTTCGAAAACATCTAAAAAAAAATTCGAAATTTCGAAAATTTTTGAACATTGAATTTTTAAGTTCACACTTTGCAAAATATAATCTCGAATTATGTATGATGATTTGAGGTAACTTTGGATCATTAAAAATAATTTAATAAAAAAAGTATAAATATCGTATTTTAATAAATGTTGAAAATATCAAATTTTTATATAATAAATCCGATTTTTACATCTTTTGCCTTTATACAGTACTCTACTTAATTTCGGTAACTTTGAAAAAAATTTAAAATTTTGAAAATTTGCGAACATAAGTTTAATGTTAGAAATTTGCATAATATAATCTCGAATTATTTTTAATGATTTAAAGTAATTTTTGATGTTATGTATAAGTTGTTCGTTAAAAACTATTAAAATAGAAAAGTAGAAAAAATACTTCGAATTTTAATAATTTTTGAAGATATCAAATTTCTTTACCTCCTTTGACTTCAGACAATACTATACTTAATGTTCTTTTCCAAATTTTGTTAAATCCAAAAAAATAGAAATTTCGAAAATTTTAAAACATATAATTTTGGGTTTAAAATTTTTTAAATATAATCTAAATTTCGTTAAATTTTTCGAACATGGAATTTTTATTTCAAAAATTTGTAAAACATAATTTACAATTATGCATGAAGAGTTCACGTAATTTTTTGATTTATTTTATATATAATTTGTTCTTTAAAAATTATTTAAATAGAAAATTATAAATATCGAATTTTAATAATTATTGAAAATACCAAATTTTTATATATGAAATTAAATTTTTACATCTTTTGCCTTCATACAGTACTCTAATAAATTTTCATTTCATATATCGTTAACTTCGAAAACAATTAAAACTTTCGAAATTTTTCGAACATGGAATTTTTAATTTAAAAATTTGTGCAATAATTTAGAATTTTGTATGATGATTTGAAGTAATTTTTGATGTCATATATAATTTGTTCTTTCAAAAAAATTCAATTAAAAATGTAGAAATATTGAATTTTAGTAACTTTCGAAAATTTCAAAATTCTGTATTATGTATGAGATTTGTACATCTTTTGCCGCCATTAAATACTTTACTCCATTTTTTTTACCAAATTTCGTTAACTTCGAAAAAAATTAAGAATTTCGAAAGTTTTCGAACATGGAATTTTTTGGCTTAAAAATTTGTAAAACATAATTTAGAATTATGTATGATAATTTGACGTAATTTTTGATTGATGTTTTATATAGTTTGTTCTTTAAAAATAATTTAAATAAAAATGTATAAATATCGAATTTCAATAATTGTTGAAAATATGAAATTTTCGATTTTTACATCTTTTGACTTCTTACAGTACTCTACTAAATTTTCTTTTCAAATTTCGTTCTTCGGAAAAAAATTGAAAATTTTCGAACATGGAATTTTTAAATGAAAAATTTGTAAAGTATAGTCTCTAATTATGTTTGATGACTTGGCGTTATTTATGATGTCATTTATAGTGTGTTTTTTTCAACAAATTTTATTAAAAAAGTAAAAATATCATAAATTAATAAATTTCGAAAATACCAAGTTGTTGTATTGTAAATGCGATTTTTAATTCTTTTGCCGTCATACAATACTCTAGAATAAAATTTGATGATTTAACGTAATTCATGATGTTATGTATGTGATTCTGTAAAATAATTCAAATAAAAAAGTAGAAATTTCGAATTTACTCATTGTTGAAAATATCAAAGTTTTGTATTATAAATAAGATTTTTACATATTTTGCCATCATACAATACTCTACATAGTTTGTTTTCGAATTTTTATAAAGTTTATTGAGATATTTGGAAAAAGTTTTCAAATCTTCAGCTTTAATTGCAGTAAATTTACAATTCCCAAAATTTCGAATATTGAAATTTTTAGTACTTTAAAGTTCCTGATATTGTGGTGGGCCCAAGAGTTACGTCAAATAAATTGACTCAGATATTTACGTGACCTAAAATGTTTTCGAACATGAAATTTTTTACGTTACGTATTGATATCGAGCTTAATATTTGCCTTTATATGATTCGCCTTAGTTACTGACGTGGCGAAAAATTTACGCTTTCCAATTCTTTAATACAAAGTGAAAGTTCGAAAAATTTCGAACATGAAATTTTTAGTTTCTAATTAAGAAAACTGTTACTATAGCAGCGTATGTTATAAAATATATATATAAAACACATTTCAGAATTTTTCGAAGATATATTATATTATGCTCGAAAATTATAAAAAAAATCTTTTGCAATAAATGTAAATATTGTTTTTCGTATTAAGATAAAAGAGATATGAAAAAAAACTAACAAAAAAAATTGCTAAGCTTTATTTTAAACAGTGGTGCATTTGGAATTTCGAAAATTCGAATGTTGTTTTTTAATGCCAAATTTGCTTTTAAGAATATTTTTATACTTTCTTATTAAGTTGTAAACACATGTTAATGTCATAACATATATAAATCTTAATTAATAAAACATATATTCAAAATTATTCGAAAATATAAAATATTATGTTCGAAAATTTAAAAAAAAAAGTTAAGTAAATTTTAGAAATATTGCTTTTTTAAGATAAAAGAAATATCCAAAAATTACTAAAAACAAATATTATGTACACTTTATTACTCTAACATTACATGTTCGAAAATTTCCGCAATTTAAATTTTATATTAGAAAATTTTTTACAGTCAAAATTATTGCGCTCTATTACATTCGGTTTTAGCTACTATCTATCAATATTTAAGATAGCTCAAATTTTATGCTCGAAAATTTTTTCGAAATTTCAATTCATGTTCGAAAATTTTAAAAAAATTTCAAAATTGTAATATGCCGATATTCTACTGGTACATTACAACCTTTTGTTACTAAACTATATACAATTATTATTAATATTATTATTATATAATTAGATTTTCGGAAATTAATAATTTCAAAATATTTCGAACATGAATGGATATTTGGAAGAAATATTTTCCTAAATATTTTTTAATGAACATTTTTTCGATTAAAATAAAAAAATCTATATATTGTATATTTTTTAAGATAACGGAAATATCCAAAAATTATTAAAAAATACTTTATTACTCTAAAATTATATGTTCAAAAAATTCCGGAACTAAATTTTATATTAGAAAATTTTTAACAGTCACAATTATTGTGCTCTGCTGAATTTGGTTCCAGCTTCTTTCTATATATATTTAAGTTGTCTCAAATATTATGTTCGAAAAATTTTCGTAATTTCGATTCATGTTCGAAAATTTTAAAAAAAATTTCGAAATTTTAATATGCCGATATACTACTGATACATTACGACCTTTTGCATCTAAACTATATGTAATTATTTTTTATATTATTATGTAATTAGATTTTCGGAAATTAATAATTTCGAAATTTTTCGAACATAAATGGAAATTTGGAAAACAATTTTCCTAAATATTTTTTAATGAAAATTTTTCGATGAAATTAAAAAAAGATAACGAAAATATCCAAAAATTATTAAAAAATACTTTATTACTCTAAAATTATATGTTCGAAAAATTCCGGAACTGAAATTTTATATTAGAAAATTTTTAACAGTCACAATTATTGCGCTCTGCTAAATTCGGTTCTAGCTATATTTAAGTTGGTTCAAATTTTATGTTCGAAAAATTTTCGAAATTTCAATTCATGTTCGAAAATTTTAAAAAAAAATTCGAAATTTTAATATGCCTATATTCTACTAATACATTACGATCTTTTGCTTCAATTCAATTTTTATTAATATTATTATTATTATTATATACTTAGATTTTCGGAAATTATTAATTTCGAAATTTTTTGACCATGAATGGAAATTTCGAAAATTTTTCGAACATAAAATTTGAACCAACTTAAATATAGCTAGAACCGAATTTAGCAGAGCGCAATAATTGTGACTGTTAAAAATTTTCTAATATAAAATTTCAGTTCCGGAATTTTTCGAACATATAATTTTAGAGTAATAAAGTATTTTTTAATAATTTTTGGATATTTCCGTTATCTTAAAAAATATACAATATATAGATTTTTTTTATTTTAATCGAAAAAATGTTCATTAAAAAATATTTAGGAAAATATTTCTTCCAAATATCCATTCATGTTCGAAATATTTTGAAATTATTAATTTCCGAAAATCTAATTATATAATAATAATATTAATAATAATTGTATATAGTTTAGTAACAAAAGGTCGTAATGTACCAGTAGAATATCGGCATATTACAATTTTGAAATTTTTATAAAATTTTCGAACATGAATTGAAATTTCGAAAAATTTTTCGAGCATAAAATTTGAGCTATCTTAAATATTGATAGATAGTAGCTAAAACCGAATGTAATAGAGCGCAATAATTTTGACTGTAAAAAATTTTCTAATATAAAATTTAAATTGCGGAAATTTTCGAACATGTAATGTTAGAGTAATAAAGTGTACATAATATTTGTTTTTAGTAATTTTTGGATATTTCTTTTATCTTAAAAAAGCAATATTTCTAAAATTTACTTAACTTTTTTTTTAAATTTTCGAACATAATATTTTATATTTTCGAATAATTTTGAATATATGTTTTATTAATTAAGATTTATATATGTTATGACATTAACATGTGTTTACAACTTAATAAGAAAGTATAAAAATATTCTTAAAAGCAAATTTGGCATTAAAAAACAACATTCGAATTTTCGAAATTCCAAATGCACCACTGTTTAAAATAAAGCTTAGCAATTTTTTTTGTTAGTTTTTTTCATATCTCTTTTATCTTAATACGAAAAACAATATTTACATTTATTGCAAAAGATTTTTTTTATAATTTTCGAGCATAATATAATATATCTTCGAAAAATTCTGAAATGTGTTTTATATATATATTTTATAACATACGCTGCTATAGTAACAGTTTTCTTAATTAGAAACTAAAAATTTCATGTTCGAAATTTTTCGAACTTTCACTTTGTATTAAAGAATTGGAAAGCGTAAATTTTTCGCCACGTCAGTAACTAAGGCGAATCATATAAAGGCAAATATTAAGCTCGATATCAATACGTAACGTAAAAAATGTCATGTTCGAAAACATTTTAGGTCACGTAAATATCTGAGTCAATTTATTTGACGTAACTCTTGGGCCCACCACAATATCAGGAACTTTAAAGTACTAAAAATTTCAATATTCGAAATTTTGGGAATTGTAAATTTACTGCAATTAAAGCTGAAGATTTGAAAACTTTTTCCAAATATCTCAATAAACTTTATAAAAATTCGAAAACAAACTATGTAGAGTATTGTATGATGGCAAAATATGTAAAAATCTTATTTATAATACAAAACTTTGATATTTTCAACAATGAGTAAATTCGAAATTTCTACTTTTTTATTTGAATTATTTTACAGAATCACATACATAACATCATGAATTACGTTAAATCATCAAATTTTATTCTAGAGTATTGTATGACGGCAAAAGAATTAAAAATCGCATTTACAATACAACAACTTGGTATTTTCGAAATTTATTAATTTATGATATTTTTACTTTTTTAATAAAATTTTTTGGAAAAAACACATTATAAATGACATCATAAATAACGCCAAGTCATCAAACATAATGAGAGACTATATTTTAAAAATTTTTTATTTAAACTTTCCATGTTTGAAAATTTTCATTATTTAAAATTTTTTTTCGAAGAACGAAATTTGAAAAAAAAATTTAGTAGAGTACTGTAGGAAGGCAAAGATGTAAAAATCGAAAATTTGACATTTTCAACAATTATTAAATTCGATATTTATACATTTTTATTTAAATTATTTTTAAAGAACTAACTATATAAAACATCAATCAAAAATTACGTCAAATTATCATACATAATTCTAAATTATGTTTTAAAAATTTTTAAGCCAAAAATTCCATGTTCGAAAACTTTCGAAATTCTTAATTTTTTTCGAAGTTAACGAAATTTGGTAAGAAAATTAAGTAAAGTATTTTATGGCGGCAAAAGATGTACAAATCTCATACATAATACAGAATTTTGAAATTTTCGAAAGTTACTTAAATTCAATATTTCTACATTTTTAATTGAATTTTTTTGAAAGAACAAATTATATATGACTTCAAAAATTACTTCAAATCATCATACAAAATTCTAAATTATTTCACAAATTTTTAAATTAAAAATTCCATGTTCGAAAAATTTCGAAAAAAAATCTTTGTATGAAGGCAAAAGATGTAAAAATTTAAGTTCTTATATAAAAATTTGGTATTTTCAATAATTATTAATATTCGATATTTATAATTTTCTATTTAAATAATTTTTAAAGAACAAATTATATATAAAATAAATTAAAAAATTACGCCAACTCTTCATACATAATTGTAAATTATGTTTTACAAATTTTTAAAATAAAAATTCCATGTTCGAAAAATTTAACGAAATTTGCATAGAAAGTTGAGTAGAGTTTTGTATGGAGGCAAAAGATGTAAAAACCGAATTTATTAAATAGAAATTTGGTAATTTTGAAAATTATGAATATTTGAAATTTCTACTTTTTTAATTGAATTATTTTTTAAGAACAAATCATACTAACTAATAACGTCTAATCATCAAACATAATTTTAGATTATATATAAAAAATTTTAAACCCAAAAATTCTATGTTTGAAAATTTTCAAAATTTCTAAATTTTTGGGATTTAACAAAATTTGGAAAAGAAGATTAAGTAGAGTATTGTATGACGGTAAAGGAGGTACAGAAATTTGATATCTTTAAAAATTATTTAAATTCGAAGTGTTTTTTCTACATTTCTATTTGAATAATTTTTAACGAACAACTTATACATAACATCAATAATTACTTCAACTCATTAAAAATAATTCGAGATTATGTTATGCAAATTTCTAACATTAAACTTATGTTCGAAAATTTTCGAAATTAAATTTTTTTTTCGAAGTTACCGAAAATTTAGTAGAGTACTGTATGAAGGCAAAAGATGTAAAAATCGGATTTATTATATAAAAATTTGATATTTTCAACAATTATTAAAATTCGATATTTATACTTTTTTAAATAAATTATTTTTAATGATTCAAAAGTTACGTCAAATCATTATACATAAATCGAGATTATATTTTGCAAAGTATGAACTTAAAAATTCAATGTTCAAAAATTTTCGAAATTTCTAATTTATTTTTTTAAATGTTTTCGAAATTTGGTATTTTGGTATTATTTGAAAATTTTTAAAATTAGAAATTTCTACCTTTTTAGTTGCATTTTTTTAAATAGAAAATTATATAAATAACAAAAAAATGTTCGTCAAGGCATTAAACATAATTTTAGATTATGTTTTAAAAATTTTTAACTGAAAAATTCCATGTTCGAAAATTTTCAAAATTTTTATTTTTTTTCGGAAATCACGAAATTTGTTTAGAAAAATTTAATAAAATATTGTATGGCGGCAAAAGATGTATAAACATAATTTATCTAACAGAAATTCGGTGTCTCTTTACTAACATAAAAGTTCTATGTTCGAAAATTTTTCGAAATTTTTAATTATTTGAAGTTTACAGAATTTGGAAAGAAAATGCAGTAGAGTATTGTATGGCGGAAAAAGATATAAAAATCTTATTTGTCATACAAAAATGTTGCATTTTCGAAAATAATTAACATTTCTTGGCTTCCGAAATCGAACAACAAATTGTTAATCCAAAAGTTATGCTTAAATGTGATAGTTTATCGGATAATAATTCTATGTTTTATGTTTTGATGAAAATCATAAATTTTTCGTATTTCGAAATTTCTTAAAAAATCCTATTACAAAATTAGAACGAGTGAAGGAATGGACTCTAATTCGTTATTTTAAGGATCAGAAGATACAAAATTGAGTATGCATTTCAACTATAATTTTAAAAATTTTCTTTGAGTATCTTTGCATACCACCAATCATGTCATGCTAAAACTTTCTATCATATACTACGAATGTTCTGTCTGTCTTTCTGTCTTCCATACCCGCACACTTTACAATTTATATGGTATTGTATATGAATGATGCGATACCTGTATGTGTTTATGTGTTGCTTTTCACAAATTGAATGAAATTGTAAACCCTTAAGGTCTGCTCTTATTCTATTGTCACAAGGTAAATTATATGAGGACGACGACGACGACGGAATGAACGCAACAATATATAGACACGTCTCTGCTAATATGTCAACTGTGAAAATAGATGAATATTTGGGTAATTTGTATCTGACAGTCATCAGTCGTCGTTTTCGTCACCATTACCTTCACCATCACCGCGTGTCGTCAGTCATGCATGCTAATTAAATTAGAACAAACGCAGAAGCAACAACAGCAGCAGCAGCAACATCTTCAGCTTTAGATTCAGCTTCAAACGCAAAACCCCAAAGAGGTATAGAGTTTCTTGACAACAGAGATTGCGAGGCGACACAAAGTGAGTGCGGCACAGATGAGTATATCACTGATTTGTGTTGCACGTAATTGATGTCGTGTAGTGTCTGTTGCGTTGCTGTCACCAGTCAACAGGCAACATTTCCCAAATGAACCTCCTGCTCTTCCTACCAACATCATCACTGAGACACTTTGACACCCTGAACACTCCTGGCGGCTTAAGATAAATGGTGGCTGCAAGAAATTTGTTAACTGTCAACACTTTGAAACTGATATATTTTACGCATTTTGTGCGTTTTTCTTTTTAGTTGACTGCCTGGATTTGAGGAAAATTTTTACGATTTATGAACAAGATAATCAATCAATGTTGAAATTTGATTTTCGAGATTTGTTTTTGGTGGCAGTTAAAAAAAAAAACAAAAAATGTAAAAGAAATTGATGCAATTGTCTACTGTCGCTTAAGTTTATTGAAATGTTGTGATTAATGTTAAATTATAGAAAAGGTATAAAGAAAAAGAAGATGAAAGAAATTTTTAAATCTTATATACATATAAGGCATAGAAAGTTAGCTGCTTAATACTACTTAATACCTGCTTGATACTGACTTTTATATTTGTGGACATTATTTGTAAACATCTTTGAAAACATCTACTATATGATATCTTGTGTCAGCTTTTAATTACCTAGGCTTCTCTTATTCGGACTCTTTTCCTATAAGAGCCATAACAAAAAATAATGCCAAATCATCGTAAATAAAAATAAATTATGTTTTAACAAATTTTAACCCAAAAATTCCATGTTCGAAAATTTTCGAAATTCTTAATTATTTTCGAAGTTAACGAAATTTGAATAGAAAATTATGTAGATTATTGTATGGGTCAAAAGATGTTAATAATTGAATTTATGTTGTAGACATTTTTGTATTTTCGACAATTTTTAAAACTCGAAATTTCTACTTTTTAATTAAATTATTTTTAAAGAACAAATCATACTTACTTACTTAATTTCCCTTTGCACCCCATGAATGAGGTATGGGATAGCTTCTCGCGTTGTTGTAAATTAACACGCTTTCTATTTTTAGATTCACAACTAACGGCACCTACTTCTTTATCGACGAATGCGAACGTCACTGTTTGAGAAGCTCTTACTAGACAAGACGATTGAATCGACGCTTAATACTGCGAAGTTGCTGTTAACAACATTCGAGGGGAGCCGACAATGAAAGAAAAATTTTGTTTAACCCAAAAATTCCATCTTCGAAAATTTTCGAAATTTTAAATTTTTTTTCGAAGTTAACGAAATTTGAAATCTTATTTAAATAACAGAATTCTGGTATTTTCAAAAATTATTAAAATTCGAAGTACTTCTACTTTTTAATTTAATTATTTACAAAGAACCACTTATAAATAAGATCAAAAATTACGTTAAATTATTAAAAATAATTCGGGATCATATTTTGCAAATTTCTAACTTAAAAATTTAATGTTGGAAAATTTTCGAAATTCTTAATTTTCTTTGAAGTCAACGAAATTTGAAAAGAAAATTTAAAATTTAGTAGAGTATGACGCCATAGGAGGTACAAATCTTATATTTAAAAAGAAATTTGGTATTTTTTAAAATTATTAAAATTAGAAGTACTTCAATTTTTTTGTAATTGAATTTCGCAAAGAAAACCCTATACACAACATCAAAAAATACGTCAAACCATTAAAAAAAATTTGAGATTATATTTTGCAAATTTCTAACTTAAAAATTCAATGTTCGAAAATTTTCGAAATTTTAAATTTTTTTTGAAAACGAAATTTGAAAAGAAAATTTAGTAGAGTGTTGTATGACGTCAAAGGAGGTAGAAATTTTATTTGTATAACAGAATTTTGGTATTTTCAAAAATTATTAATATTCGAAGTACTTCTACTTTTTAATTGAATTATTTACAAAGAACAACTTCAACATCAAAATTTACGTCAAATCATTTAAAATATTTCAAGATTATATTTTGCAAATTGATAGTTTAAAAATTCAATGTTCGAAAATTTTGAATTTTTTCGATGTTGCCGAAGTTTGAAAAGAAAATTTAGTAGAGTATGGTATGACGTCAAAGGAGGTACAAATCTTATTTCTATAACAGAAATTTGGTATTTTCAAAAATTTAAAAAAAATAGAAGTGTGTACTTCTACTTTTTAATTGAATTATTTACAAAGAAAAACTTAAACATAACATCAAAAAATACGTCAAATCATTCAAAATAATTCGAGATTATATTTTGGAATTTTCTAACTTAGAAATTCAATGTTCGACAATTTTTGTAATTTTAAATTTTTTTCGAAGTTAACGAAATTTTAAAAGAAAATTAAAAATTTCGAAGAGTATGACGCCATAGGAGGTACAAATCTTATATTTATAAAAGAAATTTGGTATTTTTAAAAATTATTAAAATTCGAAGTACTTCTATTTTTCTTTATTGAATTTCACAAAGAACAACCTATACATAACATTAAAAAATACGTCAAACCATTAAAAAAATTATATTTTGTGAATTTCTAACTTAAAAATTCAATGTTTGAAAATTTTCGAAATTTTAAATTTTTTTCGAAGTTAACGAAATTTGAAAAGAAAATTTAGTATAGTATTGTGTGACGTCATAGGTGGTACAAATCTTATATTTATAAAAGAAATTTGGTATTTTTAAAAATTATTAAAATTCGAAGTACTTCTATTTATTTTTATTGAATTTCACAAAGAACAACCTATACATAACATTAAAAAATACGTCAAACCATTAAAAAAATTCGAGATTATATTTTGTGAATTTCTAACTTAAAAATTCAATGTTTGAAAATTTTCGAAATTTTAAATTTTTTTCGAAGTTAACGAAATTTAAATACAAAATTTAGTAGAGTGTTGTATGACGTCAAAGGAGGTAGAAATCTTATTTTCACAACAAAAATTTGGTATTTTCAGAAATTATAAAAAATTCGGCGTACTTCTACTCTTTAATTGAATTATTTACAAAGAACAACTTATACATAACATCAAAAATTACGTCAAATCATTTAAAATATTTCAAGATTATATTTTGCAAATTTCTAACTTAAAAATTCCATGTTCGAAAATATTCGAAATTCTAAATTTTTTCGAAGTTAACGAAATTTAGAAAGAAAATTTAGTAGAGAATTGTATGACGTCAAAGGAGGTACAAATCTTACTTTTGTGACAGAAATTTGGTATTTTCAGAAATTATTAAAATTCTACCCTTTAATTGAATTATTTACAAAGAACAACTTATACAGAACATTAAAAATTACGTCATATCATAATAAGTATTTTTAACTAAAAAATTCAATGTTCGAAAATTTTCGAAATGTTAAATTTTTTTCGAAGTAAACGAAATTTGAAAAGAAAATTTAGAAGAGTTTTGTATGACGCCAAAAGATGTAAAAATCGAATTTATTATATAAAAATTTGGTATTTTCAACAACTATACAAAATCGATATTTATACTTTTTTATATAAAATTATATATAACATCAATCAAAAATTACGTCAAAATATGTTTTAAAAATTTTTAATTTAAAAATTCCATGTTCGAAAAATTTCGAAATTCTTAATTTTTTTCTAAGTTAAAGAAATTTGGATAGAATATTGAGTCGACCATTTTACCAAAATGTAAATTTTTTGTCACAAAAAGTACTTTAATTGTACTAAAAATCAGTTTTGTTGCGCCAAAAATTCCCTTAAATGTTTTAGAATTACTATTTTTGTCCCAAAAACTAATTTTATTATATTAAAATGTAGTTTTATTGTACTGCATAGTACATTTACTATGGCAGAATGTACATTAATTGTACCAATAACTTCTTTATTTTAAAAAAAATATTCTTTAATTTATATTTTTATATTTTTATATATAAAAGGCTTGGGTGACTGACTGATCACTTCGCAGCCCAAACGGCTAAAGATAGAACCGTGAAATTTAGTATGTAGGTTTCTTTTATGACGTAGGCGCGCACTAAGAAGGGATTTTTGGAAATTCGGACTGAAAGAGGTTAAAATGTGCGTGGCACCGCCCCATACAATTGGAATTTAAAAATGACTGTATTTTTTGAACCATTATAGGTACGAAGTCGAGATTTGGTACCTATATCGGTCGTATAAGAAAAAATATTTTGTTTGTAGAAAGTGGGCGGTGCCACACCCCTTTTTTAAATAGTAATATTGGCCATAAAAATGGACCGATTGCAAATGATTTTTCTATGTGTGATACTGTCTAAAGAGGATTACGTCTCCCTGGAAATTGGGCGGTGCCACGCCCCTTTTGGAAAAATCGTTATCTGGGGCGTGGAACCGCCAATACAAACCAAAATTTGAATTGGTCATATTTCGTGAGCCATTAAAGGTATTAAGATGAGATTTGCTACATATATAAATGATACATGGGGATTTACGTCTCGCCGGGAATATGAGCAGTGCCACGCCCCTTTTAAAATAATTGTTATGTCGGTCATATTAATAGCTAAGAACGGATCGAACTTTTATGGGTTAAAAATTACTTATAAGGGATAAAAGTTGTACCATCACCTAAACCAATAGGCTAATAGTATAATCGCGAAAATTGATATGGAAATGCTGTCTATCAAATTGGATTGAAGTATTTTTTATTTTAAATCCGATGTTTCTGGGTAAAAAAAATCGAAAAAGGGATACAAATTTTACTATCGCCCAGACCAAACGGCTAATGATGTAATCATGATAAGTTATATAGGCTTGCTCCCTATGAAAATAGAACGAAGCAAGGAGGATTTACGAAATTCTTATCTTTAAGTGGTAAAAAGGACTGAAAAAGCATAAAAGTGGTAATAAACGGCTTAAGGTATGGTCTCAAAAATTGTACGATGTGAAGTAATTTTAAAATTCGTTCTTAAGTTGTACAAATACCGAAAAAGGGATAAAACTGGTTACGAAAATGTATATAGAATTGCTCCCTATAGAATTAGAGAACTGTCAAATGGGGTTTTTTAAATTTCGAACACTTCGGATAAACTGGTACCATCGCCCAGACCAAACGGCTAAAGCTATAATCTTATATGGGCATGCTTCCTATGGAGTTAAAGGGGGTACCATTCCATTTTCGTTGTGCGATACGAATATATCTTTTAAAATTCGTACTTTTAGGGATACAAATTTAATAAAGCGGTACAATCACATAAAGGAGGTATTCGTTCGTCTTATGAAGCGTTGACATTTTACCTGTATTGCTTAAAGTCAAAAGAACTTTCATTGTAAGTACGGTATAACAACGCGAGTCGGAAAAGCTAGTATTTTTATATTTTTATATTTTTATATTTTTATATTTTCATATTTTTATATTTTTATATTTTTATATTTTTATATTTTTATATTTTTATATTTTTATATTTTTATATTTTTATATTTTTATATTTTTATATTTTTATATTTTTATATTTTTATATTTTTATTTTTTTATATTTTTATATTTTTATATTTTTTTTATTTTTTTATTTTTATATTTTTATATTTTTATATTTTTATATTTTTATATTTTTATATTTTTATATTTTTATATTTTTATATTTTTATATTTTTATATTTTTATATTTTTATATTTTTATATTTTTATATTTTTATATTTTTATATTTTTATATTTTTATATTTTTATATTTTTATATTTTTATATTTTTATATTTTTATATTTTTATATTTTTATATTTTTATATTTTTATATTTATATATTTTTATATGTTTAAATATATAATAAGTGCTTATTTAATAGTTTATTCATAATTTAGTATTTTATTTATTTTGTGTATTTTTCTTTCATATTTTTAAGGCTGTATTTCTCAATTAACAAATTGATAACGCTTTGTTCTGCCAAAAATATTCCTCTATCCCCTTAAATAAGCAACGATTTCGTCTTAGTTCCATCTCAACAACAACAAATTTCCAGTAATTTGTGCCCTTCAAGTTCTCTTTAAACTTTTTGCACAAACTTTTTTTTGTGCTTTGTTATATTTACTTACTTACTACACTTTCTTACACATCTTGTCATCCTTTTTACCTGTTATGAGTTTTCTGCTTTTTGTTTTGTTTTCCTTAAGCAGCAAATTACCTTTATTACTTTTCTCATTTTCGTTGTCTTTTACTCGTTTGCTTACACTGAGTTTGGTTGTCGTTGTTGTTGTTGCTGTTGTCGTTGTTGTCCTAAGACAAACACTTAAGTGCTCAGTTGGATTTGAACAAGACGACGACGAAGCAAGAACAAGAAGAGTAAACTTTACGCTTAAGAAAATTAAAACATAAGAGATTGCTTAAGCAGCAGTATATGCAAAATAACAAGAAAAGGAATCTTCCTTCAAGCTGAGCAAGAAGCAGTCTAGGGTGCTTGCCCCCTTCACCAGGCCAACGTGGCCGGAGTGTTGGTGTCAGCTGCAAGTAGCACTAGCAACAGGTGCTGACGTTTTTTTTTTCAACTGTAATGCATTTGCTGCAAATAACCAACAGATTCACACTTGGTTACTTACTACACTAAGATGAGACAGGGAAAGCTTTGCCGTGGCTAAGGAGAAAGTAGTTAGCTCTTGGTTTGTGGGATTGTTTTTTTCTAGTTTTCTAAAGTTTTTCCTTGGCCACAAGATAAAAATAGAAAAAAAAATCATAGAAAAACAGCCGCTAACAAGCACCAACTATCACAACTTTAGACAACTTAGAAAATGCTGGGAAGCCCCCCCCCGCCCCTCCTCAGAAAGCTTTTTGAACTCCTGTTTAGACTTTCATTTAAACTTTGTTTGAGTTTTGCACCTGGCAGCGAGTGTTTGTGCGAATAAAAATGGAAATTGTTGTATTAAACTAAAAGAAAAGAGGAATAAGAAAACAACTTTTTTTCGTATTAAGCGGAAATTGCTAGAGCAGCGAAAAAAGAACTGTACTGTAAAGAGAAATTGTATTAAGCAATATTAATTTTTAAAATATTAACATGTAAAACTGATGGCTAATGCACAAGAAGGGAATGTTGTTGGAAATATTTAAATATTGAATAAATATTCAAAATAATAAAATAACTACAAAGAACAAAAACAAGTAATTTTTAGCACATTACTGTAAAATAAATAATGATCAAGAATTTTTAGTATACGCTCGTCGAGTATTGTTACGGCCTATGACTGCAATGACAGGTTTAGGGACTCGGGTCGATTTAAGATATTCAAGAACATTACGATTGGAACTTTTTACTTTACTCCCACAGCTGTAGAGGTCAGATAGGTCAAGATCGTTTCGGTACTCAGGAACGTGGTAATTCGCGTACTTTCGATAATTCAAGTTGGTACCAGCAACTCGGCAGATTACGGATGATTGCGGTTTGTCGGTTGTTACGATTAATAACACTAGTACGTTGTCAGCTTGGTGATTCGGGTTTTGTCGGTGTTGCAAGTTAATATCAGCAAGTGATGATTGATGACTCGGGTTTGTCGGTGGTTTAGGTTTATATTAGGAATACGTGGCCATCTTGGTGATACGGGGTTTGTCGGGTATTTAGGTTAATTTCAGCAATTCGGGAATATATCGATGCTTCGGCTTTTGTCGGTAAATCAGTTTGGCATCCGCAGCTCAGGATCGTGTTGATGACTCGCGTTCTTCAGCAAATCGACTTTTGCAATTTGTAATTGTTCCAATGCTTCGGCTTTGGTCGGAAATAAGTTTGGTATCCGCAACTCTGGAACGTGGTAATTCGCGTACTTTCGATAATTCAGGTTCGTACCAGCAACTCGGCAGATTACCGATGATTCCGGTTTGTCGGTTGTTACGATAAATAACACCAGTACGTTGTCAGCTTGGTGTTTCGGGTTTTGCCGGGGTTTCAATTTAATATCAGCATGTGATGATTAATGACTCGGGTTTGTCGGCTGTTTAGGTTTATATCAGGTATATGTGGCCGTCTTGTTGATTCGGGTTTTATCGGTTATTCAGGTTAATTTCAGCAATTCGGGAATATATTGATGTTTCGTCTTTCGTCGGTAAATCAGTTTGGCATCCGCAACTCAGGATCGTGTTGATGACTCGCGTTCTCCAGCAAATCGCCTTTTGCAACTGGTAGTTGTTTTGATTCCGAATTCGCGAGTCAAAATGCTACCGTGCTAATTTCTAATACAATGCTACAGGAACGAAGAGTATCTTCGTGTACCAGACCAAAATCTGAGCAACCGACGAGTCGTTATAACCAACCGGTGTTGGATTCAATAGACCGAAGTTTGTTTTAACAGACCGGAGTCCGATTTAACAGACCGATGACCGATTTAACAGGCGAAGTTCGATTCAACAGACCGAAGTCCGATTCAACAGACCGAAGACCGATTCTACAGACCGAAGATTGATTCAATAGACCGAAGTCCGATTCAACACACCGAAGTCCAATTTAACAGGCCGAAGTCCGATTCAACAGAACGAAATTCCGATTCAATAGACCGAAGTCAGATTTTACAGACCGAAGATCGATTCAACGAACCGAAGTCCGATTTAACAGATCGAAGTTCGATTTAACAGACCGAAGTCCGATTCAACAGACCGAAGTCCGATTTAGCAGACCGAAGTACGGTTTAACAGACCGAAGTCCGATTCAACAGACCGAAGTCCGATTCAACAGACAGATGTCCGATTTAACAGATCGTAGTCCGATTCAAAAAAACAAAGTCCGATTCAACATACCATAGTCCGATTTAACAGACCGAAGTCAGATACAACAGACCCAAGTCCGATTTAACAGACGATATTCCTATTTAACAGTCGAAAGTCCGATACAACAGACCGAAGTCCGATTCAATAAACCAAACCAAATTCAATAGACCGAATTCCGATTCCACAGACCGCCATCCGAATTAACAGACCGAAGTCCGATTTAACAGACCAAAATTCGATTTAACAGACCGAAGTCCGTTGCAACAGACCGAATTCCAATTCAACAGACCGAAGTCCGATTCAAAAAAACAAAGTGCGATTCAACGGACCGTAGTCTGATTCAATATACCGATGTCCGATTTAATAGACCTACGCCGATTCAACTGACTAAAGTCTGATTCTATAGATCAAAATCCGATTCAACAGACCGAAGTCCGATTTAATAGACCGAAGCACAATTCAACAGACCGAAGTCCGATTTAACAGACCGATGTCCGATTTAATAGACCTACGCCGATTCAACTGACTGAAGTCTGATTCTACAGATCGAAATCCGATTCAACAGAACGCATTCCGATTTAATAAACCGAAGTACGATTCAACAGACCGAAGTTCGATTTAACAGACCGAAGTCCGATTCAACAGACTGAAGTCCGATTCAAAAAAACAAAGTGCGATTCAACAGACCGAAGTCTGATTCAATAGACCGATGTCCGATTTAATAGACCTACGCCGATTCAAATGACTGAAGTCTGATTTAACAGACCGAAGTCCGATCCAACAGACCGATGTTCGATTGAGCAGACCTAAGTCTGATTTAACAGACCGAAGTCCGATAAAACAGACTTAAGTCCGATAATCGTCCGATTCAAAATTCTGAAGTCCGATTTAATAGACCAAAGTCCGATTCAACAGAAGAAGCCCGATTTAACAGACCGAAGTCCGATTCAACAGACTGAAGTCTGATTTAACAGATCGAAGTCCGATCCAACAGACCGATGTTCGATTGAACAGACCAAAAACCAATTCAATAGACGAAACTCCGAATCAACAGACCGAAGTTCAATTCAACAGACCGAAGACCGATTTAACGGACCGAAGTCCGATTCAATAGACTGAAGTCCGATTTAACAGACCGAAGTCTGATTTAACAGTTCGAGGTCCGATTCAACAGACCGAAGTCCGATTCAACAGACCGCAGTCTGATTCAACAGAACGAAGTCCAATTCAACAGAACGAAGCCCAATTCAACAGACCGAAGTACGATTCAACAGACCAAAGTTCGATTTAACAGACCGAAGTCCGATTCAACAGACTGAAGTCCTATTCACAGACCGTAGTCCGATTCAACCGACCGTAGTCGAGCTAAACCAATGGAATTTGAGTTAAACTAACAAAAGTTGGTACAACAAACCAAAGTCCGATTCAACAGACCAAAGAAATCATAGGTCTAAAATCAAAATCGAGCCCCCGGTTTTTAATGAGAAACTTTTCGTATTGGGGAAAAAATTCCACAACAAGCTCCACAACTGCCCCTTAGGTGGTGAAGATGGGGGAATATATGTTTGGGAAATATGTAAATATGTCGGTCATACATTTGAACTCTCTAGGGGCGACTTCGGGGCAGTAAGAGAGTTGGGAGCTAATATTAAAAACGAAATTTTTCTGAATGGGAGCCGCCTTGGAGATGAGGAATTGGGGGAGGAATTTTAGGAGAAAAAAATTACTGGGGTTCGGTCATACATTTGAACACTCTATGGGCGAATCCGGGGCAGCTGCGAGGCTTGTTGTGGATAGGAAGAGTTTCTTCTAAAAACGATTTTGATTTTAGATCTCTGGTTTTTTTTTTTTTTTAATGTGTGATATTTATTGTACAATTTTATTTACATTCATAAGCATTAAGTGTCCCGCGCCAGAAAGGCATAATTGGGACAAGTTGGCAAATTTTAATTTCGATAATGTACAATAACAAAGTTTCTTATATATATATTCATTCAAAAAAAAATTTAAAAAATGTGTAAAATGTGAAAATTATTAATAAACATATTTACGAAAAAAAGAAAAGTAAATACAAAATATAATTCACTGGAATAAGGCTATAACAGAAGCGATTCGACGTTCTCACAAAGATGTTTTTTACAACAAATCTTGAAATTTGACATTCGTTCAATTGATTTGATATCTGTGGGAAGATTATTATAGGTGATACCACCAACATAATCAATCCGCTGTTTTGACTTTTCAAACCTACATCTTGGCACTCTCAAATTTACTCTATTTCTGGTATTAAAATTCATCTGGTTCTGAAAAAAGGTTATTGTGTGATAACCAATGTTGTGTATACATTTGAAAACATACTTTAAAATGTTGTAGTTATACAATCCATTGATTGGGAGGATTTTGTTACATACTTCTTTAAACAATAACGTAGTAGAATAGTTTATTGGTAAGTTATGCACAGTTTTCAGCGCTTTATTTTGCATCGATTGAAGAGATTTAAGCGATCTGTTGTTTTTATTGTATGCATAAGCAATGACTAAGTAATTTAAGTGTGACTGAATTAAACACGAAAAAATCATCAATTTAGATTTAACACTTAACTTGTTTTTAAACTTATACAAAATTCCAATTGCTGGTGCTATTTTACTTTTCAGAGAGCTAATATGCAAATCCCAAGAAAGGTTGCTTTGTAGCAAAATGCCAAGGTATTTTACACAACTGGTTTCTTGTATTAATTCTCCGTCAACAAATACGCTAAAGCTATTACTGGCTGAAGGATTAGGTCGAAATCTTACTAATTTAGTTTTATCAAGATTAATCACAAGCTTGTTTATCCTAGCAAATTCAAATAGCACCGCAGAATCTCTTTCCATATGTGTTTTTAACACAAGATCGTATTTGTAAGGGTAAAAAAGACAGATGTCGTCCGCAAACATGAACAATTTACCGCTCAGCTGTAGGTTTTTGATATCATTGATATATATTGAGAACAATAACGAACCTAAGCAACTTCCCTGGGGAACCCCATGTTCCACATAACCAGTAAAACTTTTTTTCTGATCTATCTGAACAAATTGCTTTCTATTACACAAATAACTTTTGAACAGTTGCAGCTCTCTTCCTCGAATACCATAATAGGGCATTTTATCAAGCAGTAACTGATGATCGACGAGATCAAAAGCTTTGGTAAAGTCAAAAAATATGCCTGCAACTCCACAATACCCATCATCTAAACCATTACAAATCTATTTGACAACATTTAATACTGCTTCCTCTGTCCCACATCCTCTTCTAAAGCCATATTGATTGGTATATAATAAATTTGTTTCCAATAAATACAAATAGAGTTTATCATATATTATTTTTTCAAAAATCTTATCTATTGTCGATAAAACAGCTATAGGCCTATAATTGTTCACATCTCTTGCATTTACTATTTTAGGTATAGGTACTACCTTGTGGATTTTTAGAACATCAGGTTATGTATTTGAACTTAGCATTTCGTTGAAAATTGCCACAAGATATGGTACAGTTTGCTCATAGCATTCCTGAACAAATTTTGTTGTTATATTATCAAATCCCGGGCTCTTATTCGCTTTCATTCCCATTAATACGTCCCTGATCGTATTTTCATTAATAATATCGAGAGAAAAGACACTATTCGTCCCCGAAATTGTACCTAAGGCATTAATATTATCAGCAGGAGTGACTTCAATTCTTTGCTTTAATTCCTTGACTGAATTTAAAAAATATCTGTTAAGTCAATTTGCTTTTTCAATATTATTAAAAATCCTTCTTCCATGCGTATCATTTAAAATGACTTCATTACTTTTTTTCCTGCCTAGGGTTTTATTAAGAAATAACCATCCTTTCCTGGGATCATTCGTAGCAATTTCCATATTATCATGGTAATAATCATCCCTACTTCTCCCATTTGCAATGCTTATCACTTTACTTATCCTTTTTAATATATTTCGAATATTTTGATTTTCAGGACTTCTACGACGTTTTTTTAACAATTTAAGTTTTAATAAAATTAATTGCTGCAAATTTTCATTTATCCATGGGGTCAGCTCAAAACGGGCATGTTTTCTTAACTTAGTTACTGATGTTGACTGTTTTATCGCATTTTCCATACAAGAAACTAGTGTGTCTGCTTTTTCAGATACATTTAAACCGTTAAAATTAGAAGGTAACTCATTAACCAAATATGTTTTTGCTTTCGTATAATCACAATAAGTTTTAGTAATTTCAATGTAATCTATCCTGGATAATTTATATTTAATCTTACAGCAAATTAAATTGTGATCAGAAAGGTTGCATTCAACAGAATCAACTGCAATTCTTTCCACAAAATTACTATAAACATGATCAATACACGAATTACTTGCAGGTCTTGTAACCATGCTGTGTAACCATGCTCTGTAACCATGCTTTGAAAAAGATCAATTAATTCATTAAAATGTGGGTTCTGAAAAAGATCTATATTAGAATCACCAACAACAACCAAGGGACTACTAGCATGATCTTGCAATACAGACTCCATCGCATTCAAAAACTGTACAACTGTACATTTTTGAGAGCGATAGAAAGAAACAATTTTCACAGGCTTTGAATCAATTTTAAAATTTAATAATGTTACTGTTATTAGTTCAACAAATGTTTCACTTTTGCAACCTCTACTATAAATTGCAAATTATCTCTAATATACAAAGAAGTACCACCATAACCATCCTCTCTGCAACAGTGAACTTGACCATAACCAGGAATTGAATAAATCTGAGAAATATTACTATGAAACCATGTTTCTTGGATCGCTATTACATCAGGTAAAATAGGCAAACTTGATATTAAAGATTTAAGTTGGTTGAATTTATCTATCGACGAAACGCTTCTGCAATTTATACTTATAATATTAAAATGGGACTGTTGTAATTACAAATATATTCTTGAAAAGATTTATAAGTTTTAAAATATTTATTATAACTCATTAATAAAGAAGGGAAAAAAATTAATTAACAAACTCGCAGATATATTATTTTATTTTCTTGTTAATGGAGATAAATACGCATCATCGCCTTCATCATTATCATTGCTGTCATCAGATTCATCCGCCAATTCTATTGCCCTTCCTTGCACTTCCGATCTTCTCTTCCAATATTTATTTGTTGTTGCTTCCAAAAGAATTTTATCAACATCATCCGCGCTTCGTATTAGCTGTTGCTTTGAAATATGATTTTTCTTGCAGTAAATTCTTCCGATTTTAATGTTTTGGCATGTTGCAGCAAACTTAAGGTTTCTTTACTAAGAAAATCGTTGACAAAAACAGTTTTTGTACTTTCATTTTCTTTTAATTTTTATTTTGCGGCCATTAACTTTTCTTTTTTAGCTTTCGAAGCGAATTTGACAACAATCGATTTATTCGCGTTTGCTTTATTCTTGTTTCCAATAACAAAAACTTCTTCAACTTCACTTTCTTGTATTTCTACTCCAACGTTCTTAGTTAATTCAATTACTGCATCAAGAGGCTTTTCATTATTTCCAATTTTTAAACCGCTGATTAAACAGTCGTTTCTAACGCGGTAATCGCTCAAATTCTTTACCGACTCCTTCAGAGTGATAACTTCATTTTTAAGTCTTTTATTTTCATTTTCGATTTTAGCAATTTTCTTTTTGTTTTCATTTACATCTTTTATCACTTCATCAAATTTTGCAGACATAAACATTATCGATTCAGTTCAGTGGTTTTTTGGGCAAATTTTCTTAGAATTCATCGTAGATGACGATTTTGACAAATTGACCCACTCTAATATAAAGTCCAAATTATTGATAGAAAATTTGTATATAACTTTTATGCTGACAAAGTTGGTGAGTAAATGTAAGGAAAAGTTGGATGAACTAAAGGCTCTGGATGTCAGCCTATGATGGGTCACAGGACATTTCTAGATTCCTAGAAAGAAATCAGCAGACCTATTGACTAGAGGAGGCTGTACTGTGCCTGATCATGACTCTCTCTCTCTCTCTCTCTATTCAACCGCCCATTTGTTACCTTTTGGGCTTAGTAGAGAATTGAATGAGGAAATCAGCCAGCAAACGTTGAATCTTTAGATCTGACTGTATAACTGCTAGATGGCTCAGGCTGGAATATAGCAGATCCAGTGCAGTGCCTTCCATGGCTTAGATGGGCCAAGATGATGATTGGAGTTCTCACGATTTTCTGTTATGTCTCTATCCCCCATCCTCCCTTTCTTCTATTTTCTTTTCTCTTTCGATTTCTTCTTTTGTCAACGGACAGTCACAATGGATCAGCAGATTTCGGTATGAAGTGTGATCTTGTTTAAGCAGATTACACATGTCCACAACCTAATATAACCTTTAAACTTTTGGAAAGTATGTACAGTCGAACTTCTTTATAACGTAGTCACTGGGGATGGCCGATTTCTACTTTATAGAGAAAATTCGTTATAGACAGGTAAAAATGTGTGAAAAACATTAGGAAAATGGTGTGTTTAAAAAAAATGTTGTAGAGAGAAATCTGCTATAGAGTAGTTCGTTATAGAGAAGTTCGACTGTATTTACAAGTACATACATGTTTGGACATGTTTCGGTCGATAGAAAATGTTCCTAGAAAAGACTGATATTTCTTTTCAAGGTTAAAGTTATTAGTATTTTTTTTCTAAATTAAAATTAAATTAATTTCTATGGACTTTTACAAAATTCTTTTCAAATATAAATTTTATAACTTTTTTTTTTATAAATTTATTGCCTTAAGTTAAAAAAACATCTCCATATTGACTATGCAGTTTTCTTAACTCCCTTATCTATCATTTTGATCATTATTTTTATTTGCAGCGATAAGAAAACTTTTGACATTTACATAATTATTTCATTTCATTTCATTGCTATCCTACTATTTGTTTGTTTGTTTGCTCGTTTGAACTTTAATCCTTATCCATTCGATGATTTCCTTTGCCACAGTTTTATTTAATTAATGCAAATAAAACTTGTTTTATTGGCCTCTTAAGGAAACCTCTAACATCCTTTCACTGGAATTGTATGTTTGTGCCGTGTTTTTTCTGTTTTTTTTGTGTTGCTTCTTTTTGTAAATGGTTGGTAGGGTAATAACAAAAAGGCAACAACAAAAATAACAACGGTATCTACAACAATCTCTCACACACACACATACACACGCACTCTATAAAACAGGACTAACAGAATCTGTAGCTCTGAATTATCCCAAGAAACCTAAAACAGTAGGAGGATAAGTCGGGATGAGATGAGAGTTGTGAAGTAAAATACTCCTACATGCAAATTTTACCCCAGGCAGTGATTTGTTTCCGTTTCCGTTGAAAATTACTTTTATGTAGAGGAGTGTAACTGTGTGTGTTCAACAACTTGGGCCTGTGTTACAAATCTCTTGTGCTCCTTCTCTCTTTGTACCCAATAACTCCCTACTCATTTTCCAAAAAAAAAATCTGTCAAAGTAAAGCCAAGACAAAGTAAAGTAAATCGTACAAAAGCAAAAATGCTTCGATATAATGGAGAAACTCATTAAGTTAATTATTTCCTAAAGATTACAGAAGAAAAAAGAGAAAAATGACAACTAAAACTCAAACTTAAATCAAAAGGATATATAACAACTTACTTGTGTGTATGTGTGTGTGTATCTGTGTGCATTTCACTCACGTATATGTGATAATGAAACTTGTATGGGAAGTCGTATAGTGTAGGGACTTGGTTGGATTGTTTTGCCGGTAACAATGTTGGGTATTTTGGTATCCCGTTGAGTGCCAGAAAATATTTTGCAAAATCTTCTTTTTTATTTGAGACAATATATTATTTTTTGTGTTGTTTTTTTCAACGTTGAAAAATTAAAGAAAATTTCTAACATTTTCGTACGTTGTTTAGTATGTGTGCATTCTTTTGTTAGTGCGTTTTTTCGTTTTTGTATATGTATATATGTGTGTGTGTATGTTTTTTTTTATAACAAGTAATAAAAATTTATGCTATAACACGTTTCTTTTTTTCCGGCGCTGTATTGTTACGTTGTTTTATTTTCATTTTATATTTTTGCACTCGCTTGCTTGCGATTTCTAAAGAAATCACAGATTGTTGTAGATAGGAGGGTCAGGAGAGAAATGTCGGGCAAAATGTTGTAACAAGAATATGTGGCCTTTCTATATACTTCTTTGAATGAGTTCTGAGAAAGACACAGCTGTTCGGGAGTTCACATTATATAAAAGTATACAAATAAATGGTGATTCATTAAGAAGCTTTATTTTTCATTTTAAATAAAATACTTGATATAGAATTTGATGTCGAAATATTTATTACAATCCACAAGAACAATCTTTGGCATTTAAGATTTTAATGCAATTTTATCCAAATATTGACCCCGACGACGAAGTAGGTGATCTATGCGGAAGGTCCATCTTCGTTACAAGATGATTCATTTGGAACCTTTATTTTTAATAGTCAACACACCACTTTAAACATCACTAAATGTCAAAATCTATGCTATGATTCGAAATTACTTTCATTGGCATTTATTTTTTAGAAATAACATTCTTCAAATGTTGGCCAAGATTTAGTCTACTGCGGTCTATTCGTGATGTCCAACTTTTGACTTTAAATACGCTCACAGAAAAAAAGCTAGAGGTGGTGTTTAAAACGATCTATGTATAGAACCCATTGGCTGTAATTAAAGTGTCAATTTAAATTCCAAGGCTTCAGTTCATGCACGAGGTGGATCCTATAAGGTGTAAAACTAAGATTTTTGGTTAAAGGTTGTTGCACACCAGTGCACAGTGGTTGCCGTTTCATACAAAGAGCGGCCAAGAATAGAAGGAGTTTTCATACGTGAATAATATTTGGACATCTCACAGTCTTTTTTAATGACACCAATTTCTAAAATTTGGTTAAAATCTGTGAAAGGATTCAAGGACCTCTCTTAGATCTATGACTAAATCTGAAATTTGGTCAATGTCGGACAAAGGATTCAAGGACCTCTCTTAGATCCTGAAAATTTAAATTTCATAGCAGGCACACCAAAGTCGGCATATCCATTGATTCCATAAGTCTATTACTAAATCTGAAATTTGGTCAATGTCGGACAAAGGATTCAAGAACCTCTCTTAGATCCTGAAAATTTAAATTTCATAGTAGGCATACCAAAGTCGGTATATCCATTGATTTCATCAATCTATGACTAAATCTACAGTTTGGTCAATGTCGGACAAAGGATTCAAGGACCTCCCATAGAGTACACAATCAAAAAAAGATACCAAAAACGGTGAGGAAGCTTTGTTCTATTGAAGGTAAAAAAGCAAAACCAAAAGTTATTTGAAAGAGCAAAATCTATTGTGAGATAGTATTGCCACAGTTTTACCTATAATTTTGACTTAATTTTTTTATTTTTGGCCAATGGGACAACCACTGTGCAATGGCTAAGGAAAAGTGCAGGGAACAGCGTCCAGTCGATTGATCACGGACTTCACCCTCACTTACCGCTACTGCAGCAATATTATCCTCGTTATGGGCTGCATGAAACCTTCTGCATTGTGTATCATCCAATAACGTAAACAGATAATCAAATTTGCGAATCGTATTGGCAATAGTAAGCGTAGAAAGATGATTATGCATATTTTTCCTAGAATGAAGATTTTATAATTTGTAAAAGTTGTTGAAGTGTAATCCATTCTCCCATCAATTGTCAAATAGTAACTAACAAAACAAAGATGATAACATTACGCCAGCAAAGCGTGAACTGTAAAAAAAGTAAATTAAAAAACAAACGTATAAATGAATTACACTTAATATATGGTGAAAAAAGAGTTATTTTACATGTGAATCGGTAGTACCTCGAGCAGCCAAAATGATTAAACCAAAAGGGGTTATAAAATGTAAGAACCACCAATGGGAATTTAACTTGATGTCGTCATTTAGCTGAACACATCGTGTGTTCTGCGTAAGCGAGTACTATTAAAACAACAGAACTTTGACTACCAACGGCATAGAAATGAAGACCTATCCCGTCGATTGATTAGAAAATAGCTGCAGAAACTAGAGGAGATATGTTTAACAATGAACCAACCACTATCTCGCCGACCTAGATCCCAAAAATTAACCCTAGAACCCATATATACACAAAAACTTTGTTTTCATGATCAAACGAACATACATTTTCAATTTTAGTTAAATTGGTCCATTTGTTCAAACGTCACTGTTTGAGAAGCTCTTACTAGACACGCCGATTGACTCGACACTAAAACTGCGAAGTTGCTGTCAACAACATTCGAGGGGAGCCGACAATGAAAGAACAATTTTTTAAAAGACTGAAGCCAGGTTTGAGCCTTCGATCTCCCGCATGGTAGTCGGGTGTTCTAACCACTATGCCACGGCCGGTCCCAGAGCCACCTAGCGGTTTGAAAATACAATGGTACCTATTCTCATACCTACCAACTACACCTACAAAATTTCAAAAAGTTTGGTCGAACCGTTGGAAGATTGCTGCGACACGAGATTTTTAAATATTTTATATATTTATATTTTTAAATATTTGGTTGGTTGGTTGGTGTGCGGGCATCTCCATCTTCGAGGAGAACACTTAGGTCCTTATGGACCCATTGTGACACCCGTTGGGCATTTGTGACATCCCTTCAACCTATGCTATCAGCGCGTGTGCTGACTGATCGCGTTGCCAGTTGTCGATTGGGAATCCGGAGTTTCGATCCAATCCGTCCAGTTGATAATTTTACAAAAGTTGTTAATCCTTCCGATGTCCAACGATGCAAGTTCTTCTACACCATTTAAGAAGGGTTTCTCCAGGGTTTCCAGTCTCCTTCTGTATAGCGCTGGCCAATCACAAATAATGTGGTCGGTGGATGGTTCACTGCTACTGTTTCCGCAGTAGTAGCATTCGCTTTTCGTTGCGAATCCCATTCTGCTCGCATGCCTGCCTATGGGTCCATGTCCCGTCAGGAAGGCAATAATCTTCCTTATCTGGTCCCTCTCAAGACTTACCAGGTACGATGCACGTTTCGCGTTGTATTCTGGCCAACTCATTTTGGCCTTTCTACAGGTTTCTTCATTCTTCCATCTGTCGTTTGCAATTCTAAACGTTAGATTTTCAATGGTACTTTTACAGGTGGATATACGGCGAAGTGCTACGTGTTCAACGTCGCTTTCCTGCAGGGCTGAGCCCTGTCTGGCCTCTTCATCCGCTCTACAGTTGCCCTCGATTCCGCTGTGTCCGGGAATCCACGTAACCAGAACTCTGTTGTTCCTGGATATCTCGTTAAGAGATTTCCGGCAGGCACTGACCACTTTCGATTTGATGTCACAGGACTTCAACGAGTTTACCGCCGCTAGACTATCTGTGAACACGAGAATATCCTCCTGTGATATCTTCCTCACGTTGATCACGTCCGCGGCTCGTTTAATAGCAAGTATTTCCGCTTGGAAAACGCTGCAGAAATCTGGAATTCTCGATCTTATATTTAGGCCCAGATCCGCGGAGTAGATACCATAGCCGACCTTGTCGTCCAGTTTGGACCCATCGGTAAAGATGTTTATTGGTCCATACATTGCGTTCACGTTCTCTGCCCACTCCTTTCTGGAGGGCGTTCTAGTTTCGTATAGAACGTTTGATTTTCGTGTATTTAGCACGTAGTCAGTTTCGAGTGAGATGTTGATATGGTTCAGGATCTTTGAATGTCCGATCGAACGATCCCAATGATCAATCTCGTTTAGTCGAATAGCCGATTTGAGAGCGGAGCATTTGCAGCTCAGATCAGGTGGAAGTAGATTGAGTATCGTGTAGAGAGCCTTAGAGGGGGTCGATCTCATACATCCGGTTATCAGGAGACAAGAGGACCGTTGAACACGATCCAATTGTTTGAATTTGCTCTTCTTGTCGAGCGCGTACCACCAAACTATAGAGCCATATTGTAGTATTGGCTTCACTATAGCATTGTAAATCCAAAGTGTTACCTTGGGTTTAAATCTCCAGGTTTTCCCGATAGCTTTACGGCATGTATATAAAGCTATGAGTGCATTGGTGGCTATGCTTTCAATGTTCTGTCTCCAATTAAGCTTCCTGTCTAATATAAGGCCCAGGTAGTTCGCCGTATCGGAGAAGATGAGTTGTTTGTTGCCCAGATAGATGTTGGATGTAGCGGGCGATTTCTGTTTCCGACTGAAAAGGACTAGTTCTGGGTTCGCATTAAGTCCTCTACTGGCACACCAGTTTGCCAGGATGTTGATATAGTCCTGCATCCTTTGTTCGAGACAAGATAAACTTCCCCCAGAGACGCAGAGTGCTATATCATCTGCATACGCTACTACTGTGCATCCTACCGACTCCAACCGTTTGAGAACGTCGTTGACGGCAAAATTCCACAATAGCGGCGATAATACTCCCCCTTGAGGGGTGCCTCTAGTCACCCTTCTATTGGGGGTGTGATTTCCCAGCTTTGAGGTGATAGTTCTATATTTTTATATTTTTATATTTTTATATTTTTATATTTTTATATTTTTATATTTTTATATTTTTATATTTTTATATTTTTATATTTTTATATTTTTATATTTTTATATTTTTATATTTTTATATTTTTATATTTTTATATTTTTATATTTTTATATTTTTATATTTTTATATTTTTATATTTTTATATTTTTATATTTTTATATTTTTATATTTTTATATTTTTATATTTTTATATTTTTATATTTTTATATTTTTATATTTTTATATTTTTATATTTTCAAATTTTTATATTTTTATATTTTTATATTTGTATATTTTTTTTTAATTTTCTTACGCAATTTTTGTTTTTTTTTTCATAATTTTTTTTTTTGTTCAAAAACTTTTGTAGTTCCGTTATAACAACATAGATCCCTCTTATTTGCCCCTTACTTTAGTTTCTTGGTTGCTGTGTATACAACAACCAGCCAAAGTGTTCTCACAATTCATTGTAATTCTCACAATATGTACAGAGCTCGGTTATATTCTTTTTACTTTCGGACGCCCCTCTCTCTCCGTCTCTCTCTTATAATAGTATGTGAGCAATATGAAATATTTTATGAAGTATTGTTAAAGCAATAACAAATACACAGAATGAAAAACAAGAAATGAAACGAAACAAAAATAACATCTAAAAAGAAACAAGAAATTCTACACTACAATCATAACAGTTTATACAACTTTAAGTGGGTGAGATGGGGCAGCACAAGGATACAGCTGTACAGGGCTTCGAGCTGCAAGTGCTGGTAGCTGTAAATTGACTGCCTCGCTTAGAAAAACGAATAAACTACATAAACCATGCCAAGAGATGGCACCAACGAAAGCCAAATATGTCTGCCACTTAGACGCAAATGATAATAAAATAAAAATGTATTAAAAACGTGGCACAATGAAAGGACACAAAGCAAAGCAACGCAACGCAAACAAACAAACAAACAAACATGAGATATAGTCGAGCATACAGATACAAAAGAAACTTAAAACAAATGAAAACAAAACTAAAAACTGACAACAAGAAAACAACATGATAACGAAAACCGAAATAGAAAGCTCACCCCCTCACCCCCTCCCCAGCAACAACATCGACATGTTCAGCTTCTTGTTCAGCTTCTTTCGATGAGAGCAGCTCAACAACCAACCAGGCAATCTCATGTTGTTCACAGTCTAGAGTAGGATACAAGGTAACATAATAACACAACAGGACAAACGAATGCTCTAACCTCCACTCTAGGCTAGGCAGTAGTGGCAGTCGAGATGCTACAAAAGGTGTTGAAAGGACATAGAAGCCAAGCGAATGCTGCTACGTGTATGTCTATGAGTACTTATACTCATACTTGTTCGCTTACGTATCGTATTGTTTCGCATCGCAGAGCATCGTATGACTGTGACAACAGTTTCAAAAGTCTCAGGGGTATTTAAACAATACAAAGTGAATGTCCGTCCGTCCGTCTGTCAATACTTATGAGCATACGTACGTATGAACGGTATTGTATAGATGTAGCAAATAAAACAGCAAAAAATACGAGTGCCGAAAACAATAGCGTTGTATAAAAGGTTTTTAAAATAAAACGAAAAAAAAATTATGTGTAAGGAGAATGAGTGAAAGTAAAACATATGTTGGGGAAGAAAAAGTGTTAAATTTTTGTAGTCAACGGTTGTAAATTTATAGGTTTAGATTTAAATTTTTATGTGTATTTGTTTTTGTTAGTCGATCTTTACAGTATATTATATTAATTTACGTTAGTGTAGCGAAATGATACAACAAATTCGGCTCAAGATCAGAAAAGTGTTTTTTTTTATTTATTGTTTAAATTTTAAATTTTTATTATATTGATTTTAAAGTAAAAATTTTAAATTTTTACAAGTCCTTAAGAAAATTCTCAATAAGGGTCTCAATAAGGAATACGTTAAATACGAATTTTGAGAAAGGCAACTAAATAAAATTTACTTCAGTTGTGTCAACTTTTTAAAGTAAAACACCGTGTGTATTGTATATATATTACACATTATTACACATGATTTTGGGACTAAATTCTGAGAACTGCACGTGAAAGTAACCCCAAAAAGTAGAAGTTCTGCATCGTTCGTTTTGTCAAGTTACATGCCATAATAATTTCATATCGGTTTGAAGTTAGTAAGTATCGTATGGGGGAATTTGTCTCGTTTTAGGTTCTTTTGTTATATGGTGGCGTATGATTATCATAAGTAATATTCCACGCAAATCATACGCCACAGAGTAAAACTTACTTCAAGTGTGTCAACTTTTTAAAGTAAAACATCGTGTGTATTCTATAAAATGTAAGCCATAATTTACACAGTGCAACACATGACATTTGGGACTCAATTCTGAGAACTGCATGTGAAAGTAGCCCCAAAAGGAAGAAGTTCTGCATCAATCGTTTTGTCAAGTTACATGCCATAGTAATTAAGCAACGATTTGAAGTTAGTTAGTATCGTATAGGAGAATTTGTCACGTTTTTGGACACCATATGGTAGCGTATGATTATCATAAGTAATATTCCACGTAAATCATACGCCACGGAATACTTACTTACTTAGCTGGTACTTCTATGCAATCCCAGTGGATTATATATCGCACGTAGAAAAATATTATAAGCGCCTCGATCTTCTGCGCTTCTTCTCCAGTTAGTCACACCCAGTTCTGTAAGGTTCTCAGTAACCTGGTCTTTCCAACGGAGTTTTGGTCGCCCTCTTCTGCGCCGTCCATGGTAGCGTATGATTATCATAAGTAATATTCCACGTAAATCATACGCCACGGAATACTTACTTACTTAGCTGGTACTTCTATGCAATCCCAGTGGATTATATATCGCACGTAGAAAAATATTATAAGCGCCTCGATCTTCTGCGCTTCTTCTCCAGTTAGTCACACCCAGTTCTGTAAGGTTCTCAGTAACCTGGTCTTTCCAACGGAGTTTTGGTCGCCCTCTTCTGCGCCGTCCATCGAGTTCATTGTCGAAGACTTTTCGAGCTGGAGCATATTCGTCCATGCGTACAACATGACCTAGCCAACGCAACCGTTGCACCTTAATGAGTTTGACCACGTCAATGTCAGTGTACAGCTCGTACAGCTCATGATTCATACAACGCCGATACTCTCCGTTAACGATGATGGGCCCAAAGATTTTACGGAGTATTTTTCTCTCGATTACCGCCAGAACCGATTCATCCGCTTGTGTCATAACCCAGGATTCTGAGCCATACATTAAGACAGGTAGAACCAGTATCTAGTATAGCTGGAGTTTTGTTCGTCGAGAGAGGGCTCTGTCATTGAATCGCTTGCTTCGTCCGTAGTAGCATTTATTTGCAAGCAGGATTCTTCTCCGGATTTCTAGGCTGACATTATTTTCTTTGTTGATGGCGGAGCCTAGGTAGACAAAATTATCTACCACCTCGAAATTATAGTTGTCAACGTTTACGCAGTTTCCCAAACGATCAGATTCTTTGTTCGTTGAAACTAATAACTTCGTTTTGTCCTCGTTCACCGTTAGGCCCATTTTCGCTAATTCCTTCTGTATACCTGAGAAGGCTGCAGTCACATCCCGCAGTTTTCGACCGATGATGCCTACGTCATCAGCCTACGCGAGTAGCATGTGGCTTTTGTTGAATATAGTGCCACTCGTGTTTACTGCAGCTTTTCTCATTATCATCTCCATCACAATGTTGAAGAGATCGCACGATAGGCCGTCGCCTTGTTTTAAGCCTCGTCTGGTATAGAATGACTCCTTAAGGTCCTTGCCAATCTTCACTGAAGACTTCGTGTCAGTCAGCGTCATTCCGCAAAGACATATCAGCTTCGCTGGAATACCAAACTCAGCCATGGCTTCAAGTAATTTCTGCCGTATCGGGCTGTCGAAGGCAGCTTTATAGTCGACAAAAAGATGGTACGTGTCGATCTGTTTCTCTTGGGTCTTTTCCAGGATTTGCCGAAAATCTTGTCAGTTGTTGATTTTCCAGGTCTAAAGCCACACTGATAAGGACCGATCAGGTTGGATAACACTGGCTTTAGTCTTTCACAAAGCACACTCGACAGGACCTTATATGCGCTAGGTAAAAGGCTGATCCCGCGGTAGTTGGAGCACACACTTCGATCACCCTTTTTTAGCACAGGACATAATACGCTTACATTCCAATCGTCGGGCATGCACTCTTTAAGCCAAACCGTGCGCAGAACCTGGTGCATGCTCGTTATCAGCTCCTCGCCACCGGACTTGAAGAGCTCTGCGGGCAGACCGTCGGCACCGGCTGCTTTGTTGTTTTTCAGCCGCGATATTGCTCTTCTTACCTAGGCTTGACTTGGTGGTAGGCAATCTAAGCCGTCGTCCACAATTGGCGTGATAACTTCACGTGCGCTGTATTCTGGAACCAGCAGTTGCTGGAAGTGTTCTCTCCATATGTGCAGCACACTTTGCGTATCCGTGACCAGATTTCCATCACTGTCCTTACAGGTGGGGAGGCCATTACCGTATCCATTTGCTTTTACTTTCTGGTAAAATTTTCGGGCCTCACCTCTATCCCTGTATCGCTCAATATCCTCGTTCTCCCGTTCCTTCATCTGACGTTTTTTTTCGCCTAAATAGCTGTCTCGCCCGTTTTGCTGTTCCCTAACAGCACGGGTTGCAATTGGCTGTAGCGTTGCCCTATAAGCAGCATCCTGTTCCTCAGACGCTATGCGACATTCTTCATCGTACCAGGATTCGTCTGAGCGCCGCTTTTCATATCCTAGCACGGTTGTTGCGGCGGTTGCCATGGAATGCGCAATATGCTGCCACTGTGTATCGGGAACGTCAGAAGTAGAGGCGTTGTGTCGTAAAAGTTGGGAGAGCTGGTTGGAGTAGGCAGTAGCTATCTCTGGGGTTTGCAGCTTCGCGATGTCCAGCTTTCTTTGTGTTTGGTTACGTGCGTTTTTCGCTCTGCTCAATCTTGTGCGCACCTTGGCTGCAACCAGGTAATGATCCGCACGTCCATGGACACGCACGTCCATGACACTAGATGCATGCCTGCCATCAATTTGATTTTTGGTGTTTTGATCGGGGGATAGCCAAGTTGTCGAGGACATCCGCCAGTTGGATAGAGGCACCATCTCTGTACAGAGTTCGGACATTCCAGGTGCATATCCTTAAATCATGGTCCTTATATCGTTTGCGGGGGTCGTCAACATTTGGGGGGGTTCTTGTTTTATTTATTCTCCGTGTTTTCATAATAAATTTTGTTTAAGGAGAGTGGCTTATTAGGCCACCGCTCCCGATCCTAGTTTCTTGGGGCTGCTAAAGCCACTAGGAGAGCCTGTGTTGAGCTTCAGTAACTTCTGTTACCTACTTCCTAAGACGCATCGGTGGTAGCATGCCGATTAGGGTACTCAACGTTTCGCCTTCTCACTCTATGTAACTTCTAAGCGGTTGCTTTAAAGTCATTGCCCAGGGAATACTTGGTCTAAGACCGGAAGTAGTTAGCTGCTAAGACAGTGCCGCAAAGGAATCGATTCTGGTCACTCCCAAGTGAGTGACAATCAGTAACGTTCAGCCTCTGGGCAAAGTCCCATTCCCTACGCCACGGAATACAACAGTTGTATTGTAACTGGTACAAAATAAACCCAGTTCAAAATCATTTGATGAATGGAAAAGTAAAACTGTTGCTGATGTAGGGAAACGTTATATGTACTGATTAAAGGGATTGTAATTCTTAATTTTTTTTTAACTTTGTTTCAGCTAAATCGGACTAGTGGTTCTCGAGTTGTGGCAAACAAAAGAGCCAACATAGGATACTTACTAACTTCAAATCGATTTTAATTTATAATGGCATGTAACTTGACAAAACAGATGATGTAGAACTTCTTCTTTTTGGGGCTTCTTTCACGTGCAGTTCTCTGAATTAAGTCCGAAATCATGTGATCAAAAATCAAACCGAATGATGCAGAACTTCTTCTTTTTGGGGCTACTTTCACGTACAGTTCTCAGAATTGAGTCCTAAATCAATAAGCTGAAAAATGTTGCACTGTATTATACAAGTGACAGTATACAGACCATCATATTTCTCTCACATTTTCGACACAATTACCATTTCAATATCTGCCCCTTACTCTCACACTGTGTATTATCCTTATTCCCCTCCCAAAGGCAATCCCTTTTTCTTAATAGTTTACGCGCTAAACGTTCGTTTGCTAACAGCTTTTGTGCTGTCATAAATCCTTTGTTTTAATTGCCAAGCCCCTCAATTAAAGTGTTGCCATAAAATATTTATGTAAATTGTATGTCTCTATATCTCTTTATGTATGTGTGTACCATACTCACACTGCGTAATGTAGATACCATTCAATTACCTACACTATATACATATTTGCCAAACCCACCCACACTGTGACACCGAGAGCAGCGCTATAGCAGAAGGGTTCACATGAAGCGGTTAAGTGTTTCAGGGCATAAATCAATAATTAATTGACCGTCGCGACATATTGACTTCATCCGACGACGACCATACACCAAAGAGCAGCGGGCGGATGGCCCGACCCTGTGTCAGGATATAGACACACCAAATTTTCGTGCATGTCATTGTGTTTAAGTTATGGTCTAGGGGATATTTTATACGCTATCACTATTTAAAAGCTCTCCCTCTCTCTCCCTCTGTGTGTTTGTGTGTTTATCTACCACCAGCTTACATTCATTTTGTATGCACTTTCCTGTGGACTTGTTCGCTCGTTTGAATATCGCAAAAATGTTAATGTTTTCGCAGCATTATGTTTCAAATTGAAAAGCCATTACGATAATTAGTCTGTCAATCCGTCAGACTGTCCGTCAGTTGGTTAAAGAGTGTCTCTGTCATACACTCTCTGATGATGATGATGATGATGATGGGACAGGGTTTCAACGTCAATGTGTTTGCGCAAAGGCACGCAAAAGGACCTTGTCACTTGACTGCTGTTTTTAATTTATCGCTGGCCTATTGTTTAAACAATAAGCCGCTGCGTCAGTGGTGGTGTAGCCAAATGTTGCCTTTCTTTGATGTGTTAATGGCACCATTTAATTTCTATGCAAATAAATATTAGAAGCAAAAAAATATGCTGTCTTATAATGCATAAATTAACTATACAAAAGTTATATCTAAAATCTATGACAATAATTATAGTGAGAAAAAAATTCGATACACTTTATTTGCATAAATACATAATTAAAATAGGCAAATCACAGCTATAGCATTAGTTTTGTTTTATAATTGTGTGATTTGTTGGCTGTGAGTGTGATGTGAGCGGAGGTGACACTAGGCGAATGAGTGATATTAATTGGTTTTATGTTACATATATTATTGTAATAGTTTTATTGTTTTTTTTTTTGCTGTATGAGTAATGCAATTATAATTAATTTTTCCATACGTCCCCTAAGATAAGTATAAAAACTATTATTTATAATTTATTTTTGAATTTATTATAAAAACTTGCATATCCAACAGTTCGCCGTTGATTGTTAGCGTATGAGTAAATATATTTCATACGCCCTTTTTAGACAAGTGTAAAAACTTGGCTTAATATTTTTTTTGTTAATTAAATAAACTTTAGTAACTTGCCAGGACATAGAATAGAAAAAAGGCATATAAGAAATGGCAAAAAAAATGTCCTCGCTATAGCAATGACAAATTTGTTTTTTGAGAATGGTCAATGTCCTTAAACAAAAAAGTCCTTTCGTCTATAAAAATGACAATTTGGAATTTTTTTCTCTAAAAGTTTGTGAATGGAATGGCTTTGTTGTTAATAATGCTAACAATGTATAATTTCAAAAATTTGAAATGCTTTGGCCTTCCTCCATGTCCTTAAACAGTTCTCCGTTGGTTATAAGCGTATGAGTAATTAACATTATATTAATATACTAGCTGGCCCGGCAGACTTCGTCCTGCCTCCAAATTTTAGTAAAATATGTTGAGTGTAGTTGAAATCTAATAACGATTGGTTTATTTCTTTGACCTCTAAAATATTTCAATATAAAGGACGAGGTTTTCCCGGACAAATTCTGTTCTTCATATATCTTTAAGATTATTAGATATTATTATAAGAATTGCTTAAATGGATCAGCAGTGTCGTCCATGATGTGACGAAAACTTACTTAAAACTTATTCTAAAACCACATTTTTAAGCCGATTGACTGACATATTATTTTCTGCGTTGGTGTACTGGGTGTACTTTAGGTGTTTGGTCTGAGCCATGATAGCACTTTGCCCCTTTTTATCCTAAGGAGTACGAATTTCCAAAAATGCCTTCATTAGGCTCAGCAACCCCATTAACCGTATGGTCTGGGTGATATCAACAGTTATTCCTATTTTCGTTATTGTCCCCTAAAATTTCGAAATGGGAAAAACCACTTTGTGAAGTTCTCTAATTCTGTAGGAAGTGCGCCATTATAAAAGTGAGTCATTCTTCTTTAAGCCTTTTTGCGGTCTGGATGACCGTCTACAGCCAATCCCCAACTTTCACTGAAATTTTGGGACAAATGGGGTCAACAGTTTTCACAATTAGTGGTGACATCAAAATGTACATCTTTTATATACATAGACTTCTAAATAACTATGATGTTAAAAAGTGACTAAATGACATTCCAAAAATTAAGTGTATCATAAGCTTTACACCAGCAACTGCTTCCAAACATACATTCAAAATTTTCTCATGCCAAAAAAATCATATATTTTAAGTTTGAGTAAAATCGGACAATCGATATAAATTTTCGAAATAATTCAACCCCAGCCAAATCAGCTGCAGGTCCATATATACAAAAAAAATTCTTATAAAAAAACAAATACACATTCTAAATTTCAGTCAAATTGTTTAATTCGTTAAAATTTTCATTATAATTCCACCCTAGCGACACCTACCGAATCAATTTATAAAAATAATTTTCCCAAGGTTCCACAAACATAAATACTAAATTTCAGTTAAATTGGTACATGCATTCAAATTTTCGATATAAATCCACCCTAGCGCCATCTACCGTGTCCATTTGTACATACAATTTTTTATGATGATCAAAAAAACATTGATTCTGAATTTCAGTTAAATTGGTCCATTCGTTTAAATTTTGGTTATAAACCCACCCCAGCGCCACCTACCGGATCCATTTGTACATTAAATGTTTTCTCATAATCAAGCAAATATCCACTATAAATTTCAGTCAAATTGCTACAGGCGTTCATATTTTCGATATAAATCCACCCTAGCGCCACCTGGAGTGGATTTTTTTCATTACGAACAATCTACGGAAAATTTCTAGTCGAATAAAAAAAAATCAGACAAATCGCTCCAGCCGTTCTCCGTGATGGGTTTACATACGTGGACCATTTCATTTTTATATATATAGATTTCATACGCCGCCCTTAGACAAGTTTAAAAACTTAGCTTAACATAATAATATTTTTTTGTTAATTACACTGTTACTAAAATTTGAACTTTTGATATGACACACAAAAACACCGAGACACCCCAACTAATTTTTGGGTCATAGAATCCAGTGGTATACTCCGGTTTAAAAATATAGCTCAAAATAATGAAATATTTCCATTTTAAATTTGTAGTAGATCCCTTAAGATTTTTCCTTCGCTAGTAATCTGAAATTTTGGAAATTTTATCAAGGACTTCAAAAATGACTATAATCCTTAAAATAAGAAAATATCATGGCGGCCGTAGAAATGAAAACAACAGTTTTTAAAGTTTGTATGGATATGTCTCTGTTATAGTTAAAGCATAATGTCTATGGTAATAATTTGTAATTTTGGGTAATTTTTCTTTGACTTCAAAGGAGGTCCTTGAAAAAACAGAAAGTGCTGTTGGCCGCTCATAGGATAAATTAGAGTTTTTTTCTCCAATTTTGGAAACAATAGTACTGTTTTATTTTGAAGCGTGTTATATGTGATAATAACGTTGGAAAAATTTTTAAGGACTTCGAGAGAGGCTTAGGCACTTGAAATAAAGAAAACATCTCAACGACCAAATTTTGATTGTTTCCAAATGTTTGGAAATATACAACTCTTTTATATTCAAGCTGATAGATATCACAGTTAATATTCTACAATTTTGGAAAAAATGTCAAGGACTTTGAAGGATGCCAATGTCCTAACAACAATAAGAGATCTAATCGGAATAGGTAGGTCCCTAATATTAAATTTTTTTTTTCGAAATTTTTAGGAACAATATATTTATTATTTCCCAAATTAGGAACAATTATTTTGGGATAAATTTACAAGGACTTCGAGGGAAGCTTAGCCACTTGAAATAACAGATCTCAACGACCAATGTTATGATAAATGAAATATTTCCCAAAAGTTTGGGTATAGGCAACTCTTTTTTATTTAAGTTGATAAATATGAGAGTTAATATTCCAGAATTTTGGAAAAATTGTCAAGGACTTTGAGTGATGCCAATGTCCTTATAATAACAACATATCAAGTCGACCGTATAAATGAAAATTTTTTTTAAAGTTTCGATAGTTACATAGAAAAAGGGAACTATCGTATTAATCTGAAGTTTTGGAAAAACTTTCTTGAACTTCAACGGATGTCCTTGAAATGACAAAAACTTTTAGTCGGCCATAGAAATGACAAACTTTCTAAACATGTGGGGAAAAAGATAATTGTTTTATATTTACGTTTGTTATCTGTAATAATAATCTGTAATTTTGAAAAAATTAAGGACTTTCGAGGTATGTCAAGGTCCTTAATTTTTCCAAAATTCCAATTAGCCGTAAAAATAACAAATTTAATTTTTTCTCAATTTTTAGGCACAATATTACTGTTTTATTTTAAAGCAAAATTTGGGAAAAATTTACAAGGACTTTGAGGGAAGCTTAGCCATTTGAAATAACAAATCTCAACGACATATGTTATGACAAATGGAACATTTCCCAAAAGTTTGGGTATAGACAACTCTATTTTATATAAGTTGATAAATATGAGAGTTAATATTGTAATAGACTTTGAGTGGTGCCAATGTCCTTACAATAACAAGAGATCAAGTCGACCATATAAATGAAAATTTTTTAAAGTATGGATGTCTCTGCTACATTCAAACATGGTAACTATTATATTATATCTGAAGTTTTGGAAAAACTTTCTTGAACTTCAACGGATGTCCTTTAAATGACAAAAAACTTTTATTCAACCATAGAGATGACAAACTTTCTGAACATGTGGGGAAAAAGTTAATTGATTCATATTTACGCATGTTATCTGTGATAATAATAAAAATAACAAATTTGATATTTTTTCTAAATTTTTAGGAGCAATTTGACTGTTTTATTTTAAAGCATTATTTGGGAAAAATTAAAATAACAAATTCAAGACCAATGTTATGACAAATGGAACATTTCCCAAAAGTTTGGATATAGACAACTCTTTTTTATTTAAGTTGATAAATATGAGAGTTAATATTCCAGAGTTTTGAAAAAATTGTCAAGGATTTTGAGTGATGCCAAGGTCCATACAATAACAAGAGATCAAGTCTACCATATAAATAAAATTTTTTTTAAAGTTTGAATGTCTCTGCTACATTCAAACATGGTAACTATTATGTTATATCTGAAGTTTTGGAAAAACTTTCTTGAACTTCAACGGATGTCCTTGAAATGACAAAAACTTTTAGTCGGCCATAGAAATGACAAACTTTCTAAACATGTGGGGAAAAAGATAATTGTTTTATATTTACGTTTGTTATCTGTAATAATAATCTGTAATTTTGAAAAAATTAAGGACTTTCGAGGTATGTCAAGGTCCTTAATTTTTCCAAAATTCCAATTAGCCGTAAAAATAACAAATTTGATTTTTTTTCTCAATTTTTGGGAACAATATTACTGTTTTATTTTAAAGCATTTTTTGGGAAAAATTTACAAGGACTTCGAGGGAAGCTTAGCCACTTGAAATAACAGATCTCAACGACTAATGTTATGACAAATGGAACATTTTCCAAAAGTTTGGGTATAGACAACTCTTTTTTATTTATGTTGATAAATATGAGCGTAAATATTCCAGAATTTTGGAAAAATTGTCAAGGACTTTGAGTGATGCCAATGTCCTTACAATAAGAAGAGATCAAGTCGACCATATAAATGAATTTTTTTTAAAGTATGGATGTCTCTGCTACATTCAAACATGGTTACTATTACATTATATCTGAAGTTTTGGAAAAACTTTCTTGAACTTCAACGGATGTCCTTGAAATGACAAAAACTTTTAGTCGGCCATAGAAATGACAAACTTTCTAAACATGTGGGGAAAAAGATAATTGTTTTATATTTACGTATGTTATCTGTAATAATAATCTGTAATTTTGACAAAATTAAGGACTTTCGATGTATGTCAAGGTCCTTAATTTTTCCAAAATTTCAATTAGCCGTAAAAATAACAAATTTAATTTTTTTTCTAAATTTTTAGGAACAATATTACTGTTTTATTTTAAAGCATAATTTGGGAAAAATTTACAAGGACTTTGAGGGTGGCTTCGTCACTTGAAATAATGAAACAATCTCGACGACCAAAGTTGTGACAAATGGATCTTATCCCAACATTTTGAGAATAGACATCTCTTTTATATTTAAACTGATAGATATTAGAGTTAATATTCTAGAAAAATTTATTTATAACTTCGAAACTGTTGACTTTGCAGTGAAATAAAATAAGAACAGATGAAACAAATTTTAATTCTTTAATTTTGAATTTTTGTTTCAAAAACCAAACATCGATTATTACGACCACCATAGTAGACACTAGGTTGATTCTTATTTGGCAAAAAAAAAATGTTTTTGGAATTTTTCATGGGCCAAGTTAAAATTTTATTAAGACGTACAAAAAAACTCTATGTGAATTTTTTTTATTTTTTTCTTAAAGGTTTAGGGGTCGCTACCGGGGTTCGAAATTCAAAATTTTACCGTCATCCTGAGGGATAAGCTGAATAACTCGAGAAAACCTTAACTGATCCTTATGAAAATTTTTCAGTATTAATATTTTCCATAACGAAGTAATGGAATTGTAAATGGGCAGAATTGCCCTACCCCTTCTGGTACCTCCCATACAAAATTACCTATTTTTTGATAATTAATATTTCTCCCATAACTTTCAAACGGGCAGATGGATGGCATTTAAACTTGGTCAGTTTAATTACCTTTTAATAACAGATAAACTCCCAGAAAATCAAAACCTTTGTCACACCCCTTCTGGTACCTCCCATACAAATGACCGAATTAACCCCCATATTTTTACCTACATATCTTTTTAGTAAAAATACTGAATTCAATAAAATTTTGTGTGAGATGAACACATGCCAAAATTTGACTCGTGAGTGACTATGGACTATATAGGCCAACCCCTTCTGGTACCTCCCATACAAAATTACCTATTTTTGGACAAATTATTTTTTACCAATAATTTCCAAACGGACATCTGGAAGTGATTTAAACTTGGCCAGTTTAATTACCTTGTTTTAGCAGATAAAACCCCAGAAAATCAAAACCTTTGTCACACTCCTTCTGGTACCTCTTATACAAATGGCCGAATTAACCCCCATATTTTTACATACATTTTTTTGTAAGTATGTTGAATTCATTTATATTTTGCTAAAGATATACGCTTATTGTAATTTTACTAATGCTTATCTTAAATATAAATCTAGTTTAATGAATGTTATTAGATATTCCACTAATTTGCAGTCCAACTTAGGAATTTTTACAATACAGTTAACAAGAAATGATTTATTTCAAATTTGTTTATCAGTTTTTGTTGTATTATTATTTAAAAAGGTACATTTCGAAAATAAAAATTAAATAAACAGTTAAAAAATAAAATTAAAATAAAAATTTAATATATTAATATTAAACATGAATTCATTGCGTGAAAAACTTAACATTAAAAAATATTTTAAACTGTTTGTTTGTTAGTTTTAGTCGATCGTGTTTTATATATTAAATTTACGTTAAAGTGTATCAAATGATACATCAAATTCGGAATACGATCAGAAAAGTGTTTTTTATTGTTTGATAGGATGACGCACTAGGATGACGCGTTTCGAACTCCATGACGAGTTCATCTTTAGACCCCTTTGTGACGAACTGATGCACATTGGTACATCATCAGCTGTATATATATCTACAATTATGTCAAACATGTACATGCGAAGTAGAAATGTAATTAAAAAATATAATTATAAACAACTGTATTACTGCTTACAATTTTCTTTAAATTTTCAAATATTGTAAAATATTATTTACACATGGTAGATTTTTTTGGATCTGAATATTTTTTTCTAAATTCTTTCACCAATAATAATTGGAACTGCTTCTGTTCTCCATAATGTGTATGCAATTTATTGTATTCCTGCATCAAGGCCACTCCGTGTTCAGCAATATCATTAACAACCTTCAACCTAGACCTATCTTCAACATTTTTTTTAGGAAACCCGATTTAATACCCGTTATGCTGAAAAATCTAAGAGTATTGTTGGATACAAAATGCTCAAGACTTTTGGAATGTAGTAGGTTTCCATCCACTGTAACTCGTTTTTCTGGATTATCTACTCCTTCTATATTTAAAGCATTTACCATCTTCTTCTTAATTTCATGAGAAACTTTGTCATCAAAAATGCAAATCCCTAGCTCTTCCTAAAAATACCAGAGATGACCTAGAATTTTTTTTAAGGCTATTGCCGCTGTCTCTTTATTAATTGTTGCATAAGACTTCAAATCTTTTAATAACTGGAGGTCATTTCTTGAAGCAGAAGGTCCAGAAGTGGATTCAAACCAATATTTAAGGTAAATATTAATTATAAAAATGCAAACATCCTGTATTGCACATAATTCGCTTTCGTTTAACTTGAACTGCTCTCTGAATAAATATATTTCCATCTAGCACGGTGAAGACCTGCTGGTGCTCTGAAGAATATTTGTGTTTTTGGAACATCCCGCAGAATATTATTGTCAGCTTAAGTAACTCTTTTAGTCCTCTCGTGGCTGAAACTCTTTAAGCTGATTTTCGGCAAAACAAATAGCATTCGCAGAATTCTTTACTTGTCTTAATATGAGATCATCCGATATGCCAGGTTTAAAATTAACTTAAAACTTAATTTCCCTTTGCACCCCATGAATGAGGTATGGGATAGCTTCTCGCGTTGTTGTGAATTAACACGCTTTCTATTTTTAGATTCACAACTAACGGCACCTACTTATTTATCGACGAATGCGAACGTCACTGTTTTGAGAAGCTCTTACTAGACACGACGATTGAATCGACGCTTAATACTGCGAAGTTGCTGTCAAACAACATTCGAGGGGAGCCGACAATGAAAGAAAATTGTATTTATTTTTTTCTTTTAAGATGACTGGAGCCAGGTTTGAACCTGCGATCTCCCGCATGGTAGTCGCGTGTTCTAACCACTATGCCACGGCCGGTCCCAAGGTTTAAAATTGGAAAGATCAATTTTTGTCCAGGCATTTTTAAACCTCTTAAAAGGTAATATTTCAGGACCGGTTGATATTCCCGAAATACAATGCATAAGTCGTATTATATGACTTCTACGTTTAAAACTGCAAATTATTTTGTACGTCTTAACAAAATTTTAAGTTAACCTATGAAAAAAATCAAAATTTTCTGTCAAATAAGTAGCATAAATATGTAAAACTATAAGGGTGAATTCGGTCATTTGTATGGGAGGTACCAGAAGGGGGGTGACAAAGTTTTCGATTTTCTGGGGGTTTATCTGTTATTACAAGGTAATTAAACTGACCAAACATAATTTGTCTAAAAATAGGTAATTTTGTATGGGAGGTACCAGAAGGGGTTGGCCGATATAGTCCATATTCACTCACGAGTCAAGTTTTTGCATGTGTTCATGTCACACAAAATTTTATTGAATTCAGTATTTTTACTAAAAAGATATGTAGGTAAAAATGTGGGGGTTAATTCGGTCATTTGTATGGGAGGTACCAGAAGGGGTGTGACAAAGGTTTTGATTTTCCGGGGATTTATCTGTTATTACAAGGTTATTAAACTGACCAAGTTTAAATGCCATCCAGCTGCCCGTTTGAAAGTTATGGGAGAAATAATAATTATCAAAAAATAGGTAATTTTGTATGGGAGGTACCAGAAGGGGTGGGGCAATTCTGCCCATTTACAATTTCATAACTTCGTTATGGAAAATATTAATACTGAAAAATTTTCATAAGGATCAGTTAAGGTTTACTCGAGTTATTCTGCTTATCCCTCAGGATGACGGTAAAATTTTGAATTTCGAACCCCGGTAGCGACCCCTAAACCTTTAAGAAAAAAATTTAAAAAATTCACATAGAGTTTTTTTGTACGTCTTAATAAAATTTTAACTTGGCCTATGAAAAATTCAACAACAATACTCCTGTGCAATTGTGTCCGATGGACATATGCATAGGCAAGTGCTTGTGTGTGTATTCTGTTGGCATGTTGTGCGCTTCGAGGATGCTTTCTTCGCACCGTTGGGAAAAGTTCTCATTAGCTTTGAGATTCTTTCTTCCCTTAAGGTTTGTGATGATAGAGGAGAAGGCACAGCAAAGGGCGCTGACGAGACATTGTGGTTAATGTCGAAATGACGTCATACGCCTAACCTGCTGTCAACATAATACATTTCACGCTCTTGAATAAAAAACTATTGGCAATAATAAATAATTGCCAATAGAACTGATCTTAAACCGAACTATGACAATATCACAAATTCCAAAAACATTTTTTAAGACTCACCCTAGTAGACACACTATGGAGGAAAAAATCCTGTAAATTTAAGTGATTAAATGAATAAGAAGAACTTCAATTTAAAATGTTTTATATCCCAAATTTATTTTAAAATTTTTAATACCTTCACATAGTCGATCAACAATTCATGTGGCCGTCTATAGTTTCAGTAACATATTTTATTAAAAAATAATCCTTAAAGTCAACATTTGTCTACTACCTATACCATGGTAGAGAATATAACATTTTAATATCCCAAACATTTTTTTCAACTTTTTAATATCTTCATATAGTCGATCAATACTTCAAGTAGTAGACAATAGGTATCTTGTTTTATACTAAAATGCGCCTTATAAGTGAACTTTGCCTTTTATCAATGGCATAAAAAAAACACAATGCCTTACTTTGGCGTTAAAACTTGAAGTAAGCTTAGTTTACCAACAAATCTCCTTGAAAATAATAAAGTATGAGCTTTGTGGTAAAAAGGGAATTGTGGGGGAAAATGTCCTCCATTCTCATGTTTGAATATTAACGGTCAAATTCAAAATATTGGTGCTGGAAATATTGGTCATAGAGAATCAGCTCGTCACAAAGGGGTCAGAAGATAAACTCGTCATGGAGTTCAAAACGCGTCATCTTAGTACGTGACACTGAGTTTTACCATTAATATCAAACAATAACACATTTTTCTGATCGTTTAGCCAATTAGATGTATTATTTGATACAGTAACATAAAATTTATAAAAAAATTTTAAAATGTGAGACTAATTCGAAATATCTCGGAAATTTCGTGAAATTTTATCAAGGACATTGTCATTCTGTACTTTAAAGAGCAAAAATTTATATTTCTGTACCAAAGTTTTTTTTAATGCAAAATTTAAAATTTGTTTCTAAAATGGTTGGAAAACTTTGCCCTCTTTTGTATCCCAATATGAAGTCGACAAGGTCCTTAAAATATGGAAAAAAAAATATTTTCTAAAAGTTTAATAAAAGTTCGGTTATTAACATATAAATTAGTAAGCCGCAAACACTTTATGAAATTTCTAAAAGAAACTTTTAGGACTGGATGTCTTTGAAAGAGGACGAAAATTTTTTTTTTTTTTTCAATAATAACACAAGGGAACAAGGTATTTGTTGTTTAAGAACTGAATATTGTTTTAAAGGTAATTTGGGACGCTGAATCCAAATCTGCACTTGGTTTTTTTGTATCAGCTCGACTTTTCGCGATATACCGTTATGTCCATAACTAAGGCACTTCCACTACAAATATTTAAATAACTTGAAAACGGTTCACCATATTCAATTAAAAAAAAAACTTAAACTCGTCAACAAAATTATCTTTAATCCGTGCCTACATTGTTTTTAATTTGGCTTAGTAGTTTCAGAGGTATCGTTGTAGTTTTAAAAAATAAAACAAAAAATTTACAAAAAAAAAAAATTTTTGATTTTTAAAAATTGATAAAAAAAATTAATGCAACAAAAATCACAGTGTTTGTCTTAAAACATTTAGTTTAATATAGTGTGAATCAAATGAGCTTTATTTCATTGAAATATCTGCACAACTTTTGATTTTGTCAACAATTTACTGAGATAACTAAATTTACAAAAATCACGATTTCCATACAAAAATAACATTTATTAATATGTTTGTGAAAGTGTAACTCGAGCAAACCTTAACGGATCGTTATGAAAATTTATCAGTATTAATATTTTTCGAAACGAACTTATGGGATTGTAAATGGGCGGAATAGCCCCACCCCTTCTGGTACCTCCCATACAAAATTACCTATTTTGGGATAATTAATATATCTTCGATAGCTGCCAAACAGACTACCGGAGGATATTGAAATTTGGTCAGTTTATTTATCTTGCAAAAGTAGACAAACCCTAAAAAAACCGAAAGCGTTGCCATACCCCTTCTGGTACCTCCCATACAAATGACCGAACTCACCCCAATAGTCTTACATACATATATTTTTTGTGAGTACACTGAATTCAGTCAAACTATGCGGAAGTTTTACGGTTATGAAAATATAAATCTGGAATGAATTTGCACTATATCGGATCACCCCTTCTGGTACCTCCCATACAAAATTACCTATTTTTGGAAAATTAATATTTCTTCCTTAACTTCCAAATTGAAACCTGCCGATTAATTAAATTTGGTCTGTTAATTAATATTGTAATAGGAGGCAAAACTAAAAATTAAACTATAAATAAATTTGCAAATTTGTCATGATTTTTAAAAATACAAAATTTTAATTTTTTTTGGGTGAAAACAAAAAATTGCGAAAAATCTGTTATCACCGAATTTAGCATAACTCATTCAATTTTCAATCGATTATTATGTACATACATGTTTAAGAAAGCTATCTTAATATGATATTCAATAAAGCTAATAAAAATAACAATTTGCCCCCAACCGATTAACTTTCAGCGTGAAGAAAATTAAAATGTGTAATTTTTTGTGTAATTTTTTTGAATTAAACAGCCTTTACTCAGTCATTTTTTTTTGTAATATTAAAAAATTTGATTTTTTTCAAAGGTAACAACGATATCTTTAATAAAAAAATAAAATTTAAAATCCGGCTTATGAAAAAAAAATTATGATTTTTTGAACTATCATTTTTTGGAAAAAAGTCGAAAATACGATTAGTACCTGTAACTTAAAAATTCGAGCTGATGGAGAAAAATGGAGATTAGATTTGAAATCAGCGACCCCAAATTAGTAAAAAACAGCTATCGAATTCCAAACAACACTCAAAAAGTTCAATTTTGTTCCCCTGTGTAATTTTTAATATTTTTTCTAAAATGTATGGGAAATGTTCGTCCTTTTTATATCCCAATATGTAGATAACGTTTGGAAAGATTTTGAAAGCGTACAAAGTCCTTGAAATAGGAAACAATTCAAATTGATTCTAAAAGTCCTTGAAATAGCAAAAAAATAGTCAAATTTTTTCTTAACGCCTGAAAAATTCCACATTTAAACATTGAAAAATTTAAAAAAAATTTCTATGAAATATTGAATAAATTTGTCTTTTGGACAGAGAAAACGTATATTTCAAAAGCAAAAAATGTTTTGGAAACTTTATCCCTTTTCATAATTTATTACATTGAAAACCGCATTAAGGGCATTGTTGAAACTGGAAAAGGTCCTGGAAATAACAACAAAAAAAATATAATTTTATTTATGTTTGACCAATGTTCGCATATTAACATTTCAAAGCGTTAATCGCGATAACTTTTGGGAATTTCGGAAAATTTTTCAAGGATAATGAATGAGGTAGTGTCTTTGAAAGAAGAAACATTTTTATGTCAGTATCAATTTTTTTTTATGAATAGTTTTATGTGATGTTGTAAATTGTTTGAGAATCGTTCACCTATTTTTATAATGTAATGTGTTGAAAACGGTGATTTAATTGATTTGAAAGCGGCATAGGTCCTTAAAATAATAAAAAGAGCAAAAGAGTCAATTGGTCATAAAAAAACCTAATTTTCCTTTACATTCCATTAATGAGGTATGGGATAACATTTTGCGCTGTTGTGATTTAACACGCTTTCTACTTTTTAATTCACAACTAACGGCACCTACTTGAATATCAACGAATGCGAACGTCATTGTTTGAGAAGCTTTTACTAGACATGCCGATTGACTCGATACTACACTGACAACATCAAGAGGGTCGGCAATGAAAGAAAAATGTAGATGACTAGAGACAGGAATCGAACCACTGATCTCCCGCATAGTAGTTGCGTGTTCTAACCATCATGCCACGGCCGGCCCTGTCAACAGTCAATTGGTCATATTGATGACAAATTTAAATTATTTCTTAAAGGTTAGGGGAACAAATCACACATTTATTTTTACATATCAAATATTTTCCAAATGTAAAAAACGCCTACCAATAAAATTTGGTTACATTTTTTCCCCAACTATTGTTTCCCGTCCGGTGTAAGCACCCTTATCAATTTTTTTTTATTAAACTACAACTAAATAATTTTTTTCTATAAATTACACTTACAACAGTATTGGATTGAATTTTTTTTTGTTCACACTAAAAAACTAAAAAAACTTACCATTTGACATAAACAACTCGAAATCAAAATATTATTATTTTGCAGTCTTGGCTAAGGCTCTGTGTGGGAGTTGCTTGATGCTCTCTTTACTTTTTGCCTTTGTGACTGTCAAAATGTCAAAAAATGAAACATGTCACTTTATCATACACATGCAATACACATGCACACACAGACATCTGATAACTTACACACCGACGCACACACACCTTCGTTCATCTGGACATCTATGTCATGTAGCCGAGTACAACACACCCATCTATCTATAGCTTTCATGGTTTACCTGGTCAACTTTTCTACCATTATGTACATAAATATGTCAATGTACCTGCAATGTTTTGTTTTGTTTTGCCCTGGTCACACATACCTCTTGGTATACTCCCCCGCTCTCTGTTTCTCTCTCTCTTCCGTTCTTTGCTGGTTTTGTTTTCAAAACGTTTATGCAAAACTGTATCCATCATGCCACCGGTAGTATGTTGGTGGGGGTGAACGTTTCATGTGTGTGTAGTCATGTAGCCATGTAGTCGAAGCATTGCATGTCCTTATCAAGAAACCGTAGAGGGCTTTCATTCCTCATGCCTGACAATTCATCTGCATATGTAGTTGTTACAGGAAGGAAATGGAAACTGAAACAAAAACAACAGCTTCAACAGTAGAAGAAAAAAAAACAGCTATCGAAGTTTAAATTTATGATTATATTACCTGCATTTCAGTTATGGACATGTCGTCTATATCTATGCACCCATCTACATCTAGTACAGGGCTACGACAACGTCCATATCCTGTGTAATTCTTTGTATGTGTGTAGCAAACAGCTAACATGAGATTTGCATGTGGGCCTGGAGAAGCTTTTTGTGTCTGAGGTTTGACCATTTGACATATGGTTATAAAATAGATTTTTTAACGAAATTTCTATTAGTTTCCTTATGTGTCGCAGCAGCGTAGGGTGTTTGTGAAAAATGACACTTATGTAAATAGTACTGCTCGGCAGGAGGGAAAGGGGAGGGTTCACAGAAGTGATTGAGTTTTTGTGTTAGTTGAAACAAAAAAGGGGAATAAACATTCGAGATTTGTATGGGTCTGTTAGAAATGTTAAGTTCTCTAAGATGGTTATGGTAAAAATTGGTAATACTTACTTACTTACTTAAGTGGCCCATTACAACTTACAAACATGGTTCATATGTTTGAGGCCTGAAGTACTAAAGAATTCCACACGCTTCGGTCTTGTGCGTGTGTTCTCCAGTTAGTCCTACCAGATGATGGCACATCGCCTACCACTTGGTCCTTCCAACGGAGTTTGGGTCTCCCTGCTCTGCGCCGTCCTTCAGGTTCGCCTTCTAACACCTTTCTCGCTGGAGCATTTACATACATCCTGGCAACATGACCCAGCCATCGTAGTCGTTGCATTCTGACTCTTTTAGCTACGTTGATGTCGTGGTAAAGCTCATACAGCTCATGGTTCATCCGGTGGCGAAACTCGCCGTCGACACAGATAGGTCCATAAATTTTTTTTCGGAGTATTTTTCTCTCGACTACTCCCAGGTTTTGTATGTCCGTTGTCGTAAGCACCCATGATTCGGCAGCATACAAAAGAACGGGTAAGATTAGCACCTGGTAAAGCTGTTTCTTAGTATTCCGAGATAAGGTGGTATTACTAAAGTGCTGCCGAAGTCCGTAAAAACATCTATTGGCTAGCACTATTCTCCGCTTAATTTCTTGGCTGACATTATTTTTCTTATTGACGGAAGTTCCGAGTAGGTAAACTCATCTCTTTGTTCGTCGAAATCATTATTTTTGTTTTGTCCTCGTCGACCGCTAAACCCATTTTTGCTGACTCTTTGTCTAGTGATGAGAAAACTGCAGTAACATCCCGCAGATTTCGGCCAATGATGTCTATATCATCGGCATAGGCTAGTGGCATGTGGCTCTTGTGGAATATGGTGCCAGACATGTTGACATCACCTTCTCCATAACTATATTAAATAGTGTACAGGACAGGCTATCGCCCTGCCTGAGACCTCTTTCCGTGTTGAATGGTTCAGACTGATCCTTACCAATCTTAACCGAGGATTTGGTGTTGTCTAAGGTACATTTGCAAAGTCGAATCAGCTTTGCAGGAATACCAAACTCAGACATGGCCTCATAAAGCCTATTCCTTATCGGAGAGTCGAAGGCAGCTTTGTAGTCGACAAAGAGGTGGTAGGTGTCGATCTGCTTTTCATGGGTTTTTCCAGGATTTGTCGTAAGGTGAATATTTGATCCGTCATAGATTTGCCAGGTCTAAAGCCGCACTGATATGGTCCAATTAGTTTTTCTACAATTGGCTTTAGACGTTCACACAATATGCTTGAAAGGACCTTGTACGCAATTGGTAATAGGCTTATTCCACGATAGTTCTTACATTCACTACGATCTCCTTTCTTGTATATGGGACATAACAGACTAAGACTCCAATCCCGGGCATGCTCTCCTCTTGCCAGATGTTCTCCATGAGCTGATGCATGCTCCTAATCAGCTCCTCCCCGCCAGCCTTAAACAATTCTGCAGGGAGACCATCGGCTCCAGCAGCTTTGTTGTTGTTAAGGCGGGAGATGGCCATACGTATCTCGCTCTGACTCGGAGGTGGACAGTTAATACTATCCTCATGGATTGGAGCGGGGTCTTCTGGAGTGGTGTCAGTATCCAGTAAATTTCTAAAGTGATCTCTCCATATCTTCAGAACGTTATCCGCGTCCGTCACTAGCTGACCATCGCTGTCCTTGAAGGAGGGCAACCCTGTTCCACGCATTCTCGCTTTAACTCTCTTGTAGAATTTTCGGGCTTCCCCTCTACTTCGGAGCAACTCTGTGCACTCATCCTGCCTCTTCTTCAGCTCCTTCTTTTTTCTTCTAAAAAGACGAGTTGCCTGTCTCTTCTCCCTGTGCCGTTCACGAACAGCTCGCGTTGCCATTGCTGCAGTTTTGCCCTGTATGCAGCATCCGTCTCTCTCGTGGCATTGCGACATTCATCATCGTACCAGGCATCTTCTTGAGACGGCTTTGAGTACCCAAGTACGCTTCTCGCAGTCCGTTCTATGGAGCCGGCTATATATTGCCACTGCGAGGTTATATTATCAGGGGTTGGAGCATTCCGCAGCAGTTGAGTTAGGTGGTTGGAGTAGGCGTCCGCTACCTCTGTGGACCGCAGTTTACCGATGTCCAGCTTTCGTTGTGCCTGGTTACGTACGTTTTTCGCCATGCTTTGCCTAGTGCGTACCTTAACTGCGGTAAGGAAGTGATCGGAGTCAATGTTCGCACCCCTGATCACTCGTACGTCCAGAACACTCGATGCGTGCCTTCCATCGACTACCACGTGATCTATCTGATTCCTCGTCAAATGATCTGGAGATAACCATGTTGCCTTATGAATATTTTTATGGTCAAATCTAGTGCTGCTAACTAAAATTGCTATACAATTGAAAAGTATGAAATTTATTAAAAAAAAACATTTTGGGAAAAATTCTACTCCAGCAAGTAGATATTTGTACCTTAAGAGAGGTTTTTGGCTACAAAATTCAGTGGTTACATTTTCAAAATTAAAAAAAAATTTTTTTAGTATGAAATTTATTAAAAAACATTTTGGGAAAAATTCTACTCCAGCAAAGTAGATATTTGTAACTTAAGAGATGTTTTTGGCAACAAAATTCATTGGTTACATTTTCAAAATTAAAATTTTTTTTAAAGGTTTCTTATAGGATTGAGATCATACATAGCAGAACTTAGCACAACTTATAACTTAAAACCAATTTTCTTAATTTGTTTTAATTACACATATGTTGTAATTACTATTCGGCTCGAAGGACCACCAACATATGTTTAATAAATATATGCGATTTGTAATTTTTTACAAAATACCTTTAGATTGTCCTTCGTCAAGAATATTGAAGCTATAAAATTGATTGATATTTATGACTTTTACTGTCCTATCATTTGAGCTATGTATATTGTGAGAATGTGTGTGTTTCCTTTTACGAATTTCCAACTTCATTATGATGTCATCTATTTATCTCTCATAGCCAACCTAATTATCAAGTTCTGCAAACAATTATGTTAATCTTGTGATAACAATTTAATATGATTGATTTGTCATTGAATATAAGCAGACAACAATATGCAGCTAACTGTATAATATGACAAAGAATAGAGACAAAAAACGTAACTATAAAGTTTAGTTTATACATAACAAAAACAAACAAATAATTCCTTGCTAAGCTATCAAGGCTCGCCCCTCTCTTTCTCTAGAGCATCACAAAAGTTGGTTTGTCTCTTACCCCCCCCTTTGAAATATCATATCAAAAGCAAAAGTGGAAATTGTATTACCACGCTTGACTTGTTAGATAAATTACAACGACAATAAAAACAACTACAACAATAAAAAAGGAAAAACATCAACTTTTCTCTTACTCACTTGATTCTATTATATTCTATTACAGCAAACAAAACAACAAAACGCAAATGTAAACGAATACGTTGACTTTGTCCATCCATTGAATGATAAACATAAAAACCTGCAACGACGAAATAAATGTCAATTTGTTTTCATCAAAATTCAAGTGCGACGACATTCAATACCAGCCAAACGCAACTGATTGATGTTGTTATGTTCTAAACGCAAGAAGCAGCAGTGCCACTAGTTGTCTCAATGTTGTTGTTGCTGTGTCTGGCAATGTGGGCAGAGTGTCGCTACTGCCCCCTCCCCCCTGTTAGCCAATACCAGTGGCTCACACGTAGCCCCTTCCACACTCCCTGTTTCTTAATATCCTTCCTTTTCCCAGTGTACACACTTCCTTTCTACCTTCTTTTAACAATATCCATAGAATTATCTCTACAAAACAAACAGCCAACATCAACGAGTCGTGTTCATGTGCACTACATCATTGTCGCTGTATGATCATCATTATTAGCAACACCAACATCATCATCATCATCTTGATTCTCAGTATTATGCTCATCGCCACAAGCATTGGCATTAGTAACGTCAATGGCATCTTGACAGTTGGCATCTTCCAATTACACATACATACATATGTATTTGCAAAATTCCTTTACTGATGGAATTCTGTCAAACAGCTAAAATTACTTGAGGTAGCAACAACAGCAAAAAAAAAAAAACGTGGACCAGACAACACGAATGTCAAACTGTCCTTTTGATTTGTCACCTCACCATGTTGTATATGGAATGCACGTCTCAGCCACCGGGAACTTCATCGACCAGTAATACTAAACACGCTGAGTTTTGCAATGTGTGTATGTGTTTGAGGGCGAGCTTTGGTTGGTTGTGCCGACTGGTCAGAAAGGTGTTGCTACAATTCGTGATTAATTTACACACCTTTGTTGAAATTACTCAGTTACTTTTTGCTGCCGTAGTGTGTTGTCAATAGTACAGTACACGAAATTTTATTTTTTAGCTGGTTGTTACTGTAATTTTCATCTTGTTTTTTGCATATTATTAATTTTTTATTTTTTTTTTATTTAATTTATATTTATTTTTAATTATTAATTTTTAATTTTTAATTTTTTATTTTTTATTTTTAATTTTTAATTTTTAATTTTTAATTTTTAATTTTTAATTTTTAATTTTTAATTTTTAATTTTTAATTTTTAATTTTTAATTTTTAATTTTTAATTTTTAATTTTTAATTTTTAATTTTTAATTTTTAATTTTTAATTTTTAATTTTTAATTTTTAATTTTTAATTTTTAATTTTTAATTTTTAATTTTTAATTTTTAATTTTTAATTTTTAATTTTTAATTTTTAATTTTTAATTTTTAATTTTTAATTTTTAATTTTTAATTTTTAATTTTTAATTTTTAATTTTTAATTTTTAATTTTTAATTTTTAATTTTTAATTTTTAATTTTTAATTTTTAATTTTTAATTTTTAATTTTTAATTTTTAATTTTTAATTTTTAATTTTTAATTTTTAATTTTTAATTTTTAATTTTTAATTTTTAATTTTTAATTTTTAATTTTTAATTTTTAATTTTTAATTTTTAATTTTTAATTTTTAATTTTTAATTTTTAATTTTTAATTTTTAATTTTTAATTTTTAATTTTTAATTTTTAATTTTTAATTTTTAATTTTTAATTTTTAATTTTTAATTTTTAATTTTTAATTTTTAATTTTTAATTTTTAATTTTTAATTTTTAATTTTTAATTTTTAATTTTTAATTTTTAATTTTTAATTTTTAATTTTTAATTTTTAATTTTTAATTTTTAATTTTTAATTTTTAATTTTTAATTTTTAATTTTTAATTTTTAATATTTAATTTTTAATTTTTAATTTTTAATTTTTAATTTTTAATTTTTTTTTAATTTTTAATTTTTAATTTTTAATTTAGTTAAATTATTTTATAAATTAATTAAATTACTTTTATAAAATTAAAAATTTTAATATGTAAAAATGTAAATTTTTAAAAATTAAAAATAATATTATAATTTTTTTTTAATTTATAAAATTAAAAATTTTTAATTTTTCAATACTTAAGAGATTTTTAATACTCTTTCCTGAGAATATAATCTTGTGTGCTGTTTATGTAGTCATTTACTGTAGGAACCAATGCTTAATTTACTAACAACAACAAGGAGATAGCTGCAATTCCATGAATGCTCATTTTAGTATGTAATATATGTGTGCACCCACACCAACAGCTACACGAGCATAATTGACCGACCCCACATATAAATACACACACTCAGCCACCCCTCTTGCATTCTCTTATAAATTGTGCAAGCATTTACAAATGTGTGTGTGTGTGTGTGTGTGAGTGGCTTAGTGTCCTATGTTGGTATTGTGTGAATTTCCGGTTAAATTGGTTTTCGTGGTGTACATTGTATATGTACGGCCCCTTCTTAGCCACCACTTGTGGAAGTGTTGATTTTGAATGTTGCGGTTATGTGGCATTAACAACGAATGACACGGAATTCGAGAAACTTCAGCAATGCCAAGGCATAGTTCCATTTACACTCTCCTTGAAAAGCAATACCCGCACACTATTGAAAGTAAAGGGGTGGGGGCCAACAAGATCTTTAAGCCTACACGTACAGACACTATCTTCGGCCATTTTTGGGAATGACGTGTCAAACAATATGAAACTGATTGCTAATGAAGGTATTTAGCAGGAAACCATTTTGAGCAAAATTGCAGCCTAAGGCAGGGAGGAGACATACGCAGGATGTAGACTGCAGGACACAAATTGAAAAATTTACAAAATTCAAATTTTGTAAATGTATGGAAAAAGAAAGATTTCGTTTTTCAATAAAATGTTATGAAGAACGTCCTTAAAACCAGAAATTCTTTTTATTAAGAATTTTGGACAGTGGAAACTAACATTTAAAACATTAACATTTTTAAAAAATCTATACGATTTATGAACATAAGCATATAATTGATAGGCAATTTGATATCTATATCCTTATAGCTATCATCATCTGCCATCATTGCTCCATGTAATCATCAGTTGTATCCATTTACTCACCAATGCACTTATCATGCGCTCGCTGCCTTTGATACTTGTTTTTTAATTATTGTTGCTGTTGCTGTTTTGTTTGTTTACTTTATTTTATAGACTTTTACATTATATCCTGCTTTTTCTTTATACATTTAGAGCTAATTAAATTTTTTTACAAGAAAGTCTATAAAATAATAAATACAACAAATGAGGGGGAAATTGAAAATTATTTTAAATCGGTATAAGACGACTTAGTTATACACTTGAAAGTGTTCATTTGAATGCAATAAAACTGAGGGAAATTGTTGCTTACATATCACTAAAGATTGCCCAATCAAAAATCTGTAGTACCTATGTTCTATACGTATGAGTAACGCAACATTTCTTCAAAGTAACTCATACGTTATTTTTATACCAGTGTCCAAATGAAGTGTGATTCAGCTTTATTTTTAACTTTAAATAAAGAATTTCATTTATAATTGGAAATAAATATCTTTACTATGAATCGAAAGAATAATCTTCGACATTTTTGTTCTTTTATGATAATAAATCGGTATAAGATTGTAAATCGGTATAAGACGACTTAGTTGTACACTTGAAAGTGTTCATTTGAATGCAGTGAAACAGTAGACAATATTTCTTCAGATATCATAAAAGATTATCCAATCAAAAATCTATATAACAAAGGTTTTATACGTATGAGTTACGCAACTTTTTTTTAAAGTAACTCATACGTTATTTTTATACCAGTGCCCAACTGAAGTGTGATTCATTTCTAAGCTTTATTTTTAACTTTAAATAAGGAATTTCATTTATAATTGGAAATCAATATCTTTACTATGAGTCGAAAGAATAATCTCTGGCATTTATTATGGTAGTAAATCGGTATAAAATTGTTAATCGGTATAAGACGACTTAGTTATACACTTGATAATGTTCATTGAAATGCAATGAAACAATGGGAAATAGTTCGTCAGATATCATTAAAGATTGCCCAATCAAATCAAATCAAAAATTTGTAGTACCTTTATTCTTTACGTATGAGTTACGCAAAAATTTTTCAAAGTAACTCATACGCATCTATGTATATGTGCCCAAAACACGTGTGATTCATTTATAAGCTTTATTTGTAACTTTAAATAAAGAATTTCATTTATAACTAAAAGTCAAAATTATTATTATTAGTCAAAAGAAAAATCTCCGACATTTTTGTTTTTTATCATAGTAAATCGGTATAAGATTGTTAATCGGTAAAAGACGACTGAGTTATACACTTGAAAGTGTTAATTTGAGTGCAGCGAAACAGTAGGAAATAGTTCCTCAGATATCATAAAAGATTCCGAAATTAAAAATCTGTATTACCTATTTTCTATACGTTTAAGTTACACAATGGTTTTTTGCATGTTATTCATACGCCCCTATGTTCCTTTGCTCAACACAAGTGTGATTCATTTATAAGCTTTATTTTTAACTTCAAATACAGAATTTCAATTATAATTGGAAATCAATACCTTTACTATGAATCGAAAGAATAACCTCTGTCATTTTTTATGATAGTAAATCGGTATAAGACGACTAAGTTATACACTTGTAAGTGTTCATTTGAATGAAATGAAACGGTAGGAAATACATCGTCAGGTATCATAAAAGATTCTTCAATCAAAAATCGGTATTACCTATGTTATATGCGTATGAGTTACGCAACATTTTTTCAAAGTAACTCATACGTCCTTATAAACCATTGTCCAAATAAAGTGTGATTCATTTATAAGTTGTATTTTTAACTTTAAGTAAAGAATTTTATTTATAACTGAAAGTCAAAATCTTTATTATGAATCGAAAAAATAAACTCCGGCATTTTTGTTTTTATGGTAGTTTCATTAAAATATTGTTTTATGCAGAATATACGACCACGATCTTCAGCCAAAGTCTCCGCTACATCAGCAATGTTTTCCTTAGAACAGATTAAATGTGAATTTTTCATATGTATCTCATTTATTGACACACATTGAAGTTCTAACTAACGGATGTTACTGATTTTCTTAAAGTAGCTGCCTAGTTTAAAGAGGTTGTTGCGTTGCTAGCCTTATCTTGGCAAAATGATAACGATTGCCATACTCATACAAAGTTTTCCTGATTCTCTCTATAATAAATGATATTTAAACCACTGCCATAAATGTCTTAACCCACCACCTATACCCTACACATCATTAGCTTATCCTGCTGCCGAAAAACAAAGTTACAAGACGTAGTAGCTGCCTGCCTGCTTTAATAATCTCATGCGTTACAATATAAATAAATTACTTGTTGAAACTGACGACTATTTGCTGCTGACAACAACAGTAACTGCGACATAACGATAAAAATATCAAGTTCCTAACATCCGGCCGCAAATCGCAGCTAAAGGAAATTTGAAAGAAAACGACAACAAAAATCTGCAGTGTGTAGGTGTGAGTGTGAAAAATTCATGATTGCCATCATTAGCAGCTCGTTAAGCACAAATGTCGTTTAACATTTCAGCGAACACAACATAAATACATGCGTACAAGAAAAACATATACACACACGCACACACACACACACACATAAATCCATAACAACATCATTAATAGTCACACCTAACACACACACACACGACACGACAAACTTATGTACCCACACAAGACAAAAAAATCTCTTACATATACCAGCACTTGGTAGTCACACACATAAATCAACACATACCGACATAAATCGTTTATTAGTATAAAATTTCTTTATTTTGCTGCCTAACTGCCATCTTTTGAGAAGAAGAAGCTCAAGGCGAAGGGAAAGGCAGAAGGGAGGAAAACGAGTAATACAATTTGTAAGTTAAACTACGCAGTGGAAGATAAAGTAGACAAAACTGGAGAGGGAGAGAGCTGCAGTAGCAGAGCGAGAGTTTAGGGAGAGGAGGGAGATAGAGGAGTTGGTAAGGAGATGGAAACCGATGGCATCCAGTGTCACTGTATCAAGACTATAAGGCTAAACTTTAAATGTAATTTATCAAACGTTAGTAGAGTAAATCATAATCAATTTAAGTTATGCCAGATGTTGTTATGTTTTTTTTGTGGCTTTCTTTATATCACCTAGTGAGCTGTTGCGTTGTGGGTGGTAATTGGGAGAGAAATAATTGAGTTAGTCGAACATAGATTATATGAGAATTTTGTATTTGTTGTCTGTGTGTTATGCATTGCTGCCTAGTATTTCTATGCGATTGTAACAGAACTTGGGTCAGCAATACTTTAGATATTGGAAATGGTTTGCAGAGTATTTTCAAATAATTTGTAAGTGTTAGGGGGCAATTGTTGTTTGTATGAGTTAGATCACCTCTTTCCATGCCCCTATGTGACGCAATACTTAGTGTCGTATCATTAAGATGATATAAACCCTCATCCCTAAAGGTGAATTGGGTTTATTTTGTAGCAGTTACAATAAAACTGTTGTACTATGTAGCGTATTATTTACGTGGAATATTACTTATGATAATCATACGCCACCATATAACATTATAACCAAAGAGCCTTAAACGTGAAATTATCCCCTATACGATACTTACTTACTTACTTAGCTGGTACTTCTATGCAATCCCAGTGGATTATATATCGCACGTAGAAAAATATTATAAGCGCCTCGATCTTCTGCGCTTCTTCTCCAGTTAGTCACACCGAGTTCTGTAAGGTTCTCAGTAACTTGGTCTTTCCAACGGAGTTTTGGTCGCCCTCTTCTGCGCCGTCCATCGAGTTCATTGTCGAAGACTTTTCGAGCTGGAGCATTTTCGTCCACGCGTACAACATGACCTAGTCAACGCAACCGTTGCACCTTAATGCGTTTGACCACGTCAATGTCAGTGTACAGCTCGTACAGCTCACGATTCATACGACGCCGATACTCTCCGTTAACGATGATGGGCCCATATATTTTACGGAGTATTTTTCTCTCGAATACCGCCAGAACCGATTCATCCGCTTGTGTCATAACCCAGGATTCTGAGCCATACATTAAGACAGGTAGAAACAGTATCTGGCATAGCTTGAGTTTTGTTCGTCGAGAGAGGGCTCTGTCATTGAATCGCTTGCTTAGTCCGTAGTAGCATTTATTTGCAAGCAGGATTCTTCTCCGGATTTCTAGGCTGACATTATTTTCTTTGTTGATGGCGGAGCCTAGGTAGACAAAATTATCTACCACCTCGAAATTATAGTTGTCAACGTTCATACAGTTTCCCAAACGAGTAGATTCTTTGTTCGTTGAAACTAATATCTTCATTTTGTCCTCGTTCACCGTTAGGCCCATTTTCGCTGATTCCTTCTGTATACCTGAGAATGCTGCAGTCACATCCCGCAGTTTTCGACTGATGATGTCTACGTCATCAGCGTACGCGAGTAGCATGTGGCTTTTGTTGAATATAGTGCCACTCGTGTTTACTGCAGCTTTTCTCATTATCATCTCCATCACAATGTTGAAGAGATCGCACGATAGGCTGTCGCCTTGTTTTAGGCCTCGTATGGTATTGAATGGCTCAGTGAGGTCCTTGCCAATCTTCACTGAAGACTTCGTGTCAGTCAGCGTCATTTCGCAAAGACGTATAAGCCTTGCTGGAATACCAAACTCAGCCATGGCTTCAAGTAATTTCTGCCGTATCGGGCTGTCGAAGGCAGCTTTATAGTCGACAAAAAGATGGTACGTGTCGATCTGTTTCTCTTGGGTCTTTTCCAGGATTTGCCGAAGTGTGAAAATCTTGTCAGTTGTTGATTTTCCAGGTCTAAAGCCACACTGATAAGGCCCGATCAGGTTGAATAACACTGGCTTTAGTCTTTTAGATAGCACACTCGACAGGACCTTATATGCGATGGGTAAAAGGCTGATCCCGCGGTAGTTGGAGCACACACTTGGATCAGCTTTTTCAGCACAGGACATTATACGCTTACATTCCAATCGTCGGGCATGCACTCTTTAAGACAAACCATGCGCAGGAGCTGGTGCATGCTCGTTATCAGCTCCTCGCCACCGGACTTGATGAGCTCTGCGGGCAGACCGTCGGCACCGGCTGCTTTGTTGTTTTTCAGCCGCGATATTGCTCTTCTTACCTCGGCTTGACTTGGTGGTGGGCAATCTAAGCCGTCGTCGACAATTGGCGTGATAACTTCACGTGCGCTGCCTTCTGGAACCAGCAATTGCTGGAAATGTTCTCTCCATATGTGCAGCACACTTTGCGTATCCGTGACCAGATTTCCATCACTGTCCTTACAGGTGTTGAGGCCATTACCGTATCCATTTGCTCTTACTTTCTGGTAAAATTTTCGGGCGTCACCTCTATCCCTGTATCGCTCTATATCCTCGTTCTCCCGTTCCTTCATCTGACGTTTTTTTCGCCTAAATAGCTGTCTCGCCCGTTTTGGTTTGTCCTTATTCCGTTCCCTATACGATACTTACTAACTTCAAATCGATATTAAATTATTATGGCATGTAACTTGACAAAACTAATGATGCAGAACTTCTTCAAAATTGTAAAAATTATTTGACACTTAAAAACTACATGGGTTGGTTTTTTTCCGGTATAATACAATCAATTTACATATTCTCACAACTCGCTTTGCTATCACACATAGAAGGCCTTGATGATATCGTGAATACTCTCATACGTTCCACTCACGATACCCAAAAAGCCAATAATCAATATGGCCATATTCTTCAAATACACCCAGGTGCCCCGTTCCTTGGGGTTGTGGGCCCGCACAACAAAAGCAATGAACACGAGGAAGATGAAGGCCAGGAAAGTGGAACACAAAGCGCCAATGAGGGATATAAACAAATGCAATTGGGGATGGGTCTCTTTTGGGCCCACGAATTATTGCGCTTCATTGGCGGCCACAGTATTTTCATCATAATGAAAAATTGTATGGGATAGCCAAAGAAGACACCAAGGGCAGCTGATATCTTAACGGCCTGAGACAATTTATCACTGGGATCCAAATTTAGCTTAATACTGCCCGCTACATCTTCGCCCCATTTTGTGTAGCTCACAAATCCTGTGAATATAAAGATATATTTTCTGATAAATTTCTTAATTTTTCGTTATAACGAATATCACAAAAATTTTTTAATTTTTTTTTTTTTAATATTTTCTGCTTTTCCTACTCATTTTTAGTTTATATTAAATTTTTATATAATTTCCTTACATAATATATTTTTTTACCTAACCTTGAACGTCCGTTACGTCCACTCCAGTACTCACTCCAGTGAGTATGTTGTGCAACGTCTCTCTGCCACACATTAAAATTTGTTTCCACAATTTAATGTCATTCAACACAGTACGTGTTATGCTATGATATCCTTAAAACGACGTCAAGAGCAAAACTTTATCCTTAGCTGGGCAAAATACTATAAAGGCAGAGTAACAACAACGAAAAAAAATAGATTGTTATGAAAAACAAAATATTTACAAATGACCACAATAAAAGTAAACTAAACTTAACCACTAATTAAACTTGTCAAAAGTTAAGACCACACCAGCATTATAAAAATAACCAGCACGTTGTTAACCACTATGCTATCTACCTCTCTCTCTCTCTCTCTCTTTACTATTCAATATCTGCCAGCCTTTCACTCTCTTTGGTCTTAATCTCCGGACAATGTAAAACTTTAAGCTAGGTTCCCGGCAAAACACAGCACAGCCCATAACGGTGCAGTCAACAAACAAACAGGCACCACAGAGTTTACACAGTTTGCCACATGCACCAAGAAAAAAACTAACAAGCCTTACAATATGCAATACATTTGCTATGCATAGCACACAGGCTTCCTACACACACACACACATAATTCCTCTGACTTTACCTCTCACTCTCTCTCTCTCTCTCTCTCTCTCTCAATGAGCGTGTCTTTTACAGTTTTACTATGCACATAAAAAGTTTTACTTTTTTTCTCGTACATTACATTTTTCTGTGTTTCATTAATAATAAAATGCAATAATGCATACGAGAGCACCGAGAATTGAATAACCCCAACTAACACACACACACACACACAAGTGTACACCCAATTGTACCTGAGTGGCATTGGGTCACAATGCACCGAAATCCCCACAGACATCATAGTTGAATGAATTGTCGAATAAGTGGCGGCATCATCACCAATTGTAGCAAATGAGAGAATGAATGAGAATGATTGGGGGGATATAAAACGTTGCCTTTGTAAACTTATTCAAGGACTCGGAATTCAAAATGTTTGGCATTACCAAAACTCGGTAGTTTATGATATATATAAAACATTGTAACCGAACTTTCGATATTGGTTGGATATTTAAAATATTCTTGTGAATATTTGAAAGATTTGAAAGAATGGAAAATTTCGAAATTAGTTAGACACAGAAAATAAAAAAAATTGCGAAGATATTGAAATAAGTTATATATAAAAAGTAAATATTTGTACGATCAGAAATAATTACAATTTCGAAATTAGTAAAACATTGAAAAAGCTATTCTGAATATTCGAAAGATTTAATATTAATAAAATTTAAAAGTTATTCGAAATTTTCAAAAAATTTCAAAAGCTATTCGAAATATTATTGAAAAAATCAAAAATCATCGAAATTATAGGAATTAGTTTAAATATTAGTTCACAGATCTGAATTCAGCAAAATTTTAGAAATTTCGAAATAATATAATTATTCGAAATATTATTTAAAAGATCAAAAATTTTAGGAATTAGTTAAAATATTATTTCAAAAGATCTGAATTCGGCAAAATTTTAGAAAATTTCGAAATAATTTTAATATTCGAAACTTATTTAAAAGATCAGAAATCATCAACATTATAGGAAATATCGAAATTAGTCCAAATATTAGCTCAATGATCTGAATTCAGCAAAATTTTAGAAAATTTCAAAATAACTTAATTATTCAAAATATCCGAAAAAAAATAATGTTTTTTTGAAATTTCTAACTTGTTAAATATTTAAAAAAAAATTAGAAAATTTCGAAATAATTTTCATTTTTGAAAAATTATTCAAAATATCAGAAATCATTGAAGTTATGGGAATTAGTTAAAATATTAGCTCAAAAGATCTGAATCTAGCAAAATTTTAGAAAATTTCGAAATAATTTTAATATTAGAAATATTATTAAAATGATCAGAAATTATAGAAAATACCGAAATTAGTTAAAATATTAGTTCAGAAATCTGAATTCAGCTATCGAAATTTTTTTTTTTTGAAATTTCGAATTTTTCGAATTTCAAAATTTTTTAGAAAATTTCGAAATTATTTTAATATTCGAAAAATTATTGAAAAAAATCAGAAATTACCGAAATTATAGGAAGTATCGAAATTAGTTCAAATTTTAAAGCAAAAATCTGAATTCAGAAAAATTTTAGAAAATTTCGAAATAATTAAAATGTTCAAAAAAAAATTCGAAAAAATCAAAATTTTTTTAAATTTCTAATCTAGTTCTTAGTTCCAAAAAATATTCGAATGAGTTGGAAAAATTTAAAAACAAGAAAACTACGCAATTTAGTCAATTATTTAAAAATTTATTAGGAATGCTTTAGAAATCTGAAATAATTACACTTTTAGAAATTGTTTTAAATTAGTTAAATAATCAAAATATTTTTGGAATACTTATAATATTGGATATTCAAAATTTAAGAAAATTTAAAAATTTTTTTAATATTAAAAATATTTGAAAGATACGGAAAGACAAAATTTTAGCAAAAATTTTCTTACATAGAAAAATAATAAAATATTAAAAACTATTCGAAAGATCTGAAAAAAATCAATATTTAAAATTGTATGTGGAATATTCAAAAATTCATAAAGGGTCAAAGATTACGAAATTAGTTAAATAATCAAAATATTTTCGGAATACTTTTATATTTAATATTTAAAATATTTGACGGATACGAAAAATCTAAATTTTAGAAAATTTTCATATAAAGAAAAAAATTAAATATTGAAAACACTATTCAAAGGATCTGAAAATATCAATATATAAATATTTAAAATTTTATTCGAAATATTTAAAAATTCATATTTAGAAAATTTCGAGATTAGTTAAATATTCAAAATATTAATCAAAATATTCGAATAATCTAAAAAATTATGGACGATTTTAGATTTTTTAAATAAAATCCGAAATAATCCAAAATATGGAAAATTTCAAATTAATTAATAAAAATTTTATTTGGAGAATTTGAAAGATCCGAAGTGATTGGAAATTTCGAAATTGGTTACGTATTCAGAATATTAAAAAAATCTAATATGATTAAATTTTTAGAAAATTGTATACTTCCTTAAATATGTAAAATACTATTCACAAAATATTAATTTTTAAAAATTTCGAAATTAGTTAAATATTTAAAAAATTATGCGGAAAATTCAAATTATTTTAATTTATCAAAATTTTAGAAAATTTCGAAATTTGTTTAATATGTAAAATATTTACTAAAAATTTCATCAATTTTTTTTTTTCAAAATTTTTAAAATCTGGTAAATGTTTACACAATATTCTATAGAACTGAATTTATCAAAATTGCGAAATTATTTACATCTTTCAAATTTTGTTCAAACTATTCAAAATTTCAGAAATAGTAAAATATTGCACATATCTAAAATTTCCAAAATTTTGCAACGTTCTGCAATATCGGAAGTTTGAAATTTAGTTAAAAATTAAAATATTTTTCAAAATATTCAATAGATCTGAAATACCCAAAATTTTATAAAATTTCGATATTAGTAAAATATGTAAGATATTCAACAGATCTAAATTTTTTTCTCAAATTTTCAAAATAAGTTAACTAATCAATATTAATTTTAATTTGAGATAAATATTAGGAATATTCAAAGATCTGGTATTATAAAATTCCAAAGTAGATAAATATTTTTAAATCAAAATATTATTTGGATTTTTAAAAGTTCTGAAACAATTAATATTTTGAAAAATTTCCTCATTAGTTACATGTTTATCTAAATTATTTTTCAGAACATTTAAAGTAAATCTAAACCTTCGAAAATTACTAAATAAGATACATTTTTAAAATATCATTTGAAATATTCGAAAGTTCTGAAACAATGACATTTTTTTAAAATTAAAGTCATTATGTAAATTTTTAAAATATGTTTCGGAATATTTAAAAGGTCTAAAATATTCTAAAATTTAGGAAATTTTGAAAATATTATCAGATTATTCTAAAGATCTAAAAAATCAGAATTTTTTAAAGATCTTTAATAACATAAAATTTAGAAAATTACGATGTTAATGCAATTTTCAAAATATTTGCCGAAAACTCAATATATTTCAAACTGGTTGGGTCGGCCATATTGTGCTATTTCGCAATCGACCAGGTATTAAGGATGTATGGCTTTATTAACTATGGTTTCATTGCAAGACACCATTTTTATATACAACACACAAACACACTCTCTTTCTCAAATAAAAGACTGTCGTATCGAATTCTCAAACGATTTCTTTTTTCCTTTTTAGATTCTCTACCAATTTCATCAATTGCCTACAAATGTCTGGAGAGGTAAGAAATCATCACAGCCTAAGTTGCTTAATTAAGAGATTTAACACTTCTCTATCCAAACAATCGATTAATAACTTCAAAAACAGCACTTCCTTATGGACATGATAACAAAATTCTATTATATTGCAAGTGACACTTAGCACCCGTAGTTTTATACTTCTCAACCCCTTCTACCCTCCTTTCCCCTTCCGCTTTCGTCGAAACTTCCCATTCCTCTCTTGCTACTTCTGCCCTAGTCAATCATTTTTTTTGTCGCCTCCACCTCTAAGTCTCTCCCCACTGCATTTTCTTTTATGTCCATCACAAACATTTTCTTGTCCAACTAGCTACGTCATTGTTATAGAAATTGATTTATTTTCGTGTTATATTGGCGCAAAGTTTGTATGATTTGTGTCGTAGTCGTCATCGTCGTCCAACTCGGGGTTACTTATGATGTCCTTTATGGCATCTATCTTTGTTAGGATTGGCCGCCGTTTGTGACCACTGCTCCTGCCATATCATGTTTGGATCATGTACTTCAAATCTAATGTTTTTGATGTGTTTCCATGTCGTATTGTTGGGCAGTTGTGCAGATTTTCGTTTCAGAATTTGTTGGCTTCCTTGTTATCTGTGTGAAGTGCGTTGAACTTGAAGAGAGAGAGAGAGAGGCAGTGGGACATATGAAAGCCAGAAAGTTATGAACAAGCCCCGTGTTGGACAGTTGCAATGCTTTTTAAGAACTGAGGTGAACAATCGGCGACCCAATATGGAGAATAAATTAGTTTGAAAAATAGTGCACTTGTTAAGCGATAGGGGGTCATTGCATTAATGTAAAGCGTACGTATGAGTAATACAATTAATAATAAGTATAAGTGTACATCGACATTCTACTAAGTCAATTTAAAAACAAAAACATTTCCAGTCAAATTGCACGGTAGCGTAGCCATATACGTATGAGTAACATAATTAAAATTAAGTCTACGCAATGTACTGACTTTCTTCTAAGCTCGTTTAAAAGCTTTTTCAAATTAATAACAATGTCTATCAAACAAGGATACATTTTTTATGTGAAATTTAGTTTTCTATAAGACTTAACAACTTTAATAACAATTTAGTACATGCCCGTCCATTTGTTTGCCCTTCTCTGCCTTACATAATTGTTATTTCCCCCGCATCCCTCTTACCAATTTGTTTGCTTGTCCATTTTGTTGCCAAGACAACTCCTGTTGTCCAATTGTCACAAACACAAACACTAGACATCACATGATGCCTGCTGTCATGACCACACTCAACAAACCTATATTTTGTAACATTTTTACCATAAAGCGACTCCTTTCATGAACGGAATGGAACGGACGACGCTGACGACAACGACAACACCAGCAACTCCTCTAGTACTACCAGCGACAACAACAAAAACACACAACCCTCGCTTATGTCCAAACTCCAAAATGAAATATGGTTTTGCTGGCCAACAATATGACAAAATGTTTTCATATGGCAACTGACAAGAAGAGTGTATCTGTGTGTTTATGTGTGTGTTTTTTTAATATTTTTATTTGTAACAAAAACTGGACATAGACTATGTCGAATTTAAGGCAGAGACCAAAAACAGTTATGCTTTTGTCAGTTGTGCGATAAAAACTTGTTAAATTTATAGTGTTTCTATGATGAGAACAGTAGTTTGTTTTTTAGGTATAGTATATACAATTTTAAGGCTTAGTTGCAAACGTGATGTTGTCATTATTACAACTTGGCTAAGAGAATCTTTGCCAAATCATTCCATTCTAAGTGTTCTATGTCCTTTGATAAAGAAAGATTGTCCATATGAGTGTACCAATTATCCCAAGATCAGCCTTTTACCCATCGCACACAAGGTCCTGTAAAATGTGTTATATAAAAGGCTAAAATCTATACTAGCGAAACTGATTGAACCTTTTCAGTCTTGTTTTATGAACTAGTAAATCCATGATCGACCACAAATTAATACAATGACAAATCGTGGCGAAGCTTTCGACAAACTTCATATCTTCATATCTTTATATCTTCATATCTTCATATCTTCATATCTTCATATATTTATATATTTATATATTTATATCTTCATATCTTCATATCTTCATATCTTCATATCTTCATATCTTCATATCTTCATATCTTCATATCTTCATATCTTCATATCTTCATATCTTCATATCTTCATATCTTCATATCTTCATATCTTCATATATCTTCATTGAAGAATCTGAAGTGAAAGTAAACGTAATCGATGCGAATTACTAATGTTCTTACGATACGATGTCTTTTATGTAAGAAGGAGAGCATGTCTGTGTGTTGTTTATACAAATCTGTTTCGATTATCGATTTTGAATACAATTTACAACCAATTATGCCCATGCGTTTGGCTCAGTTTCTAGAGTACTACCATTTAACAATGTTAAAAGCTGTCATTACAATATAAGTTTAGATTCTTAGCTCTTTGCGGACACGTTATCCTTTTATTTTGTTTGTTACTCATACACAACCTCGCCCGTGCTAAAATAAACCAGATGTTTCTCAATCTAAAATGAGTGAGTATGAGTAATGTTCTTCCGTTACGAAGTCTTTTATGTAAGAATGAGAGTATGTCTGTGTGTTGTATATACAAATATATATCGATTATCGGTTTAGAATATAATTTATAAGAAATTATGCTTTCACAATGTCAAAAATGTCATTACGACATAAATTTATATTAGTAGCACTTAACGTATACGTTATCCTATTATTTTGGTTGTTACTCATACGCAAATCGCCACATGTGGCCCCTATCATACATTAATTGTACTAAAAACTATCACCGCAACTTTCATTATATAAACAACTTCCTTCAAATTCAAAAGCCCCTCTAAAGCGATATCAAAGCAAATTGCAACATTCCCCTCCCCCACCCCTCCTATTCAAGTTGAAATCATAAAAATTTTGCGATAATTATCATATGAGTAAGACATCATTATTTAGCGAACAAATGGAAAACTTTTTTCCCCCTATGTGCACAACAACAGCAGAGTGTAGCAAACTTTTGCTGATTCTGATTATGCATTAAAAACAAAAGGAGCAACGGGGGGAACTGCCAACATAAAAAAAATTCTGCCAAAAAACCTCAAGATATTCGAAAACTTTTAAACGAACGAGTAATATCTCACAGTAATATTTAACCTGAAGCTGCATGCTACATTACCACTAGCATTGCAGAGAGAGCTGGTGATAGAGGGAGAGAGAGGAGAAAAGAACCAGTAAGTTTGTAGAAGGAAGGAAACATGTAATGCAAAAACTTCTAATATGCAACATTATAAAGCAATTTAACTTGTTTCGCCTGCATACATAACATACAACAATATATGATGGAAATAGGAATACAGTGTACATGAAAAAGTAGTTTTATGGATGTAAAAAGGATAAGCACAAAGATAAAAAAACAACAAAAAATTTGTAGTGAATAACAGATAAATCTCTGTAATAAAAGTTACAAGCACACAGACAATGACAAAAATGCAAAATTAAGTGTATCTAATAACTTAATTGTGAGCTTTTTTCGACTTGATATTCAAATATTTCAAAATTTCTAATAAAACAAAAATTTTAAGTCGTAAATTGAGACCTTTTAAAAATTGTCTTTATTTAGTTGAAAATTCTTGCTAAACATGACTGTGGCTTATTTGTATATCATTTTCCACCTAAGACTTTTTTAAAAGTAATATAAAGCTTATCCTATTTTTCTGCATATCCTTTTCATATTTTGCCTTCTTTTCATCTCCTTACCCTCTCTCTCTAGAATTATCTAATTTTTCCCCATTTTCGTACAAATTTCATTACCAATTTGATACTTTGATGTTGATGTTGTTTTTTTCTCTTCTCTCGCTACGCCTTTTTAATGCATAAAGTATTTGTTTATTAGCATTTTTTTCGTTGCCACCGAAAAAAAAATTAATTTATTTTATAACCAGTTTTAGTGGTTTATTAAAAACAACAAACGCATCAGCCAACGTCTGCATAGAAAGGGGTGTACTCGTCTATAAAATAAGATTTCCTGTAACTTCCCTACACACACACACAAACTCTTACAGCAGCCCTGATGTTAATAAACAACAGCATGACCGTCGTCCCGGTCGGCAATAGAAAGTTGCCGCTCATTTGAATTCCTTTGGCAACCATTTATTGTCTTTTTTTTTGGTTATTGTTGCTCACTCACTCACAAAGATGGCAAGAATTTAAATTAAGAATATTTCAGCGGTAGAACTTGATTTGATTTTAATTCCACTTGATTTGTTTTTCGGCAGCAATTTATTTTTTTTCTTATTAAAATTGTATAATTTTGTGGAGGGGATGGGGCTGTTGGTTTGTTTGTGGCAACAAATAAAGGGAGAATTTCCAAGAATTAAAAGGGATAAAAATGAAAATTGTAATATTTGTTTGTCGTTATGGAATAATTTAAAACTTTTCGCATTTTGAATATTTAAAAGTTTTGGATATTTTAAGGCGGTGGAATTGTTTTAAATAGTTTGATCAGTTTAATATGTAAACAAATCTCTTGTAATGTTAAAAATTTATAGAATTTTTAGCGAATTTTTAGAATTCTTATTAAATTTGTATTGTAAATATGCAATTTTTTTAGAAACTCAACATTTTTCATTTTCGAAAATTTAAAATACCAAAATTTCTAGAAACTCATACACTTTGCCAATTTCAGATCTTCGTAGAATTTGAATATGTTGGTAGGGTAAGCTCACGGTGGCTGAAATGGTCACAGGAAACACTATTTGGTTTAGTGACTGAGTATTAAAGATGTTTCTAAGATATAAATTGATTAATTTAGAATAATTCTATGACCGCTGTTTTCAGTTATGAAATACCCTATCTTTTCAATATTAACACCTTCAACAACATTTCTGAAATTAATAACTCATTACGTATACGTTATCCAATTAGTAAGATTGATACTCATACGCAACCACGCATGTGCCTCCTATCATACATTAATTGTACTAATAACTATCAGCGCAATTTTCAGTCAAACAACAACAGCAACTTCTCTCAAATTCAAAAGCCCCTCCAAAGCGACATCAAAGCAAATTGCAACATTCCCTTCCCCACCCCCTTATTCGAGTTAAAATCATAAAAATGTTGCGATAATTATTATATGAGTAAGACTTCATTATTTAGTGAATAAATAGAAAACTTTCTCCCCCCCCCCCATGTGCACTACAACAGCAGGTAGCAAACTTTTGCTGATTCTGTTGGGATGAAACAAAAATCCGAAATTTAAGAATTGAAATTCCTTCAATCTGTTCATTTGTGATTTCTCTGCATAATCGACAGTTTCGCAGTCATAAATAATTTTTAAACAAAAAATAAAAACTTACCTAAAAAAATCTATAAAAAAAAAAATCAAAATGGGAAAAAGTGTCAAGTCTTACTACTTTCACGTAATCTCACATAACCTATGAATAAAATGATACATAGATCATGAAAAATCCATTATCGCGTTTCGCTTTTATTCACAATCAAGCGAATGTATCTCATATTGGAAAATACAAGTTGTTTCCATGCAGGATAGGTAGGCGTGTCCTTTGAGATTATTTTATATAATTCAACACAGTTGTCAGTAATATATCAGAGACAAATTGACGCAAATTTGGTTAAATACCAAAAACAATTTTGGAAAATATAGGTTTTTTTCATTTCAGGATATATGGGCGATGGGCGTGTCCTTTGATATATTTTGATAATATTCAACATAGTTGTCAGTAATATTTATGAGACAAATTTAGCCAAATTAGGTTCATTAATAACAACAATATTGGAAAATATAAGTTTTTTTTATTTCAGGATATATGGATGGTGGGCGTGTCCTTTGAAATAATTTGATATAATTTAACACAGTTGTCAGTAATATATCAGAAGCAAATTGATGCAAATTTTGTGCAATACCAAAAACAATTTTGGAAAATATAAGTTTTTTTCCATTTCAGGAGATATGGAAAGTGGGCGTGTCCTTTGAGATAATTTAATATAATTCAACACAGTTGTCAGTAATATATTAGGGACAAAGTAAGCAAATTTAGTTTCAATACCAAAAACAATTTTGGAAATATAATTTTTTTTCCCTTTCAGGACATATGGAAGGTGGGCGTGTCCTTTGAGATAATTTATTATAAATCAACACAGATGTCAGCAATATATCAGAGATAAATCTGGCTAAATTAGGTTCAATACCAATAACAATTTTGAAAAAATGTAAGTTGTTTTCATTACAGGATATATGGGAGGTGGGCGTGTCCTTTGAAATAATTCAATATAATTCAACACAGTTGGCAGTAAAATATCAGAGATAAATTTAGCAAAATTTGGTGCAATACCAAAAACAATTTTGAAAAATATAAATTTTTTCCATTTCAGGATATATGTGTCGTGGACGTGTCCTTTGCGATAATTTAATATAATTCAACACAGTTGTCAGTAAAATATCAGAGATAAACTAAGCAAAATTTGGATCAATATTAACAACAATTTTAAAAAAACATATGTTTTTTCCACTTCAGGATATATGGGAGGTGGGTGTGTCCTTCAAGATAATTTTGAAATAATTCAAAACAGTTGTCAGTACAATATCAGAGACAAATTTAGCCAAATTAGGTTCATTAATAACAACAATATTGGAAAATATAAGTTTTTTCCATTTCAGGAGATATGGGAAGTGGGCGTGTCATTCGAGATAATTTGATATAATTCAACACAGTTGTCAGTCATATATCAGAGACAAATTGATGCAAATTTTGTGCAATACCAAAAATAATTTTGGAAAATATAAGTTTTTTACACTTCAGGATATATGGGCGATGGGCGTGTCCTTTGATATATTTTGATAATATTCAACATAGTTGTCAGTAATATATATGAGACAAATTAAGCCAAATTAGGTTCATTAATAACAACAATATTGGAAAATATAATTTTTTTTTTCATTTCAGGACATATGGGATGTGGGCGTGTCATTCGAGATAATTTGATATAATTCAACACAGTTGTCAGTCATATATCAGAGACAAATTGACGCAAAATTAGTTTCAATAACAAAAACAATTTTGCAAAATATAAGTTTTTTTTCATTTCAGGATATATGGATGGTGGGCGTGTCCTTTGAGATAAGTTAATATAATTCAACACAGTTGTCAGTAAAATATCAGAGACAAATTGATGCAAATTTTGTGCAATACCAAAAATAATTTTGGAAAATATAATTTTTTTTCCATTTCAGGATATATGGATGGTGGACGTGTCCTTTGAGGTTAAACTATTAAATTATTAAATTAATTCAACACAGTTGTCAGTAATATATTAGAGACAAATTAATGCAAATTTTGAAAAAATATAAATTTTTTCCATTTCAGGATATATGGGAGGTGGGCGTGTCCTTGGACCTACTTTCACAAAACTACGTTTTTTTCCTATTTAAAAAACAATCTCCACCCTAAGTTGATCGTATACGCAGAGAAAAGTCAAGAACATACAGTGACAAGGACTCACAGGCCGTCGTAAGGACTTCCTGAAAGTTAACTTGCGCGGCTTTCTTATTATACCCCTAAGCATTTAAGAAAGGACTCGCAAGACTTTACTGGGATTATAAGGTTATTGTAAGGATCTCTATTTGGGAGTCCTTAAAAGGTCCTGTGCGAGTTCTTTGAGTTACCTTCCGAGAATGAAAAGTGTGTCGTGGAGGTCAGTTACATCATAAGAGTCCTTACGATATGCTTGTAGTACTAGAGGATTCCTGCAAGGATTTCTTATTATACCCCTAAGCATTTAAGAAAGAACTCGCAAGACTTTACTACGATTATAAGGTTATTGTAAGAGGACCTGTGCGAGTTCTTTGAGTTACCTTCCAAGAATGAAAAGTATGGAGGTCAGTTACATCATAAGAGTCCTTACGATATGCTTGTAGTACTAGAGGATTTCTGCAAGTGATTTAGTAAATAAACCTTTTGCGAATAAAGTATGCCGCATGAAGTCACCCACATCCTGATAGTCCTTATGGAATCTTGTATGTCCTTTTAGAATCTTGCGTGTTCTTTACGCAATCATGCAAATCTGGTATGCAATCTTATATACTCTTTAGCGGAGGTTAAGTTTTAATTGATCTCAACTCACATGCAAATTTTCCATTTTTTGAGGGTAAACAAATTTATAAAAATTTTCTCAGTTCATATAAACAAGTCAAGCATAGTATTTAACATTTCAGTAGTAAACAAAAATTGACTGACATAAAATAGATGTGATCGGCAAAAAGTATCGTCCACTAGATAGGGCCGGGCCGCTCGAGAAAGAAGACAGAAAAATATTGCGTTCACCTTCAGTTTTGTAGTTTGTTTGAAGACAATTTTTGAGGACTTCAATATTTTTTTGATTCATGCATCCGTTGACCTTCCGAAAGGGTATACATTATGTTGTATGTTCATTTGATGTTTCAACGAAACGAGGGATATATCCTTATTCAAGGACTACATTTTCTTGATGAATACTTTCTATAATTACCCGCATACGCTCCATATCTCCATTAACAATGTACGCATCGCTTTATATCCTTTGCACCACTTATCGTTTGCTAATACACTTTTAGCCCTCCCCCTCTACAAACCTTTTCACCACAATTTGTTGAGAATGTGTTATGGATTCCTTGTCGATTTGTCCATTTCAAGTTAAATGCAAACAAAAATTCTTTATCCTTTTGCGGTTATTTGAAATGTTTCCACAGTTTTCATTTCTCATAGAGTTTTTAGTTTGTGAGTTGGTTATCTTTTACATACCACGTACATCATATGTGTGCCACGACATTCCCTAGGACCCCCTGCCTCTGTTGTGAGGAGGGTGGAAGGAATAGCAGCCCTCCCCTTGTTAACAATTCTAATCGTTTTGATTGGTATTTGATGTTATCATTTTTCATCATCGTTGCCCTTTTTTTTAAGGGTTCATTTCGATTGTGCCAACGTTGAAAACGATTCGAATTGTTGTTGCTGCTTTTGCTGTTGTTGCTGTTGCTGCGATGCGATATCAATACGTACAATTCATAAAGGAGATAAATGTAAATTGCTCGATGGTCAGAATATCGAAGGCAGAGCGATAACAAAGAGCAGTGCACATCACAACAGCACAAGGAAACATATACATAGTAAGTAAGTATAAGAGCAAGAGAGTGGTAGTGTAAGGGTGTGTGTGTGTTTGCGCGTGTTTGCCATTGATTGTCTTCATTTGCCTTTGAAGAGTGCCCTGTTTCTTTGTTTGCTGGATTCTTTTGCTCTATGTGTATGATTTGCTGCCAGCATTGGAGTTATACCAAAAATATTCGTTGTTAGATATTGGACAATATTATGTCTCCCTTAAGAGTCTTAACGTATACCAAATGTTTCCCAGTTAAGTTGTCATTTCTATGCAAAATAAATCATTTAAATGATTTTCAATATCAACTAGGGAATACACCAGATCTTTATGGTAGTCCAATGATACGGCTCCTCTTCTATGCTGTTTGACCTTACGTAGGAAGATTTGTTAGGAAGGATAATAAAGAAGAAGAAAATGAAATGTATTTGTTGCTGATAGGAAAAACGGAAATTAAATGTGGTCATATGTAAAATGTAAATGTATAAGAGAAGCTGGTCGTCTAGTTAATGATAGCTATATGTAAATTGGTGGCTGTGAGTGTGTGTTTGTTATCTTTATTCTTAGTCTGATGAAAAATTAAAAAGTTATATGAATAACTAGTTATACAGTGGCCGATGTTGATGAAACCTTCAACAATTCAAAAAAACATATTGTATGAAACATGAGGTTTGACTTATATGGCCTATTGTAATGGAATTTCATTTTTTCTGAATTTCTTTAAGAAAATGTTTTTGACCTAAGTTTAATGGCTCTTCGGGCACTCCTTTTAGTTTTTGCCCCTCAAATGTTTGTAGTCGTCCCACTATGCACTTTGGTATATTTTATCCTGCGAATAAAGTTGTGCCTATTCGATGCCTGCGAGTCTTTCAGTGATATAATACACAAATACAAGAGTGCATTGTGAGGTAACTCATATCCTGGGAGTCCTTGCTCCAATCCAGCGCGAGTACTATAGTGATACCTGTCTGACGCGCTGAGGTGCTTTCTTCGTCTTGCTCGAATCCTATAAGTCCTTTAGTGACACCATACACATATAAAAGTGTGCCGTGTAATGTTCCTTGTAAGGTCACTTATATCCTGGGGGTCCTTGCGAGATTCTATGAGTCCTGCTCGAATCCTGCGAGTACTATAGTTATACCTTACTGAGGACACTCATTCCTTGAATATTCTTCTGTCTTCGTATTGCTCGAATACTAAAAGTCCTTTAGTGATACCATACACATATAAAAGTGCCTTGTGTATGGTGCCTTGTGAGGTCCCTCATATCCTGGGAGTCCTTGCGAGATTCTATGAGTCTTGCTCGAATCCAGCGCGAGTACTAAGTGATACCTTACTCAAATTGTGCGATGTAAGAACACTCATTCCTTGAGTATTCTTCTTAGGTCATGTCTTCGAATCCTAGAAGTCCTTTAGTGACACCATAAACCTGTAAAAGTGTGCCGTGTAAGGTCACTTAAGTTCTGGAAGTACCATTGCGTTACGCAAATCAAAGTGTGTCGTAGAAAGTCACCCACATCCTTTTAGTCCTTACGAGATTTTGTTGAGTCCGTCCCGTTAGAATCCTGCGAGACCTTTATATCACCTTGCACCAATTTAAAGTTTGCCGTATTCTGGAAGTTTTTACGGGATCCTGCTTGATAAAACCTTATCCTTTGATAAAACCTTACACAAATGTGTTTCCTTTAAAACAAAACAACTTAATTTCCCTTTACACACCATGAATGAGGTATGGGATAGCTTCTCGAGTTGTTGTGAATTAACACGCTTTTTATTTTAGATTGACGATTACGAAAGTCACAGTTTGAGAAGCCATGCCGAATGACTCGACACTATACTGTAAAGTTGCTGTCGACAACATCGAGAGGGCCGGAAATGAAAGATGAATGTTTTAACCACTATGGTACGGCCGATCCTGGTTTCTTACAGAAATAAAAAGTGTGCCGAGTTAAGCCACTTTCGTTATTACGTCAAAATCCTGCACGATCTTCATGTCACCTTGCTCTAATCAAAAGTATGCCGGATAAGTTCACTCATATTCTGTAAGACGTTCTGTGAGTCATATGTGTGAAGTCTTTCATATTTAAAGAGTCCCCAAATAGTCCTGTAAAAAAGGTAATTTTCTTACGCAAATAAAAGTGTACTGTGGGAAGTCACCCACATTCTGTTAGGTTTAACGAGCTTAACTTGAGAGTCCTGTTAAAATCCTGCGAGACCTTCATGATTGACAAATTTGCCATGTAAAGTCTAATCCTGCAGGTCCTTTGGTAATACCTCGTGTGAGTTCATTCATCATAGGGATCCATTATACGGCACACTTTTATACTTTAAGGTTTTATTCAAGGATTCTAGCAGGATTGTAGCAGGACTATGAGACACCTCAAGCGGCTGTCTATACCTCGTGTGAGGTCCACAAGGAATCGTAAGGACTGACTGGATGTATGTGACCTCACACGGTAAGCTTTGTATTACCGTGGCTCACAGGACTCTACTGGTACTAGAGGGATATCGTAAGGACTCTCAGTATGTATGTAAGTGACTTATCTAGTGGATGATATTTTTTTGTTGTCAGTAATTTTGTATTACTACTGAAATGTCAAATACTGACCTTCAGTTGCTTATTTGACCTGAGAAAAAATTTTGAATTTTTTAAACAACAAAATGGAAGAGTTTTCGTATGGGAGGTGGGATCAGTTTTTGTTCGTTATTTCTGTTCTTAGAACTTAACCTCCGCTTAAAGTATAGAAGATTGCATACCAAATTTACGCATAAAGGACTCACAGGATTCTAAAAGGACATAGCATATCTCATAAGGACCACCAGGATGTGGGTGACTTCATGCGGCATACTTTATTCGCCTAAGGTTTGATTACTAAATGACTCGCAGGACTTCACTAGTACTTCAAGGATATCGTAAGTACTCCCACAATGTAAGAGACCTCACACGACACACTTTTTATTGGCGAAAGGTTACACAAAGAGCTTGCACAAGACCTCTTAAGGACATCCTAACTGCCTTTACAAGGCAAACCTTTAATCGTGTAAGTTTTTTTTGGAAGGACTAGCAGGTTTTCATCAGAACTTACAGAACTTTTAAGGAATTCTTAATAAGACAGAGACCTCAAACGTCTGTCTTTTCCACGCTTGAAGTGTGATGACTAAATGAATCACAGGATCTCTTAAGACTTCCAGAATATCTTTGTACGGCATACTTTTGATGGGCGCAAAGTTATATATAGTTCTCGCAGGATTGTAACTGAACTCAATAATCAAATTTAATAAGGACTACAAGAATGTGAGCGATTACACACGACACATTTTAAGGAACTCCCAGGATATAAGTGACCTCAAACAAAATTCCTTTTATTTCCATTAGATAACACAAACAACTCATGGGACTCTACTAATACTCAGGGGATATTGTAAGGACTCCTAGGGTATAAGTGACTTCACACGTCACGCTTTTTGTTCCTATGATGTAACTCAAAGGGCTCGCGCAGGTTTTTTAAGAATATACAGGCCCTCACACTTCTATTGGATAAGATATTACTAAAGGACTCACACAGGACCTCTTAACAACTCCCAAATTACCATTACACGACACACTTTTATTCGTTTAAGGTTTTAGTCAAGGACTAGCAGGGACGCATCAGAACTCACAGGACTTTTTAGGAATTCTAAAAATATGAGAGACCTCAGATGGCTGTCTTTTCCACGCTTAAAGTGTGATGTCTAACTGAATCACAGGATCTCTTAAAGACTCCTAGAATATGAGAGACCTTATACGGCATACTTTTGATTGGCGCAAGCTTACAAGGATGTGAACGATTTTACACGGCAGCCTTTAATTTTGTAAGGTACTACTAAAGGACTCGCAGGACTCTACAATGAACCTCAAACGGCAAGCTTTTTATTACCGTAAGGTAACACGAAGGACTCACAGGACTCTACTTGTACTCGAGGGATATCGTAAGGACTCTCAGGATGTAAGTATGTGACTTATCTAGTGGATGATACTTTTTGCAGATTAGATCTATTTTTTTGGCAGTAATTTGTAATCACTACTGAAATGTCAAATACTGACGGACGGACAGACATCTCTAGATAAAAACTGAATTTACACGTGGTAAAGGGTATTTAAACAATTTTAGGGAAGTGCAATGTAGTGTAGCTGGCGCTAAATAATGGATAATGTTTTAAGGTCCTTAAGAAAAAGTGAAGAAATTAATGTTCCAATTAAAAAAAATATCGAAAAATTTTTGAAAAATTTAATTTCCTTTTGAATTTTTCTTATAAATATTTTGTTTTGAATATAATTTACCGAACTTTTTATTAAAATTGCCTTAAATTCTCTCCCTTGAATTGATAACAAAAAACTCCAATATTTTTTATTTCTTTTTTTAGACTATATTTCGTTGAAGGATTTCCAACAAAAAAAAAAAGACTGAAATAACATAAGCCTCTTAGTTTAGCTGTTCGACAATCAATAAACAAAACACTGCTGTATATGTTTGTTTTGTCTACCTAGTATTTGTCAATTCACACATTTCTAACGAAATGTCAATTTGTAGCATAGAGCTAATCTTTGGTGAATCCTCTGTGTTGTTTAGCTGCAAAATAAAAATTGAAATAAAAATGATATCAGCTAAGGGTACTCTATAATGGGGATATTGAGGCTATCTGCAGTGATGTTTAGGGTATTTAAGCGAAATGCATAATAAACTCTTTTGATGTCATGAAAGATGGATATATGACTAATTATATGACTATCATAAGCAACTATGCGGGAAGTAACTAAACATTACCTATACGTATGAGTAATATTATTAATTTCACACTGCATGTCTACTAGAGAAATGTGTAACAATCATACGTCTCAGAGGCCAATATGTATTTTTTATTACTCATACGTATCATATTCTTTTAACACAGACTAGAGATGTGTATAACAACCATACGTCTCAGAGGCCAATATGTATTTATTATTACTCATACGTAACATATTCTTTTAACACAGACTGTACAATACAGCAGATGTTGATATGACCTTTTTGTTAAAGTTTTATTTGATATCTCCTATAGAACTTTTCGAACAAGTTAAGCAAAGGAGATAAATGCAATGAATGCTAGTCTATTAAATAATTATATGAAAATCTTTTAAGTCCAAATGTCTATGTTATAGAAGTTTAAGTGTTGAGGCTTATTATGTATTAAAAAAATTTTCAATTAGTAGATTTCTATTTTTACCACTGATCCTTTTACTAAAATTCATAGTTTGCATTAATAAAAAAATAAATTACATAAAATTTCCATATATGTATAACAGAAACAATAGGCAATCAAGTTCGTTCTAAACTTACAGAAGCCACATAATAACTGTCAATAACCAATAAATTTTATCAGAAGTTTATAAAAAAATAATAACAAAGTTATAGATGTCAGAATTGCTAAAACACATACATATGTTATTCAAAACAATTCACAATCCTTTACACAAACATAGCTTCTTTTTTTATTACGAAAATGCCAAAAAAGACCTGATAACTAAACACAATCGTTACAGTTGCAAAAGGCATATTGAAACCCATTTTTCAAATTTTTGACAGGCATTTTAATGTTTTTGCTCACACACTCTCTATCCCTCTCTCTCTCTGCTTTGGCAAAAACACAATCATTTCGTGTACAAATTTCAAATCGACTTCTTGTCATGTAAGTTGTAAAAATTTAAAAGGCAACACACACACACACACACAGCTCCTAGAGCTGATTTGGTTTTTCTTTACATCTCCTTGGATATTTTGAATTGTGTATATGTTCACTGGTTTGTCTACTGGTATATAAATTCGTATGAATATAATAAATTGACATATTGATTTATTTTTGAAATATGTAACAGATAAATTGAGTTTTGGTTTTCAGTCTCTTTTTGCCCCTATCTCTTGGCATTTGATTTGTAAGAAGTGGAAGATTTTTGTTTTTTTTTTTCGTTATTATTGGAAATGTGGAATAGAAAACGACTTCACAGATTCTGTTTAGCTTGTTACCCTCAGAAGACAAACAACAAATCACTTTTGTTGTCCAATAAGTGTCCTTCAGTTCTTGTGTGTTATAAAATGGTTGGGAAGGAAGTTCTCGTGAGGATTTGAATATAAAAACAAAAAAATATAAAAATATAAAAATATAAAAATAAAAAATATAAAAATATAAAAATATAAAAATATAAAAATATATATAAAATTCTACTGTACGTGTGTTGTGGCTGAACTCTTCCTAAACGGCTGGACCGATTTTCATAAATTTTTTTGTATGTATTTGGGTGGCGCCCTGGGTGGTTTAGATTTACAATTCGGTCTAATTGGACAAAGGAGCGTGGCACCGCCCATAAAACTTGAAAATCAAAAGGGCTGTATCTAATGAACTATCAGAGGTATGAAGATAAGAATTGGTATATATGTTGTTGGAGCTGTATTAATTACAGCCAAGGTGGAAGTGGGCGGTGACATGCCTCCTTTTCAAAAATCGCTCTAATGGCTTTTCAAATAGACCGATTGATACGAAAATTTTACCAAGTGGTAACCTGTTGATAGTCCCTGGCTATTAAAGGTTGTGATTGGATAAAGGGGCGTGGCACCGCCTATACAACTTGAAAATCGAAAGGGCTATATCTCATGAACTATCATAGGTATGAAGATGAGATTTGGTATATATTTTGTTGGAGCAGTATTACTTACTGTCAAGTAGGAAGAAGGCGGTGCCTCGCCCCTTTTTCAAAAATCTCTCTGACGGCTTTTATAAAATACTGATTTATAAGATAATTTTAGAAAGTGGTACTGTTGACCTGTTGTTAGCCACTGGCTGTAATTAGTCGTGATTGGATAAAGGAGCGTGGCACCGTCCATACAACTTGAAAGTAAAAACGGCTATATCTCATGAACTATCAGAGGTATGAAGATGTGATTTGTTACATATGTTATTGTTGCAGTATGAATTACAGTAAGGGTGGAAGTGGACTGTGCTACACCCTTTTAAAATAAGTAGTTATAACTGTCAAAATTCCACAGTATATTGCAGTTCGCCCAGAAATATGAATATTAAGGTGGGCCAATTTTTGTATTCGCAAAAATCGTAACCAAAATCGGAATCTACGATGAATTGTTAGAAAATTTCACCAATAAAATTTGTGTCTAAAATCAATTCCTAGCTCGCGCTGGGAAGCAGGTAGATTTTGGTCTCCAAGCATCGGATTAGTAGGTAAAAATTAGAGCCGGGGCCCATAGGTCTGAAGGTTTCAATTGTTGCTCATTGTTAAAAAAATATGTCTAACTGAAATCTTCATGCTTCTCAGCGAGAACTAGGAATTGGCTTTATACATATAATTGACTTTATACATATTTCCTTTCCTTAGTGACATTTTCTAAGAATTCATCGTAGATTCCGTTATTGGTATACGATTACCACGTTTTTTTTGACGCAAAAGAATTGATCCGCCCTAATGAACAGGCTATTTGGAACTTAATAAGTAAAAAGTGCCGAGGCTCTGCCCACTCACTTCAGTATTTAACTTTTTAACTGTATCAAATAATGGTCCGTACACCAGGCAATTTAGAACACATGGTAGCTGTGCAGACTAAAACAGTGATTTGTTTTTAATTTACTTTACAGATATGTATTTTTTAATTACTTTTCAGGAGAGCGAATCGGTAATAAATCCTATAGATAAAATGATCGTTCTGTTCGCCAAACTTATGGGGCCCTTTGTGAAGTTTAGGGTGCATATAATCATCCATCTGAACAGCTAATAGAAGCCATCGATGCAGTAGTCGTAAGTGTGACAGGGGACTCTAATTTATCGAACAGACGCCGTTCTCAGCAACTCGGTCTCTGCAAATGCTGAGGAAAAGTCTACATTCATATAAAATCCAACTGGTAGAAGAACAAGAGCAAGTGGGCGATCAATTAATTTTTTTTATTTATCGTGTCATTGCTCATTATTTGAAGGAGAAATGGTTCCAACACGACGGCGTAATATGCCATGCAGCGTGTGAGGTCATCACTTTGTTAAGCCAAACGTTGATGACCGAATTGTCGCAAAAAATGGTAATACGAGTTCAATATATAGAGAGTATTCGGGCATATTCTTGGTCCGTATGAGAAGAAGACAAGGCAAAGGTGGTTTTTATGGCTAAAGGCATGAATCTTTAAACGAAATTTTCTTTTGCGGTCAAAAGGAGGAGAAGGCATAACGAAAGTGATTTTTACTCCCATAGACATAATAAGTATATAGACGGTTCCCGCTACTACAGATAAATATAAAAATTTAATTTTGATCTTTAGAGGAATTTCTGTTTCCAATTTGTGAAGGAATTGTTTTTTTTTCGCTACATACAGACAAAACTTAATCTACATGTCGAAACTATAGATATGACTCTGATGATGAACTTTTTACTATCGTCATAGAGCTTATCATATTTAGAATTTATAACAATAAAACTTTATTAGTTAACTTCCATGTTAAGGAGTTACTTGAAATTAGTTACTTAAGTTAATAAACTCAACATATTATTGTCGAGCTTAAGTACCGTTTTAAAGTGCTTTGTAGACCTAAATGTGAAATATATTACAAGTTAATTGTAACAGCTTGTTTTAATAATTGTTAGAAATTGTATTTCCTTTTCTACTTTAGGATATTCGGACTTGGAATGCTTGAAATAGGGCTTAGCTCGCCGGATTGGGTGGGGTTTTTGAATATACTAAAGATAATGCTGAAACTCAAGAATGAATCTTACACATTCCAAGATTTTGGTGAAGACAGAACAAATTAAATAGTAAGAAGCTAACAGGAACAAAACAAAAAAAAATCATACGAATTTTTCCATTTGATTATGTGATCAGATCTTATGATCAATTGGGATACATATGAGATTCCCTCACCGCTGCACTATAGTGACCTCGTATCCACACAACATTCTCATCGGTCACTCCCTTTTAAATTTAGCTACCTACGTTTTCATCCCAATATTTATGTTTAACGTCCCTTCACTTAAAGATTGCTTATTTCATTTCAACCATTTTATATAACATTTATTAAAATAAAAGTATCTTATCAATAAAAAAATTCATAATTATTCGTTAAGCTATAAGCTAATTACATCTATATATATAAAAATGAAATGGTCCACGTATGTCATACCATCACTTGAGAACGGCTGGAGCGATTTGGCTGATTTTTTTTTTATTCGATTTTCCGTAGATTGTTTGTGTTGAAAAAAATCAAATCCAGGTGGCGCTAGGGTGGATTTATATCGAAAATTTGAATGCATGTACCAATTCAACTGAAATTTAAAATGGATATTCGTTTGATCATGAGAAAACATTTTATGTACAAATAGACCCGGTAGGTGGCGCTGGGGTCGGTTTACAATTAAAATTTTAACGAAAGGGCCAATTTAACTGAAATTCAGAATCTATGTTTGTTTGATCATCAGAAAAAATTGTATGTACAAATGGACCCGGTAGATGGCGCTAGGGTGGATTTATATCGAAAATTTGAATGCATGTACTAATTTAACTGAAATTTAGTATTTATGTTTGTGGAACCTTGAGAAAAAATTGTTTGTAGAAATTGACCCGGTAGGTGTCGCTAGGGTGGAATTATAATGAAAATTTTTACGAATTAAACAATTTGACTGAAATTTAGAATCAACCTACAGTTGATTTGGCTGGGGTTGAATTATTTCGAAAATTTATATACATTGTCCGATTTTACTTAAACTTAAAATATATGATTTTTTTGACATGAGAAAATTTTGAATGTATGTTTGGAACCAGTTGCCGGTGTTTAGCTTATGATACACTTTATTTTTGGAATGTCATTTAGTCACTTTTTTTAACATCATAGTTATTCAGAAGTCTATATATATAAAAAAGATGTACATTTTGATGTCACCACTAATTGTGAAAACGGTTTACCCCATTTGTCCCAAAACTTCAGTGAAAGTTAGGGATGGTCACCCAGACCGCAAATGGCTTAAGGTAGAATGGCGAACATTTATGTTGGTGTACTTCCTATAGAATTAAAGAGCTTCACAAAGTGGTTTTCGCATCTCGAACTTTTAGGGGACAAACACGAAAATGGGAACAACTGTTGCTCTCACCTAGACCAAACGGTTTATAGGGTTGTTGAGCCAAATGAAGGGATTTTTGGAAATTGGTACTCCTTGGAATAACAAGGGGCAAAGTACTATCATGGCTCAAACCAAACACCGCAAGTATCAATCACCCAGTACACCAACGCAAAAAGTTATATGTCAGTCAATCGGCTTATAAATGTGGTTTACGAATATATGCCTATCAATAAGTAAGTTTTTATCATATCCTGGACGACGCTGCTGAACCATTTTAGCAATTCTTTTAAATATAATCTCATAGATTTATATAGATTTATGTGAAGTACAGAATATGTCCGGAAATACCTCGCCCTTTAAATTTAAATATTTCAGAGGCTAAGTAATGTACCATTCGTTATTAGATTTCAACTGCACTTAACATCTTTTAAAATAATTTGGAGGCAGGACGAAGTCTGCCGGGCCAGCTAGTTAATAATATAAATGAAGTGCAAATAATAATATTTAACGTCGAATAAAGTTAGTTTATACCTTTCTGTGTTATATTCAAAACGATCGCATGGGTTATGTTGTTTATAATGACTTACATTCTGAAATCCTCTTTTATGTAAGGATGATGATGTGCTTGAATGACTTGATGATGTGTAATTTATTTGTGTGTAACAATGCAAATTTAATATCGTTGCCGACTCCGAAAATGCATTGAGCTCAATCCATCCGGTTATGTCTCTGTAAAATTTTCATAAGAAAGAGATTAATATTTGTATTTTTCCTTTTTTTTTTTAAATTAGTACAATTATCAACATTAAGTCAGACTTGCACATTAATTATGCTATTTGGTACATGCTATGTAATAATTATGTTAAACTAAGTCTTAATGTTTCATAACATAACAAGACAATATTCGCTTCGGTATACAAAATTCAGTTGTCAAATTTATATACCGTATAAAGAAATGTTAAATGTTAAGTTAACTACAAAAATAGGGGAATTATTTCATTATTTTGAAAAGATTACAATGTTATATTTTACACATTTAGCGTTGGTTATCGATATGTAATTGTAAGTGAGTAAAGCTCTGCTAAGCTCTCTCTTTTACGATATTGTTGGTTATCATCAGTAAACTCTGACGTGAGTTCTCACTGTTAGGAGAATAATATTGTTAACAGTAACACTAGGTGAGCGTATCGTAAGTGGTATGATCTGGAGTTTGAGTCAAATGAGGGGAAAGATGATGATCATTATCAGCATTCTGATGTCGTAAACCATGTGGTCTAATATTCTCAATTGCGAAGATGAATAGTGCTGATTTTAATGTTGCTCTTAATGATCATTAACTCGATGTAATTTTGTCCAATTATTGGCAATGAGTTTTTGACAATTTAGACACTTGGGATTTGCACATTAAAACTTATTATTTCCACACAGGCACATAGAACTTTAGACTTTTGCGTAGACCAAAAGTCTGATACTAAAACCCTATAAAATATAATTTTTTTGTTATCATGTTGTGTCACTACATTCACTTATAATTCTTGCCGAATTTATCGGGTTTTATTGTCGATGATATATATTTGGTGATAAAACATATTCCCATTAAATTGAGTTTCCTCTTTTTTTTTATGGAATTGACTAAATCCAATTAAAAAAATGTCCGTCAACAAAATTGTTATTTTTTTATGGACTTTGATTTTACTTTTCACTTTGACGATGATTAAATCGGACTTAGAGAGTTTAGAGTTCAAACCAGCTTCGGTGTTGGCACAAGAAAGAAAGAACGTAAAACGCTAACTCGACCTTTGGACCTTGCCATGGTAAATCTCACCATAATCGAGAGTTCAATTAGTTGACATTTGATTAATACCCCATTGATTGTTACATATGATCATGTAATGTAACTGAGAAGGCAATTTGGGCATTCACTTATTAGTGCAATTTCACGATATCGAAATATTATTTCGAAAAGTCTACACGAAAGCCAATATGTAGTGTTTTATTGTTTAAATAAAAATTTCTGGCAAAAGAAAGAAATAAATGTTTAATATAAAAAAATTAGATAAATCTGCAACATAATATGCAATAGCGAAGCATTGCCGAGCCACTAGTAAATATATAAATATATAAATATATAGAAATATAAAAATATAAAAATATAAAAATATAAAAATATAAAAATATAAAAATATAAAAATATAAAAATATAAAAATATAAAAATATAAAAATATAAAAATATAAAAATATAAAAATATAAAAATATAAAAATATAAAAATATAAAAAAATAAAAAAATAAAAATATAAAAATATAAAAATATATAAATATAAAAATATAAAAATAGTAGCTTTCCCGGCTCGCGTTGCTTCACCCGTACTTACAATGAACCTTTTTATGACTTTAAGCAATACAGGTAAAATGCCAACGCTTCATAAGACGAACGAATACACAATCTATGTGATTGTAGCTTTATCCAATTGGTCTTAGCAATTGTACCGCTTTAGTCGCTTTTTATCCCTAAAAGTTAGAATTTTAAAAGATATTTTCGTATCGCACAACTAAAATGGACCGGTACCTCCTCTAACTAAGTAGGAAACATGCCCATATACGATTACAGCTTTAGCCGTTTGGTCTGGGCGATGGTACCAGTTTACCCTAAGTATTCTAGTTTTGGAAAACCCCATTTGGCAGTTCTCTAATTCTGTAGGGAGCAATTCTATATACATTTTCGTAAATCTACCTTTAGGTATTTGATCTGGGTGATATCATCAGTTTTATCCCTTTTTCGGTACAACTTAAGAACGAATTTTAAAATTACTTCACATCGCACAATGTTTGAGACTATACCTTTAGCCGTTTATTATCAGTTTTATCCCTTTTCAGTCCTTTTTACCTTTAAAAGGTAAGAATTTTGAAAACCCTCCTTGCTTCGTTGTAATTCCATACGGAGGAAGCCTATATAACTTATCATGATTTCATCATTAGACGTTTGGTCTAGGCGATAGTAACTTTTTTAGCCCTATTACGAAATTTTTACACAAAAACATCGGATTTAAAAAAAAAAAATCCAATCCAATTTGATTTTCATATCAATTTCGCGATTATACCATTATCCCTCATATACTTGTATCCCTTATTGGTAATTTTTAACCCATAAAAGTACGAGTTTCCAAAAATCCGTTCTTAGCTATTAATATGACCGACATAACAATTGTTTCAAAAGGGGCGTGGCACTGCCCATTTCCTAGCGATACGTAATTCTCCATGACCCATTTACATATGTAGCAAATCTCATCTTCATACCTTTAATGGCTCGCGAAATATGACCGACTCAAATTTTGGTTTGTGTGGGCGGTGCCACGCCCCTTTGCCTAGGTATGTTTTCATGTAGCCTTTGATAGAGACCCTACGGATAGTACTACTCAGTGAAAATTTTATTGCAATCGGTTCATTTATTTCGCCCAGATAACGATTTTTTTAAAAGGGGTGCCACGCCCATTTTCTAGCGAGACGTATTCCTCTTTATATCAGTAACATATGTAGTAAATCTTATCTTCATGCCTCTAAAGGCTCTTGAGAGAAGACCGATTGAAATTTCGGTTTGTGTGGGCGGTGCCACGCCCCATTGTCCAGCTACGTTTTCATGTAGCCTGTGATAGAGACCCTATGGACAGTATCACACATAGAAAATTCAATTGCAATCGGTCCTTTTATTTGGCCAATATTACAATTTTTAAAAAAGGGGTGTGGCACGGCCCACTTTCCACAAACAAAGTATTTTTTCTTATATGACCGATATAGTTACCAATTCTCGACTTCGTCCCTATAATGGATCAAACGATACAGTCATTTTAAAATTCCAGTTGTATGGGGCGGTGCCACGCCCATTTTACCCCCTTTCAGTCCGAATTTCCAAAAATCCCTTTTTAGTGCGCGCCTACGACATAAAAGAAACATACATTCTTAATTTCACGGCTCTGGCTGTAGCCGTTTGGGCTGAGGAATGATCAGTCAGTCACCCAAGCCTTATATATATATAGATAAAAATATAAAAATATCTATATATATAAAATTCTACTGTACGTGTGTTGTGACTGAACTCCTCCTAAACGGCTGGACCTATTTGCATTTGTATGCGTTTGGGTGACGCCCCGGGTGGTTTAGATTTACAATTCGGTCCAATTGGACAAATGGGACTTGAAAATAAAAAGGGCTATATCTCATGAACTGTCAGAGGTATGAAGATGAGATTTGGTATATATGTTGTTAGATCAGTATTAATTACAGCTAGGGTGGAAGTGGGAGGTGCCACGCCCCCTTTTTAAAAATAGCTATGACGGCGTTTTCAATAGACCGATTGATACGTAAATTTTACAAAGTGGTACTGATGACCTGGTGGTAGTCCTTGGCTATACTAGATTGTGATTGGATAAATGGGCGAGGCACCGGCCATACAACTTGAAAGTTAAAAAGGCTATATCTTATGAACTATCAGAGGTATTTAGATGAGATTTTTTACAGTATGAATTACTGCAAGGGTGGAAGTGGGCTGTGACACACCCCAGTTATAACTACCATAGTAATAGTTTGATCTTCCTCTAAATTCCATATTCTATTGCAGTTCGCCTAGAGATATGAACAGTAGTGCGGATTATATCGTATACCAAAATCGGATTCATGATGAATTGTTAGAAAATTTCACCAATAAACTTTGTGTCTAAAATAAATTCCTAGCTCGCGCTGGGAAGCATAAAGACTTTAGGTAGAGTTTTTTTGTTTTTAAATAAGCAAAAACCGAAAACTTCAGATATATTTTTTTGAAACCTTCTGCGGAAAACTATGTGTTGCTTAAAAAGTTATGGCCTTTGAAAGTTGGCAAACAGAAATTAAGTTTTTGGAATTCTTGAATTTTTGCCTTTGGCGGCAGTCCAATATGTAATGCGGGATCCCAAACAGCATCAGAAATATACTATTCTCTTCGTCTTGGTCTCCAAACATCGGAATGGTAGGTCAAAATTGGAGCCGGAGCCTATGGGGTCAAAATACTTTGTTAAACCAAGCGTTTGGTGACCGAATTATCTCAAAAAATGGTCAAACGAGTTCTATACAAAGACAGTATTCGGAAATATTCTTGATCCGTGGGAGAAGAAGACATGGCGAAAGAGTTTTTTATGGCTAAAGGCATAAATCTTCAAACGAAAATTTTATTTGAGGTCATTAGGCGGAGAAGGCAAGACAAAAATCTTTTTTACGCCCAAAGAGATAGTTAGTATACAGTTCCCGCTACCGCTACTATAGATGAAAATAAAAATTTAATTTTTAACTTTGAATTTTAGCAGAATGTCCGATTTGAGAAAGTAGTGGTTTTTCACCCTACATACAGATATGATAGATATGACAATAAAACTTAATTTGTTAACTTTCATGTGGATAAGTTACTTGAAATAAGTTACATAAGTTAATAAACTCAACATATTATTATTTAGCTTAAGTACCTTTTTCAAAGTACTTAATATGCAATAGCGAAGCATTGCCGGGCCCACTAGTAAAAATATAAAAATATTAAAATATAAAAAAATAAATACATAAAAATATAAATATATAAAAGTATAAAAATATTAAAAGATAAAAAAATATATAAAAAAAAACATAAACATAAACATTTCTTCTGAATTTCTTATCAAGTCAACGATATATCGCCGTTATTGTTAAGGTTTGGTACCTTACATATATTTGTAAGCGAATGAGTCATATTTTCCATAATCTTAAAAATGAATATTAATTATACGTTCAATTACCAGGTTACTGCTGATTATATTTTGTAAGGCGAATGAGTCATATTTTTCTTTATCTTAATATTATTATTAATCATACGTTCATGCACTCGGTCACTTCTGCATACAGTTTTTTTATTATATTTTTTTATTTTGCAACAGATTAAAATTGCTGTACTTTATATTTTTTTAACTGCTAAGTTAATTTTAATCCAGATTCATTTGTCGATTCTACTCCAACGCTTCACTTGATTAAAAAATCTATATGTTATCGAAATGAAGAACTTCTCGTAACATAACAATAACCTTGACCGACCATCGTTGTATATTTACTTCGTAACTAATACCACATCATGTTAAAGATATTGTTTCCTACCTCATCGACAGCAATTTATTCAACCTTTAGTTTAGTTTACTACATACATACAAATAGAATTCCACAATCTACCAGGAAAATGTACAAACAAAAAATATGTTATATATGCGTATGTAAAGGAATTTTAACATTTGTTGTTAACATTGTTTTACAACAAATAGTACATGGAGGCAACATCATCACCAGGGATGAGCAACAACGGCAGCAACAACAGCAGTAGCAGTAGTAGAAACATGAACAACATTGGTGGCAGCAAACCTGGCAACAGAAATAACTAAGTCCGGAGGTGAAAGTAAAAAAAATGTTGAGAGTATAACAGGGAAGGGAAAGGAGGACGAGGGGGGCGGGTATAGTGAAAATAAAAAGTACCTATACTCTCGTTCTTCATTTAGTTTTGCCAACAAAACAATATTTAACTTGTGCCAAGCGTTAGAATAAAGAAATACACGGAGAAATATTATACGGACT